>CM064906.1:4330814-4930814 GCA_030347415.2 Decapterus maruadsi
AGATGCTGACAAGATCTTTTGTTGCACTGAATTTCTGATAACAAGTACTCACAGTGAGCACACACACACACACACACAAACCTGCTACAACAAGCTGATGATTATTTTAATATTTCAGCACAGCCCTTGCAGATGCTTCAGATCAACATCAGATCCACTGAGCCTGAGCTCTTTGAAAAAAATCAAACAGCAGTTTGATGTTTTCTGTGTCAGTCAGCTGATTATTGAAGTGATTTAAAGTGGAGGAAAAATCTGTTTCATTGTGACAAGTTGTGAAAACAAACTGCAATTAATTAAAAGTCAATCAAAAAATAATCACAGCAAATTATCCAATCACCTGTCAGCTTTATTGCACTAATCACAGCTATGTATTACACAACACATCCTGAACCCGCTTCGCCCTCAGCCTTTCAGCTGTCAGCCGTCTGGACTAGTAGCTACTCACCGTAGTAGAGAGCCGGCGCCGCGGCTCCGGCTCCGGCTCCGGCCGCGGTCTCGCTCCGCACGGCGGCCGTGGTGCTCGGGGTGTACCGGTGGGGCGCCATGACGCGCGGTGCTGCTCGGTGGACAAAGGGAAAGGTGAATGAAGAAGCTGCTGAGTGCGCGGGGGAGTTAGTAGTAAAAGACCCGCCTCCTTCACACCGCTCCACGTCACTCACTACTACTCCACGCTCGCGCTCCGTGGAGACGTCAAGCCAAACTCATTTCGACACGGTAGAGTCCTGCAGCCCGAGAGCCCGCATGGATTACAGGAGAATCCCAGCAGTGTCTGAAGAGAGGATGAACCACATTGATTGATTGATTGATTGATTTTAGTCTGTGCTATAAAAATACATAGTTGTAATAAAACAAATCAAAGCACACAATTAAAAACATGTAGTGGGTTGCAGCCATTAAATAAATCAGCAAATATCATAAGAAGACATCCTTAGTCTTCTTCTTCCTCTCTGTCATCAGACTCCTAAACAGCTCAACAGGAGTCTACTGCAACAGCACCTTCAGTTTGCATAAAGCATCTAAGCAGGGCTGTTGCTAAGAATTCTGGGGCCCCTGAAAGAATACTAAAGTGAGCCCCTGACTTTTCCACTTTTTTCGTATCTTTTTTTTTTATTTAGCCGACTTAGTTTTGATGATAATGCAGCATTACTATGAGTATTAGTCAGGGTCTAAGCAGAATAATTAGCCTAATTCATACAAAGATTAGACTACTGGGGTTTTTGTGGGACCTACTGGGCCCCTAGAATTATCATCACCTTTCTCCCCTATGGCCCTGATCTAAGGAAGTAGAGTGATGTATTCAACACTGTTAGTAGTGATTATTATCAGTATAGCTTATTACAGTAGTTATTGTAAGGGCAAAGTAATTAATATCACTAGTTGTAATTAGGGATGCCCTGATACCACTTTTTTTCAAACCGATACGATACCGATACTTGGATCTGAGTACTTACCGATACCGAGTACCGATACCGCTCCTTCTACCACAACAAAAAAACAAACGATGAGGCAAAATGCAATGAATTGGAAGACGAGTTTTATTTTATTTTATGCTTGTTACAACAAAATTCGTCGTAACAAGCCTCTGATCTAAAAAAGAAATGCAACAAAGATGCAAAGCCACCCTCTGATTGTGGTCTTCATGCAGAGCAGTTCTTGTACTCGCTAAAGTTCACAGATTCCGATACAAGTTACAACAGTATCGGACCGATACCCGATACCAGTATTGGTAACCAACCCTTAGTTGTAATTATTATTAACATAGCTCTTACTAGATATAACAATTATCAGGATGATATAACTTACTAATTGTTACTATCACCATAGCTTTTGTACTACTATAGCCTACTAGAATGTGTACAGGCAACATATTAGTTTTGGTTGTGATGCAATGGCTATGTGCAATGCATGCACATAATACAGGTACAATACAGTACATACAACAACTGTATACTTTGGAATTACATTACTGAATGCATGTTGGAACAGATGGAAATTAGCCCATGGCTACAATGTGGCATGTTTACATTATCATACATGGTGATATCCATTAACTTGCACTGTCCCTTTCAAATAAAATGAAATTAATGCACATGCACAATTTGCCATTTATTATTTATTATACATATCGGACATATTGGGTTGCAATACACCTTCTTAAAGCATTTACAGATGTTACCTCCATCTGTGTTTAGCTTCTAGTCTTGTATTTTTTATTATTATTAAGAATTTCACTGCCATTACAAATACACTTTAAATCTTGAATGTAACAGGTGTTCCCTGATACTGTTATGTTGTGTTCACTGACTGTACGACACAGTGGATTAAAGAGTTGTTGTCTGTGCTCCAGGTCCTTTGGGCCCTCAGCTGACAGCCAGACTGACGCAGCTCCGACTCCGAGCAGCGTCTGGGAGGAATCATCACTAACTATGTGTTTAGAATTCCTGTGAACAGCTCTGTCAAGCGAAGGCTATTGTTGCTTTTGAGATTTGTTCATCACCTTCCCCGTGATGTTCCTTATGATACATGTCATTTTCACTCTCATCCACCTGTTGTGTCTGCTCTCATCATCTCAACTTATGTGGTTCATACTATTTTGATGGAACCAGAGTGTCTGATAATGATTATTCTGTCAAAGACAAGCCCATAGGTCATCTGTACAGCAGCTTCTTGTGAGTGGTAGTTAGGTGTTGTTGCTAAGGCGACATCTAGAGGTCATAGTAATTATGACAGGAGCAGGGACAGTGTAAAGAGACAAGTGTCAGGGTTCAAGTTAGGTTGTGGTGAATGGATAAATATGATACAGGAGAGCGGTGCTTGATGTGAAACTACCTTAACACTGTAACCATGACAACAAACATTGTCTGAGGTTGAGCAAGTTCTTATTTTAAGTAAGGACTGGACTGTTTCTTATCATAACCATGACAACTGAGATCCAGCATGCCTGCCACTGGAAGTGTATTTCAGAAGAAACCGTAGCCGTGTCCCAGTTCAGACGCTGCGTCCTTGAAGGCATCACCGCGCCATGACCCAGGCTCCTTCAACTACGGCCAAGAGATGTAGCCTTCTTTTCCCAAATTAGGATGGATCCCAAATTAAGAATGCATTTCAGACAAGCGGGGGAGAGCCCCGATGTTTTTTTTGTTTGTTTTTTTAGTTTAGTTATTATAACAGGTCAATGTACAATACCATTATTCAACTGTAAAACAATGAAAAGATGGCTGTACCAGATTTAGCCTCTCGGGCTAAATAAAACTCACACTGCAGATCACCATTAAACAGATTGCAAAAAAAACAAATGACATTCACATCACAGTAAAATACAGGAGGAGCCCAAGACATACAGTAGGACGACACAGGTGAACACTTGACCAGCACAGAGACACCACACACAGTGCTAGTTTTCTTGAATAAAGTGCTGTTTTTCCCATTTGAGATAGTGTACAGTAGCATCTAGATCTTTTTTTTTTTATTCGTTTATTGAAAGAGGACAGTGCACTTTGATGAACATAAAAATGTAAAAGTGCCAGTTTTATCTGTCCTCCTGGCAGGTGTTAAAAGCCAATTAAAATAAACATGAACATAACAAGATTCATGCATAAACAAACAAGAAAACAACAACAAAAGAACTACAGAAAATTGACACTGATCTATAAAGAACGCAAACAAATATTTATGGATGGGTGGTTACATGGATGAAAATGCAGCAATGCAGACCAGAACAAGGTTTCTTGATGGAGTTGTGCTAAGATGGATTGAGAACACAACGAAACCAAAAATGTCTCTGTATCTGGATAAACAGAACATCATAACCACAGTAAAAACATATCTACAGGCCCAGCACAGTCAATGAGAATAGGTCAGCAGCAGATGAGAGTGTGACACCATCAGGTTGCAATAGTGAACTTTTACAATGAATTCACAATTTATTTATTTATTTTGATTCACTGAATTTTGGGTTTCATAAAATGTCAGCCATAATCATTCAAATTAAAGGTATTCAGAAAAGAAACTAGAATTTGAGCCCACTATATGGAGCTTAACATTAGTGTAATAACTCATCTATCAGATGATGTAGCCCAAAAATTTGTGCAAAATTCTATTTTTGAGTAAATCCAGGATGAAAGTAGGGTCGTTTTCTTTTTTTCCACATTGGAGGCACACAAATTAAAATTCAATAAAAATATTTGAATATATGGAGGCACACGAATTATGCGTCATGTTGCTCACGATTCATCAGCCACTGATATTGGATCCGTCAATCAAACATCTGAGACACACACGCAGAGAACTCGGCCTCGCCCCAAACATTGAATATCCCACCCACTCTATAACAACCAATCAAATTGATTTTCTTTACTCGGGTAAACTTGTGTGGCAACTCGTGGAAACTCATAGAAGGAGGCACGACAAACAGGACAAACGGCCATTTCTGAACACCTTTAAAAGAAATAAAGACATTAAATATTTCAGTCTTTGTATTATGAATCTGTATAGGCTTAATATATGAGTTTCACCATCTTTTTCTATGGTATTCTAATTTATTGAGATGCACCTGTAAATATAAATATACCACAACCAAGAACCCAAGAGCTTGAGTGAGGAACTGCTATGAGGCTGCTTTCTATAAATTCATTCATTTATCTATTTTAGGTTGCGTTTATTTTTATACCCACCTAATGTTGTTTGATAACAATAACAGTAAGAAGGGCAGCTTTAGCCAACATGGCTAGTATCCTGCTGTAGTCCCCGGCCAGATGACAATAGGCACTCTAAAAAGCGAAACAAAAAACAAAAGCAATATATTACAGCAAACTGATTAAAGGAGTCATAACCTGTTTTTTTTTACGTATCCAGCCCCCCTTGGATCGCTTTGGATCAATTCGTAAAACTTATTAGAAAAAAAAAAAATGTAATCAAACATTGAGCTTGTTCTGACCCTTTTTCGTACCGCGACTTTATCACGCAAGATTACGCGCAAGGTTTTGACTGGTCCGGATGTGCATTGTATAATATGTAATGAGGCGCGCGTTGATTCGCCGCAGGAAGGACATGGCTATTTCAGGTATCCTGGGTGGTGAAAGTCCCGCCAGATGACAATAGCAGAATCAAAATCTCGTGCTTTAGGAAGGCACACCATTGTGTGTTATTCCTGTTCGGAAAAAGAGCAAAAAAAACAAAAGTCAGCTTTTCAGGCAAGTTTCAACTGAGGTCAAACACCAATATGCATGTTTTAACAAGAGAAATTGCGATTTCCGGGTGATGACTCCTTTAAAAGAAAGCGTTCGGACAGCTAGGAGACAAGATAAATCAATGAAGACAGGAGAGAATAGTGAAACATCAGTACAATCATGCAGAGATTGATGATTTGATGTTCTATATATCCAGATAAGGATATTTCAATTCCATGGCTTCTCAAATTCATTTTCCTTGTGACAATTTTTTTGTATTCTTTTTATTTGTGATCTCTTCTTTACGTGCGCTTATTACCTTTTTACTATGATTGCAGCAGCATGTTTAGTACAGTTTACAGTTTAATAAAAGATTAGACATTCCATTGTCCTGCTCCTCGTCTGTTTACCTTTATGAACTGTTATGGGCTCTATGCACAGCTCCACTACTTCCTGAATTTAAGGCCTGTCTTACATTATTGTACAAACTGATTGATCCACCTGGATTTGCTCAAACCTGATGGAGGAACAGTGACTGACAAACAGGTGGTCTCCAGATGCTCAGATATTGTTGGTTGTATTTTTGTTTCTGTCCCAGTCTGTTTTTTAAGACGTGTCCACAGTTTAAAGAACAGAGGTTTTTATCCTCACTGACTTGATAAAGTTTGAGGTTCATCACTAAAAGCTCAAAATGAAATCCCTCACAACGTTAAAAAGCTTATCTTGAACATACACCTTCATTTCCTGGCAGTTACACTGTATGACGAAGAGTTTCACTTTTGATATTTTTTGTGTAAATTTACCTAACAAGTTAAATTATTAACAAGGAGTTTTACTTGAATAACTTTAACTTTTAACAACTTAATGACTTAAATAGAATTTTAGTGAATACAGTATATTGTGTTTGTTTAGGGTCAACTCTACTGGATCAGGCTGATAATAAATATCTGTACATAATCTAGACTTAATAAAAACGTTTGCCTCACCTCTGGTAGGTGATTAATTCTAAGTTTAAGTTTATTTATTTTAAATAGGGACAATACATATTAAATGAACATATAAATGTAATAATGCAAGATTATAGCTAACGGCTGATTCTTTATGAATCTTTAGTCCCTTCGGCAGGTTGATGTTAACATAACAATTAGTCTTAATGGCCAGTATGAGCAGGAGTAACTTTCAGAACAAACCTATGTCTCTTAACGACAATTAAAATTCTCTCAAATGTTTCTGCGCAATAAGTTTTCATACGGTATCTTTATCTTGCACCTTCCTTTCCTGGCAGTTTCTCCAACCCTCCGCCCTCCACATACACACAGTCTATCTGCTTGTTGACATGTTACTGTTTAGTTTCACTTTAAACCAACTTGGTGTCGCAGATGATTCTCTCCTCTAAAGGTAATGTGAGCAGTTTTGAATGTTCTCCTTGTTTAACACCTGTTCAGATCTTTAAAGAGGAAATCGAACTTGTGTTTTTTGTTCTCTAGTCAATGTGTGAGATATAAGAAGCATTTTAAAATGAACATTGACGGACATCCACAGCTGATTTTCTTCACTTTTATTTGGATACATGTTGCAGGGGTCACCAACTATTTGTTGAAGGGCCAGAATTTTTCTCGACAGGCACATGTAGGCCTAATTAAGTTTTTTTATATGTATTGTTTCAAATTTGATTTATTTTTTTACATACAGTAACTGAAGGCATTTTTGGGCCTTTGACAATCACCTCTACCACAGTCAGTTATGAGGAGTGACATAGATATTTTGACTTGATATGTTTGGGTGGTGCCCATCACTGGCTTCAACGTGTTATGGACAAAACACTGACAATGATCAATTTCATCAGAGGAAATCCACGTACATAGCAATGCCTGTTCTGCAGATTCGACGTGGAATCTCCAGCTACTCATGATGACCTGCTACTCCATGAAGACATGCACTGGCTCAGCCAGGGGACAGCACTGGAGCACTTTGTTGAACTCAGTGTTCAAGTAACAGATTTTTTGAAGCAAAATATATCCTCACAATTTTTGAATTCAGTCGTAGGTCTGATTGGAAGGTTGGACTGACCAGATTCAGCCAATGGACCACCAGTTTATGACTACTGCATGTTACTTTACTGTTCACACTGTGCTGTGTTCTCCATCCACCTCTCTGCTGCTTCCTTTAGTTTGACAGATCTGTGAGAAACTGACTGATCCCACATCAGCCTCTCTGGTCCTGTGGTTCAGAATCACTTCCCTGCAGCTCAATGGCTCCATCTAGTGGACTGAGAGTTGAAGTGCATCAGCTTCCTCTTCATCACACTGAAACAAAAAAGAAATACCAATCAGTGGAGGAGCAGCTGGAGACATGATGGTCAGTTGATGTGAACATGAATGATGTGTGTTTCCTCTGCAGGTGAAGCTACAAAGTGTGTGTGAGCTGACGTGGATGTGACCCCAGCAGCATGGATCAGTGTGTGGACACACAGGAGGGAGCCCCTCCCTTTAAAACCACTCTATGTGGGGAACACGAGGACCAGATCAGAGGTCAAAGGTCAGATCAGGATCTCTATATGACTCTGATCACTACTACATCATTATTATAAACATTAAAATATTTATGTGTGTTAGGGAAAGAGAAAAAGATTACTCTGGAACTGGACCTGGACCTGGACCTGGACCTGGACCTGAACCAAGTGTTCTGTCCATGAAAAGTGAACAGTCCAAGAACAATCCTGTTCACTTCAAACCATCAGTTGATGAAAGGTCAGAACTTTAAACAGTCAGAAACACCTTTCTCACAAAAAAATTCTTGTTGTGTTTTTCCATCGGTTTTGATCCAAGATGCACATTTATCAATTGTGTTGCTGTTTCAGGACCCAGCAGCAGAGACCAGACTCTCCTGAATCTAGCTGTCAGATCGACAAGTCAAAGGAATCTGACACTGAGGGAAGACCCGTACCCTCTGATCTGATGTAAGCTGTTACTGACACTCAGTCTGAGGAAAATGTAAAAAAACAACCAGTTGGTATGTGTTGTTGGACCAGTTCTGAGTCCAGAGTGTCTTTGTGTGTTGTGAATGTCCACACTGTAAGATGAAGTAACACTCAAGCTGAAGGTACAAACAGCTGCAGACTGAGCTGTTGATTCTGAGTGGGATGTAGTAAACTGTTACCTCTACATTCAAAGCAGAAGTCAGCGGAATGTTTTTGTTAATGTAAGTCCTAAATATAAGGAGAGAGAACGGTATGAAGGGCTGTGTGTGCAGCCAAGGGATGCGCGTGAATGTGGTGACGTAGGGACAAGGACCAATAGATGTATGACGAGGGCGGGTGCTGCTAACTCATGGTGAATTCAAGGAAACTCGTAACTTGTGTTTTTCCTTCCTGTGAAGTCATACCAGTTCGATCTGGTACGAGTTCACGGGTCGGAAGTTACGAGTGGCCGTTATAGTGACTTTCACAGGCAACAGGTCGGAAAAACACGAGTTACGGGTTACCTGGAACGCTACAAAGTCGTAAGTCGTGACTTGAAGCCGTAATTTACGGTTTCAAAAGCCTGCCTGGAACGCAGCATTAGCCAAAACAACCGGATCGCTTACTTATGCTTTAAGTAAAACAAACTCAAAAACTCAAAATATGACGCTGGAAAAGATGGATTTTCAAGTAGAGTTGTCTTTAATTCACTTCAGAACAAAGCAAAAGCAAAACAACCCGAGACACATACATAGGCAAAAGATAGTAAAAATAAAGTTCAGAACTTGGTACACTGCCAAGAAAGCGACAGAGCGACTGATTTCATATCATCAGTGTGTGGCTTATACTGTTGGGCAGTGGTTCTAGGTACTTTCCCCACCCACCTGTTGAGGCCTTATCTCTGCTGACTGAGTACTTTATTCTGTGATCTTTGTTTCTCCCTCATGCTCTTCTCCGGAAGTGTACCACCTTCCTAACCTTACTTGAGATCTTGCCATCCTCAATCCTTGCCTGGTGGCCATTCTATGTAACTGCACTGGAAGCCAAAACTCCTAGCTCAGCAGAAAGTGTTATAAGGGGTCATATATAGGTCACTCCCATCTCCTGTTCACCACTAACGCCTTGCACTCCTTCAGATCCTGTTGAAGTGTGCACTCTCATCCATTAAGTGGTGCTTAAGAGCATGTTGTAATGTTTGAAGGTCAAATGATGGCAGTCGACAGAGGTAATACAGTGTTGAAATGAAATAACATAAGGACACAAAATAACTTTTTTTGTTTAACTATTCAAACCAACAAAAAACAACATAAAAATGTAGTATGGTTATTGTTAACTTGATCTTTAAAGGTCGCATAACTTTCTTTTCATTGGTCTTGTTGTTTTCAACCTTTCATGTTATTTTTCTTGAAAAATACCACAACACTGTCATGTCAAACCTGGCTTCATGGACCTTTAGCTGTGTACAGTATGTCTCTGTGTGGACAGCCATGATGTGAGCTCATTCTTCATGATTCCTCCACAGGGTGGACCAGGAGAGCTCAGAGGTTCCCAGTGGTCAGTCTGCCCAGCAGCATCAAACACACCTGGACTCCATATTTAAGGTGTGTACAACAGCTGCTGTTACATCTCACAATCATCCAACATCAGTGTGTCCAACATGGATCTGATGTTTGGCTCCATGCTTTTAGTTTGATGCTATCGCTCATAGAGTTCCTGTTCCAGCTGCTGGAGGACAACATGCTCACTTTTGTCAAGAACGAGCTGAAGAAGATCCACAAGGTTCTGAGTCCAGATTACCCATAATGCTCAGGGAGTCAGAGGGAGGATGAGGAGGTGTTGGATAGTGAGGATGAAGAGCAGAGGAGCATCAGAGAGGCATTAGTGAAGATCACAGTGAACTTCCTGAGGAGCAGGAAGCAGGAGGAGCTGGCTAATCATTTGCTGATCAGTAAGAGGATTTATCTGAAAATTTAAGATAATGGACCAATGAGACGTTTACTGACATCAGCACATGGAGGGAAACGTGTTTGTTGCTCTTTTGTATTCAATTATCACAATTTCTCATTGATCTTATTTCTTATGGTTTCTTTCAGGACATTTTTCTCCAGTTCATCAACGTAAACTCAAGTCTGACCTGAAGAAGAAGTTCCAGTGTGTGTTTGAGGGGATCTCTAAAGCAGGAAACCCAACCCTTCTGAACCAGATCTACACAGAGCTCTACATCACAGAGGGAGGGGCTGGAGGTGTCAATGATGAACATAAGGTTAGATCGTCCAGGAGACCAGACAAACCAGAAACAACTATCAGACAAGAAGACATCTTTAAAGCCCCACCTGGAAGAGACGGACCAATCAATTCAATTCAATTCAACTTTATTTATAAAGCGCATTTCATGCACAAGGCAGACTCAATGTGCTTCACAACAAAAATCAATCAAATTCAAAATCAGTTATAAATCACATAGAAAACCCCCCAAAAAAGGAAAAGTGCGAGTGTAAGTAAACAATCATATATAAACAAAAAGAGTGCAAGTGCAAACAATCATATAAGTCAATTTCAACACATACACACTTAGACGCACAAATTCGCACCCACTCACACAATCACATATGCATATCTACACACACATACACACACACACACAGGTCAACAGAATGCTGTTGAAAATAGATATGTTTTTAATCTGTTTTTGAAGATGGCTAGTGACGTGGCATGTCTAACTGTGTCAGGCAAGG
Organism: Decapterus maruadsi; assembly: GCA_030347415.2. NCBI lineage: Eukaryota > Metazoa > Chordata > Actinopteri > Carangiformes > Carangidae > Decapterus > Decapterus maruadsi. The sequence goes on from CM064906.1 coordinate 4,341,677, forward strand.
TGTTCCATTTTCGTGGGGCATATACACTAAAAGCTGCCTCCCCTTCTTTGGATCTAGTGCGAGGAATGAGTAAGTTGCCACTGCCTGTTGACCGAAGTGTTCTTGCTGGGGTGTAGGTGGTGAGCATATCTGTGATATATTGAGGTGCAAGGCCATGTAGTCCTTTGTAAACCAGGAGTAGTATTTTGAAATCGATTCTTGTATTAACAGGTAACCAGTGCAAAGACTTAAGAACGGGTGTGATGTGTTGGTATTTCTTGGTACCAGTGAGAACACGTGCAGCTGCATTGTGAATTAGTTGTAACCTCTGAATACTTGATTTTGAGAGTCCGGTGAATAAGCCATTACAGTAATCCAGTCTACTTGTTATAAAGGCGTGGATTAATTTTTCTAAGTCCGGTTTTGACAGAAAGCCCCTCAATTTGGAAATATTTTTGAGATGATAGAAAGATGATCTGGTGATGTGATTGATATGACTTCTGAAATTTAGATCGCTGTCGATGATTACACCCAGATTCCTTGCTTCGGTTTTGCTGGCAAGAGAGAGAGAGTTGAGATGTGCTGCAATTTTCTGTCTCTGAGCCTGTGCACCAAAAATGAGTACTTCTGTTTTGTCTTTGTTTAGTTGTAAAAAGTTTTCTGACATCCAATGATTAATGTCTCTGATACACTGAGTGAGGGATATTATGGGTGATAGGTCATCTGGGTGTAGTGAAATGTAAAGTTGCGAATCATCTGCATAATTATGGTAACTAAGATTATGTTTGCGTATGACATGTGAGAGTGGAAGCATGTAGAGGTTGAACAGTAGTGGTCCGAGAATTGACCCTTGTGGTACTCCACATGTAATGTTTGTTTTGTTGGAGGTAAATTCACCAATGGAGACAAAAAACTGCCTATCCTGAAGGTAGGTTCTGAACCAGTTTAGAACTGGACCAGACAAGCCCACCCACTTTTCCAGCCTTTCCAGTAGGATTTTGTGGTCAACGGTATCAAACGCAGAACTAAGATCAAGTAGAACAAGAATGGAGATTTTTTGGAGTCTGTGTTCATGACATATGTAGATCATTCAAAACTTTGATGAGTGCTGTTTCTGTGCTATGGTGGGGACGGAAACCAGACTGATAAGTATCTAAAAGGCTATTTGATGCAAGATAGTTTTTGAGCTGAATGTAGACTGCTTTTTCAAGTATTTTGCTGAGGAATGGTAGATTGGAGATGGGTCTGTAGTTTGCAATGACATTTTGATCCAGATTGTTCTTCTTCAGAAGTGGTTTGATGACAGCAGTTTTTAGTGATGTGGGAAATATACCTGACAGGAGAGACCAGTTAGTGATATGCAGAACCTCTGGTGCTAAGCAGTTAAAAACATTTTTGAAAAAAGCGGTTGGGAGAGGGTCCAGACAACAGGTGGAGGATCTGAGCTGACCAACAATATTGTCAAGCTCTGTCAGATTTAAACAGTTAAAATGAGACATGACGCAGGTGGGGTTTCTGGAGAAAGGAAGGACAAGTTCAGTTGTAGATTTTAGAGTGGTAATGTTTTGTCTAATGGTAATGTAATGATTTTGGTGTTGAAGAAGGAAGCGAATTGATCACATTTTCCTGTGGACAACATTTCTGAAGGAATGGTGGATGGTGGGTTGACAAGTCTGTCAACAGTGGAGAATAGCACTTTGCTGTTATTAATATTTTCATTGATGATTTTAGAAAAGAATGATTGTCTAGCTTGTTTGATTGCTATGTTGTATTCATTCAGCTTATCCTTATAAATGTCATTGTGAACCTGAAGTCTTGTTTTTCTCCACTGCCGCTCTGCCTTGCGACACTTTCTCTTTAAGTATCTGATGTTCACTTCATTTCTCCAGGGGGCCTTTTGCTTTTTTACATATTTAGTTTTGAGTGGTGCAATTTTATCAAATACACTCTGTATTTTTGAGTTGAAGTTGTCCACAAGGTCCCTAGTTGAAGATATTGTGGACAATGACATCTCATTTACAATTTCCTGAAATCTTTCAACAGTATTCTCATTAATTATGCGTCTTTTAAGTAATCGAGAACTGTTACGCTGTACAGGGAAAGCAGACACATCAAAATAAAGGCAACAGTGATCCGAGAATGCTACATCCACAATGAGAGGCGTTGTAATGTCAAGTCCTTTTGAGATGACAAGGTCAAGAGTGTGCCCTTTGTTGTGGGTGGGTCCATGGACATGTTGAGAGAGGTCAAATGCTTCTAGCAGATTGATAAAGCTTATGGCATCTGGATCAGTTTTAATGTCAATGTGAATATTAAAGTCGCCAGATATAATAAGACAGTCATAATCAGTAGAAATCTGAGATAATAGCTGAGAAAATTCTTCCAGGAATCCAGTTTTGGGTTTTGGTGGACGGTAGACAGTTAATATTAAGATTGTAGTTTTACAGTGTACTGACAGAGCAAGGTATTCAAATGATATAAATTCACCAAGACGGACTTCCTTACAGTTATAAATGTCAGAGAAGACAGCAGCAATTCCACCACCTCTCCTATCAGTCCTAGTGGTATGGATGAAATTGAAGTTAGGAGGTGCAGTCTCAATGAGTGTGGCGGCTCCGTTTTTATCCAGCCAGGTTTCAGTTAGTAGAGTTAGATCTAGACTGTGAGTACTAATGAGTTCATTTATTAGAAAAGATTTATTTGTAAGTGACCTGACATTTAATAGAGCCATTTTTACTTTTTGAGGTGCATTGCTGTGTGAGGGGCTGATAACTAGAGGGATATGGATAAGGTTACTGAGGTTAGCTGAGCTGGTGAGATCAGAGGTGCATTTTTTAGGCCTAAAGTTTGTGATAACAGGGATATGTGTAATTGTCACTGGACTGCTATGGTGTTTGGAGTGTGGAGTTACTGACCGTCAACCAGAGTAAGCCATGCAGGAATGCAGAGTGAGTTCAATGTTCAGGGATAGGAGGTGAGATCCGGTGAGATTTGGGTGGAGCCGGTCTTTTTTGAAGAGGTCAGTTCTATTGAGAAAAGAGGTGAAGTTGTCCACATATGGGATGTCATGGCTACGGCAGTATCCCTTGAGCCAGATGTGGAGTTGTCTGAGTCGGCTGAATTTGACATCACCGAAACAGGGGGGAGCAAAGGGGCCAGAAACTACACATTGTTTGTTGGAGTCTAGAACGGTGCTTATGAGGGAGATGTAGTCAGCCTTAAGTTTCTCTGATTGCTGCAGTTTAAGGTCGCATGTACCAACGTGAGCAACCACAGTGGAGACAGACGGACGTTGAGAGAGCAGCTGCGGGATGACGTCATTGACGTCCTGAACGAGCGCACCTGGGTGGCAGGAAGTGCTGCCCCTGCTGATCTCCACGTGTCGGACCATGGATGTTCCAACAACAAGAACGGGGGAGCGGTCGTCAGGAAAAACCTCAGCAGCCTGGTGCCTGTCAGACCCGCCGACGGAGGCCATGGGGGGGAGGACGGGGAGGGGTGTGGGTTCTGGGTTTGCAGCAGTGAGAGATGGGACAGGAGCAGCAGCAGCAGCAGCGGTGGCAGCGGGGGCGTCGGCGAAGGAGGAGGACGGGAGATCCACTCAGAAGAGTGATGACAAAGGGAGTGGCTGGCATTGGGAAAACAGTCTTAACACAGAAGTTCACTCTGGACTGGGCTGAAGACAAAACCAACCAGGACATACACTTCACATTTCCCTTCACCTTCAGAGAGCTGAATGTGCTGAAAGAGAAAAAGTTCAGCTTGGTGGAACTTGTTCATCACTTCTTCTCTGAAACCAAAGAAGCAGGAATCTGCAGGTTTGATCACTTCCAGGTGGTCTTCATCTTTGACGGTCTGGACGAGTGTCGACTTCCTCTGGACTTCCACAACACTGAGATCCTGACTGATGTGACAGAGTCCACCTCAGTGGACCTGCTGCTGACCAACCTCATCAGGGGGAAACTGCTTCCCTCTGCTCGCCTCTGGATAACCACACGACCTGCAGCAGCCAATCAGATCCCTCCTGAGTGTGTTGACATGGTGACAGAGGTCAGAGGGTTCACTGACCCACAGAAGGAGGAGTACTTCAGGAAGAGGTTCAGAGATGAGGAGCAGGCCAGAAAGATCATCTCCCACATCAAGACATCACAAAGCCTCCACATCATGTGCCACATCCCAGTCTTCTGCTGGATCACTGCTACAGTTCTGGAGGAGCTGTTGAAGACCAGAAAAAGAAGAGAGCTCCCCAAGACCCTGACTGAGATGTACATCCACTTCTTGGTGGTTCAGACCAAATTGAAGAGGGTCAAGTATGATGGAGGAGCTGAGACAGATCCACACTGGAGTTCAGAGAGCAGGAAGATGATTGAGTCTCTGGGAAAACTGGCTTTTGAGCAGCTGCAGAAAGGAAACCCGATCTTCTATGAATCAGACCTGACAGAGTGTGGCATCGATATCAGAGCAGCCTCAGTGTACTCAGGAGTGTTGACACAGATCTTTAGAGAGGAGAGAGGCCTGTACCAGGACAAGGTGTTCTGCTTCGTCAATCTGAGTGTTCAGGAGTTTCTGGCTGCTCTTCATGTCCATCTGACCTTCTTCAACTCTGAAGTCACTCTGATGTCAGAACAACAACCAACATCTTGGTCTAAAGTCTTCAGTGACGGATCAATACATTTCTACCAGAGTGCTGTGGACAAGGCCTTACAGAGTCCAAATGGACACCTGGACCTGGTCCTCCGCTTTCTTCTGGGGTTTTCCCTGCCGAACAATCAGACTCTGCTACAAGGTCTGCTGTCAAAGACAGGAAGTGAATACTGGGGGATAATCCAGTACATCAAGAAGAAGATTGAAGAGACTCCCTCTGCAGAGAAAAGCATCAACCTGTTCCACTGTCTGAATGAACTGAATGATGGTTCTCTAGTGGAGGAGATCCAACAGTCCCTGAGATCAGGACGTCTCTCCACAGATAAACTGTCTCCTGCTCAATGGTCGGCTCTGGTCTTCATCTTACTGACATCAGGAGAAGATCTGGATGAGTTTGACCTGAAGAAATACTCTGCTTCAGAGGAGGCTCTTCTGAGGCTTCTGCCAGTGGTCAAAGCCTCCAACAAAGCTCTGTAAGTGTAGAGACTGGATTTATTCATTACTAGATTAAAAAACACTTGTGTCTTTTCAACAAATAAAAATAAACTCCTTACTTCATTCATTCCTCATGCTGATCTTTTCAGACTAAGTGGCTGTAACCTCTCAAGCAGAAGTTGCAAAGCCCTGTCCTCAGTCCTCAGCTCCAAGTCCTCCAGTCTCAGACACTTGGACCTGAGTAACAACAACCTGCAGGACTCAGGAGTCAAGGTCCTGTCTGGAGGACTGGAGAGTCCACACTGTAGACTGGAGACTCTCAGGTCAGATCAAGTTACTGTTTGTGTAAAATGGAACAAATATAAACTCTGGTTAATTACCAATTCACTGGTCACTGTTTAGAGATGTAGAGTTGACTTTGGCCCAACTGAACATTTTATTGTTGTCACTTTGTTGTTTTGCTGTGAACTACAGAGGAAACTCATGTTCTCTCATGTTTTTCAGTCTCATAATTTTTGGTGATCACAGTTTAACACAGATGTTATGTGTCTTCTTGTTCATGATCATCCCTTCAGACTGAGCAGCTGTTGTCTCACAGAGAGAAGTTGTAAAGCTCTGTCAGTCCTCAGCTCCCAGTCCTCTAGTCTCAGACACTTGGACCTGAGTAACAACGATCTGCAGGACTCAGGAGTCAAGGTCCTGTCTGGTGGACTGGAGAGTCCAAACTGTCTACTGGAGACTCTCAGGTGAGGATCCATCCAGCTGTTTATCTGATGCCACTTGAACACACCTCCAGGTGTTGACAGAAGGTTCTTGTGTTCAGTCTGTCAGGATGTCTGGTCACAGAGGAAGGCTGTGCTTCTCTGGCCTCAGCTCTGAGCTCCAACCCCTCCCATCTGAGAAAGCTGGACCTGAGCTACAACCATCCAGGAGCCTCAGGAGTGAAGCTGCTGTCTGCTGGACTGAAGGATCCAGACTGGAGACTGGACTCTCTCAGGTATGGAGAGGCTGCTGCAGCCACACACACTGTCTGAAAGAGGAGGAGGAGCTTCATGCAGGTGCACCCTTTACTATTAGATTAGTGTCTCCTCCTCATGTCCTCCTGCTCCGTATCATCACAAGATGAAGACTCCAGCTCCTTCTTCTCTTTGTTTTTCAGGATGGAGCCTGGTGGAGTCAGATGGTTGACACCAGGTCTGAGGAAGTGTAAGTGTTTTTTTTTACTTCAGTCACTCATGTCATGTGAGTCTTCATCAAACTGTCAGTAACTGATCAGATGATCAATAACATGCAGCTGTGTCTTGTTCTCTCCATTAGATTCCTGTCAACTCACAATGGACACAAACACAGTGAACAGAAGAATCAAACTGTCTGACAACAACAGGGAGGCGACATATGTGGAGGAAGATCAGTCATATTTTGATCATCCAGACAGATTTGACATTCGACCTCAGCTGCTGTGTACAACTGGTCTGATTGGTCGCTGCTACTGGGAGGTTGAGTGGAGAGGAAATGTTTACACATCAGTGAGTTACAGAGGAATCAGCAGAAAAGGAGACAGCGAAGACAGTAGGTTTGGAGGAAACAATCAGACCTGGAGACTGAACGCCTACAGAGGTTGTTACTACGTCTGTCACAACAACAGAGAAACAGCCAGCTCCTCCTTCATCTCCAGGTTCCGCTCCCTCTTCATCCCTCCCTCTGATCGGGTAGCAGTGTATGTGGACAGTCCTGCTGGCATTCTGTCCTTCTACAGAGTCTCCTCTGACTCACTGATCCACATCTACACCTTCAACACCACCTTCACTGAGCCTCTGTATCCTGGGTTTGGGTTCTGGTCTGGGTCTGATTCCTCAGTGTCTCTGTGTTGAATGTAGCTCTTATTCAGGGACTGCATCCTTTGAAGGCCTCACTGCAGTGAGACCAAGGCTGTCGCGTTTTGAAGGCTCCTTCGAATACAGCCTTTTTTTCTTGAATTAGGAGGATGTACCTACACATTAACCCAAACGGCCGAAACCAGATACTTTTCTCTGCGTCTGAGCCCACACCACACATCCACACCTGAACTGCATTTTTGGACTGTAAAAATGGATATTTCCAAAAATGCCTTCTGATCAAGCAGGATTTTATGAAAGCCTTTTTCATCTTTGTGTAGAGAAGTAAAACAGTGTTTTTAGCTGCATGGGAGGCTGGACTGGGGTAGGGAGATGCCAAGATACCGGCATGCTCTGGACACTGGATAGCTGGGTAACAGCAATGCATTAGTGTAATAATAGATGCTACTGTATATCTGAACGGCCCCTTACAACTTGTATGATGGTATGGATACAGTAAACAAAGATCAAACTGGAAGTACGCTTTGGTCCTTCTATACTATGCTTTGATTGGTCAGTTAAAAAGTAAAAATTATGTCACCGCGTGCTGGTGTGGTATGCAATGTACAGCATTTTTATTGCGTTTACATATATATTATATGTAGATATTTTTGTGCTGGTGTGAAAGTGATTCTTTTTTTTAAAGATGCAAAAACTCTGTTTGCAAAAGTATGTGTGGACAAGGCCTCATTGATCATTTAAAGGCTCAGGAAATCTCTGCAGGTTGCAGGTTTGGAGTTAGTTAGCTGATTGGAGTGTGATACCATTCTACGTTGCTTCGTCTAGTGCACAAACTCTACTTTGACATGTACCCACTCCAACTCATACTGCCCTTGGAAGTAAAGACAGAAGCACTGAACCACTTCAAGACAACTGCCCTAGAAGTGATTCAGTGCTTAGACACATTCAATATAGTCAAATAATATCTGCTGACTGTTTCTATGTATTGCATCTGAGGGGAAGGATTGACAAGGTGTCATGACTTCATAACTGTCATGGGTCTCACTGTTTCATCTTTCATTCAGTTTTTAGTAAACCTTGTGTTTTCAAACCAAACTCGTGCCATAGTGTTATTGTAGTCAGTCTAAATATTAGGAGAATGTTATACATCTACAATATAGTTTTAATATAACCCTTAATCACAGAGATTCCATCTAGAAAAAGAGCCATGACAACGGAGAACGAGTTGATGAAGGGATGCCATGTATAAGAGCTTCCACTAGATGGCATCAGCAGCACGGACAATAATGAAAATCATTTCATTTAATCACTTTGTCTCTCTTTATACAAATCACTGGACTTTTCTCTTTGCTCCAGTTATAATTGCAGTGACCATTAGATGTTGCAAAGCAGCTAACACAGACATGAATAGAATGAAGCTGCTACACAGTTGACCTATTGGCTCATTTCTTACAGGACAGTCCCAGTGGAAGGAGCTTCAGGACTCACTATCTGTGAACTCAACTCTGGTGTAACACTTGTGTTTGGGGTATTTTAATTTTGCAACCATTTACCTTATAGATGGTTGGTTCTGTGATTTGCTGGTCACCAGCGTACTGTTCCAGCTGAAGGTCCCACCCTCCACTGGGTGGTGGTGGTGTCCTGGGATGGGACAACCTGCTCCTTTATACTGTTTAAATCTTTCTGAATTATTTTATCTTTTCCAAATCAAACATCTGTAACATTTATGTATTTAAAAATATACATGGGTTCTATAACAGCTCCATTTGCGGACACTGAATCCTGCAGTACTATGGAAACTTTGTTAAAGTGTTAAATATTTCAGGGCGGTGTCTCTCTCAACTCCCCCACCCATATAAAAGAATAGTTCACCCCAGAAGGGAGGTGTACCGTAGTGGTCCAATACAACAATTATTAAAGGAAGACAAATCAGTTGTTGTAATTTCCTGATGATGTCACATTGTATTTGTCACCATGAGTGTCCTGCAGGTTAAAGAGTTCTGTCCTCTGTAAGTAAATAAATGCTGGAAGTGTTGCCTTGAAGGTTTGGGGGGGGCTTGTGATAGCGAATACTGCTGTGGCAAACATGTGGGATCAATTTTACATTCAGTCCATCCAGTCCTGGCTGTAGCATACAAATGCGGAGAGCAGCAAAAATTGACAGAAGTCTAAATAATGACGAGGGAAATTATGCATAATTATGGCACTGCAGTTTTTTGAAAAAAGAAAAACATGCTGTATGATTATCATTTTCTATAGAAAAACTAAGATACAAAAGCTCTTGTGTTTCATAATTTCACATACAATGCCCATTCCTTATTAAAAATTCAGAAAAACTGTCAAACATATTATTTTTTCAACATGATTATTAACGGTGGTGGGTGTGTGGTGACTTGGTGGTGCAGTGGTTAGTACTGTTGCTTTTCAGTGCACAGCCTCTGGGTCTCTGAGGCCTGGGCTTCAGAAAACATCCCTGGGCTTCAGAAAACATCCAAATAGGTTTGGAAAATATTATAACCCCAATATAAATAACCATGAGACACAATTTACTGATCACATTCAAATGCGAAGGGAACTCAAGCTGAACATTGCCATTTTAGAAAAAAAAAGGCTTCATTCTGTGTTGGTTGTACTTTAGGTAGCTACCATCCAGACACACTGTCATAAAACAGAACAGGCCTGTGGGGGGCAGGAAAAATTCAGCAACAGGTCTAGGTCAGCTGACCACCAATATCTAAAGGACATCAATGGATTTTTTCCCCTGAGGCAAATTCAACTCAGGCTGTATTTTCCTAACATTTTAGGTCTAAAAGAAGGAATGTGAAGATTTTCAGTTTAATGTCTCCTAATGAGCGGATTCAAGTTCTGCTGCTTAGGCTGTTTACATCCCTCAAAGCCACAGACAGCGTTGGATGGCTCCTAAAGGAGAATCAAACATGCACCTAACATTTTAGAAGTTTTTTTTGCGGTAGTTGTGTCTTGAAATGGGAAGTCAAGTTCTGCTGCTCAGTTGAGACTCTGGCGACAAGACTTTTTTTTGAAGCTGTCAAGAGTTGAGACTCTGGCAGACTTTGAATTAGATCTAGTTTTACAAACATGTCGGCTTGCTCGAAGTAAATACACTTCTCGTGCATGTGTGCGTCTGCGGGGACAGACACAACAACCACAAAACAGGAGCAATTAAACTGAAAATCTTCAGATTCCTTCTTTTAGACCTAAAATGTTAGGAAAATACAGCCCTGAGTTGAATTTGCCCGGATTTGTCCTACAACTCAGATTAGGAGATGAATTCTGTCTGAAACATAATCATTCAACAGGTCGTCCCTTCACCACAGCTGCAGGAGAAGAGCAGGGCGGCAGTGGAACCACAGTGGTGCAATAGCACCATCTAGTGATGCAAATGTGAAATGTGTTAGAAAAAGATGATTGTGTTAACTGAGGGTAACTTCCACAGGATGGCAGTAGCAGTCTACACTGAGCCTCCTCCTCCTCCTCCTCCTCTCAGTCAGCAGCATGGATCACTGTATGGTTCACATGCCTCATGATGATGGACACTTCACTTCTGAAATACAGCCTGATACTTTATTAGAGAAGCCACAGCCTACAGTGAGTTTCTAATGATGGGCTGCTAGCCCTGTCTTCTTTGTATTGTTTCTTTCATGAGCCAATTTGCCTTTTAAATTCTCTGCTCCTGTCCATGTGATCACTGACTGGAGTTCTGAACCACCTGATGCTCCATTCAGAGAACCAGACTACGACATGTCTGTGTAGATTCTTGGTCGTTCAGGATGCTTAAAACCTCTCATCTGAAAGTCTTCTGAAGTTCTAAAAAACTGGTCGTGGAGTCCCAGGTAATAAACTTAGTTGGGGTCAACAGCTTGGAGGTGGTGCTGAGAGATACACCGCCCTATCATCATGTGAGCTGGTGTGATTACAGAGAGGTGACTTATCAGTAAAAGAAATTAACTTGAGTAAAAGTAAAAATATTTGTCTTGGGAATTAATTTAAGTTAGAGGAATAAGTACCAAAGAAATCTAAATCAATAAAGTAAAATGGGAGGACTCTGGATATGAAATATCTTGAAAGCAGATATCAGACTGGTTTGGTTTGGCTAATGCTGAATGTTCAAAGGCTTTTGAAACCATTAAGTTTTTGACAGTTATTTACAAGTCACAACTATCACTGATGTAATTTTTCAGGCAATTTCCTTTGTAACTCTTGTTTTTAACCTCCTGTTGCCTGTGAAAGTCACTAAGAATAACGTTGTTTTTTGTCTTTTTTGTTTTGCCGACCCATGAACTTTTATTTATGCCAGATCAAACCGGTAAAAATGACTTCACAGGAAGGAAAAACACAAAGTAAGAGTTTCCTTGATCTACTCACCATGAGTTAGAATTTTCAGCCCCGCCCTTCGTCAGGCATCTATTGGTCCTCGTGCTACGTCACCACATTCAATGGACACATCCCTTGGCTGCACACACAAAAACTTCAAATGCCTTCCTCTCCTCATTGGATAACACTTGTATCCCACAAGGAACATTTTCTCTTCGGGTTGCAGCAGAGCAGAGTTTGTTCCTTCTTTGACACACACAGCGTGAGAGACTCGTGTTACGGCTGAAACACTCCATGTAAGTGATTGCTGACGGAAAATAGGACTATTTAGGACTTATATTAACAAAAACATTCCACTGATATCTGCTTTAAGCACAGTACTCAAGTAAATTTACTCCGTTACTGTCCACCACTGTTTGTTGGTAATGAATGCAGGATGGCAGCAAACATTGGGAATCACACATTCCAACAGCTCATGAAATATGGGACTTATGGGAAATAAGAGATAGTTTGATTTCACTCATAATCTTAATCAAATGACTCAAGACACAGGAAACATTATGTGAAATTGTAAATTTAATAATGAGAAAATTCAAAAATGAAAGTTTCCTCTCAAACCAAGAGGATCTCCATCACTGTGTATCATCAGATACAGACTTCAGTCCTGACTCAGAGGGTTTTAGCTTTCAGTTCTTCAGTCTCTGATTAAGGCAACAGATGGACACTGCTCATTATACAACATTCATTATAACTGATTAACAACATTAGATGACAGCTTACATACACTCATGTGACTCACAATTACATATGGCATTGGAGTTTAATGGTCAGCTGTAGATACCCCCATACATTCTGTTTATAAAGGGTTGCTAGTAAATGCAGAGCATGGTAGTAAACATGCTTAATGATCAATGAAAATCTGACATGAAAATGGAAATAACATGAACAAAGAACATGGAAAAATCAACAACTATAACCTCAGGTTTGACCAGGTGTCAGTGAAATGTTCCAGCACAGCGCTGAGTGTTGCCAGGACCTGGATCAAAGCAGGAGGTAACACTGTTACACAAAGTTAATGGATGTTCACCTGAACTCACTACTTCACTGAACATACTTCATACTTCAGCCCTGACACTTTACTCCTTCAACACTGTTTGAGACACATGTGCATCCCTCAAAAATCCTACAGATTACAGGGAAAGCACATCCACGTTTTTGTGGACGTTTTTGTGAATGTACGGACGCGAGAAGAAGAGCAGAGCTAGCCGATGCAGTGCTAATTAACTGCAGTCAATGTCAGTACATGTTCTCTTTATAGAGGCGGGCGCAAAAAACAAAAGATGAGGATGAGCATCACATTCAGTCTGAAGTCACTTGAGGAGCTGTGATGGTCTGGACTGGCGGTCCGGGAGGTATCACACATCTATGAGGTCACCTGAGTACGAGCACTTGGCCCCGATGTTATGAAATGATCCTTTCAACAAAACATTATATAAAGGGTAACTATGGTTACATAACTCTTCATATACCGTAACGATTCAGCTTATGCAGTGAGTAAGCTTTATATTGATATTAAAATAATATGTTGTATAAAATTAATATACAATTTGATCATATTATTTTTTGACAGGACAACGGATGAGCTCGCTGCACTGCAAAAACTCTAAATATTTGTCTCAATTCTAGTCAAAACTCATCTTTTTCCACTTAAAATAAGACTCGTCACCTAAAAATGACCTTGTTTTTAGATTTCGCTTGTTTCAAACAGTTTCACTTGAAATAAGTAGAAAAATGTGCCAGAGAAAGCAAGTTTTTTGTGCTTCTAATAAAAAAGGAAAACTTGCTCCACTATCAGATGTGTCTACTTATTTCAAGTGAAAATATGTTTAAAAGAAGTAAAAAGTGTCTAAAAATAAGCTACTTGTTAATGTGATGACTCTTATTGTAAGTATAATGAGATTTGTTTTGACATTAGAAATGACATTTTGACTAGAAATAAGACAAATATTCTTGGCAAGATATTTGAGCTTTTGCAGTGGGTTAAAGGGATATGTTGTAAATCTCTGGGCAGGGCTATGGGCTGGCGTTGCTAACGGGAGGAGTAAAGTAGAGGAGTAAAGTACTTAGGGGCTATTTGTAGATCATACAACCCCACTTTTAAAAAAATGATACTATCCCTTTAATGTGTGTGTTCTCCTGTTGGCATTATTTACAGGAAACACTACTTGACTACAATGTCAATATGTTACCATAGTTACAAAATATATAAAACGTATGTTTTTTAAGATAAAGCAGTAAGAGAAGAAAGCTCCTGAAGGATGATGGGAGTTTGTGTGTTGACTGCAGGAGACTAATATAATAATATAATGTAATAAAGTTACAGTAAATCTAGGCCCTTCTTTTTAAAGCTCACCAACAGTCATGAGCTGATACATTCACTCACTCACTCATTTTGTTTGGTATTAGTTGAGGAGGAAAATACCAAGAATGTTCACATTGAATTAAGGAATCTCATCTGTTCATCCTTGAAAACACATAAATCACATTATAATTTCATTCATGCCACTTAAAAACAAGCATATTAAGGTTATTTAGGCTACGATGCTACAGGGCAACATATAGAGAAACTATGGACATTCTGTATATTCATCGAAGTCAATCCACTTCTGTGCTGTCCTCTCTATAATCCCACCTCTACACTAGGAAGATTAAAAGAGTTGATATAAATTGGCTTCGACAGTCCCCTCATGTCTCCTTCTGTTTCCGGACGTCCTTCACTTCTTCACCTCTTCTCTCAGTCCTGTTTCCTGGAGCGTCCCTTGAACGTGTCCATGAGGTTGAAGGCTCCCAGGTACTGGCCCAGCAGGATGCCCTGCTTCATGGGGAGGATGCTGAGGACAGACAGATGACACACAGATCAGATGGATTGGTCCTTGTGCGTTCAAAGGTTCAGGGTTAGATTAGAAAACACGGTCAGATGCACTCCAACCTTGTTTAGAGTGTTAATTATATGTAACAGTACAGCAACATCTGGCTTGTAGCACATCTCCACAGTGTGGTACAGGCCTGATGGTACTCATTTCCATAACTGTGTGTCAATGAGCCAGCGTTATGTGAGGAGTCCTCCAACACTCAGCTTTTTGTGTTTAAATGTAATATGTTTCCATTTGGCCTAATTATTATAAACAGTGGGGTCAGACATCAGCATTATGCAGATGACACCCACATTTAAATGAGTAAAACCCAGGTTACAAAGTGGTTTAGCAAAGAAAAAAAGGTTAAAAGAAGTGAATTAAACTCTCTAAAAAACGTTGGGTTATTTTTTCAACCCAACAGCTGGGTTGAGACTGTTGGGTGGTTTAATTGGGTTGTTTTCATTAAACTGGGTAATCTAAGAACCCAATTGGCTGGGTTATTGTCATTGGGGGTTGAGTTATTAGCTGTTGGGTTGTAATTTCCATTATACTGTGTTGGGTTATTTTGGACTACCCAACATGTTGGGTTGACGTTGGGTGGGAGGAAATTCCCAGCATGCTTTGGGACAGTGTTTTGTGATTCAAATTTAGGTTATTTCTGTTAAATATCAAATCAAATCAAATCAAATCAACTTTATTTATATGGCACTTTTCCTACATTGTTTTGTGATTCAAATTTAGGTTATTTCTGTTAAATATATATATCTGTCACTGAGGAGACAGCTACAAAATCTTTAGTGATACTGTTCTACACACTGATTTACTAATTCAATGTTCTACTCAGTTTACAATTACTGTTATCGAAAAAAGCACTTTGACACCATAAGTGAAGGTATGTTTTTGGTTAGTGGTCTCCCCTCCTTTGTGTGCAGTTCGCATGTATGTTTAGAGGATAACAAACAGCATTCTCCCTCTAGTCCCTCAAGATCTAATGTTATTCTCTATTTAAGTTAATGTTAAATAAAACCCTAGTCTGCCACAATATAAGCAGTGTAGTGAATGTGAACCCTGGGCTGATAAACAACCCAACTGTTGGTTTAAGGAAATAAACCCAACTTGTTGGGTCAAAATAACCCGGCATGTGTTCAGTCCAATATTTAACCAGCATTGGGTTAAAAAATAACCCAGATTGGGTTGTTTTTAACCCAACGTTTTTTAGTGTGAAGCATCAGCGCAACAGAAGAAAGAGCACAGCCTGAACACACACTAAGGGCCAATCCTAATGTTCACCCTACTCACTACTAGGAATGAAGCCACAAAGGGTAGAGCTTTGTAATCTTCCCATGGGAACAGGAATTGGGACACCACTTGCAGCACAGCACACGGTCAGTGGGTGAGTGAACTGAAGATGTTCCCAGGCTCACTATCTTTATAGTTCCCAAACACATACCCATAGACACAATATGGCCTCCGGTGGCTCTGCCTCGTCTCACCACCACAACACAACAGTCCTTATAAATTCCCACAGGACACTCTGTTGTGGGTGCCTCCCTGGCTCTGACCTTTTAAGGTACATTGTGTAGGAATTCCTCCATCTAGTGTTGTGGTTGTATATAACAAGCAACTCATCGTATTTTTCATGCTGCATTCACGTGAAATTGGGCAGGCGACAGCCGCTGCAGGTAACGGCATAAACAAGCCTCTATGTAAACAAGTGGTCTGTCAGCACGAGGCAAAACAATACACGTGACAATATTTTGTCATGGCGATGTCATATTGTTGACCTGACCCACGTTTTCCCAAGTTTCTCTGGACTTCTGTGACTAAAATGACATCTGGTTTGTTACCGACGGCCGTCTGTCCGACTGCACCTGAATGCAGCATCAGTGTAACGCTCCATTCCTCCTCACTGCGTTACCGCGGTGACTTTTCACAGACGCCACCTGGACCTGAGCCGACAGCTCCGGTGTCTCCGCTGAGTTTCCGTGGTTTCCTACCGTCACGCTGCCACTGAAGGTAAAAACATGGAGACAGGACATGGCAGCCAGCAGCGAGCTGACCGTCTCCATGGAGATATGAATGATATGAACTGAAAGGAACACTTCACTTTGTTGATGGAGGGGGGATTATTGATGAATGAAAGACATCATTTTGAATGAAATAATTGATTTTCGTGAATAGAGGAGAAGTTACACAATGTCCCTTTAACTTCTACTGTAAGTCTAAAAGTAATCTCTGGTGTCATCAAAGGGATTAACAAAATACCACATCCCACAAGGTAAAAAGGAAATTCTATCACAACCATGACAACACTTGTAAAGCATAATATGGGTAAAGATCAAACTTGTCCATCACATTCACACACACGTGTGAACATGAACCGTACGAGTAGAAGTGATGTCCCTCCCTGCTAAGCTGCTTTGAATAAAAGCGTTTGACAGACGAATATGCAAAATTATGTAAATAACTTTCTGGAGTGAGTGGGTGAGGTACCGCTGGTAGAAAACTACAACTTCCTCCTCATTCACAACTCTACAGAAAACAGGACCTTATGGCAGGGGTCGACAATATAAATGGCCCGGTGGCCCGGACGTACTTTTCAAACCGTCAGGGCCACCAGAACGCTCCAAACACTGGCCCGGTGGGGCCAGTGAAAATAAATGCCTTGAAAAAAATATAACAAGTAAATAAAAACTAATTTCACATTAAATCCCCTGGTTTGAAATGATAACTGTCAAATCGTCTCGGTAATTAGTGTTAAGAGCCGACCCGATCGCCAGAGACAGAGACATTACTTTCTGTGCGCATCCACCTGCAGCTGCAGCTCGCTCACTTCACTCCCGCGGAACGCGCGCCGCTCGCTCACTGCTGCTGATAGAAGATCGTCTCAAGAACCGATAAAAAACCTTTTTCTTAACCATAAAACGTCCATCCTCCTCAGCGCGTCAGGTCGAGTCCTGTCGGGACCGACGCGAACGTTACACACGGGCCAGAGCTCGCGCTGGGGCGCCAGCTGTTCGGTGTGCACCACAGCGGTGGTGCACGTGACGTTTAGACCATATAACAACCAAAAAAAAACGTGTGTAAACGCAAAACTGAGCTGAAAATGAAATAATGAGTCGTTTTTACACCAATCTGTGGAAACAGCCTAAACGTGAATGAATGAGAACACAAGTTATACCACTGAACTACTTGGAGGATAAAAGTAATGACTACATAACTTCATGTTTGTGTTGAGGCATATTTACCATTTTAACTCATTGTTAAACCACAGTGGAGGCTAAATACTGTGTAAGTCTAATGTGAAACAGTTATTTATTTATTAAGGGGATAGTTCACCCAAAATTCAAATTTCAAATTATCTACTCACCCTCATGTCGACTAAAAGCTGTGAGAAGTTTCAGAGTCCTCCTTCCTTCTCTGAGTTATTGGGGGTCCACGCAGCAGGATTTGTCCATTCTCACAGCTCTTAGTAGACATGAGGGTGAGTAGATAATGAGTGAAATTTGAATTTCGGGTGAACTATCCCTTTAAATAAAGTAGCCTGATGAATTTAGAAGCACTTTTTTGTCCTTCTTAAATCGAATCGTGGTATTGAATAAGTATCAAGAATCGTGGAAATTTACTAGTATTGTTATCAGTATATAAGAAAGTTCCAGCCTCGATGGCGAAACTGCAGGAATTGGCTTGAATATGTTGTTTTTCGTTAATATGGGGATCGATGCGTGTTGTCCTGGGCCAGTGGTTCGAATGGCGGGGCCAGTGATCTTCAAAAGCCACTGGCCCAGAGGGCCAGTGGCAAAAATCCCTTATTGTCTACCCCTGCTTATGGTAAATGAGCATCAGGTTTTCTCTACAGATCGTGACTCTGGCCTAAATTTGCGGTGCACCTCTTTAAAACTAGACAGGCATTCCACGGGTTGATGCGTTTGTCTGCGCCGACGAAAGGAATGCATTTCTCCAACAGCTCCTAATGGAATACGTTATTTGTTCTAATGTAAAACAATTAGTTGGTGTTTTAAGAATGATGCATTCCTGCAGCTCGTCTTCCATCAGCAGCTTTTGGATGACTAACAATCCCCTGACTAACAATGAGTGTCTTCAAAGGGAGAGCAGAGACAAGGGGAGATAATACAACAGATGATTAAAAGCTTCAACACAATGGCTTTTATGTAATATGAACAGAGGTGACAGGCAAGGCACTAGCGAGCATTTGTGCGAGCTATTTTCCACAGATGAGAAGCTTTCTGATAGAGAATAATGGCGCTGTCCTCAGACAAATGGACCAGAGAGACAAGAAAGAACGAGGAAAGAAAACATCTCCGTTGTTCTTACCAGATGTAATTACAGAGCTGAAGGGTTTTGAGGTGATCGCAAACATTTTGCCTTTCCATAATCTGGAAACATGGAACAACTTGAATTCATGTGGGTCAAGTCACGGACCTGCAGTCAGTGATCCACACTATCCTCTGTACCCGAGCTGGGTCTGATGGGAGATGTAGGCACCGTGACTAAGCATACTTGATTCTTAAAGGGATAGTTCAACATTTTGGCAAATTGGCCCATAGCCATAATCCCTATAGTCATAGCAGTAGGTTTGTTACCTTTATTTGTCGGTGCAAGCTGTTTTTAGAACGGCGGGGCAGAGCGGTGAGCTGCTCAGAGCTACGCTACTGAGGCTGATGGGATTTCTTGGTTTCCCTCATCAAACTCATCAAATACACAATCCAACAACTCCACAACTCATCTCATCTCACAGCGTGGTGAATGTGCAGGTCACAACTTTGGAGTTTTGGGATTTTGTATTTGATGAGTTTGATGAAAAAACCAAGAAAATTCCATTACCCTCCATAGCGTAGCCCTGAGCAGCTTGCTGCTCTGCTCCGCCGTTCTAAAAATAGCTTGCACCGACAAATAAAGGTAACAAACCTACAGCGATCATGGCAATGGGCCAATTTGCCAAAATGTTGAACAATTCCTTTAATGCGAATAAAAACGTTTGGATGGAGACATGATAGAGTTTGACTCAGGTGGTCAGAGGTAGAACAGTGGAGGCTGAAGACCAGAACAGATGCTGCATCCTGCTCACTGTGCATGAGGTGAAGACCAAGTGGAAATGAGTGATAACTATGGTCTGGATGGAGCAGTGAGTCAGGTAAGACCATCTTCTGAAGTCCTACAGAACAAAGACTGTCAACCAGGAGGCAGCAGAGCTGGTCTTCAAACATGGCACCCAGGTCTCTCTGGAGCTTAAGGTACAAGGTAGAGATGACATTTAGCATTGATATGATGATGATGATGATGATGATGATGATGTTGAATGGTTGGGGTTGTGGTGGTGTTGCCTTCAGCCATATGGAGATGTCAGATATATCTGTCTGTCTGCATCATATTCATGTTTCCTCCTGCTCAGAGGATCACAGACCTCACACATCTCCACACACCAGGCAAGCGTGGACACATTCATTAATGATTTAAATCTCTCAGAGATTTAATTGCTAACCTTTGCACCCCACCCCCACCCGCTGGGCAATTAATGACGGTGCATTTACTCAACATACATGGCAGCGGCAGAACTGACATTTAAAATGAGTGCGTTTCATATTTCTGCAGCTTTGACGCCGGGGCTCTGATAGATCTTTAGACTAAATGTCAACAAGTGATGCTTATTTATCCAGCACAGCCTCTGGATGGTGTGAAACCCGGTGACAAAGTTCACACACACACACACACAAACACACTGCTCTGAGGCTGCTCTCGGCCGCGACCCAGAGCGGTGGCGAGGGAGCAGCTTTACGGCCTCTTAAATAGACTGATTTGTTCCACGGCGGCCAAACAACGGCTCTCGACAAATACATTATCATGGTTCATAAGTTGCATCCGGACAGATAGTCGTGCCCATCGCCATAAAGACTCCCACTGTCTCCATAAAACCTATGGGCCGTCCACCTGCCGGGGCAGTTTGACGTCCCAGTTTGGTTCCTCTGAACGTCATAAATGTTTAGTGAATAGACGGCGGACGGCTGATTTACTTCTCACATTATATCTGTTTGTTGTTCCTGCTGGGTGTTTGTCCAGTTTAAACCCAGTCAACTGTGCCACCAAGAGGCATTCTGTGCAGTATTGTTGCTGGCAGATCCACAAACCCATCCATGTCCCTTTTATCCAACACTTGTTTGATTGATCCATTCATCAACACTCCCATTAATGGCGGGGAAATGTTTTCTTTCTGCGCTGCCATGGATTTAAAATGTCAGTGGTTGGGAGCAGTAGAACAGTAGACATGATGCCATGCTGCTGTCACAGCTGCCAGCATCACCCTGACCCTGGAGATAGTCGGAAGAACTTCACAGGAATGTCACAACAACAGGCTGGAATCTCTGTGGTGTTACTATACGTGTGGTGGCCTGGGAAAACCCGTCGGAAGTCGCTGACGTTCTATTGTGGCAAATAGCCAAAATATTGGGGAGGGATTCATGCTGTAACAGGTATTTTTTCCAACATTTTTTGTATTTTGTGTGACTCTGGTACTTTGAACTGAGCCACAGCTGAGCTGCAGCAGCAGCGCTAGAGGAGAGGAGAGGAGGTCCGTTGTTATTGTAGAGGTAACATTCAAGGATCCTCAGAACACAGAGAATCTCGTGATTTTACAGCTCGTCGTTATCATAAACGGGTCGGAAGTTATAATATGTTGATGATGTCTTGTAAATCATGTGCAAGTGCCGATGATACGTTCGGTTTAGCACTGATGCTGCGTTCTGTTTAGCATCTATGCTACACTCGGTTTAGTTATGGTCCCTTCTTGTCATAGAGGCACCCACGATTCAGATAAAGTTTACAGCTCATCTCTATCATAAACGGTTCCGAAGATGTTTGATGTTTTGTAAAACACTCGCCTTTAGAGGGTTAAAACAGCAACGTTCTATTTAAAGCCATTTTTCGCACTTTTCAGTCTTTTGGTAATAATAGATTAAAATGTCCGTAACCTTTGATCTGAGAGGGCTACCTCAGTTATTCAAACAGTTATGAATGGCTGAAAACGTCTAGTTTATGGAAATATCAAAAAATGTCAGAATTCCACCATGTAAAGGGTTTTCCCAGGCCACCACACATGTTGGTGCAAGGGCTGGACACCTCCATGACAACGCAGGTACAAAGGAGACAGCCGTGAAATAAAACAACACTGCATGGAGAAAAGAAAAGTGCTAAATCAAATTCAGTAGATCAAACTCTTATTATTAGATTATATGTGACCTGATCCAGCAAAATGAGTCACAGTGACCCAAATTTCAAAATGGAGATTTTGGTATCAATGGAAAGATGAGAGAATAAGCTTAAAAATCAATCAAAGTCATACTTTGGATGGTTTTCAAGATACGGCCAATTTGATTATGGTCTTCCATTCACTTGTTGTTGTCATACAGGCACCATTCATCATCCATGACCCTTGGAACGATTCAGATGCAGTTCACAGCTCATCTCTATCATAAATGGTTCAGAAGTTATTTCATGTTTTGTAAAACATGCAAGCTTTGCATCTTTGCAGATACTGCTCGAAAATAAAGGATCCAGTTCGCATTAGAAATTAGTTTGTCTTTTTATTTTTAATTCCATTCTCATGTTGTCTCATTCTAGGGTTTTAATTCCTTTATTTTTATTCATTTATTTTGTCTTTGCCATCAGCTCACTAGAGATAAATGGGACTAGAGGTTTATGTTAGACCTAAAGCTGGCGGTTCCAGGTTCACTGGGACACCGCACCACATTCTGTCTGTCATTCCATCAACATCATGAGCAGAATCCAAAAAGTATGTTGATTCAGAACGCAAGGGTTGTCATTGAGGTACAGAAGATGTGGAAGGTGAAGGCCTCTCATTGAAACCATACTGCTGCTTTACAGCCACTGGTCCCAGTTCCACGTTAAGTCTCCAGGCCGATGTGCTTTCATTGATCGCACACTGACAATTATGTGGACTCTAATGTTCTGCCTCAGTGATCTTCTTCCCATTTGTTTCCCTTATTTGTACCTAGATTGGATTGTTATTCATAATTTCTTCTGTAGTTGCATGATTCATTTGATTTGGGTAGGTTGTTTTAATTTCCTGTTCTTGTCGCCTCCTTTGTTTATTTCCACTCTTTAAAGCCTCTGCTTGTGATAAAAGGTCGTATAAAATAAATGAACCTGGACCTGAACTTGATTACAGCAGCTGACACTTTACTAAATGTGTATAAAGATAATGAGGTAAACAAATGGAGGGTATTTAGGGAACAAAAACTGACTAAAGAGAAGTGCTTTTAGAAGTGAAGTGAAAACTAAAAAAGGTCCTGAGACCACTCTGTGAGTCACTGCTCTCTGATCATGTTAAAAAAAGGCAACAGGTTAGCTTTCCTCATTTGCAAACGCTGCCTACACATAGTTGTGTCATAACTGTTCTCATGACCATTTCAAAGAACAATGTGGGATTTATCCGTTTGTTGTGATGCTTGAGAATGTGAGTCAATGTTAGCAGGACCAGTGTCAACCAGGCTTTTCACTGCTCTGAGTGGAGATAAAACCGCAGAGACAATGGAACAAGAGAAAGATTGATGCAAATGTTCACATCCAATAAAACACACATACACTTAGAAATGGGGTCCAAAAGTCAGAGACACCCAGTCAACACACTTCTACTATGCACTTGTTTTGATTCTAGTGCTATTTGTCTTTCTGTCCTTTGACTAGTTCAGCTTTACAGTTTCAGTGAAAAGTTCAATCTTTGGTGTGGTGTTGGGAGTGTTTGGTTTAATGCATGGACAACACAGGTTCGCACATATCTCAAGATCTAGAGTGCTTGGTTTTTCAGTCTTCTGGATGCCTTCGTAAAGGTTCAGTGGGTCCGAGTCGAGGGCCGCGACCATTACAATTACTTCACTGCTCTTAAAGGTCTTCAAGTAGTGTTTGTGGACGCATGGCGTCTGTCAGACTTCCCATTTGTCCGACCAAACATATTTTTTTACATCCTTAATGCTGCGTTCACATAGAGTCCGGTAAACGGCAAATGCCGCTCGACAGAATGGTAAAAAGAAACAAACTGTCGGATGGCATGGCACAATGGTGAGATGCGTCACCATGTTGCTATGGCAACGTCAACATACTTGCACATACACACACACGTTCGGTTGAGTTGCATCACAGAAGACGGCAAAAGTTAAAATATTTGAACTCGGGACGGCATTGCCGTTTGCCGTTGTCGTCCATGGTATTTTTTGCTGTGCTCCCCCAAGTTTTACCGTCCGACATGCCGTCTGCCGTTTACCGGACTCCATGTTTTTTCTCCGATTGAAGTACCCCTAACCATAACCCTCTAGAATAAGTTGGATTAATGGGTAATTGAAGAAACAGGCGGTTGGACTTTTGGGTGGTCGGACAGACCTATCTTGTTACAGCATGAATCCATCCCCAAAGATGCGATGTAGGGGGTGGCACATCTCTCAAGGATGGAGTTGTACTCAAGAGTACCAGAGAGATACTTAACAGATTTTAACATTCCAACTGCCATGTTTCACTGGGGATCATATTCATCTGCCTTCTGCTATGAAATGCTCCTCGGCGTTTACATGTAGGTGGTCAGGAAAACTGCCACTTGTCCTGAGGCCACTCCAAGACTACCTTCTTTTGTCATGCCTCTTGCTGGTTGGAGTCTTGTGTTCTTTTGATAAATTTGGATGACGCTACTTTTCTATCCCTCAGGTTAATAAGCTTGAAGATCTTCTGGTGGTGTGGTCAGTTATGGTCTGTCTGGACATTCTTTGGATACGACTGTTACAGGATCTGCCACTGAGATAACCCTTCCTTGCTTAGAAGCATCCTTTTTTTTTAAGTATATTTTTTGGCCTTTTTGCCTTTATTTGATAGCACAGTGAGATTGACAGGAAAGGGGGAGGCAGAGAGAGGGGGAATGACATGCAGGAAATGTCTGCCTGACGCGGGATTCAAACCAGGGACGCCTGCGTTGAGGACTGTAGCCTCTCCATGGGGCGGCCACAATAATATGTTCGGTTCATGCCTGGAGTCCACACCATTCTTGAGCTTTCCAGAATCTAAAATTTGCAGAAGCTGCTGACTGAGTTTGAAACTGTGTTGAAATTAAACTGGATAGACAGCACCCGACACTTTTTGGAAATGTGTATTCAGAATCCTTCAACTTTCTCATTATTTCCAAGTTTTATTGGAAATATTTAATACTATTAAATGTCATCTCTGACTTTGGACCTCAAAATGGTTTTATGGTGGAGCTCCACTTGGACCACATGGTTAGATTGTTGTACTGACCTGCAGTGTGAACTGCGAGGCCTTATGTACAAGGGTGTGTGTCTCTTAAAGTGGATTCCAGTTCTGTTCTAGACTCATCTCATGGATCATTTAGGTCAACAGGAAGCAGCTAACCACAGTTTGGAGCCAGAGCAATAAAGTCTGAAGTCTTTAATGAATAAGAGATACATTTTAAACAATCGTTATTATGAATTATTCAGGATTAACGAGCCACATAGTGCACTCCTTCTCATCATCCCTCACTGATGTTTCCAATGTGCTCAGAGGATCCAAACGTCCAGCGATGTTGCTTCACTTTTAGAAGTGACCTCCACCCTAAACATGAGCCTCCCAGCTGCGCAGATGATATGGACTTTGGACAACAGGCTGCAACCCCATCCATATTATCCAGAGACAACAGATCATTTTGATGTTTTGGGGGCAGTTCTCAGAATTTTTATTGAAAAATATTGTTCAGACCATAATTTATAGATTACATAGACTGTGGATGTTGCAGATGGATACAATGCAACGGCAACCAATCGAAAAACACAGGGCTTGTTGACCTTTAACAGTTATTTTACCAGATAAGGCGTGCATGATACATTATTTGACATAATCACCTTGCACAGGTCAGTTCTGTTGAGTGTTTGCTGCTGTCATCAGCTGTCACCATGTGTTCTTTGTTGCAGAGAGTGAATTCATAGATTACAGAAACTCCATTCAAGTTAATCATAACTGGAGTCAGTCATGACTGCAAGCAGTCACTGAGTAGTTTCTGTGGACTAGTTTAAAGTTCAGTGCCTTGCTGGGTGTCTGTAAATATCCATTTCATCCAAGCCACTACAAGAGGAGATGATAAAACTTTGATTAACATAAACGCCTGAATATTTGAATTTTGGGGAGGGGGGACTTTTTTAAACTTTTATTTGCCTGAGAGTCTGTTTGAGTAACCAGCCTGTGTTGCTGTGTGTAACTTTCACTCTGTGTGCTGTGATAAACAATGTGGAGTGGAATTTTGCGGTGTTCTAGTCCGTGAACCGCGGACCGTAACCAGCAATGTGTGTGTGGAATTTTGCGAGTGTTACTGTTACTGTATACCGACCATGGAGAGCTGGGGTAGCGGAGGGGAGAGGAGGAGAGGGAGGAGAGGAGGGTTACACCGGGCCATAGGAGCCGTGGTCTAACTTCCATGAGGGACAGGAGGGCTTTAAAGTTCAGTGCCTTGCTGGGTGTCACCTCCGAGGGGGACTTTCTTTCATTTGCCTGAGAGTCTGTTTGAGTAACCAGTGGCCTTTCACTACATGTTACATAAACAATTGGAGTGGAATTTTGGGTGAACTATCCCTTTAAGACGTCAAGTTATGAGTGTATGATTGTGGCCGTGGTCTCTTTGAGTGACAGGAGGGTGAGCTTGCCACAAACCAGCAGACATGGAAGCGTCTGCTTCCAGTATTCCCCACCTCTCAGTCAGTCATAGTTGCAATGTTGGCAGTGGAATACCTTCAAATTGATAATTCAAATTCATGACAAAGTACAAAATCTTTATTAAACACTTTTAGCATGTGCAGAGACAGTTACTTAACGAGACACATTAATTAGGCCCATTTTAGTGCCTTAGTCTTAATTAACTGGAAGTTACTCACATCATACTGGAAAAAGCAGTATGCAAATGAACAGACCATTTATTCAACTGATATTCACATTCAGTCTAAATCTGTACAAACTGAATTTGAATGCAGATGATTCATTACCTGACCCAGACAATGACAACTGGCCTGACAGATACTCAGTGCGTGAGCTTTTAAGCCCAAAAGAGCAACATCAGTCCTTTGTGCACAAACCTGCCTGAACACTGACAAACAATAAAACACACTCCTGCTGCTCGTAGTCACAAACGTACCAAAGTCTGCTTTTCTGCACCGTTTGTCTCTGAGTGGCAATGAGGGGCTGTTTGTTGAAATGCACACTTAACTCTCTGAGCCCCTAAATAAAACAACGCTGTCAGCTCGTTGTCCCGTTGGTCAACAGAGAACAATCCTGCTGCAGAGTGCTGTTTCAAAGCTGTGTCCTCGGGCTGAGGCACTGCTGCACACAACCACAATAACCACCACAATAACAGTGCTCTGTTAATAACACAAGGTTTACACAAAGTTCTAGTGCAGGAGATAAATTCTTTACAAGACAAAGTGATATTTTTTTACTTATCGGTTGTGAATCTGAACAGCGAAGACAGATTTGCTGTCACAGTCTTACCTCTTCCTTTTTCTTGAATCCAGACATCACTTCTTAGAAGGTCTGGACCTGTTATTATCTGCTCAGCACAGCTCACTAGTTCACTGACAGGACTACCGCTTCTATAACAGTTCAGAGTGGATCTTATGTGCAGCACCCACACGGCTGTCGACGTTTAACTTGGACACATATAGAATTATTTTCTCAAGAGTGACGGGCCTAGAGTTTTCCTTCACAGTCAGGACTAATTCTATACTAATAAATAAACTAGTTCATTGTAGCTCACTGGAATAAACAGAACTTTGAACCATGTTTCCTAAAAGAGGTTCAAACTGGGATAAATTACAATTCCCCTTCAAGCACACCCAAAAAAGAAGACGTTTCCACATGCTTCTTGTAAATCCGAATCTGAGCTCCGTCCATTTGATGGACATATTGAGCAAAGTGACGAGTCCTGTCTGGGAACAGGCCCAGTTCAGTGAACATGGTAGTAACGGTGTGTTGGACTGTGGTCAGTGCCTGGTCCGTCTGCTTCGACAGCCTGACAGTCCCAGGTAAGAGCTGAGGAGAGAGGTCACCTTCCACTGTAGGACGCTGAAGAGGACGATGGAGGGACAGGATGAGGACACAGGGCAAATATGTTTTAAACAGAACCACCTTTTCACTAAGGCTAATCAGTTTAAATGTTTAACCTTTTATTAGTGCTTTTATGCCCCTTTTTTCTGTAGCACTTTGAGATTTGCTTTTGAATAAAGTGCATTATAAATAAACTGTATCATTATTATTGTTATTAAATCACTGCCACTAGATGCTGCACGACCCTCACATCTCAGACCATGACCAAACCCCTGGCTACACACACTTCTCTAGCTTAGCAGCCAAAACCTCCTTGAAACCACATATTAAACATGTCAAAGCTGTCAAATTTTGGGGAAATCAAGACACATTCTGGACTATAAATCCTTACATTCTCTGTATAATGCACTCATACTTCCATATCTGAGCGACTGTGTGGAGATATGGGCTAATACCCACTACAACCAACCTACAGCCGTTATGCACATTACAGAAAAGAGCAATAAGAATCTTCAATAACACTGGATATCTTGAGCACACCAACTCATTATTCATGAAGCCACACGCTCTGAAATTCACCAATTTGGTTAAACACAAGACGTCAAGTCCTTGCAATTGTTCATTACAATCAATTATTATGTCTTGGCGATATTTCTCGACATTACTATGACAATGACCATTATTTCTAGGCTATTTCTAGACATTATGATGCAATTATTTCATGGCCTTTTCTTGACATTATATCATAATTAGCAGCCTGTAAATTAAAGGCTCCTGCCCCTCAGCCTCTCTTATCCAATCAGACAATCTCACCCTTTTTTTGTTTTTTACTTTTACTTAAAACATCTGTCAACAGGAAATAAGAAAATAAACACAAAATATGACGGCATGACATGACATGACAGGAACACTGGGGGCAGACACGCAGCTCATTGTTGCCACAGAGGTACTGAGGACTGAAAATGACCACCACACTGACCCCGCTCAATTAAACCTGTCCATCACAGGCCAGCGCTGTCGTCACAAGCCCAACGCACAAAAACACATGACCTGGTGTGACGGGTACACAGAGCAGCGGCCGGTGGAAAATGTCCAGGTCACGTTCTCATCTGAGGAGAGGCCAGAGGATGCTTTTTATCCACCGATACGTTGCAGTCTGTTTGACATGGTAAATGGTCAACAGATCTAATTATGTGATTATGGCTTTGCATGGGTAGAAAGGCTCTAATGTGATGATACTCCACAATGATAACACATACGTTTCCACGCCAACTTCCTGCTGCAGACAGATTTCACAGCTTCAACCAAGCACACACCACAGAACAGGCCTCAGATCACTTCCTGCACTTGATGAATCACAGACACACAATGAGGACTAATGAAACTTGAGTTAACCGTTCGAAACATATAATTATTTGTAGGTGTTGAATTTTGCCACTGATTTCCTGAATGTGTTTAATTTGAGAGGAAGCCGTAGTCGGAGAACTCAAGCTGTGATTTGTTCCATTGTTATAAGTGTTTACATTATGAATGGACCTGAAACAGTCATGTTGAGTACAAGGTGTATGTTCAGTCCACCTCCTCCACAGCAGGTGTCATGTGTGTTGTTAAAGGGATAGTAGCATTTTTTTTTTTTTTTTTTTTTAAAGTGGGGTTGTAAAGTTGGTAGTGTGGTTGTATGATCTACAAACTATCTCTGCCCCCGTAAGTCTCTCTCTGGACTTTAATTGATCAGCCCCTAAGTACTTTAATTGCAGTAGAAGACTCTCTGCACTCCTCTCGTTAGCAACGCCAGCCCATTGATTTACAACATACATTGTTGAGAATGGACCCAAGGAAACTGCCTTTTTTCGCGGCCTAAAAGAGGTTTTACCTGAAAAAAAGTACACAGTTCCATTGTTGGCTGTAATATCATTTTTTCCAGCCCCTCAAAGTGCAGGAAAAACACAGTTTTTATTTGGAGCTAACCAACTGCTGATCGGCGGGCGCTAACCCTGGGCGGAGGGATACGTGAGTTGGTTAGGTCCAAATAAAAACTGTGTTTTTCCTGCACTTTGAAGGAAGTGCATAATAATCGTGATAATCGTAGTACCCTGATTATTTCTGATAATAATCGTACCAGGTAAATTCATAATCGTGACCTAACTACTCACAGCTTCTTCTCCACAGCTGACCCTGAGCTTCACTGTCTTCACTCTTTAGATGTTGCAGCCACATGTCTGCCTTCGGAAACACCACTAACTTCACTGAAGACATGTCTGCTCTGTTTCAGTCTTCAGACTCTCCACAGCATCTAAGAATGTGAACTGGGATATGAATAAACTAAAATACCTGTCGCACATTGACTGTAATAGTGTGTCAACAGATACTGAGGTATACCTGATATTTCTATCTTTATATCTCCAGGATGTTTCCAATCACCGTCCGTTCTGTTGAGGCTGACTTCTCTGACCACAGTTGTCCCCCAGCATGAGGGGGACGTCAGGGAGGACGGGGTAAGGACGGGTGTCTCAGTGGAACAATAATCATTTCTATAATCAAAACCTAATGCAGTGATTCCCAACCTGTGGGCCGGAAGGTATGCAAGACAGGTGGGCCGACAAATCATTTTCATAATAGTAGGATTTTTATGAACAAAATAAAAATGAGAATAGGGGAGACAGGGTGTGATTGTAATACTATTGTCTCAGCTCCTACCACTACAATTAGCATCGTCTCAAACGTCTCAGTGACTGTGGAGCTTCCTTCCTGTTCACAGGTTTCAGTTCAGTCCTGTTATAATGAATTTGTTTCAAATACCAACTGACTTGTCCCATAGTGGCGCTAAACACTAATGAGGCACAAGCACAACAGCAGCTGACGGGGAGAGCTCATCCTACTGTTCAACTACACACACTGCCTGTTGTCTTCCAGTAGAAACCAATCATGAGATCCTAAGATTTTATGATCCGTGGAACACTCCATTAACTAATCCATCTACATTAATGTGAACAAGAACTAGACTCAGGAAGCACTCAAAGAGAAGTAGGAAATAAACACCATCAATGAGTTGTGTAGAGAGAGAGAGAGGACAGGAGAAAGAAAAGAGGGAGAGATGAAGACTTCAACACACCAAAAACTGTGATCATTTCTTTTGTTTTTAAGAAAAGCACTTCAAACCATCCAAAACAATTATAGCTGAAAACTTTTGGAGATGTGGATTTCATGTCTGTATGTCGACAGGAGGAAACAGAGTTTTAGGCTTCAGTCGGTCACAGTAGGAGACGATGCATCAGTGTCATGTGAGTGACCTGTGTTTACCTCCTGCCATCGCAGAAGGAACAGGAAGTAACTCCTGTCATTTGCTGCTGTTGGTTTTTTCCCCCCAGGATTCTGATTGGCTAGCATGGCTTCATGCTTCTCATTACACTGCTGCCTAGAGCACGGGTCGTTTTTCAGGCTAAGGACTCCCAAACTACTGGAGAGATGGAGCAGGGACCCCTGCTAAAAATATTCATACAATGTTTTATTCTATTAAACTGGGCCTAGTAAGCCTTTAATTCAGTACAAAGCTATTTATTATTAATTCAAATAATACACTGGTATAGTTATATAATTCATGTATTAAATTATTTTAAGGGTACAGTGAGTACCTTGGCCTTTCATTCAGTCATTTATAAACACACTTTGTTATATCAACTATGTCTGTTAATTGCATCAATCATGCATACAAGCTATTTAAATAGTACAATCAGCCAAAAAGTTCATAACCCCCTTTCAGTACCTCTGTGGGCCCCCTAGGGGTCACGGACCTCCTGTTGAAGACCTCTGGCCTAGAGGTTTGACATGCTCGTAGTAGTTCTTAAAGGAGAATTCTGGCCATTTTTGACGCCTAAATTGTTTTCCTGATGGTCACCCACAACTAAATTTAATGCAGGCAAACCACTGTTATACTGTTATACTGTACACTATATGAGTTCAGTGGTGTGTCATAAGGGTTCCAGTCATTTACCATAGATATTTGATTGTTTTGACTGTTTGTTGTGGTTAAAAATTGCCCCCATAAGTTAGCGTTGTCCCTATCCCTAGCGCCGTCTAGCCATAGTGTTAATTGCCTGTATCAATTTTAGTCGTGTTTTTTTCTCCAACCAACACTGGGTGACCATCAGGAAAATGATTTAGGGGTAAAAAATGACCGGAATTCTCCTTTAATGGTGCATTTATGCGGGATGGTGTAAATGAAGAGCTTTTTGAAAAGGATCTGGGATGAATGGTGTGATTTTTGAAAACACAGAGGGGGAAATACCCGTCCTACAGTTCATTCACACCTCGACACCACCACTGAATCAGTAGATAAACCCTCGTCAGTGACAGTGAGTTGTGGATGCAGAGAGAAGTGTGGAACATGAGTGCAGGGGTGTGGAGGAGAGCAGGAAAATCAGACACTAACTTCTTGAGAGCAGTGATGAGGTACATGCTCCTGGGCAGCAGCAGGTAGACCTGGTCGGTCAGCACGGCTTCAATGATCTTCTTGGCCACGTACTCTGGCTTCAGGATGGGCATGACCCTCGGCCACCTGGTGAGGAGAGGAACAAGGAGGATTAGGAAAGGAATAGTCAACCTCTAACAGCAGCGTCACCGACCAGAGAGGTTGGGTTGGAACTGAGCCTGGATCTGTGAGTAGTGATCTGATTAAAATGTGCGATTGCGGTCAAAGTTGAAAATATTGTAAATGAGTGCTGTAATGAGTCTACTTGCTTGATTATCAAGGACAACACAGAAAATAATGATAGATTTTAAGAGTGTTTCTCAACTCAAACATACACATTTTAAAGGTATAGTTCAACATTTTGGCAAATTTGTTAACTTTATTTGTCAGCGCAAGCTATTTTTAGAACGGTGGAGCAGAGCCGTGAGCTGCTCCGAGCTACACTACAGAGGCTCATGGAATTTCTTGGTGGACAAGTTGTGACCTGCACATTCACCACGCTATGAAATAATAGAACGTTATGAGACAGAGTTGTTTTAGAGCTAAATTTGTGCAAAACTGCTGATGTGTGTTTGTTGCCTTCAGGGACAATTTTTCAGCAAGTAGTCTCTGTGTTTACCTCTTATTTCCCTCGAAAACAACTCTGTCTCGTAATGTTCCGTTATTATCTCATAGCGTGGTGAATGTGCAGGTCACAACTTGTCTACCAGAGCATTTTGGAGTTGTTGGATTGTGTATTTGATGAGTTTGATGAGGGAAACCAAGAAATCTCATGAGCCTCTGTGGCGTAGCTCTGAGCAGTTCACCACTCTGCTCCACTGTTCTAAAAACAGCTTGCACTGACAAATAAAGGTAACAAACCTACTGCTATGACTATAGGGATTATGACAATGGGCCAATTTGCCAAAATGTTGAACTATCCCTTAAAGCTACATAATAAATACAAAACCTGGGGGGGGTTTACAGTAGTGTTTTCCAAATAACTTAATATTCAAAATAAATACTTTTGGTCCAATGTGCAGATCATTTTCTGAAACCCCTCCTTGTGAACACTCCGTTTCCATTACTTTATGTGTTCTTTGCATTAAATAAAAATAGGTAACCTTTTGTGCAGTTTCATGGATGTGCACTTTGCCTTGTCTTTTCTACAGTGAAACTACACTTAAAATAATAGTTCAATTTTTTGAATGTTTAATATCACCATCCTCTACGTCTCCAAACAACATCTGAGTTTATTCATTTCTTTCTGTTTATTTTATTCATACTGAAAAAATGGAGTAGAATAAAATGATTCAACTCCATTCTGACATTGAAAAAAATTCCAACTTTCACATCCGCAAAATTCTTATATATTTAAAGTGTGGTGAATCATTAGCATTTAAAACAACAAAACAAAACAGATGGTGACATGTTGCCAACATGAGTCAGCTGTGAGTCATTCCGAGGTGCCACAATGCTGACACATCTGTGCACTGAGAAGAAGAGAAAACCTCAGAGGAGGAGGGGGGTAGGGATGGGGGAGGGGTTGAGGTCAGACGTAGCCAGGGAACAGAGCGCTGCATGAAATGCTACTTTTTGTTGTTTGGGGTGTTCACTCAGTCATAAACCAGTCACTTCTACCATCAGACTTGGTTTGAGAAACACTGCTCCACATATGACTCATTCCTCCATCAGATACTTTCAGGTCATTCTTAAATCCTATTCTGGATTTAAAGGGATAGTATCATTTTTTAAAAAGTGTGGTTGTATGATCTACAAATAGCTTCTAAGTACTTTAATTGCAGTAGAAGACTCTCTGCACTCCTCCCGTTAGCAATGCAGCCCATAGCCCTGCCCAGAGATTTACAACATACATTGTTCTACTGCAATTAAAGTAAAAGAGGGTTTACTTGTGGTTTGCTATAATCTAGATCAAAGTGCAGGAAAAACATTTTATTTGGACCTCAACTCACGTAATGATTACTATCAGCAGTTGGTTTTCCTGCACTTTGAAAAAAATTATATTAGGAAAATGGAACTGTGTATTTTTTTCAGGTAAAATCTCTTTTAGGCCGTGAAAATCTTTTTTGTTTGAAACCTTAATGTATATTCAAACTGAGAGGGCTATGGGCATCTTTCCAAATGCAATTTTGAAACTACCCCTCCTGAAGGTGGTTTTGTTTGAAACCTTAAGCTATTCAAACTGAGACACATCTTTCCAAATGCAATTTGAAACTACCTCCTGAAGGTGGGTTAGGGTTATTTGCGACTGTTCAGACTCCAAAAGAGCCATCCGGTTCTAATCTGGATGGGCTAAAAATTGGATTTTGGCCGGCAGTCTGAACGCGAGTCATCGTCTTTAGTAACTTTTAAAACACATTTAAAACCTGAATATTATTTTGTATGACTGAGTTGGTGTTCCATGCACGATTACAATCTACTCTCTTTATTATTATCATCATCATCTTATTTTAGATGCACAATAAAAGATTTTTTACAGTGTAATATTGTACGGTAGCCTAGTTTCTCTCTGACTGTTTGAATGGAAAACCAATGATTGATCACAACACCGAGTTCCCATGATCACCTTGACAACACACAAGGTTATTATAGTGAAAATTTTCATTTTTTAGTTGCGTCCCATAAAGTTCCCATGAGTCCTCATCACGTTACATCACTCTGTGGGTCTTACTCCAAGTCGTCCCATATCGAGCTGTGGTGTTTTCTTCCTGCAACTAAAGCTACAACTAAGCTCATGTTATCTCACTGAACTTAAGTTTTAGTTAGTTTTGTATTGTTCATTGTAATTTTTATTTAGTTTTTGAAAAAATCTTTTTAGTTCAGTTTACTAAATTATTTTTCCACTGCTAGTTTTTTTTTAACTATAATAACCCTGGTATGCTCCTCCCCTGTACAACCTGCTACTCAATCAATCAGATGGAAAACAGTGAATGCAGACTTGAACTGACCGATGCTGCCAACGCAATGCAGTCTACATGTTCCAGACCAGATAACAACATTACTTAAAGACGGATGAGTGACGCAGCATCATCTGGGACGAACAGGAGGCCCAACACTTTCTGAAAGCAGCGTTAAACCTCCAGCACGTCCTCAGTCAGAGAGCTGACCCTCAGGTCTGCTTGTTTTTGGTCACACATTTCTCTAAGAATTGGCGCAGACAACTCAAAGACATGGTTATCAGTCTGAAGCAGGTCACAGTGTTTGATGTCTTGGTTATTTTGAGGAGGAGGTGATGTGTGTGTGTGTGGATGTGAAAAGTAAGAAGTGACAAGCCAGGTGTTCAGTGCTGGCGTAGATCGTGGTGGCTTCAGGGCCTGTTGGACGGATGAAGGCAAGAGGAAGGAATAAAAATGGACACGAGTCTCCACACACTTTTAAAACCTGGCCCCAGGATGTGTCTGAGTATGTGAGTGTTTGTGTTTATAGGGAGGTAAAACACTGAGAACACTGTCAGTCTAATGTCAGTTGACCAGCAGCACACACACCACCTGCATTATTTAGTGTCTGGTGGTTGTTTCTCAGTGTTGCTCAGATATTTTACATTTTAAAACGACAAATTATGTTGATGAAACACTAGTTGTGGTGCCCTCTTAATTTCTTGTCATTTGTGTTGTGATGTTGTGTGTGTCTCATTTATCTGTTCCAGTCTGCGCTGCATCTCTTTAAAGGGATACGCCAACATTTTTTTTCGTGCCTTGCCTCACTCCCGAGCTGTAATTAGCTTAGCTCAAACACTGGAAGTGTATGGGTAGTGTTAGCCTGCCTCCTACCCAAGCTGAAATCAGCAGTCAGAAGCTGATTTCATTTTAGCTCTAAACTCTGTAAATATATCACTTTATCAACATTTCAAACATTTTAGGTGAGAAAGTAGCCGTTTAGATCAGCAGTGTGTCATTAATTTGTCTAAATACCAGCTGTTTACTATTTTGTTTGGACAAATTTGACGCTACTCAAGCTAGCCGTTGCCCTTTACATACAAATAGGAAGCTAACCTACCCTCGATGTAGCTAGCTTAGGGCTGGGCGATAAAACGATAACGATATGTATTGCGATAGAACTTTACTCAATAGCAATATGAAACGCAGTCGATAGAAGAGTCGATAGGTTTCATTCATGTTTTGACAGAAAATACTAAACAGCCAATTAAAACGAGAGTTGCGCCGCGCTGGACCAATGGCTGAGCCAGCCAGGTTAGGTTGAAATATCACAGGAAGACGTTCAAGATAACACAGCAACACATGTTTGGGCTGCTGCAGCAGTGTGCACGTCTGCAGCGGGACATCGCCGGGAAAAGAAAAAAAAAAAGAGTCGCCGTCACACATCAAAGGGAGCGCGTTGAGCGCGTGGCCGCTCTGCTGCTGCTGCTGCTGCTGCTGCTGCTGCTGCTGCTGTTAATGCTGCTGCTGCTGCTGCTGCTGCTGCTGCTGCTGCTGCTGCTGCTGCTGCTGCTCACACTGGAGCGACTGTCGTGTTCACACTGACACAAACGCACCGCAGCTGTTCAACTGCGATCCGACCCAAACACTGGTCACTGGCGAAACAAGCGCGAACAGCGGCGATTACTCTTCCCTTTTCTTATTCAGCCGTGTTTAGGCTGAGAATGATCGCTAATTAGACGGACCACGTCAGGTCCGGGTTTTAATTATCACGCCCGTTTCTAACTGTAGCAGCAGCAGAGAGATGGAGCAGCTCCTGTATGGGGAGTGTGGCTCTGATGTAATGTTAAAGAACGCCTGAACAGTGGAGTGATAATGTCTGGAAAAGTCCCAGTGCTGTCGGCCACTGTCAGCACTCATGAATGTCTCCTGACTGTAGTCAAATTATTTGATTGGTATGGGCTACTAATTGTTCTATAAATATATATAATACCAGTTTTATATACCAGAAACTGCTATAACTCATTGCTTTTATTATGTTCATCATTACATCTGCATATTCAGTTTTTGACAGGAAATAAATATTTAAATTAAAAAATATCCTTCTGATATCTTCAAATCTCACTTGTGTGTATGATGGAACATTTAGGCTTGACAAAAATAGTGACTTGAGTCATATCGTAATATATATCGATATCGACTGATATGAAAAAGATGATCGTGATAGGATTTTTTCTCATATCGCCCAGCCCTAAGCTAGCTTGAACCAAAATAAACCGTCTTTGCTTGAACCCTCTGTTTTGATCGATCTCGTCCCGTTACCGGCATTTGACCGCTCAAGATGCCTTACTGGAGAGTTTTGTCAGCTCTGAGATAAAGAGATAGAGTTGCTGAAGAGTTTTTCTGATGACTTCAGGTGGAGGCAGGCTAACACTACCCATACACTTCCAGTGTTTGAGCTAAGCTAATTAAGGGCGCTGTTACTGCACGCACAGTCGAAAGCATGGTGTCTATCTGCTGGTCATGGACTCGGGAGTGAGGCAAGACAAAAAAAAAAAATGTTGGCGTATCCTTTAACTTCATTTTACTGAGGTCTTGCATCAAGGTCTTATAAAAATAATCTTCCTTATCATCCTCACTATCAGAAATCTCTTTCAAGTTTGCAAGCGATGTAAGAGAATCATGGATGTACATTGACAAACAGAGACACATGGAAGTTGTGACTGAAGGTTAACTTCTTATCTGCTGAGGCAAAGATAAGTTAACAACAATGTTTCTAAAAGTAACAAACCTACTGCTATGACTAGGGATTATGGCAATGGGCCAATTTGACAAAATGTTGAACTATCCCTAGCTCACAGCTAACATAACTTTCAAAAGTCTTTTGAGATTTTACCGTTTCCTGGAAGAGACACGGCCACACCATGACTTTCACAGTCCTTCCACATCTTTCATCACTACATGAACCAAATCTGCCGAGTCACTGTAACATCAACAGGTGTCCAACTCACAGTAACAACTGAATCAGTGGATCAGATCAACTTCAACAGGAGACATGTAACACACGTGTTAATACAGTATGAAGGCTTGTCTCTCTGTCTCGGTCCCTGTCCTGTAACTCTACTGCTCCATTTCACGCTTCATCTTCCTCTCTTTTTATATTCCATGTTCCATTTACTTGATTCATTCTCACTCCATTCTCTTCCCCTGGGGCTTCTCGTCTTTTAGCCCATCGCTACAAATAAGACTTTGTTTTTAATTGACTTGTCCTGACCAGTCGCCTGTGCACTGGTCAGGACATAAAAAGCAGTGCTAAAACTGCTCAACTGCTTTCTGTATGGACTGTCACCCACACATAGCTAAAGATAAACACACACGGTTAGACAAACACACCTCAATAAAACCAGGACAGGAGAATCTATGTGTGACTGAAGTGATGGAGATGGTGTGTGTGAAGACGAGCTGAGGTGAGGTGAGAGCAGCTGTGATACAAAGGGTGTCACTGATCAATGAAGCATCACAGTCGTATGACACAGCAGGGTAACACACAGCAATGGTGCCACATACATGGTAGACACACAGACAGACAGACAGACAGACAGAGGCATGATGTGTTGCTGTTTGAGATCTCTCAGCCTCCTTCACTTCACTCATCAGGTTCTATTGAAGTGATTCCTTGATTCAACAGGTCTGGCAGCG
This sequence comes from Decapterus maruadsi, assembly GCA_030347415.2. NCBI lineage: Eukaryota > Metazoa > Chordata > Actinopteri > Carangiformes > Carangidae > Decapterus > Decapterus maruadsi. Next base: position 4,379,961 of record CM064906.1, read on the forward strand.
ATCAGGTCTGGGTGTGGACAGTGAAATTGAACTCTACTTACTTAGGTAAAATAGGTTATCACATTTAGTACATGATTTAACAAGGAGGGCAATTACTTTTTCCACACAAAGCCAGGTGGATAGCTTCCCTTAATAAATGAAATCATCATTTAAAAATGGCATTTTATGTTTACTTGGGTTATCTTTGTCTAATATTAAAATCCAGAAGGGGGCAAATACTTTTTCATGGTGCTGTACACTCAAAGCAGCTAGCCTGAGGTAAAGAAGCAAGCTGATGTGTAGGTCAACAACACAGAGCAGTTAATGACATTTTTAGATTGCATTGCTTATTTATAACTGTATCAATTGTTCCACCAGACTTCCAACCAGATCCGACAGAGTGTGCATCAGGACATAATGTTTCTGAATGACCGTCTTCATCTCTGTGAAGAAACAGCAGCTCCGTGGAAGTGAAGATAGTAACAATCAGAGGCGACAGTCGTTAAGAGACCTACTTAGTCTGACATCCATCGAACATCCCAGTGTTGATGAAGTACGGGCACACGATCGTGGTCTTGACGCCGTCTTTCCCTGTCGCCAGCAGCTCCAGACCCACTGACTCGGCAAAACCTACCGCTGCAAACTTACTGGCACAGTAGTCTGCAGGAGAGGGAAGAGGATCATTAGTTATCAGGACTCATGTTCCCATTCACATACAACACATCATTAAATACTTTGAACGCTCTGCTGATTCCTCCCTTTACCCCTCAACGTATTCCTGAACAGTTCTAGTTCTCAGTGAATTAAGAACTTTATTAAAGGGATGTTTCAACATGTTGGCGAATTCACCTATTGCCATAATCCCTATAGTTTTAGGAGTAGGTTCATTACCTTTAATTGTGGGTACAAGCTGTTTTTAGATCGGCGGGTCAGAGCTGTGAGCCCTGCATAGCGCGTAGTATTTTTGCCTTTCCCTTATCAAACTACATACACAATCCAAAACAGTCTAGACAAGTCAAGTTGTGACCTGCACATTCACCACGCTATGAAATAATGGAATCTTACGAGTTGTTTTGGAGGTAAATACGTAACCTGAACTACATTGCAGACATGGCTGCTCGGAAGAGCGACTTCAAAAGCGCAAGTAGTTCCAAATATCTGCTTAATGTGGGTAATGGTACATAACTATTAGGGATGGGCATGATTAATCGATGATCGATTACTGATCGTTAAGAATTTTATCGAGCACGGGAATTTTTTATCGATTTATTATAAGGGATCATGTAGAAGGCAGAGGTTGTCATGGAGAAATAAATATCGGTTATATTTTTTCATAACGAGTTAACAACCAATAAACTCTATATAAGTATTACTATACAGGCCTATTATTATTACATGGTTTAAGAGTGAAATAATTCATAAATATGACGAGACGAGCTTGTGCTGCGGACTGGGTGCAACAGAGACGTGAGCTGCGGCACCGCGGCTCCGCCCGCTCTGATCAGCAGCAGCGGTGTGGAAGAGCCCCCACTCTCTCTGTATATGTTTGACGACGGTTAAAATGAAACTTAAGGGAGGCCTAAATATCCTGCAGAGTTTCTTTCTCTTTTCTGTGCTCAGCTGATCAGAGCGCCGTTTGGTGGTGAGTTGGCTAGAAATAATAATAAAACACATGCTTTCACATTTTGAAAGTGCTTGTGATTTTTTTTCGTACAAGTGCAGCCAAACACGAGGCTGAAGAGAGAGACAGCAGAGCTGACAGCTCAGCTGCAGGTGAGCCAGGTGGCGCAACGATCCTTTTTTCTTTTCTTTTTCTTTTTTTTTTAAATGCCGTCACCGGCGCTGTCCCAAGTGAAGCACAAGCACACAGACGTCCGTGTACATGGTTGTCTGACCTTCCTTCACGGGGACTGCCCTGGATTACTGGCACACGCCGTAGCCGCACACATTTTGTTTTTAATTTTGAATATGAATATTAATGTATTGTAATATTAACGATTAAATCGATAATTGATCGTTAGTTTTCCAGACGATCGATGAAAAAGACTTCTTCAAATGCCCATCCCTAATAACTATACATTATTATCTCATAGCGTGGTGAATGTGCAGGTCACAACTTGTCCACCAGAGTGTTTTGGAGTTGTTGGATCGTGTATTTAGTTTGATGAGGGAAACATGGAAATAACGTGCGCCTCCGTTGTGTTTGCTGAGCAGCTCAGGTCACTCTGAGAACAGCTTGCACCGACAATAAGGTAACATACTCATATGACTATAGGGATTACAGTATGGCAATAGGCCAATTTGCCAAAATGTTGAAATATCCCTTTAAGACTAACCCATCAAGACGGACACCTGATACCATTTAAAAAACGACTAGAAACAATGGGTGGATTATTTCTGGTCCATTGAAGCTGATACAGGCTGTATGAGAGCCAACCTTTGAGACGACACCTGGAAACACAATCAGTCAGCGAGTGATGTAATCACTATGTTTTGTGTGTAACTACCATCCATCCATTGTCCAAACTGCTTATATGGTATGTGCAGGGTGGTGGGGTGTGGAGGAAGACAGTGTGCTGTGTTCGGACTGTGAGAGGAAGCTAGAGAACCTGTAGAGAACCCACCCACCCATCCAGCCACAGGGAGAACATGTAATCTCCACTAAGAGAGGCCCCGTTTAGTGGAACTTGTCTGAGCAAGTAAACACAACTACAGGTCAATGACAGCAGCTGACATAAACACACACACACACACACACACACACACTGGGGAATTATTCTTTTAGTGTCTGGAATTTCATCAGCTGTCCTCGAAAGTCTGATCATTCACACGTAGGAGAAACTGACCAACCAGATGTCTGTCTGTCTCAACTGTCAGGATTTGTTCTGTTGTTTAAACTTCCATTGCTCAGACAGGGCGGACAGACACATGCCTATGTGATGTGTTGTTTGCTTAACACGGCACAGCTGATAGTTACACTAATGATTGTGCACCAGAGCGCCATCTGTAACATAATCGGAGGTACAGGTGATTAGATACTACAATCTACATGGCTAATATAGGTGAAAGGGTAACCTTGACAGTGAGTTGCAACATGAGCTCTGATGTGTAAACTCTGGTCATTCAGCTCTGACAAACTCCTCCCCCTGTGACAGGTTGAATGACCCCACAGGAAGATTTACATGCTTTATCTGTTTAGGAAACTGCTCTCTGAATGATCTTAAAGGGATATGCCAACATTTTTTTTCAGCAGATAGACACCATCCTTTCGACTGTGCGTGCAGTAACAAGGGAGATAGAGTTGTAATTAGCTTAGCTCAAACACTGGAAGTGTATGGGTAGTGTTAGCCTGCCTCCTACCCAAGCTGAAATCAGCAGTCAGAAGCTGATTTCATTTTAGCTGTAAACTCAGTAAATATATCACTTCATCAACATTTCAAACATTTTAGGTGAGAAAGTATCCGTTTAGATCAGCAGTGTGTCATTAATTTGTCTAAATACCAGCTGTTTACTATTTTGTTCGGACGAATTCGGTGCTACTCAAGCTAGCTGTTGTGACCAATGTACTTCCGGTTACTTTCACAAAATAAAACACCCTTTGCGCTCTTTACATACAGAAGTGCTTTTACTTTGAAATAGGAAGCTAACCTACCCTCGATGTAGCTAGCTTGAACCAAAATAAACCATCTTTGCTTGAACCCTCCGTTTTTTCTCGTCCCGTTACCGGCATTTGACCGCTCAAGATGCCTTACCGGAGAGTTTTGTCAGCTCTGAGACGACGATCGGTCCGTTTAGAGTTGCTGAAGAGTTTCTCTGATGACTTTAGGTGGAGGCAGGCTAACACTACCCATACACTTCCAGTGTTTGAGCTAAGCTAATTACAGGTGATACAGCTCCATCTCCCTTGTTATTTGCATGCACAGTTGAAAGGATGGTGTCTATCTGCTTGTTATGGACTCAGGAGTGAGGCAAGACAAAAAAAATGTTTTTTAAAAAATGTTGGCGTATCCCTTTAAAACTGACTGCAGAGTTTGGATGCGCTTTCAACTATCTGCTGCACAGTATGAATATAGTGGTACTGTATTGTTTGTGACAATCAACACTGGATAATAAGGATAAGTGATGCAGAAAGAAGATGAGCTAGAGGTCAGATCTATGGAGAACCCCCCCCCTCCTCCATCAGACAGAAGTGTTGAACCACAGCAGCAGGACTAGAGGGACCTGGATTATGCCACTAATTTAGAGAGGGAGCGCCCAAATTATTTCTGCTTCAACGCTTGCTGACTCTGGTGTCAGAGTGGATATTTCATTCAGGCTGTTTGTTTGGTTTGTGTTGAGATGTGGACGGCCCACATCTCTGAGTCACCGGGTCGGAGAACAGCCCCACACATCACAAGCGGTGTTTCCTGCTGCCTGTGTGACCGGAGCATTATGGGTAACAAACACCAGAGGACACATTGATGAGATGTATGCAGTCTGTAATTAATCCACTGAAAAACACTGTTCAGAATCATGTTGATCACCTGTGCAAGCTATTGTAGGACAGTAGTAGTAGTAGTAGTAGAATTAATAGACTTTTGTCCATGTAGTTCTACACTCAACCATCCATGTTCACCAAGTCAACACGTGTCTATTTGTGGGAGCCAAATTCCTCATGTCAAGATTCTCCACATCTCTGTGCTTTGCATTTAACAAACAGGTTTGCTGATACATTAGAGTGCAAGCTTTGTACCCTCATCCATTAGATTAATGAATGGCTGATTTGGTATACGTATGTATGTGTATGCTTGTAGTGTTTATTTATACATTTGGTTTTGTATATTAACATTTGTTTCTATCCAATTGTAACCAACTCCTTATGTTTTTTATATGCACTGTGTGGTTCTCTGTGAATTACAGAAAAATTAAGTTATTTGACTTGTGTGAGATGTACAACAGATATCTAACATTAGATTGTTGTTATCTTTAAAAGCTATAATATGCTGTGTTTTTAAGTTTGTAATATGTGTTGTTGTTTTTAAAGCTACTTAATGCTCTTTAAAATTGCCCCCTGGCGACAAATAAATTGTCTTGAACTTGAACTTATTGAGTATACTTTATCTGTGTCTCCTTCGGAGGACCCATCCTGCGTGATCTACAGAAGCAATGGCTTCACCACTGCCGGCCATGTCAACTGTTGGTAAAAGGGACGGTCTAGCCTTCACAGCTTTTCCTGATTGCATCTGAACATCAAACATTTTAAAGTGGCTTCCAACACTTCCAACTACTCCTCAGCTGCTGGCATTAGACTGTGTGGCCAGCGTAGCCCTGCTCAGCGGGTGACCACACCTCCAAGCCGGCTACAAAGTGGGGCCACAATTATTACATCCTGGACCTATAAATGCGGCCCCAGCTTTTGTTTTAAGTATTAAGCCCACTGTAGTATTCATTAAGTCAGTCACACTATTTACGACATGCATGATTAGATGAAGAGGACAATACACACACACCTGCCAATCCATTGACTCCAATGAGCCCTGCAGAGCTGGCGATGCTGACCAGATGACCGTGATTGTTGGCAATCATTGCAGGAAGGAAGGCCTTGTAGGTCTGAGCGGAGAGAGGCGCACAACAAATAAAACACAAGACAGAATGCTCTGTATGTCGTTGGGTATTCTGCACATTGTTTAACTTGATGAAAATCTAAAATATGCAAATTGAAATGAAACCACAGCAGGCGGCCCGCTGTCTGTTGACTCACTGACCCAGAAGTGCGCCATGGTGTTGACCTCCATCGTCTTCTCGATAAGGGAATCGGGAGCATCCATGAACTTCTTTCCCGTCACGATGCCGGCGTTGTTCACCAGAATGCTGACGTCGCCCACCTCACGCTTTACCTGCACACAGCAGAGTCATGGAGGATGAAATCTAACTGTACAACCATGTGTCAGAGACAGACGGAGCTGTTGATAATCTGAACAAACTGACTGTGAAGTTGTTTATGTTTTTCAAGAAATGTATGTGCCCATAAATTCTAACTGAGGCAGATGAAACAGGAATGAATCTTCCATCTCTGTTTCATAAAGTTCCTGGGCTTCATTTAGTTTCCTCTGGTTTAGGATAGTTTGTATTAGTTGAACTGCCGCTGCTCTAAATATTCTGAAAACATAGTCATTTTATTTTATTTATTTTACCTTTGTTTACCCAGGCAAGGGGAAGGGGGGGGGGGTTGTTGAAAGTCACTCTGGTGCAATATTTGCAAAGCACAGGTGAGCTTTTTAATTGTCATCAAATGAGTCAGAATGAGCATTAATCAGGTTCTTCTTCTTCTCAACCTGGTTCTTTATTTACTGCTGAATCAATGTGATCAAGAAGCTGCTGTGTGTGTCTGTGAAATCCTTCAGGCTGCACAATCAAGTCAAACTCTTGGGAGCTTCCGTCTAAAATTAGCATCTGTCGTGACCCCGGGGCATAAAACCATTCTGTCTTCACAGCTGTCAGTTAATACTAAACATGGGTGGAGGTGAGGCGTCGGCGTCTGCTGTTTCAGACTAACCTCCGACAGGCTGGAGGGCATCTGAAGGATACTCACCTCAGTTCTTAGAAAAGATGATCTGTCTTTTTTTTAATGAAGATGCTGCAGATTCAAGCAGATGTGAGTTCTGATTCTGGTCCGTACTAAAGTTAAGAGTCAGTGTGTGTTTGCGGCCAGTGGTTCAGATCCTGGTTCCCAGTCGTTATACCGCCAGCCCATAATTTGGATATTAGGTCAACAAAGTGTGTTTGCACAACAGTTATCCCGCCTCCGCCTTAAGGGCGTGCACACACACAGACACAGACACAGACACAGGCACAGTCACAGTCACACACACAGGGAAATATGGAGCTTTAAATGTATGCAAAGCAAACCAGCCGTGGGCCGGCCCGACCAACCCACCAGACGTGCTGGTTCAGGTTTAAAACATATACAAATGACTCGGGTCGGGGTCGGGCCTTAGCCTTCCATTTATTATGGAAAGCACATTTACGTTGTCTATAGTGAAATGCACTGACTCAGCGCTGTTCATTGCAGAACATTTTGTGAGAACCTGTTCAGTTTTAATTAGCAAAGCGGCCTTGAAGATATTGGAGGTATGCAAACAGCTCAGAGAAGTTAAGCTGTGAAACGTCTTGCTATTTCATTCATGTTTTCACGGTAGGTGGTGTCCGTCTTGGCTCCTGTTATTGTCTTCATATCCAAGACCACAGTGAGATGTCAATATGCTGAGGTGTGAAAAAACCCCAACAAACCTTCAGGTACAGACAACCACTAGCTTCCTGCCTTTACATAGTGATGTCACGATTACACATTCTTGATATGATTACTATCAGAGAAATAATCACGGTATTACGATTATCACGATTATTCTCCTAAATTAATTTCCCAACATTTCATTTCATTTCATAACCTTTATTTAGTCTCGGAGATATATTGAGGAACAACCTCATTTACAATATAGCCGAGATGATAAAAAAAGACAAAGCAATTGAGATGTACAGACATAACAATAAGCATAACTTGAAAACAAAAGTAAAAGTGTAGTTAAAAGCAGGTACAGATAGAGGTAAAATATGATGTAGTTATTGATTTAAATTGCCCAATTGATAAAAGTGAGGTGAGTTTCAGGTGATTTTGCATGGAGTTCCAGGTTGAAGGTGCACAGTAAGAAAAGCTGGTCTTTCCAAGCTCAGTGTTGATAAACCTGCAGTGTGAGCCAGTCTTTTGAACGAGTGCGATGGGGACCTGAATTAAAAGATACTAGAGAATTAATATAAGACGGTAAAAGACCAGTAAGAGCTTTAAAAATAAATAACATCCAGTGTCGATCACGCCTAGTCGATAGTTCCGACTTTGGATGGTGAGTCTTAGGGCTGAATGATAAATGGTGTCAATTGGATGTAAAATTGTAGCCACATAAAGGCGGTGAATGTGTACATTAAAATATATTCAAATCATAATTACATACTTTACACAGAATAGTTTAAGTATCTGTTAACATAGGACCAAGAAGTTTATTTGAACCGTTTTTTTTTTTCATTACAAATGACTCTAGCATTTAAATTCCTACCAATTCAGGGTGATGTTAGTTAAATGGACCAGTATCTGTGCATTTATCTTTACTTGGGCGCACAACTATTGATATGGTTCTAACAAAATCTTTTTTGGATAGTGACGGTATTTAGGAATCTTCATGAGAAATTAATTGTGGCGTTTAATACCGCGATTAATTGTGAAAACAAGTAATTGTGACATCCATATGAGTTAACCTTATATAGGCCAGAGACACCTCATAAGCTCTAAGTGCAAACTTGTATTATGATTGGTCTGTTGCAAACTTATTCTGCAAGAATGCAATAATGTTATTGGACAATGTTTGATGCCGCCTCCAAGGATCATGTCGTTCTTGTGCAACCAGATGTTACCAATCTCAGCGTGCACCCTTATACAGACTTTTGTGTGTATGACAGTTCACCTCTTGCAAGATAAATATAAAGTACTAAGCTGGACTTGTGAATTTCTCTCTCCTCAACACACATCAGGTCAAGTCTTTTTTTTTTCCTATTTTCTGCAAGTTCTTGTGAATGCACCAAACTTCTCAAAGCCCATGACTACCTGTTTGCCACCTAAGCTGCTTCATTCATGCTAGAGTTCTCAACGGGCCTGAAAATTAAAACGCGACCTGGTCTGGGGGTTGAAGCCCAGACCAGTTGCGTGCGGACTCATGAACATTACCCGGTTTAATCGGTGTCAATAAAACTTCTACATGAACGCGGCTCTGGATCCGGCTCTTTCCTTCTATTCTTACTCTTTTAAACAGTACTTTCCATCTTTGCTGAGAATAAGATTGGTTCAAAATTAAAGTCTGTCCCATACAGACGCCTGTCTCAAATGCAAAGGTCAGTTCAGCAGTTGAAGCAAATTTAAGCCCTGGCTGCAAATTTACAGTATACATGCAGTGTTTCCCACAGGTTTGCAAGGTAACTGACCGGGGGGGGGCTGCAAATTTACCACACGCGCTGCTGCATGCGCTTCTCTCTGTGTGCGCGCCACAAAGCCAATACGGCAGTACGGACCAGATATGCGGAGGTGAACGTAACGACCAGCCAACGGGGGCGGCGGGGGAGGGAGGGGGGGGCGTGGTTTCGTAAATTCTTTTGTGTCATGTGTGGGAAACACTGACTTCTAAACTTGTGTGTAACTGTCAACACTTAACATACCTTCATTATAACAGGTTAGAAGAACATAAAGAGGCCAACCGGGGTTTGAAATTAACTTTTTAACCTACTAGCCAAGTGGCTAGTGGATGAAAAAAGTTACTTGCCAGCCAGATTTTTTACCTGCCAAAACCAATAAGTTGCTTCACTGTTGTAAATTTAGTTCTATAGCAGCTATCGTAGTACTATATTACAGCCATCCAGTTCTTCTCAATTCTGCATGAAGCAGATTAGATTGAAATACATAAACTATTTATTAAAAAGAGCAAGTGACTGCTAGTTCCAAGCCCTGAGGCCAACACAGTGCTGCTAGCCAAGTGCAGCGCTGGTGGATGGCGTGAGCGGTGCGGCGTGAGTCTCACCTGGTCGGCCACTCTGTAGACCTCGTTCTTGTCGCTGCAGTCACACAGGTAGGAGTGGACTCTGCTGGCTCCGCTCTGCTTGGCCAGTCTAGCCGTTTCCTTCATGCCCTCCTGGTTGATGTCCCACAGCACCAGCACGGTGCCCAGAGCCGCGAACTCCTGAGCCATGAGGCGGCCGATCCCGCTGCCCGACCCCGAGATCAGCACCACCTCGCCGGATATGTTCTTCTTCTTCATGGGCACGAAGAAGTAGATGAAAGACTCCACATTGTACCAGAGGGACAGGAGGAGGACTTGGAGAGTTTCCAGGAAGAAATTCATGATGGATCTGAGGAGAGAGGGGGGAGGGAAGGACAGAGGAAACATTAAGAATGAAGAGGAATGTAATGTGAGAGCAGAGTCAAGTGAAGTAACTCTCCATCATTACCCACAGGATGACCTTGTTTACAAAGGAAGAACATAAGAGTATGGATGATTAATGGACCCAGGACTGCAGTGAAGTTCAGTTCAGTCCGATTTCCCGATTTGATTATCGAGGTCTCTATTTGATTACCAACCAATTTTCGATTATTGCTTTTCCATTTGACAGTAACAGTAAACCAAAAATACACCACAAACTTATTGCACAATTCAAAAATAGTCAGCTGCTGAATTACTTAACTTCTCTTTTATCTTTTTAGACCACACTGGACATTTAAAGGGGAATTGCCGGGGTTTTTTTTTTACAATCTGGACCTTATTTCTAGCATAAAATACTCATTTACACACAGAGATACACTTGGGGGCCTCTACAAGTTGTTCCAACGAAATTAGCTCCAGCCGAGAGCCGCGTATAGCTAATAATGCTAGTCTACAGGGCAGCCTCTAAATAACACATTATCTGCAGTGAAACTTGTTCATTTCACCAATATTTAGTTATGATACACTAGTGCTCCTCCCCTTGGAGTCCGAGCTGACCTGTTATCAACATCCGGAGTTTGTAGGTTGACCTACTGACCTCTGACCTGGATGATGTCATCTCTGACCGCCACGCGGCGCGGCTTGTTGCTACCGCTAATGCTATGGTTCGTTTCTGCAGCTGGATGAAGTTCAGCTTCCATAGGCTTCCTCTCCTAAACCTGGACTCACTAAAGCTCTGGATAGTTGAGATAAAAACGGACCCGAATGCCAGTGGAATCATTATTACCAGAATGAGCTCAGAGATGACTTTTTTTTTCCTACAGAACAAAGATGCAGATTTGGAACTTTAAAGGTTTAACACAATAAAATCATCATTCGTCAACATTAGTCAATGGTTCTATAGCTAAAGCTCACAGGACGTTATACAGGAGAACAGACACAAAGCAGTGACTGGAGGAGTCACTGCCTGGTTTGTATTACGATGGGAAAATAAACGCTATTATAATAGTTTTTTGGAAATTCAATAATCAACTCATAATTGTCCATACAATAATCACGATTAATCAATTTTAAAAGTATTGGGAGACAATACATGTTCCTAAATTCTCCACACTTGACCTTTAGATTTGAACTGTTCAACCTGCCACGTATCCAGAACACCAGATCACTCTTCATCCAGGCAAATGATTAAGATAAATGGGAATCCCCCGCCAATCAAACTGCATCTAGCAACAAATGATCCAGTCAGTCTGCCAAGTATTACATAGTTCAATGTAATCAAACCACACCCACACAGACTCTCCTCTAGGTAAAGCTCATCACCTTGCTTCTAAGGGTAAATAAAAGTAGACCACTCTATGTCAGTCACAGACTGTGGGCTGTCATCCAGTACCTGCAATGTTGTTATGATGCAAAGTTTGTCATAAATGACATGACAAGATTGCTGACTATGAATTTCAATTGATTGTCTTATCATATCCATTGTGTAATCTTTACATCACTGGCTTGAACTTTATACACAGTTTTCTAAGAGTGTATTGCAGATGCATAGTGACATTATTTTTTAAAGTTAACAATCAATACACAGCAGCATGCAAAAGTTTGGGTCAACATAATGTTAACAGTTCATCAAGTGAAAGATGAAATGATCTGGCATACAGTTAAACATGAAACACGATGTTAAGTTTCAGAGTGAAAAGGGGAAACAAAGCAGCAGCCTGCAAAAGAATGTTAAACCCAGGAGATTTGAGATCTCACATAACTTTGACCAAGGTATCAGACAAGATGTTTACTATTTACACATTGTGATGGTTTCCAAGAGGGGGGCTACTAGGTGGGCTACTAACTAACTTTTCCTTTACTGTCAGTTTGAAAATGTAAAAGATGAAAATAAAAATATAAGGTTATGTGTCAAGTGTAATTTCATGCCTTTAGGAAAGCATAACTTAAGAGAAATCAAAGCAAGCTTCATCTTGATTAGATAGGTTAATAAACGTGTACGTCACGTTACGTAGCCTAGGTCAATTAATAACTACCCATATCCTTGTATGACAAGAAAACCGTTAGACACCGTGACGGCTGAATGCACAAACTTCACACAAGTGAAAATAATTAAAATATCACTGTCTTTAGTTTGGAGGAGCTAACTTAGCGATAGTTCGGTCACTTTTAACACGAACATTAGCACATAACACATGTCCCTTTAACGGTTATCACTCGGACATGCACGAAACAAGTGGAAACCACTTTACAAAAGCAGGAAGTTCTGGATATTTAACGGACTCATAACCGACATGGTTTTTAACTTACCACTTCAACACGACTCTCGCCGACCGTAATGTTTTACCAGTCTGTCCCCGCTGCCCCCATCAGCTCTCCCCGAGACCTTTGCCCCCTCTCAGGCTAACGTTACGACACACACAGTGCTCTGCGCTACACACGGCTGTTTAATTTCTCATCGACGAGGAGACAAAACGACGCAGACAGAGAGAGTTTACGTTAAGCGGTGAACGTACGTACCGTGTTGGTGGAGCAGCGTGCGGCGGCCGGAGCGGGCGGTGCTGGGACTGTTGTCCTGGAGGAGGCTCGGCTGTTTGTGTAGCCTCCGGGGGTTTAAAAAAAAGAAAAGGAAAAGATGTCAAATCAAACACAAGCAAAGCGTCGGTCAGCGGGGCAGAGCCAGAGCCGGCAGCGTCACGTGACGTGCAGCCAACCAATCCCAGCCGAGCTCCTCTCCTCCGCCTGGAATTGTGGATCTTGTAGTGTGTGCGTCTCCTCCCAGGTTAATTGAATGCAGGCTACCGTAACTATAAAATAAATACAAATAGTTAACAGTGACACACAATTTGTAGTATGAATATGTATTAAACACCAAACAGACAAGAAAAAAAAAAAACATTATTTAACTTAATGTGACATTCACAATTCACAACTCAATGATAAAATAATAGCCTACATTAAAATCAAAAACAGAAAAAAACATTTTTTTAAAAAAAGAGATAGTTATTGTCAATACCTAAGACCCATTAGAATGATTAAAATTATATATTGAATTTACCTAACGTTTTCAACCCTGAATTGGAACAGACCTCAGGTGTGCAGGTTGAACAGACAAGGTGCATAATAGCCTAACTAAAAAAGAAAATCAATTATTTATCAGTTTATATAAAAATTATACAAAGTTACAACACAGGCATATTGTCCTGGGTTTGAACAACATATAGAAATGCACTCCAGCTCGAGAGGGACCCAACTGCAGTCAATATGGCGGACACGGGCGGCGCCATACATCCAATCCATACCGGAAGTCCCAACCGGAAGTTTCTTCTGTTTTGCTTAGAAGTTAGCAGCATTAGCAGCAGAGCAGCTAAGGGTCCGTTTTGCGCCGCAAGTTTACTTTATTCCTAATGTGTTTTCATTTTTAAAAAGTCACAGTTAAGATCAGTCTGTGTTCAGTTTATATGACGGTCTCCAATGTTTTGGGAGATGGTGCACAAACACAGCCGCATTCCACCGGAGCTTGCTGCTAATCACAGAGCAAACATTTTCCGATTCAGTCTGTTTTTTTCGGCTCCTAACAGGCTGCAGCACCCAGAACCAGAACGCCAGCAGTCACTTTATGATTAGTTTGTCAGTCAGCTGTAAACCAGTCTTTGTTCTCTAGTGTATATTTTTCATAATGTATCTAAGATAGACAGAGATAGCTTTGTTCTAGTGGGCATACATTAATGTTTCAGTGGGCATAACAGTGCCGAAAGGTATCAAAGCACTGTCAAAGTGTGTGCTGGGTCAGATGGAGGCAGACTACCTCGGCTCTCTGTAGCCTATTACACAAATCACAATTTACAAAATAAATAAATGTTTTACAATTAACTGATCGATCTATATTAAATTGAATTCCACCAGAAATACAGTTGCGGGTCAGATGGGTAGCTGCCTGGCACTGTATGTAAAAATCATCACCATCATATTTTTTTTATCAATAAATATTTTAACTGATCGAGCAACATAATTCCATCAGAGAAATTGTGGACTTATGTATTGTTGATATATATTGTATTGTATTGCATTGACCCAAAGTGGAAAAAATAAATTTAGAAAAAAAGAGAAGTTGTGGGTTGCTGGTCAGGCGTTTTTTTTTTTTTTGAAATCACCAAATTTACATCAATAAATACATGTTTTACAATTAACTGATGGATCACAACAGTTGCGGGGTGTTTGGTCTTTTTCCCCCTGATGTCCCTTAATGCATATCCACGGCGTAAACATACATGCTTTTATTTTATTTTGGCTCTGAGCGGTGTTAACTGTAACTTCCGGTTGAGACTTCCGGTATGGATTGGATGTATGGCGGCCATATTGACTGCAGCAAGGTACTCTTGGGTCCAGCTCTGGAAAGTAGCCTATAGGTTAAAGGAGTCATAACCTGTTTTTTTTACGTATCCAGCCCCCCTTGGATCGCTTTGGATCAATTCATAAAACTTATTAGAAAAAAAAAATTTTTTAATCAAACATTGAGCTTGTTCTGACCCCTTTTGGAGGATTTTCTGGGAAGAGATTACGCGAGGCTTTGACTGGTCCGGATGTGCATTGTATAATATGTAATGAGGCGCGAATTCGCCGCAGGAAGGACAGAGCCGGGGGGATTGCCTGCATGCAGACTCCAAAACATAAACAGCCCCCTGGTACCGCTTCGGCGATTTCAGGTAGCGGACGGGGCGGGGTTGGGTGGTGAAAGAGGCAAGTAGCCTCCACGGTGAGGTCACTGTAGGAGCAGAATCAAAATCTCGTGCTTTAGGAAGGCACACCATTGTGTGCTATTCCTGTTCGGAAAAAGAGCCGAATAGAAAAAACGGCGCCACTTTCAAACTCCAGCTTTTCAGGCAAGTTTCAACTGAGGTCAAACACCAATATGTACGTTTTAACAAGAGAAATTGCGATTTCCGGGTGATGACTCCTTTAAGATGTCAGTACCATTAACAGGCATTCTTTGCAGGGTTGGAGGGTTTTCACTTGATTTATTCCTAAAAAGTTCATGTTCTCAGTCATTAGTTTCAAGTTTTCTTCAACCCAGCCAGTTGTTCATTTTTAAAATAATGGTCCCATACAGAGGAAAATAAAGCAGAGGGTTTTAGGTGTGTTTTTGGCAGGTCACCATTCTTTTAGGTGGGATGGAGCTAAAAACCATAGATAGACATTCCATGGGGTTGGCTAAGCTGTTTTTCTGGCAAACCATTTTCCTTTCAGTCTGTTTTTTTCTTCTTTTAAAATCAAAATTAGCATCCCAATTCATATTCCCATAAGGCCCTCCAACTAGAGGTTACACACATATCCAAACCAGCCCTAATCTCCTACCACTGTTTCTGGTAGAATGTATTCACTAAACAGTGTACAAACAGGATGACATTCTGATTCAGTGGCTGCAGAACAGTGCAAAGGTATAAAAAGAACACAGTACAATAAAAACAGGCAATGGAGGCTAAGCACAGCACAAGTGCAATTAGATAAGACAAACAAACAAAAATGCACATACTGTATTTATATAGCACGAGATATAAATCAATCAGTTTCAATATAATTGTAAGATGGGTAGCTACTGCACAAGGTATGAAAATGAGAATTCAGTGTGTGTGAAGAGCATGTGTGGGGGGAGGGGCGGGGGCAAAGTCACCGTGAGTTCAACAGCCTGTGGCTTGGAGGAGGAAGCTGTTGCAGAATCTGGCTGTTTTGGCATGGATGCTGTGGAAAAGTGTGGGCATAATCTCACTGTGCACTGTGCAGGCCTTTTTTTTTTGACTCACTTCATTTGTGACACTTGGATATTAAATATTTGTTTCCTCGTGACAAACCCAAGTACTTTTGTTTTGTTGTGCTTTTTCTTCCTGATGTCCCTTAATTGGATTTAGAGAGGAGACATTTGTATTCATGGAATAAGCTTCAGTCAATCAGACAAGGATTTCTATATATCTACATTCTGGGTCTGCCACCCTTGAACTATAACTGTGCATCGTTTTAAATGTTGCTGCAGCAAGGAATTGAAGGAGATAAGACTGACAGCAGTGAGGCCTGTTTCTTTACTTTTGAGAAAATATTACCTTCTCTTCCATGGCTGCTGCTCAGATATTTCAGATCATTTCAGTTCAACCCTTTATGATAAAAAGAGACTTCTTCAGTGCAGCCATGCAGGGAGGATGTTGGAGGATGTTGCTGGGAAGAGAGATGCCCAGGCTAATGTGTTCACCCTGCTGCCACTGCAACCTGATCCAGGCGGAACGGCAGAAAAAAAGATGGATGGATGAGTTGAACTGAAAGATCCTTATGACCTCTGCTGACCAAACCCCAAGGGACGCCACTGGGCTGTGAAGGCAACGTTGGCTCACAGTCTGAAGTAGGCCTACAGCCCACATGAGGCACACTGCAAAGAATAATCTCTTTCTTCTTACTTTAATATTATTATAATATTGACAGATTCCCTCACCAAACTCATCAAATACACAATCCAACAACTCCAAATGATTGTGTATATGTCTGGTAACGTTGTGTTATTATCTCATAGTGTGGTGAATGTGCAGGTCACAACTTGTCCACGAGAGCGTTGTGGAGTTGTTGGATTGTGTATTTGATGAGTTTGATGAGGGAAACCAAGAAATCCCACAAGTCTCCATAGTGTAGCTCTGAGCAGCTCACGGCTCTGCTCCGCCGTTCTAAAAATAGCTTGTACTGACAATTAAAGGTAACAAACCTACTGCTATGACTATAGGGATTATGGCAATGGGACTTTTTTTTTTTTTAACACACATCTTTATTGATTTTTTAGTCTTTACACAATTTCCCTCCCTCCCCCCAACCCTGAACTGGAGCCATCAATTAAATAGCAAAAACAATGACATTTTCTTTGAAAAATGAAAAACAGAAAAACAAAAACAATATACGGTACACCTGCCTGTCTTCTAGTTACTTTTTTACATAATCAATTGAAATAAATAGGCAAAAGTGAGATAGAAAATTGAATAATTAATTAATTAATAAAAATAGAGAAAAACATAGGCTGCATATATTCAAAATATATCATAATGTGTTTTTTTTAAAGAAAAGGATAGTAACATTAAAAAGATAACAAAAACAAATAATAATACAAAACCAACATGAATAAAATAAAATGAAAAAGGTTATTGTCTTACTTGCAAGGAATACAATTTAAGGAGTTAGTAATGAATTATAATATTATTATTAGTCTTGATTCCAAAAATATGACAAATGAGTTCCATGTGTCAACAATGGGCCTATTTGCCAAAATGTCATTTATGTTTTTGCAATGTCCATAGGCCCATGTGTGAAGCTTCAGACCACTTTCCCACCAGAGTTTTTACAAAACCTTAGAATCCCAGAGGAATGGTTTCCTGCATGGTTACTTATCACTAAATCAATTGACCTGATCCTCTGTATTGATTGATGTTATATTTGTGGAAGTAGCTGATATCATCTGTTCCCATCCAGACCTGATGACAAGGTAGGAATTAATATTCATTTATAATGATTATAATTAATCTTCATCTCAACCTGCAGATGTTACTAAGAGAGAGACGTCAGATTTATTGGATGAGTTCTTATCAGATTTCAGATAACAAGGTGGTTGTGTGTCTGTGCAAAGCAGAGAGTGAGACACAAAGAGTCTGAGACCAGATAAAAATAAAAGTCAAACTCCAGTCAAGCAAACACAACACTGACGCATGAGCATAGAGCAGAGCTTTTTTTTTCAGACCAAGGACCACCTAGCTCTAAATTGCCCCCAAAACCATATGCCAACTTCAACAGTTCACAGCTTTAGCAGTAGCTATACAGTAATAGTGTGTGTACTCATTTATTGTTGTCTGTCCTAAGCCACTCATCCATATTCAAATTTAAAGGTCCCATGTGTAAAATAGGGGTGGGGGTTGATATCTACACAGAGAAAAATAGAAGTAGCCTACGGAAATATACTCAAAAGGGACAATTTTGTATCATTCTGGAACATTTATGTGCCTTTTTTACCCCCAAAAGATAGATACTCTAGAGTACAATAATTGGCCCATGGGTACAGCAGGACAGAACTGCACCTTTAAGTACAGAAATGCCCCCTTTCTGTACCCCTATTTTTCTCTGTGTTGTTTGTTGTTTAGTTTCAAGTTTGCAGAGCTCACTCACTCGCTCTCACTCACCCCTCCCGTCTGCAAAGTGACGGTGGCCCGTCGTTAACAAAACACTTGTTAACCACGACTGGGACGACTTGGGAGTATTTCAGGAGCATGGAGCGATGAGGTGAACATCTAAACAATTTACCGTATGTCTGCTGTTTGGTTTATTTTTGCTTTCTGGTTTCCTTTCGGGCTGCCGTACCAACATGGCGGTGCAAGATGGCGACACTCTCTAAAGCAAGACCCTTGTTATATGTGTGTATAAAAGAAGAATTATGAGGCTATGAAAACCAAAAAAAATATTATATACTGTATTATTACACCCTTATACAAATATACTCATGGG
Organism: Decapterus maruadsi; assembly: GCA_030347415.2. Lineage (NCBI taxonomy): Eukaryota > Metazoa > Chordata > Actinopteri > Carangiformes > Carangidae > Decapterus > Decapterus maruadsi. The sequence goes on from CM064906.1 coordinate 4,398,455, forward strand.
TAGTAGTATATTCTGATTTTGCATATTTTTCATTTGCATATTCTGAATAAAGCTTTCCAGTTATAACACTGGACCTTAACGTTAGTACAATCCATGTGGGCTAACAGAATCAATTGTCGAGGTCACGGCAGGGTCATTTTAATTTTGGTGTAAAATGGGTACAGTGTTGCTAACCTGTCCACAATAATGCCACAAACCAGCCACTTCATATAATTTTTGAAAGTCAGTTGAAATACGATGGCCGACAAGGCCAAACACTGCAAACCCAGCAATGATGCAAAACTAAAACCACACAAACACATAAAACGATTGCAACAGAAAAATGCTGCAATCACAGAAAATGAACAGATGCAGAAGCAAAAACAGATAAATCCATGAAACAAATGAGAAAGAAAAATGCTGCAAGATTACAAAAAACAACTGCAATAGATAGATATGCTGAAAATTCACTCTTTGAAACAGAGGCGCGCCAGGCCACCATTTGTCTTTGTCAGCCACCGTCGAAGGCGTTTATAGAAACACTGTGAATCTTAAAACGTCACGTCACCATGTCCGTGAGCGACCCCTAGTGGTCCAGCCTTTGAGTGAGGCTGGCATAGAGACGACCAGTGAAACCTTAGAGATGATCTCGTTGTTTTTAGACATTTTAATACAATCTCAGTGTATTAACATCTTCCAGTGGACCACTTAGTTGTTGTCATGCTGGCCGAGGAACCTTTGTTGTCATTTGACCCCACAAAAGGCTGAAGAGCTGACAGATGCTCAGACACTGTCGCTACAGTAAGGGCCTCCCAGTAACCTTGGTGACAACACCACAGATCTCCATAAAGCAGGTTTTTCAAGCAACCTCTATCTCAGAAACTCACATGACAGTCAGCATTATTTGGCAGTCCCATCTTTGATAAACCCTGTAGTACGAGGAGGACTAAATATGGTTTAAAGAAGTTGAAATGTTCATCAAAAACATCTGGTAATGTGACCTTCCATGAATACCCTTGAGTTACTGTAGTGAGCAGCAGGTTGTTGAAAGTCAATGGTGTTGCTAGTTTAACAGTGCTGTGATCGTGACCTGGACAAGTGACAGGTGTGTTTACAGTGTTTATGATCTCAGAGGCGGGGAACTGTTGACTATTCACACAGGTGTCATGTTTACATGCGTGTGTGGGAAATTGAGCCCTCAGCTGACTACACCTAAGCTTTAATAATGTAAATGAATGAGTCATCGTGAAGGAGGAAATTGGCTGTAAAGAGCACAACTATTTTTGTACCAGGGCATGTTTCTGTTGGACATTTTAACCAGAGAGTCTATTGAGACTGACTGCAGCTTATCACTGCTGTCATTTGACCCAGGACTGAGTGTGAATTGTTCAGTTTGACACTGAAGTCCTGTGTCTGTTTTATGGTAAAGGCAAAAAAGAAAAGAAGAAGCACTGATGCTGGTCTCCGCTGTTAGAGAACATCCAGTAAGCCACATAAGCCGTCCAACATTGCAGGTCACGACAGGATATTTTTGAACAAGGATTTTACACAATTATTCCATTTCCTTCCGTTGACCTGACAGCTCTTTTCTGTTTGGAACAGCTGCTGGCCCAGATAAGAGTCAGGGTTCCTTCAGCGACAGCAGCAGAATTAAACGTGTTCACCTGAAACCTGCATCTTGTCATTCTCAGCTCTGAATCACCTTTTCTCTGTCTGAGATCTTTCTGCCAAGTGGTGGACGTTCTGTCAAACGGTGACGATACCAAATCTCTCCATCTGTTTCCCAGACGTGCTGTGGTCATGATCATGATGTCTCAAGACAGTTTGCAAGGTCTGATAGCACTAACCACAAGCACTTAACTACTTAATACTCCATCATAATACAGTTCAGCCTTTCATCTGCTTAATAAACGGTGAGTAGAGGATGGCAAGACACTGCTGCATCTCCTTTTATGGTTTCTCTTTACTCTTTGTTTGTATCCTCTGTAGCTTCTGTTGCAGCTAATCTTCCTGGGCTCAACATCAACATCATATAGGTAAAAAAAATCAAAATATACATTAGGCCTATATCAAATAACTTGAATAATTATAGCTGCTGCGCAGCAATGGGTCGTGTCCGGGCAAATTTTGCACAAGAAACAGGAAGACAGGTTTATTGACATTGGAATGTTCATTTCTGCACAAGCTGGGGATTGAACCCGCAACCTCTGGAACTAAAGACTGTTATCTATTGCACTGAGCTAATTGTCAAGTGGCAGTGCCATGGTGGCTTCACAAATTAAGTAAACCATTCACTGTTGTGCAGGCAACGTTTCTGAGGTAAAATTCTGATGTTTGTGTCAAACATCATCTGCTATGAGTCTAAGATTTTGTTCAAAGACTATCTGGTATATTGATGTAATATACTTATCACCTGAACTGGGGATCGAACCCACCTCGTCTGGAACCACAAACCAACACTTAACTCACTGAGCTAATTATCTGGAAGTGACACATGGTGTGTGTCTTCTCAAATACACTCATAGAGCCAGCGTCCGGGCAGCTGTTGTGGAGGCAGATTTCAGAAAAGGTCAAAATGTCAGAAATTCTAATATCTAAACAAAAAATCTGATAATACATAAATTGCATCTAGACAATGGACATGTTGGTGATTTGTTTTGCTTCATAAGAGAAAATCGGATGTTTAAAAGTGTCACTCTGGGATTGACTGCGGTTGTTCCCATGAGAGCAGCATTCGGGTTGTGGTGAGCTATAAACCATCGTCCGATCTGTTTGCTTTTTTAATTTAGAGGCTTGCTGTGATGTCACCGTGAGGATTCTGGCATTGTCGTCGTCACCCATGCTGGGTCTTGAACCCACAACCCCTCGCACCACAAACCAGCGCTCAACTCAGTGAGCTAATTATCTGGTAGTGTGACATGGTGTGTGTCTTCTCAAATACACTCAAGACGTCACCGCCCGGCCAGCTGTTGTTGAGGCAGATTTAAAAAATAGTCAAAATGTCAGAAATTCTAATATCTAAACAAAAATCTGTTAATACATAAATTGCATCTACACAGCATGGAAATGTTGGTGATTTGTTTGTAATTTTAAGTGTTTTGCTTCTCAAGAGAAAATGTGATGTTTAAAAACATCACCTTTACATTGGCTGCAGTTGATCCCATGAGAGCAGAATTCAAAATGTTCTAGAAAATTCAGTTTTTGAGATAAAATTCTGATATTTTCCAAACTTCATCAACCCTGACTCTACAATATTCTCAATTTTTTTCAGAAAGATAGAAAATGTATTTAGCAGGAATTTGATGGTATATGTTTACAGTAGTGTTTACAGTCAAACGTTTTCATGCACTGGAGGCTCAATTGTTGATTAATCAAAAATCCGAGAAACAAGTTTTGTGGAGGACAGTCTGGAGATGCTCTGGAGCAAGTTTGGTGACAATTGAGCAAAAATTGTAGGAGGAGATACATTTTAAAAGTTTTACACTTATTGAAAAAAACAGAGTGATGGACTTCATAATTTGTAATAAGTTTAAGTTGACAAAAGTTTCAGCAGTATCTAGGCTACATTGTGGTGAAGTTTCACAGCTGTAGCATCTACCGTTGGCTTGGTAGGAATTTTTAAAGCTTTTAATTTTAAACGCTTATTGTGGGGGGGCACATGTCCTTGGAGTTGAGTGAATCTGGCATGGGACTGGACCTTTGTGCAAAGTTTGGTGAGTTTTCGCCCATGGGAAGTATGACTTCCTCGGAAGAAGAAGAAGAAGAAGAAGAAGAAGAAGAAGAAGAAGAATATCAGCAAATACAATAGTGTCCTTGGCAGCTGTCGCTGCCCGGACACTAATTATCCAATGCTGAGGATTCTTTCACAATTCAGTTTTCTTTGATTGTATTACCGAAGCTTGGGCCAGAGAATTGTACTCTGGAAAATCAGCAGAAATTTGGGAGGAGGCATTGCTGTGTCCCAATTCAGGGGCTGGATCCTTCATAGTGGTTTCACACTGCCAGGGCTTAGATAGATAGATAGATAGATAGATAGATAGATAGATAGATAGATAGATAGATAGATAGATAGATAGATAGATAGATAGATAGATAGATAGATAGATAGATAGATAGATAGATAGATAGATAGATAGATAGATAGATAGATAGATAGATAGATAGATAGATAGATAGATAGATAGATAGATAGATAGATAGATAGATAGATAGATAGATAGATAGATAGATAGATAGATAGATAGATAGATAGATAGATATAACTTTATTCATCCCGAAGGCACGGTTCTTAGTTTAGTTTAGTTTATTTGTTTAGGACAATGCACAGTAATGAACAGTTTACGCCGTGGCGTCCGGGGAGCATACGTCAGTCCGACTGCCCCAAAGTCCGACTGTTCATTTCTCCGACTTCCCATTCTACAGCGTTAAGGTTAGGTTTAGGGTAAGGTTAAGGGTTAGGGCTACTTAAGTCGGAGAAATGGGAGGTCGGACTAATGGACGCAAAAATAAAAAAATTGTATGGTCGGAGAAATGGGTAGTTGGACAGACGCCATGCACCCGTGGCGTCCTGTAAATGTGCCGGATTTAGCTCAGAGCTAATTTCCATCTGCAGTCCTCACATTAAAAAGACAGACTTGACATATCACAGAGCATATATATAACAATAATAATAACAACAATGGAAAAGAGGCATCTGAGCGCTGCATGGCATTGTCACTATACACATTAGGATGTAGACTGTTAGTAGCAATGGAAAAATAGATAAAAATCTGCACAGACAGACTGTTCGCGAGCAGGTTACAGTGCTAGGCAACCAGCTACTGCTCTGCATTGCCCCTGTGCTTAGTAAAGTGGTTTCTGAACGCAGCAACCAGCCAGCGCGTTCGGACTGAAAAAATAATTGGTTCGGAACCTGAAAAGTCGGTTTGCAGCGGAACCAAAAAATATTTAGTAGTAAGTGAATTAGCGATCGTTTTCTCCCCCGGCATGACGATGTAGGTTGGCCGGGTGACCAGCTCTGCAGGGCGGCTACTGCCTCCGTGATGTCGCGGGCTTCACTTCTCCAAAAAACAAAGGATAGGTGCAGTGTGTCCTAGAAGAGGCAAGAGAAGGCCAGATTTGTCGGCCACATTTGGAGCAGCCTTCCAATTGGGACAGGCCTTGTTGCAATGCTGTGACGTGATTGGCCTTCAAAATCAAATAAACAAAGTCTGGAGTTTAACCCGTCCAAGTAATTTGTGTATTTTTGGTCCAAACCGGACCTGAACACAGCCACAAAAACAAAAAACAACAACAAAGACAGAGAGTTTGACAAGATTAGACTAATGGTAAGTGTTCTGTGGGTGACAGACGACACAGGGTTCAGTCTGAACCGAAGAAGGCATGAGAGGAGCAGCGCTCGGTGCTGATTTATGGTTTAATAAGCAACAGATACACAACAGAAGAAACTCAACTCTCTCCTCCTCCATCAAACTGGTGATATTATAAGACAAATGGGTGGAGATGGAGACTGATGTCTTCTCCAGACTCAGATCAGACACGTTTCATTTGATTTATATTAGTGACCGCTTCAGATAATCCAATTACAGAAAAATAAGAATATGATGACATACGTATCCGTCGGGAAACTGAGAGAAGTCCTCATTTGATTAAAGACAAAATGGTGCAATAAGTAATCTGATTAGATGTAATTTACTCTCAGGTGATTATGCGCAGATCAGAATACAGCGTTACTCACAAATGCTGGGAAATGATCTGTTTCTATAGCACTTCAAGGCATCTGTAATGTTCAGCTGCAACTCTGATCAGTGAGTAGATAAATCAGTGGATATAGTGTGAAGTGATAATCTTATCAGTTCATTCTGGAGTCCTACTAAATCAGGGGTGTTCACACTTTTTCAGCCTGAGAGCTACTTTTCAAGTGACCAAGTCAAATTGATCTACCAACATAAATGATTTACGTACATGACCCTTCATATACATCATACTGTATATGTCGGTGTTACAATTTTGGTCATCACCTTACTACTCTGATGGAGCACTGAAATATCCATCAGGATCCAGCAAAGCAAAGTCCATCACCTAATGGGACTTAGTATTATTATTAATTTAATAATTATTACAGTAATAATAGCCATACTGCACAACTGAAAATATTGTAGCGACCCCGCAGTAGGTGTTGTTACGATGATAGATAGATAGATAGATAGATAGATAGATAGATAGATAGATAGATAGATAGATAGATAGATAGATAGATAGATAGATAGATAGATAGATAGATAGATAGATAGATAGATAGATAGATAGATAGATAGATAGATGTGGGTAGTGGGTGGCTGCTGTTGTCAATGATGGAGAGCAGTTTGGAGAGAGTTCTCCGGTCCGCCACCGAGTCCTGCTCTGCACCAATGACAGAGCTGGCCTTATCAGCCTGTCCAGCCTCTGCGTGTCCCTCTGTTTGGTGCTGCCACCCCAACACACCACTCCATACACCAGGACGCTGAAGACCACAGACTGATAGAATGTCTGCGGCATTCGACGTTGAAGGATGCGAGCCTCCGTAGGAAATACAGCCTACTCTGCACCTTCTTGTAGACATGGTCAGTGTTGACTGACCAGTCAAGCTTGTGGTCGAGCTGCAACCCCAGGTGCTTGTAGGAGGCAACCACCTCAATCTCCTCGCCGCTGATGGTTACAGGCAGAGGAGATGGCGATTTGTGTAATACACACAGGCTACGGCGCTACTGTATGCACACATACAGGCTACGCATGATACACAGACACAGGGCTGAGGGGCCGAGGCGCAGCATGGAAGTGTCTAAAGGCCGAAGTGTCGAAAATTCCAGACACTTTGAAGTGTCTGAAGTGGGCCAGTCTGAGGCATGAAACTCCAGGGCTGAAAATGAGGCCCTGCTGTTACTCAAAAGAAAAATGCAACAATTGTACCAGTTTAGTTAATCAGAACAAAGCAAATGAGCCACAGGTCTGAAAACACCAAAAATGGACAGACGGACAACCCCAGAGAAAACCGTCCAACTTGATGTGCATTTCTTTGGACTGTGAAAGAAAGCTGCAGAACCTGAGCTTTTTCATACCAAGGTGTTTCCACAGGGGGGCGACCGCCATTCTGAAGGACCGCCATTCCGACGGTCTGCCAGTCCGAAAATTCCCGAAGGTCCATCATTACGAACTTCCCGAGGGGCCGCCGTTCGGAATGTGTCTTATTTTGAAAATTGACCGGATTCTCTCGTGGTTTGACTTCCTGCCCGGCTTGACACGACGCGCCGCGGGGACAGCGCCCCTTGCCCCTCCCCCTCCGCCTCCAAAGTTTCACCCAGGTGCGAGTCTGATGCAGCCGCGGCGCTCCTGCTTAAAATAAATGTCCTTGCTCTGTGCTTTGGTTAGGTTTAGGCAATGTAGAAAGGAGTTGGTTAAGTTTAGTAAAAACATTAGGTAGAGGCCAATAAAATCACTGTTTATATGTGTTTCCCTCGGGAGTCGAACCCTGATCCACCGCATCAAAAACAGATGCTCTAACTACAACACTACCAACGCATTTATGGGGTCATGTACCCTGTGCTTTAATCATTCAACTTTTTTTCAGGTTTGGAATGGCACCCTGTTTTTCAGGTTCGTAATGGCACCCTTTTCCCATAAATAATTAAGGGTCGGCATTCCGACAAATTAAAATAAACGTTCGGAGTGGCGGCCCTTCGGAATGGCACCCTGGAACCGTTTCCACATGGTGTCTGATGCCCACTGGGTCTAAGCTGTCCCCAATTATCTAGACTCTGACTGGACGGAAAGAGACAAAAGTAATATAAGAACTCCCTTTAGATCAGCTCAACACAATTAGATGAAAACACATTGCTCCCTCAGCTTCACATCAACAAAGTCTGCTGTGCCGTATTACAATGAATGGTGATGCTCACCCACATAACGTTCATTTATACCTCGTTAATTTAACAGGGAGAATACACATGAATCAATAACAGTGTTCTGTGGTTTAAATGAGCTCATTTATGCCGATTCCGCTGAGTCATTTGATGCCAAAAGAAATACGTTATTGTTTAATGACTCAACCCTGACATCCCACTGTCGTTGTTAATGTTTTATCATTAGAACTATTCATTTCCAGACGTAATCCAACATTTGAGATTGTTAGTATGCAAGAAGAGCTGTTGTGGACAGCACACACAGAAGTTACACAAACCCACAATTGAGGCGATATTCAGGTTTAGGCTACGTTCACATGGAGTCTGGCAGACGGTAAACGGCCAATGCTGCTGGATGGAACGGTAAAAACAAACAAACTGTCAGAAAAGACAAAAGTTAAAACATCTGAACTTGGGACAGCATTGCCGTTGCCGTCCATGGTATTTTTTGCCATGCTCCCTCAAGTTTCACCGTTGCTCTCTCATCCGCTAACATGGAGTCCGGCCATCTGCCATTTGCCAGACTCCATGTGAACATAGCATAAGACAGAAAACTGTGGACCTGATGAACATTTTTAAAAACGGGAGGTCACAGGTTGCCAACTCTCTGTCCTCTGTTGGCTATACCAACATCCCTGGCTCTTTCTTTTAGTTTTTAGTATGGTTTTATTTGAACTTGTGTTGTAAGTATTTTACTATATTGCACCCTACACTTTCTTTTCTCTTGGATATGTTTGACTTTGTTACTGTCTTATTATACAGGTACTACTCAGAAAATTAGAATATCGTGAAAAAGTTCATTAATTTAAGTAATTCAACTTAAAATGTGAAATGAATATATTATTTAGACTCATAACATGCATTGCAAGATATTTCAAGCTTTTATTTGTTAGAATTTTGATTATTATGGCTTACAGCTTATGAAAACCCCAAAATCAGAGTCTCAAAAAATTAGAATATCACATGAAATAAACAGAACAATGAGTTTAAATAAATGAAATGTCAGCCATTAGAAAAGTATAATCATTTTGTGTACTCAGTACTTGGTTGGGCCCCCATTTGCCTGAATTACTGCTTCAATGTGACGTGGCATGGATGATATCAGCCTGTGGCACTGCTCAGGTGTTATGGAAGATGAGACCGAGCAATGCAAAAGAGCTGAAGGCCGCTATTGAAGCATCCTGGTCTTCCATAACACCGGCTGATATCATCCATGCCACGCCGCATTGAAGCAGAATTCTAACTTTTTCATGATATTCTAATTTTCTGAGTAGTACCTGTATATCTGTAACGGGTATGGAGTGAACCCTATTGCAGCACAAATGAACCAGGAATTCGTATTTAAACAGTCTTTATTCAGCAGGTTAAAGCAGGTACACAGCAGATCAGAGGATGGCGGCAGAGAACCGGATCCAGGTGAGTATGGCAGGTAAGGAGTGGAGCGCGTGGGACTCGTGAGCAGATCACAGTCCAAAAGTTCTTATCAGGCTCAACGAGTGATGGAGGGGAAGGAGCACAAACTCACTGCCGACGGAAGCCCAGCTGGAGAGGTGAGGCTGACCAGGTGGGTCTCTTGGTGGAGCAGGAACCGGCCAAGTGCCAACCAGCCACAGGCAGACGAGGAGCAAAATTTGCATTTGGTTAAGCAAAGTTTTTCACATGTAAAACATACAGTAGTTTTAGTTCTCTGTCCCTATATTAAGAAAACAGTCTGATGGAAATTAATGTATTAAAAGTGGCATTGATTTGCCTGGCACTCCATTTTAATTGAACTTGCCTTTTCTACGTGAATGCACCTCCACTGCCACTGCAGAGCATATGGATTTCATATATTCACATATTTCAAAGATGTGGAAGTGGCTCCTCCAGCTCAGAGATGGGTGGGCAATTTAAGACTCAATAGATTCTGTTCAAGATGACTGCAATTTCTGACCGAGGTCATGGTTCTGTTGCATTTGATGGGACAATCAACCTTTCTGTTCAGATTTTAGTTTCATCCAACTGCTACAACATCTTATTCATTTAAAGCAGATGTGAAGTTCACCCTCGGTGATATCTGTGGTGACAAGGGGACACAAAAAGCACTGACAGGACTAGGGGTAGTTGGAATTGGGCATAAATCTTGTATTAGCTTGTCTTGGCTTTATCCTTATCTTATGTTATCTTAGTTTATCTTAGCTTAATTTAGCTTGCTTTAGATGGCGTTTTCAGGGGGTGAAAACAATATTTTTTTGGAAACAGGTCCAACAGTGGGGAAATCTGAAAATGGGGCCCCAGTGTTATAGACAAAACAGATATTTCGTGAATTTAGACACTACAGTACTTGGAACAGTTATTTTATTACTGGATTAGGACAAAAAGAGATCACAATGCAGTGTGAAAATGAACCATGGTATAGACTTGAACCTGCTGCTGCTGCTGCTGCTGCTGCTGCTGCTGATAGAGGATGTAATTGCCTCTCACACCACTTGGCTGGTGTCTGGTTGTGGATCTTGTGCTGATATGAAGAGCAGAGATTTGAGCCAGGGGTCGGCAGAAGATAAGATGTACAGGGGAAGTCCTATCCCTCTGATGGGGCTTCATGGATGGTGCTCTTTATCTCTGTGACAGGAAGTGACGCCTCAGTGGCAGCAACTGTGTCAGTCAAAAGTCGTGTGTGACGTGGAGCAATAACTGAAATGATTGCGATCATCACTGTGTTACGTGATGTCTACAACATGTTGAGCATTTCGGAGATCGGCCTCAGTCAGGAGGATGCAGTCAGAGGTGACAGGCCACGGTTATCAAGTACATTAAAGTGATATGGCAACATTTTTTTTTCGTGTCTTGCCTCACTCCTGAGTCCATGACCAGCAGATAGACACCATCCTTTCCACTGTGTGTGCAGTAACAAGGGAGATAGAACCGTATCGCCCATAATTAGCTTAGCTCAAACACTGGAAGTGTATGGGTAGTGTTAGCCTGATGCACTTCATGGCTTTCCCCCCTGCTACATCTCAGACCTTACAGTATGTGTGCCAGCCTGTACCTTGAGATCCTCAGAGAGAGGTAACCCTAACCCTGCTGTCAGGGCCCTGAGGCTCTGGAACAGCCTGTCCATGGAGGTCAGGCCGGCTGAGACAGATGTCTCTTTGAAATCCCTTCTTGTATTTTACAGTGTTTTTGTTGGAAACCGTTTCATAATTTCTTATCTACTTTCCTCTACCTATCTCTTGCTTTTAAGTTCTTTGTTTTCCTGCTGCCCTGTAAAGCAGCTTTGTAATGCAATATAACCAACAAACAAAACAGATTTTAATACTCTTCATCAGTCACTATGTAAAATAGAGAAACGAGCTGAGGAGACGGAAGTGGAGCCCAGACGGCAGGTCCAGCATCCTCTGGTTTCTCTTCAGTGCACCCACAGCTGCGGTGCATCTGTGGAGGAGCGCGGGGACCCCCCTGACTGTGTGTTGTGGGGATGTAATTCCCAATACACTGTGGCAAGCAGACAGGCGGGCGAGCAGCAGCCGTCCTTTTCAGTGCACGCTGTGATACAAAGTGCAGTATGTGTGTAACCATGAAGATTATGTGTTTATTATTTTCTTTATTATGCATTTTATGTTATTACACTTAACATTATTTTTATGATATGACATAATGTCATTGGTTATATTTTGTGTTTAAATGTTAAGGTATTATTAATTTAATTAAAGAAGAAGTAAGTGGTCCGGTCGTTTTCGCTAATGCTGCGTTCCAGGCAGGCTTTTGAAATCGTAAATTACAGCTTCAAGTCAGAACTTACGACTTTGTAGCGTTCCAGGTAACCCACTCGTGTTTTTCCGACCTGTTTTACCGGTGAAAGTCACTATAACAGCCACTCGTAACTTCCGACCGGTGAACTCGTACCAGATCGAACTGGTACCACTTCACGGTCGGAAAAATACGAGTTTCCTTGAACGCACCATAACAGTCCTCGTCCCTACGTCGCCACATTCACGGCGTTCCTTGGCTGCACACACAGCCCTGCATGCCGTTCTCTCTCCTCATTGGATAAAAACTGTAGGATACGATAAATGTTTTCTCCTCGGCTCAGAGCAGAGCAGAGTGACTGACAGACCCGTGTTTTGGTCCAAACACTCTATGTAAGTGATTGCTGTCGGAAGATATAACTATTTAAGACTTATATTAACACAAATATATCACTTACTTCTGCTTTAATTATTTAATTTAGTCTTTAATATTTTATTATCATTTTAAGTGTTCACTTAAGACATGTTTTGAAGATAGAGAGAAACTAGTAGTATGTTGGTTCCGCTTGCACTAGTTGCGGTGGGGACGGATAATACCGACACACCAGAGAGAGTTCCAGTTCAGCCCCTCGTGTCTGTGCCTCGCCATAGATATATATAAAAACTAGATGCCTCACCCACCGCTGCTGCCCAATGACACAACGTAGTCAGAACGGCGGCCATCTTGGAACAGGCAACTCTCTCCCTCAGAGCCTATGGTGCATGTTCTGCTATAATGACCAGAACTTGCTCAGTTTTTGTCCGATTTCAAAACGGTTTGATTTTTTATGAACGTCTATGCAGCTATGATGCAGCATACTCAAAATCACGGATAATTTTAATCATGTACTTTTTTTTGTAAAGGTAACATTCTAATGACATTATGCAAATAGTTGAAGTAATAGCTCCATACTGATTCATTTTTCACAGAGTTATGAATCGTTTTTTTAGTGAAGATGATGGATCACCATCTACTGCTATAACTGCAGCCAGAGTCAGAGGCAAGTTGCCTGTTTCAATATGGCCGACTGTGAGCTCCGCCTGCCTGTAGTCCGATCTACCCCCTTGTGCCTCGCCATTGAACCTCACCTGTAAAGGGAAGTAAATAAAGTCTTTCTGTCCTGCTGTAACGGTGCCTTTCATTGAAGAATATAACAACCTTTGTAACCCGCAACACCCACGGTCCGGGCACGCTACCCATCCAGAAACCAGGGTTACATGTGTAAAACACCAAAAGCATGGATAACCACTCAGCCATTAAAACTATTGCACATTGAATGCATCTTAAATGCCAAAAGACATTAAATGTAATGAAATATACGATATTTACTTACGATTACAGTTTACCTACTGATGTTATGGAACACAGTAAATTCATATTGTTAATTTTCTTCATTTCTCAAAATGCGTTTTATGCGTCTTATAATGTTTTAATGCTTTGCTTAAAGGACGTCTGGTCTGCCATGTTTTTGGTTATTCTGCTGTGGTGCGTCTCGAACGCTTTGAAGTTGTAAATCTGAGAGATTCCAAGTCCCAAGTTGTCTCGAACACAGCATAAGTCTCTAACCCATTCATCAAAACATCCACGAGGGGGGTTTCTCTCATTATAGGGGACATCTTTATACATTCCTCTACTTGTTTTCTTTTTGCATTCATTGTCTTATTTTCAGACTCAGAACCAGATTCACACCAGGCCTTGTCCTTTTGTATATCCTTCGTCTTGTGTTAGCTTTCTGCTACCATCTATGGTGTTAGGGTCGGTTTTGACACAAGTCGTAAATCATCTGTAAAACACTAAAAACAATTATTCATCATCCCATTTGTTTCTCATCTCTTGGTTGTAATAATTGACCATAACACCACAACTGTCATCATTTTAATCAGAGCTTTTTAGAATTTTGTGAAAAAAAGAAGTTTGATTTTGTTTAAAGGTTCCTGACAAAGTCAACAAGCCTTGATGCTATAAACAAATTTACGTGGTACTTTAATGCAGTGAAAACCTGAAGATGGGTCGATCCAAACACAAGAGAAAGGATATAATATTTTTGATTTCTTATTTGACATTGACACACGGGGTTTGAGAAGACCTGTATTAGTATGGACTGTGGTGTTTTCAGTAGATGAAAGAGATGTGAGATCAGTTTGTGGTTCAGGGACAAAACTGGAAACTCCAACACTAACCTAAACCTCATTCTAGCCCGGAACCCTAATCTAGACCCTCAAACCACCCATTCAGGTGTGAGGAAGCATGATGTTTGTTTCATTCCAGGAATGTGTCCAAATGACTCCATGTTTGTCAGGTTGACATGTTGAACATCAATCAAAACACGCTCCTGAAGATACAACACAAACTCCATCAGCTCTGTAGTTAATAATACTACGGTACAATTTCAATCCAAATCCAGTTTCATCATGTTTTTATACTTCTAGCTACTTAAATAGAGAACATTTGCATATTTCACCATTTGACTTTATTGTGAAAACAGCAGATTTTGAACTTTGCAAACACAAAAATTTGAAATCACACACTTGACCAACAACTCAATCAACAGATTCTTTTAATAAATAATGTCATGAAAACCAAAGACTGACCAAAAAAAGAAAGATTTGTGTACATCTGAATGATTAATGTTTATATATATATATTTTTTATTATTATTACAGGACCAGCTGATCCGGTGGAGTGGACGGCAGCATGTTATACAAAGCCAGATGATGCAGTGACATTAGCAGAGGGAGTCGATTCAGACACAAACGAGTCCAGACTAGAAGGTGATTGGTTGAAGAGAAGGGGGAGGGGGGTTGGAGGGATGGGTGGGGGGGTAGTTGAAGGGTTAGAACTGTGGCTTCCTAGTCCATGAACCCGCCGTACCTCTTCTGTAGCTCGCTGCCGTTCTCCCAGGCGCGTTTTAACGCCCCCCCACTCTTGCTGCTGTCCACCAGCCACTCCGGCCTCCCCACGCGCCTCATGAAGCCGCCGTATCGCTTCTTGAGGCCACGGCCCAACACGGCCTCCAGCAGGTCGCTCTGCGTCGCCGCCCCTCCGTCGCCCCGACGCATGAAGCCTCCGTATCTTTTCACCGCTTCCCCTCCCTGACCGTCGCCCTCGCCGCCGTGCTCGGCTGCAGCGTTGAGGATCTTTAGGATCCCCAGGCGAATGCTTTCTTCCTCGTCCTGGTTTCCGGGATCCTCCAGCTCCCCCTCTGGAGAGGAGGAGGAACGACGGGACATGAAGCCGCCGTAACGTTTCATGAAGCCGCCGTACTTCTTGGCCAGCTGGTGTTCCGGCGAGGTCGTGTCTTCGTCGTCGGCCATCATGGCGCCCGCTGTTTCCTGTTCCTGTTGTTGACGGGGGTCAGCATCGAGGGGAATGTGGTTTCCTTCCTCCAACAGGGCGTCCCGGCACAGGCGGAGCTTCTGGCTGTCCAACGCGCCATCGCATTCAAGAGAGCATGTCTGGGGGAAAAAAAAAGATAATAATAATAATTATGACTTTCACTTTTCAGCCTCTGCCAATTAAAACAGCTGTTTTACCAGCTGTGTGTTATCACTGCTCCCGAATCCCCTCGATTAACAGAGAAAGTAGAAGTGTGTATGGTTCAGGGGTTTCGACAAGACTGGACTTATGTTGTTACGTTATGTATTGATCAATAATCTGAAAGGGATACACCAACATTTTTTTTATGTGTCTTGCCTCACTCCCAAGTCCATGACCAGCAGATAGACACCATCCTTTCGACTGTGTGTGCAGTAACAAGGGAGATAGAGCTGTATCACCTGTAATTATCTTAGCTCAAACACTGGAAGTGTATGGGTAGTGTTAGCCTGCCTCCACCTAAAGTCATCAGAGACACTCTTCAGCAACTCTAAACGGAGGGTTCAAGCAAAAACAGTTTATTTTGGTTCAAGCTAGCTACATCGAGGGTAGGTTAGCTTCCTATTTCAAAGTAAAAGCACTTCTGTATGTAAAGGGCAACGGGTGTTTTATTTTATGAAAGTAACTGGAATTTCGTTGGTCACAACGGCTAGCTTGAGTAGCGCCGAATTCGTCCAAATAAAATAGTAAACAGCTGGTATTTAGACAAATTAATGACACACTGCTGATCTAAACGGATACTTTCTCACCTAAAAATGTTTCAAATGTTGATAAAGTGATATATTTACAGAGTTTAGAGCTAAAATGAAATCAGCTTCTGACTGCTGATTTCAGCTTGGGTAGGAGGCAGGCTAACACTACCCATACACTTCCAGTGTTTGAGCTAAGCTAATTACAGGCGATACGGCTCTATCTCCCTTGTTACTGCACGCACAGTGGAAAGGATGGTGTCTATCTGCTGGTCATGGACATGGAAAAAAAATGTTGGTGTATCACTTGAATCATCAATATGTCATGGCTTAGGCTACTTGTAGTTTGTGAAGCAGTGGTAGCTGAACAGTCACATCTCATCAAACACACATCACAGTGAGTGAATGGGTTGAGAAAATCAGTCATATTCACCTACTTAGAAAGAGACAAATAAACTGTATTTCCACATTCTTTTCAGAGATGATTTTCAGGAATTAAAAGAGAACCTAGTCTTTAAATTGACATTTTCAAAATCAATCCTGGATCCAGTTTTGGAGTTTGGACCTCGGTCTTATGGAAACTGTAACTTTTGATAAATGTGAAACGTCACGTAGATGCTAAATAACTGAGATTGTGAGAAGTGAGTGATTGTAGGACGTGTTAAATTACACAACATCAATTTTACTGTATTCTGTGATAGATTGAGAGCGATACTCCCAGCAACCTGTCAGATGGATCACAGAAGAATAAAAGATGAAGAGCTTATTCTGGCTGTTAGTCCATCACTGTTAGTTTTATTTCCCATCACAGTCACAATGAACTATGACGATGGGGTGCGATGAATAATTACTGAATTTTAAATGGGTGGCAGAGACATGCAGAGAAAAAGCTCTGACATCTGTCTGCTGTGCAACTGTGCACTCGAGATGGTGTTCAGATAGAGAGCAAAAGACACAAAGAGGGAGAGAGTCGACAACAGAGAGAGAGATCACAAGTCAACAGATGGCTGGAGAGAAAACCACAGGACGCCGTATTTACGACGCCCTGAAATTACTCCCTCAACTACTATGAAAACACAATTTCTCAGTTAAATGCATCTGCCCCAGTATGATCCTCGCCCTCCTCCCCAGTCGTCCCTCCACTATGCTGCTGGGTTCACCTGCTTCTAACCCAGGGCCGTTGCTAAGAATTCTGGGCCCCCTGAAGGAACACTGAAGTGGACCCCTGCCCCCTGACTTTTCCTCTGCACTTTTTTCTTAGACTATTTTATCATTTATTATCATGCATTTACTGCAAAAAATCTAATATCTTACTAAGAATATTTGTCTGCTTTCTAGTCAAAATGTCAGTTCTAGTCTAAACAAATTTCATTTTACTAAAAACTTATTTCTTTCAAGCATATTTTCACTTGAAATAAGTAGAAAAATCTGATACTCGAGCAAGTTTTTCTTCCTTATTACAAGCATAAAAAAACTGCTT
Source organism: Decapterus maruadsi (assembly GCA_030347415.2). NCBI lineage: Eukaryota > Metazoa > Chordata > Actinopteri > Carangiformes > Carangidae > Decapterus > Decapterus maruadsi. The sequence continues at coordinate 4,415,683 of CM064906.1, forward strand.
TCACTGGCAGATTTTTCTACTTATTTCAAGTGAAAATTTGTTTGAAATAAGTGAAAATGATCTAAAAACAAGTTAATTTTTAGGTGATGAGTCTTATTTTAAGTGGAAACTGACTGGAAATGAGACATTTTGACAAGAAATAAGACAAATACCTAATTATTATTTTTGGATTGTGGGGATCTACTGTTGCTCTATTATGGGCTAAATCATTTATATAAGAAAGTAGGGGGTTATTGCTAGGAAAATAAACCATATTTCATGAATATTACATGTTTTGTGGCTTTATTTTGATGCTGATGCAGCATGTGTATAAGGCAGAATCATTTGGTCAAAAAAAGATTAGGATTCTGGGGGTTGTTAGGGGCCCTGCTGAACTCTGGGCCCCTAGAATTGTTAACACCCTTCTCTCCTACGCAACGGCCCTGTCCTAACCTCAGATGTGTCAGTGGATTTCACAGACTCCTGTCTGATGGAGCGAGGGAGGGATTCTTGCTGAGCTTTCAGTGCCGCTGGCTTGTAAAGACAAAAATTAATGAACGGGAAAATTGAATTGAGGACATATTGGCACCCAAGGGGTTTGGGGGTGGGGGGTGTGGGCAGCTCCGTCTGGTGGCCATGATGAGAAATACACAAGTAAGTTCTCAGTGATTTTCCCTGCACACAGACAGTTTGTCATATTTCAATCCCTACGAAAATTTATAATAGTGATTATATTGGTTTAACTAATGTTATTATGACTAAGAATGAAGCACTTTTTAACACCTTCAGTTACTACATTATTCAATTTCTCTTGATTGTTTGACTTGATATAGAGTAAGAGTAAGAGGTTAGTGGTAAATATTAGCAGCTTCCTAAAATAATGGAGAAAATGTGCGAATGATTTGCATCAGTGAAGCAGACAAAAATGCTGACATCACAGAATCACAGAAAGAAAAAAAACACTTTGCTCTGCCCATAATGACATTAGGGAACATATTGGAAATTCTGTCAGTCACAAAATCCACAGCACTAAAAACATGCCCAATGCATCAATATTTGTTCAATTGTTTGTACAAAATGAAAATGATCTGATGAGACAAAGAAAAGGGGAAATTCCTTCCAGAGAAAGAACAATGGCATACAGTATCTTTCTGAGGTTTTATTGGTTCGAGGTTGATAGGACACTTTTATTGTGACCGCAGGCTAATAACTGAGGAAAGAAGGAACTGAGGAAAGAAAGAAATGATTAAAAAACAGATTAGGAGAGGAACTCTCCTAAAAGTAAAAGACGACAGGAGTGGAGGCGAAAAGTTAAAGTAAAGAAACAAAAAAGGAAACGATGATATGTGTATTCTGGTTGAAATAACTGAACATTATCATTATAATATCAGGAGTGATGCAGAGAACATCAGCACAGCTGTGATTCAGCTGTAGGTGTAAGGTTGTGGGCTGATTACCAAAGAGCAGCATATCATTTAAAGGAATAGTTCACACAAAATTCAAATTTCATTCATTATCTACTCACCCTCATGTCGACTAAGGGCTGGGAGTCCTCCGAGCCTTCTCTGAGTTACGGGGGGTCCGTGCAGCAGTATTTGTCCATATAATGGTTGTGAATGGGGTTCACTTTTCTTGGTCCAAAAAGACACCAAAAAACATCCAAATACCTCGATACTGCTCGTCTGTAATGTCCCTCTTGTATTGAAGCTCCAACATGAGAAATTGTTCCACTGGTTGCACTGACACAGGAAGAGCAGTGAACTGAGACACTGGGAGATTCTGCTACAAACAAGCTTAAAATATAGATTTATTTCATTTTTTTCTGAACAATTTCTCATGTCGGGGCTTCAATACAAGAAGGACATTACAGACGACCAGTACGGAGGTATTTGGATGTTTTTTGGTGTGTCTTTTTGGACGAAGGAAAGTGAGCACCATTCAAAACCATTATATGGACAAATACTGCTGCACGGACCCCCCCGTAACTCAGAGAAGGCACACACCCCTTAGTGGACACGAGGGTGAGTAGATAATGAGTGAAATTTGGGTGAACTATCCCTTTAATGTAATTCTGATTAACGGTTAATACATAACGTCTTTGTAGGTGAGTATAATAATAATAATAAAGTTGGTTAAAAGTTGCCCTCTATGTCAGCATTTATGGATTGATTTTCATCTTAGTTGGAGCTAACTCCTGTGTAATATCATATTGGTGTTATTAATGTTAACCTTTAATACGGAGCTGACCATGGTTTTATTCATTTATCCTCATATCTAATAAAATGACAGTAGCAAGACGTTGAGCAGAGGAGAAACCAGACTGCTGGGCCTGTTTGCCACACTGAGTTAGTGTCTATAATACAAGTCAATTGATGATCATATCGAACCTAAGTGAGACAGGATGAGGTCTCCGTCACCTCCTGATCTCATTTCATCTCTTATTAGTTTACCTCCGAGTGTGTTAGAAATACAAATGGACCTTGTAAGTTAGAGAATCAAATAAAGTCACATTACCAGGGAGGAGAAACCAGACTGCTGTCCCAGCAGGCGATACACACACAGGGCGCACTCCTTCCCGCAGTCGGAGCCCACCACCAGTGACACACACGCACCCAGAACCAACATCCACATGCAGCTGCTGTGTGTGGGGGCAGCCATGGACTGAGGACGGAGGAAACACAAAAACACACTAGTTACAAAAAAATAGACTCGTCACATTGATAACATTAAGCACTTAAAATAAAAAAAGACAAATTATTACTTAAACATTTTTATTAAAGGGATAGTTCACCCAAAATTCGAATTGTATCTACTCACCCTCTTCTCGACTAAGGGCTGGGGTCAGCCCTCAGTCATCATGATGGTGAGTAGATAATGAGTGAAATTTGAATTTTGGGTGAACTATCCCTTTAAATAGGGAGCTAGACAGTCATTTAGCGTATTACAATGTCACTATTCTGCTTTAACTTCAACTTTAACCAGTGATACTGAATATTAATATAACAATAAAAAAAAATACTAATATAACAAAAATAACGATAATTACATTATAATAAACATATAAATATCTATGAAAAAATGTTAAGTGTGAGTTTGTTTAGTGAATGTTACGCATGAAACCAGAGAATCACAGCAGTAGTAAACTAGTAATAATAAATTATACAGGGGGAAAACACGTTGCGGTTGCTAGAATTAAAATGTAACAGCAAATAAAAGAGTGAAAACTTAAAGATAAAGATAAAATATGACAAAAAGGAAACTAAATATAAGTCCTTATATTTCACCCTGTAAAAATAGGCTACTAATCTGGAAGAATATACGCTGCTCCTATTGAAAGGTGATTGTTGAAATATACGACATTACAGCTGCATATAGTGTAAAAGTAGAAGTATAAGTTTGTTGTAAATTTTAAAAAAAGTAAAGACCTTACCTCTGTTATTTTTATTTTTATTTTACTTCAAAGCCTTTCTGTGTCTTCCTCGTCCGCGCGCGCCCTCGGGGGAACCGGCGGAGACTGTGGTCTGCACGAGCTCAGGGACCCAAAATATATCTGCAGCCGCGCGGCTCCGTGTGTGGCGCGCGGTGGTCAGAGCGGTCCCGGTTCAGCCAATCAGCACTCTCCTCTCTCTCAGTGTCTCTGTCTCTTGTGTGTCGCTTCGGTTCTTCACGACAAAGAGTTTTTTTTTTTCTTCTTTTTTTTCCCGAGGCCGGTTCAGAGTGCTCTCGGTTTGGAGCTGCGGCTCAGGGTTCCGCGGCTTGTTTAAGTAGTTTGTGTGGCTTACGTCACCGGAGATAATGGGGAGGGAGGGGGTAGGGAGGGTGGGGGGTGGAGGAGTCAATAGGCGTGATGAGTTAACGTGACAGCATCTCCCTCTCTCCATCACACACGCACGCACGCACACACCCATCCACAATCACACCTATTCAGCCGTTAATTCTTATAGATAATATAACACAACGAACCATGTCAGCACGTATTGACAGTGGATACTCTAGCACTCACTGTCCATTAATATTCATTGTCCCGACCAAATAAACAAATAAAGTAAAGTAAGTAAAGTATAGATAATAATGGAGAAGTGCCTTCTGAACATCTGAACTGTGTGTGTGTGTGGGGATTGTTTGATCCCTGTATTAATTAACACCTAGGAGACTTCCCCTGTCATTGGTCCAGAGGAAGCAGCTGCTGCTCTGTGGGTTTGAGATCGTTTCGACATTTTGCTTCATGGATTGTTCTTTTATTAAAAATCCGATAAGCTGCAGTCACTGGTTTCATAACCGCAGCCATAATGTTTTTATCACGATGATTCTCTGTTTGATGTCTAATCAGATATGGGAAATGGTTCATGTGCTTTATTATGCGTTTATAGGATTATGGATTTATTCACTCACACAGTCTGGAAACTGACCTGCAGCTGTACAGTAGACATACATCTACTGACAGAGCTTGTGGCCTACATGAATGGAACATGAAGAGTGCTGATAATCAGAAATGTCATATTTTCTCAGTATGTTGATACACATAAATTAGACGCTGTGACTCAAATTGTACGTGAATTTCTTTTTTTGATCAGTAATAAAGGACTTTGTAGGATCAAAACTGCAACCTAAAATTGATCAAATTGATTTTAACAATAAAAGACCTAGGCCCTATTTGGAATATGGATATAGTCATGGGATTGCATATTTTTTTTTAACTTTGTCTTAAATTTGTCTGTTTGTCTGAGCTTGGTCTCTCTAAATATCCTGTCATGAGGTCATCAGAGGAAGCGACCACTTACTTACTTACTGATGCTATTTATGCTATTAGCATTTTGTGCAGGAATACCCTCCTAAACTTTAGGTCTTTTCATTGTTGAATTTCATCAAATAGGCTATTCATGACATCATATAAGCTGAGGGAAGTGAATCTGTTAAGTCTCTACTGACATTTCTTGTCAGCAGACTGTGCAAGTCCGGCCGCTGTTTCACTGTTTTGCTAACCCTCCTCTCAGCCATGTGCATTTGTTTTCAATGAAGCCAGCTAGAAAGCAATCCATGGAGCGTTGGATAACGTTATGTATAAGTTCTAGGACAGTCGGCTTTTGATGGCAGTGGGAAAGGCGCACCAACCGTCAAACGACTCGGCAAGCAACGCGGGTTAAGATCGCCTTCAATCGGCTCAGCTCCAATCGGCTCCGAGACTGGAATTAATCAAAAGAGCACGTCCAAATCTCGCGAGATGTGAGTCGACGTCATTGCGATTAACTGACGTCAACGAGCGAGACTCAGAGGAGCTTCCGCTGCAAACAAGCTTGAAATATGGACTTATCTAATCTTTTTCGGGACAATTTCGCATTTCAGGGCTTCAATACAAGATGGACATCACATACGAGCAGCATGGAGGTATTTGGATGTTTTTTGGTGTGTTTCTTTGTGACGAAGACCGCTGGTGTCCATTTGCAACCGTTATGGACATGCACTGCTACACCGAGACCCCCTGTAACTCAGAGAAGCCACGGAGGACTCTGAAACTTCTCCCAGCCCTTAGTCGACATGAGGGTGAGTAGATAATGAGTGAAATATCATTTTGGGGTGAACTATTCTTTTAATTAAATCACTCTCTCTAGTGGTCAGGAGAGGAACTGCAGCCTTCAGGGTCTTCAGTGTTGGCTCCATTCTTCAGCTCCAGAGGCTGATGATTGCTTAGGTGTCTGGTCAACACAGGTTTATATGCCCTTCCGCTAATACTTGATCAATAGTAATCAATAATATTTCAAGTCAGGAAAATAATTTGAAAATATTGTTGTTAATACTGCTGAATGGAATGTGTTATGTGCCATTTTGGTTGGAGAAACAGAATATAATGTTAATATAAAATCAAAAGAAGTCACCAGCACAAGCTGAGAGGAGCCAAGACAGACAGAGAGTCTGATTTACAGTCTGCAGTGATGACGACCCTTGGTAGGTGTGAAGGGAGACCTACGTAATTGTAATGGTGTGCAGGTGGATCAGACAACTGAGACAGGGAGGAAAGGGTGAGACACCTGGTGGGTGGAAGGAGAGCCACAAGAGATGGAGTTCAAAATAAAGTGGGCAGATCCAGGGATGGTAGGAATGGTCCAAAGGAACAAGAGAGCAGGAATAATGGTTTTTCAAAATACGAAGGTGGGAAAATGTGCTTCTTTCTCTCAATGGGTTTGCGAGTATGTATGGATGTGCCAGTGGTATTGTAAAGTGCTTTATCTGGTGAACTAGAAAAGTGCAATATAAGTGAAATCCATTTCTTTCTTTCTTTCTTTCTTTCTTTCTTTCTTTCTTTCTTTCTTTCTTTCTTTCTTTCTTTCTTTCTTTTTTTTTTACCATTTTGCCTTTAAAGTTTCCTGTGGAGGTGTTGTCCACTGTGTAGCCGTTTTATTGTTGTATACATGGAGATCCCTTTAGTGACCCAGTTAACAGTTTTGCCAATGGTGTCACACTATCCCACCGCTCAACAGCCAATCATCTTAAGCAAGATTTATTCTAGCCAGTAAATATTGCTGCGTGTCAACATCAAGTTTTTCAGTATTCATTTAGTTTATTGTCATATACATTCAAGTTACTGTGTTCTACGCAGTGAAAAAGCAGTGTGCCAGACAACTCTTCAATAAAAAAAAATTCATAAATGAATAGTCATAAATAATAAAAAAAAAATTTGAACTTAGCTTTTAGAACCTATAGAGAGCACAAATATGCACTTTCCTTATACTGTAGGTCCTTTAAAGGGATAGTTCAACATTTTGGCAAATTGGCCCATTTCCATAATTCCTATAGTCATAGGTTTGTTACCTTTAATTGTCAATGCAAGCTATTTTTAGAATGGCGGAGCAGAGCCGCGAGCTGTTCAGAACTACACTACAGAGGCTCATGGGATTTCTTGGTTTCCCTCATCAAACTCATCAAATACACAATCCAACAACTCCAAAACGCTCTGGTGGACAAGTTGTGACCTGCACATTCACCACACTATGAGATAATAACACAACGTTACCACACAGAGTTGTTTTAGAGGTAAATTCATGCAAAACAGCTGATGCGCGTTGCCTTCAGGGACAGTTTTTCAGCAAGCAGACTCTGTATTTAGCTACCTCGAAAATGGCTCTGTTTCGTAACGTTGTGTTATTGTCTCATAGCGTGGTGAATGTGCAGGTCACAACTTGTCTACCAGAGCATTTTGGAGTTGTTGGATTGTGTATTTGATGAGTTTGATGAGGGAAACCAATGCGGTATGAATTCATTCGCATGCAATTACAACACTGAATTCATAAATCCATTTCAGGACACCTTTCTTGTGTATTGGATGACATGCTATTTATTGTGTGTTAACGTATTGTGTTTTATATGGTTTTATGTGAAGTGTAAATGGTGAAGCCAAAGACAAATTTCCACATTGTGGACAATAAAGATATTGATATTGATTGATTGAAATTCCATGAGCCTCAGTAGTGTGACAGTTGAGGTTCCTGTCACTATGCCTCCAATTGATCATGCGCCCTGGCTACTTGGCCAAGGGGATGTCCCTTTGGCCGACTGGTTAGCGCGCATGACTCTTACTCGGGAGTCTGGGGTTCGAAGCCCGCCCAGGCCCTCTTCACCTTGTCACATTAGCGTAGCTCTGAGCAGCTCACCGCTCTGCTCCGCTGTTCTAAAAATAGCTTGCACTGACGATTAAAGATAACGAACCTACTACTATGACTACAGCGATTATGGCAATGGACCAGTTTACCAAAATGTTGAACTATCCCTTAAAGATATAGCTGGATGGGAGCTGACAACCCTCAGATTGCCTTGGAACATCTGTCAATCAAACATTTAACAGTTTTACAGCCTAATTAATCCAATCCCAGTCAACATAAGAACACAAACAAAGTATTGTCTGTCCATTGAAAATAGGATAGTGTGACTGAGATGGAAAAGCTGTTAAGATTGACTAACATATTACATCACCTGGAAGTAAAGTACTTGACTTAAAATAGACACTATAGTGCAACAAGCTGCTTACTGGCAGCTTCGGGTTCTTCTAGGTTCAGACTTCAGAGGGAAAATAAAGTATAAAGCACTGAGAAGAATCATCAGTCCCCACCAGGAGAGAAAGGAGAAGTTTAAAGGTCAAGTGTTGTAAATGTGGATCTAGTGGCTGCAAAGAGAAGCATTGATGAAATGAACCGGCAGAGGTCTTCACTGTTTGGTTAGTTAGAAGTGACCTGACATTTTACAAACATCACCATTTGAATGAAGGGAACTTTTCACAGCTCCTCTACGTCCAGTATTTGCAGATGATGAATCTTAGGTAACCAGACCACCTCACTGTGTCTGATGAAATCAATCTAAGCACTAATCCTCTTTAGAATTAGTTGGAAAAATGTATTCCTCCCTCTCTCTGATGACTGGAGTTCTTAGTAAGTATGAGTCATTAAGACGTGAGTGTTATGTATACAATAATATATGAACCACAGCTTGTCCAGCTGATTTATTTCTACCAGGCATTATTTTTTTGAGATCCTGCTGGTAGCCTGAGCACAACACACACAGATACTGTAGATGACCAACAACAATAAGAACATCTTCAAACAGCCCAGCAGCACCAAGCAACAATCTCCAACACAATAACAGGTTGTAACATGACCCTGAGCAGGACATTGGGATCGTGGTTGTTGTTTGAGGTGTAGAGAAGCAGGATGATCTTGTATCCTAAACAACATTCTGAGAGATTTGCTTTTGAATGTTGAGGGCATCAATATGGATTTGTTGTTTGTTTTCTGTTAAAGGGGTAGTTTAACATTTTGGCAAATTGGCCCATTGCCATAATCCCTAGTCACAGCAGTATGTTTGTTACCTTTAATTGTTGGTGCAAGCTGTTTTTAGAACGGCAGAGCAGAGCTGTGAGCTGCTCAGAGCTATGCTAGAGAGGCTAATGATATTTCTTGTTTTCCCTCATCCAACTCATCAAATACACAATCCAAACTCCAAAATGCTCTGCTTGCTGAAAAACTGCCCCCGATGGAAACGTGCATTAGCGATTTTGCATGAATTTCCCCCGAAAACAACTCCATCTTCATAGCGTGGTGAATGTGCAGGTCACAACTTGTTCACCAGAGCATTTTGGAGTTGTGTATTTGATGAGGGAAACCAAAAAATCCCATGAGCCACCTCTGAGCAGCTCGCCGCTCTGCTCCACCGTTCTAAAAATAGCTTGCATCGACTATCAAAGGTAACAAACTTACTCCTAAAACTATAGGGATTATGGCAATGGGTCAATTTGCAAAAATGTTGAACTATCCCTTTCAGAGCTCTAGTGTGCGTACATTCAAGGGTAAAGCATTTGATTTTTTTTCTCAATTTCAAAAGGAGCTATTTGGCTAAGGATAGCTGGGCAGTGGTCATTAAATGACTGCAACACAGTGTCGAGATGAGAAAGTAGAAAGCTGTAGGACTTTAACTTACTCAACACACCTGTTTGGAATAGAGAAAATCATCTTACAAGTCCAGTTTCAGTCACATTATATCGACAGACGCTCAATTCAAATAAGCGTCTCACATGGATTCATTTCAGTAAAATTCTAATGACCCAAAATCTCACCAAAAGTTAGAGAAAAGATGAAAACACATTTATCAGAACATGTTTTTTCTTCCTTTCCTGCCTCATTAATCTCAACAGCTCTCAGATTTATTTGATCTCAGCCATGTCCCATACTCTGCCCATCCACTATGCAACTGTGCAGGGTTTGGTTTCTCCAGACTTAGGTCCATGCCACCCTCTTTTCATTTCAGAACAGCACATAGTGAAAAGGGCTCCATAACAGAACTGACTGTCATGCTACTGGATAATGGGAGCTGTTGTTTTGATGCAAGCTGTTTGCCACTTTTGTGCATTGCACTTTACACCTGATTACATCTGACAAAGACACAGTGCAGTTAGTACAAACTGATAAGTTGCAAAAATACAAGGTCGGAAGAACAGCGTAGACAGCTGTCATTTGACTGCACATCTGCAGCAAACAAGTGTTCACGATGTCACCACTATACTCTCTCACACACAATACTCTCTTACACACAACAATGTAACACTTTATTTGACACGTATCACTATAATGCATTATAGACTTAGTACTTTATTGTCCCTCTAGGGAAATTCTTTTTCACATGACCATTTCTTCACATTTTGTTTCACCAGACACATAGAAACACACACAAATTACAACACATTGCCACACATTTTTACACTCTGGTCAGGTTATATTGGCCTCTTGTTAAAGGGATAGTAGCATTTTTTTAAAGTGGGGTTGGAGTTTTTATTTGGAGCTAACCAACTGCTGATCGACGGGCGCTAACCCTGGGCGGAGGGATACGTGAGTTGGTTAGGTCCAAATAAAAATTGCGTTTTTCCTGCACTTTGGAGGGCTGGAAAAAATTATATTATAGCGAACAATGGAACTGTGTTGTTTTTTTTTTCTCAGGTAAAACCTCTTTTAGGCCACGAAAATAGGCCGTTTCTTTGGGTCCATTCACAACAATGTATGTTGTAAATCTCTGGGCAGGGCTATGGGCTGGCGTTGCTAACGGGAGGAGTGCAGAGAGTCTTCTACTGCAATTAAAGTACTTAAGGGCTGTTTGTAGATCATACAACCCCACTTTTAAAAAATGATACTATCCCTTTAAGGGTCACCATGACGGCCGGTATTAGGCTTCTGCCGAAGCGAGCCCTACCTCGAGGTGAGTGTGTGATGTCCATACTATTATTATAACTACTTATAATGAGTTATAATGCAGTTATAGCACTGTAGAACTATAACACTCAACAATAATCATAACACACTAAGCACTTTATCATGACTTATAAGGTCAGGTATTATAATACATTATAATTGTTAGAAACTCACTGACAGTGACCACGTCGATAATGCATTATAAATATAGTTATAATGTGTTAAAATTGTCTTATAAACATGTATAAGTATCATTATAAACACTCATAAAATATTATAAGGCTTTATAACACATTATTGAGCATTATGACTCTTGATCTTATAAGCCATTATAAAATGCTCTATCTTTTTTAAGTTTAGTTTATTAGTTTATTGTGCGTGGACAGTCCCAATTAATCAGCTGCATCTAATGACAGTAAAAAGGGCTGTATTTGTTTTTTACTTAAGCAGTTAAAGAGGCTTTATTAATTTCTTCCTAAAAGTCATCAGCATCAGCAGTCACGACTCTATATGGACTCATGGTGCACAACATTAGTCACATTTACATCACATTACATTCTGTGTATGTATGTACCCAACATATTTACATACACAGGCTACAGACACGAGACACATTTTCACTTAAAGCACTGACTGCATCATTAATGCAAAGTTTTGTCATTTCCCACACACACCCAGAGACATTAAACAGACAATGTCATTCCTTGTATTTCCTCTTACAACACCTCTCCCCCTTATCTCCCCCTCACAGATAGCTGTTATCATGGAGGCAGGTAAAACAAAGAAGAGCTTTTTAATTAAGAAAAGGCGTTTTGCTAACATCATTGCGTCGCCTCACTGTTTGTTCCCAACACTTATTTGTCAGGAACAAGAGCCTCAATAAAGATTAACCTGCAGTGTCAGTCATGAGCTGTCTGTGTATTTGTGTATCTGTGAGCGTGTACTGTCCAGGTTTTACTCTTGTTGTAGTGGACAAAGAGCCCATTTCAATCCAAATATTGTTTCCTTCTTATTAATCATTCATCTCCTAAAAGGAATAGTTCAACATTTTGGCAAACTGGCCCATTTCCATAATCCCTATAGTAATAGCGGTAGGTTTGTTACCTTTAATTGTCGGTACAACAACTCCAAAACGCTCTGGTGGACAAGTTGTGACCTGCACATTCACCATGCTATGAGATAATAACAGAACGTTACCACACAGAGTTGTTTCAGAGGGAAATACAGAGACTGCTTGATGAAAAACTGTCCCTGAAGGCAACGCGCATCAGGGGTTTTGCATGAATTTCCTTCTAAAACAACTCTGTCTGGTAACGTTGTGTTATTATCTCATAGCGTGGTGAATGTGCAGGTCACAACTTGTCCACCAGCGTGTTGTGGAGTTGTTGGATTGTGTATTGGATTGTGGATTGTGTATACAAACGGTTTGTAAAAATGGGCTATACAAATAAAATTGCCTTTCCTTGCCACATCATGCCTGCAGCTCCAGAATCCTCTTCCTTTACTTTGTGTCTTTTATATATTTGTGATTACAGATGATATAAATGAAACGTTCTCTTATTGTCACATGAATTGCCTTAAAGGGTGGAACCCTGCCAGGTACCACTCTGGCTCTTTCATATTATGGGTGATATATTGTATTTTGCCTTAGACAGACAAAGTGTTGGAGCCATTTAATAAACACAACTGTGTTGTTTTATATGAAGTCCAGAGGAACAGCACGGAAGTTACAGTGTGAGCCACAGGCTTCTCTCTGTTGTAACCTTAGAAAACCTATAAACAAGAGCTGGTCCTGGCAGCTGGCTGATGAATACTTAATATTATCTGATATCTGTGTACATGTGCTCTCTACTTTTACAGACCCACTGGGTGAAAGTGCACTCACCCCAAACAGAGCACAAATGATAGGGAACATTAAACCGTCTCATATCCTGAAAATGGGTTTCCATTCTGTTTTGTGTTATTAGAAAGTCTGATGTGTAAAATATAAACTGTGAATATATGAGGTTGCATAATATCACTATTCATTCATATCGGGGCGGGCAGGTTAGTGTTTGCCTAGTAAATCTGAAAATAGACTATTTAAGATTTATGTGGTTCCTAATAATAAATAGAGATTAATTTACCATTTCTAATTTACCATCACAGTTCACCATCGCTGCTATTTATGACTGTCTTGATCTGGTCCGCACTTTGTATCCTCCAACACCTCTGCAAATTTTACACATTATGACATAAGCACTACTTTTCTTTTTTCCTATTGTAGTGAATGTGGTTTAAATGTGGGTGTGTATTTGATTGTTTTATTGTATGGTGTGCTTTATGTTTTATTTTGGACATCAGGTGTAAATTTTGCTTTTGCTTAATCTGGTGTGCCCACTGCCCATCTTTGTGTATCTTGAAAATCATTAACCTGTTAAACCCTAAGGGTTTTTTCTGTAAGAATTCCGCCTGAAGACATGCCCAAATTGTAACAGGTTTTTGACCCAGAAATGCAAGGGTTGTGGATGTAGTTGACCCACCAAATGAAAGATAACATCTTAATGTTTGTGAATCCAGTGTGAAACATAATATTTCTGTTACCCAATTGCCCTGCTGTGACCAAATGCCCAGGGAAGACTACTGAATAAAAAATCCGCCTGGATTGAATTTAAAATTGCAGAGTGAATATGAGCCTCAAGATCTCATTGGAACCTGAAATGATGAATAGATAATTTGTTCACCAAGGTGTCAACAGTTACTATACCAAGTTTCATGAATATACTCCAAAGCCTATTTACTCTTCAGAGGTTTTAGTGAGAGTAGGCGGAACTCACTTTGGAGACCAATGTACCCAAACATGTGTTGTACTTGCTACAGGAAATTCCTGCTAGAACCAACAGCCCATATCCCTTACATTATGTTATGTGAAAGTCATTTCCCCATCATATTTACCCTGCTTATTTGCAAATCTACCATTGTGCATGGTCAGATTGTATAAAAACAACAACAGTATCTCAAAAGTAGTGTCTCAAAATGGAGTTTTATTGGACACAACACAATAAAAATTTGAACTCTTTTTTTAAATAAAAAAATATGCATAGAACAAAAAATGAGGAATACTGTAAAAATATGGTCATGACAAAAGAGAAACAATTGACTCTATTTGGTCCCTGACAAAAGTGCAAAACTGGAACTACAGTATTATAAGATTTGAAACCATAACAAAAGTGCAAAATCTGTAAAAATGTTATCATGACAAAAGAGAAACATTGCTCCAATGTCCATCTGGTCCCTGACAAAAGTGCAAAACTGGAACCATAATAAAACTTGCAAAATGTAAAACATTACAAAAGTGCAAAAACTGTAAAAATATAGTCATGACAAAAGAGAAACAATTGACTCTATTTGGTCCCTGACAAAAGTGTAAAACTGGAACTATTATAAGATTTGAAACCATAACAAAAGTGCAAAATCTGTAAAAATGTTATCATGACAAAAGAGAAACATTGCTCCAGTGTCCATCTGGTCCCTGACAAAAGTGCAAAACTGGAACCATAATAAAACTTGCAAAATTTAAAACATTACAAAAGTGCAAAAACTGTAAAAATATAGTCATGACAAAAGAGAAACAATTGACTCTATTTGGTCCCTGACAAAAGTGTAAAACTGGAACTATTATAAGATTTGAAACCATAACAAAAGTGCAAAATCTGTAAAAATGTTATCATGACAAAAGAGAAACATTGCTCCAGTGTCCATCTGGTCCCTGACAAAAGTGCAAAACTGGAACCGTTATAAAAGTTGCAAAATTGAAACCATTACAAAAGTGCAAAATCTGTAAAAAAAAAAATGTTATCATGAAAAAAGAGAAACATTGCTCCATGTGGTCTCTAGCAAAAGTGCAAACCTGCTGTAAAAATGCAAACACACCTGCTATATACATATATACATAAAACAAGTTATCCAAGCTGGGTTCTGATTAGCGGACCTTCCTGTCATGCCACTGCCGGAAACAGTTTCGTTTCGGGAGCAGGCACAGTGGAACCTCACACTTCCTACAGAACACAGGAGTCTTGACTCGCATGTCTCCTGCTTCCTGACAAAGCTTGCAGTGCTTCCTGGATGCTGTAGCATCGTCTCCATAGAAAACGGGCATGCACGTTGATGGTGGTGTTTCGAGTGTTGGGTGACCCTGCGCACACTCAATCAGTTCAGAAACAAGTGTCTCTCTGAAGGCCTTGTGCAGTGCAAGACTCCTCCCTCTGCTTGCACAGCTCCTTATGCAGAATGAAACTGTTAACGACGGCTATCCAGAAAATGGTAAAAAAAAGTCTTGTACCACTTCATTGTTTTATGAAGGACACTGTAGTAACCGATCAGTGCGTCAGACACATCCACACCACCCATCTTTCTGTTGTAGTCAATGACGGCGTCCGGAGCAGGGATATCTTTCATTCGCCACACACCACCTTCCTTCACTCTTCGTCTGACTGTCTTTCCGCTGTAGGCTTGGTGCACTGAGGAACATACACTGACCTCCCGTGTGTCCATCCATTTAACGAAGAGAAGCCCGTCTTTCCTCAGCCACCGCAGGTCCCCTCTCTCTGCATTTTTGGCCAGAGCGTTGACTTCCGTTTTGGGGAAACCGACCCGGCTCTTTCTTATTGTTCCACAGCACCCGAAATTCTTTGTTGACAAATCACGGAAGAGCTCAGGGCTTGTATAAAAGTTATCGACAAATAAAGTGTAGCCCTTGCCAAGCAGATGGAATGGCAGCAAATCAATGACGGATGAATAACTTAGACCCTTTCCTGTGACAGACTCATTTTTACCTGAATACACAAAAAAATTCCAGGTGTAGAAGGTGGAGGAGTCTGCAAGCACGTACAGTTTGTAGCCCCACTTCGTCGGTTTATCCTTCATGTACTGTTTCATGTGTATGCGGGCCTTCGATGCCACCATCCTCTCATCGATGCAGATATCTCTGTACGGTTGAAAATGGGCCTTGCAGGCGGTCACTATATCTGTGTACAAGGGCTTGATTTTGAACAGCCTGTCAAAAGATGCAGTACCCTTCTTTTTTTCATTATCCTCATCTTCTGCCGGATTGCTGAGGTGGAGAGACCACATGATGGCCTCGAAGCGGTCTCGTGTCATCTTGTCACGGGGGAAGTTGAAATGATAAGGTTGCTTCTTTCTCCAGTAATCTGCGCGATGATGCACACTGACAAGGCCCGAGAACATGACAATGGCAAGGAAGATGTAAAACTCCTTCGCTGTCAGCACTTTCCAGGTGAACTTCATGCCAGATGCAATTCTTTTTGCAGCATTGGCATTGGTGTTGGTGATTAATGTATGAATGACTGACTGGCTGAAAAACAACTGGAATAGAGACAGGGGACTCCATGATGTGGTGGTGTCAATGCTGGGGCCAGGGGGTCTGGTCGGCAGGAAGTGGAATGGTTCAGGCTCTTCATCTGCATCTTCAAGATTGTGCCACCCTTCCTCTTCATCGGCTCTTGAGCGCTTTGGTTTTGGTTGAGGTGTCATTCCTCTTCTTTTGGGCCGCCGTTCTTCCAAATCAGAATGTGGGTGTGGAAAAGTGGAGGGGTGTGCTGCTTGCCTGCCAGTAGATCTCCTGTAGAATCCGGAGGCTGAAGTTGCTGTCTGTGGAGCAGAGGTGGGGGGAGCTGCCACTGGATGAGCAGATGAAGTTGCTGTCTGTGGAGCAGAGGTAGGGGGAGCTGCCACTGGATGAGCAGATGAAGTTGCTGTCTGTGGAGCAGAGGTAGGGGGAGCTGCCACTGGATGAGCAGATGAAGTTGCTGTATGTGGAGCAGAGGTAGGGGGAGCTGCCACTGGATGAGCAGATGAAGTTGCTGTCTGTGGAGCAGAGGTAGGGGGAGCTGCCACTGGATGAGCAGATGAAGTTGCTGTATGTGGAGCAGAGGTAGGGGGAGCTGCCACTGGATGAGCAGATGAAGTTGCTGTCTGTGGAGCAGAGGTAGGGGGAGCTGCCACTGGATGAGCAGATGAAGTTGCTGTCTGTGGAGCAGAGGTAGGGGGAGCTGCCACTGGATGAGCAGATGAAGTTGCTGTCTGTGGAGCAGAGGTAGGGGAGCTGCCACTGGATGAGCAGATGAAGTTGCTGTCTGTGGAGCAGAGGTAGGGGGAGCTGCCACTGGATGAGCAGATGAAGTTGCTGTCTGTGGAGCAGAGGTAGGGGGAGCTGCCACTGGATGAGCAGATGAAGTTGCTGTCTGTGGAGCAGAGGTAGGGGGAGCTGCCACTGGATGAGCAGATGAAGTTGCTGTCTGTGGAGCTTGCTCCAAAAAGTCTTCATCACTGTAAGACAAAGGTGGAATAAAAAGTTATATTTTTTATTAGTTATTATTTATTTTGAAACAAAAGACAAGGTTTCTATTATGCAAACTATGTAAATTCAAGCTTATGCATATTAATCTAATAACTAAACATCAATTATATTTTGTACATAAAACACACAATCATATCTGTTTATCCCTATTTTTTCTCTCCCATTTGACACGCACACATACACACGGTAGACCCATGAATATAAAATTAAGCTATACTGTATATAAACGAATGGAGAAGCGTCCTGCCTGAAAGGTTTGGACACACTTTCTCATCCAATTGAATGAGAAAATGTGTCTAAACTTTTGACTGAAAGTACAATAGTAACATATAAAATACCGGTACTACACTGTGACCCCATAGCTAAAGCTACGCTGCTGTGACAGCTCAAGCGGATCCAATAAACAAACACCCCAAGGGCAAAACTGTCAAGAAATATATACTAAAATAAAAATCATAATGACAAACCTTTCAGAGAATCCACGTTCCCGTTCACTGTCGCTGCTCAGTTCCTTACAAGAAACCAGATCGTCTTCCTCCGAGTCGGAGTCCAGTGGAATGACAGCTGCGCCAGGATCACCACATAAATATGCCAAAACCTCTTCGGTGCTATATTTCTTCCTGCGCTGTTCAGGCTTCATTCTCCTTGCCTCGCTCGCCATTTCTCTCCTTTCGCTCTTTTTCAAATGCGTATAAATCCCAGACTTGTCTACTCTACTCTTATCATGAATCAGCTTTTTCCTCTCTCTCGCTTCTTCCTGTTGTTTGACGCACAACAGATAGACGTCATGACGTGCGACCGTATCTCATGAAGGATTGGCCCATTTCGGCCAATCATTTCACTCTGTCATAAGAAAAAAATAGTTGGACAACAAAAAAAAACCCTGTGAAAACTTTCCAAGGGATCGAGGAATAATTTCTAACAGAGATTTGCGGTTCAATCAAATCATAACAAAACACCGAACGCACTCACGTCTGTGCAAAACGACCCCCCCCCCCCCCTCTGTTTCTCTGTTTTTCCTCGGTGAGTTTTCGGCCAATCATTTCGGAAAAAGGCCACTCTGTTCTAAGAAAAAAAACAGTTGGACAACCAAAAATAACCCTGGGTACAACTTTCCAAGCGATCGAACAATAATTTCTCACTGAGATTTGCGGTTCAAATCAATCAAATCAAAACAAAACACCGAACGCAAGACATAATTTATACTCGCGTCTGTGGAAAACGAATTTCCCCCCTCTGTTTTCGCCGATATCTCGGTGAGTTTCGGTCAGATACTGAAACGGATTTCAGTTTTGGAAACCCTGTAGTGTCAGCTTTCATTTGAGTACAGGCACATGCGTCTTACTTGATGAAATATATCACACCAGCCTATTCTGTTGAGAATGCGTCATCATACAGCTTTTGCGTTATTTTTATTTAAATTCACAGCCCTGTATTTGTATGTACTTGTAATAAACATGTTTAGCATGTAGTTTTAGCCTACAATCTCCCCTTTCTAAAGATATATGGTATGACCATATTGATAAATTTGACATGGGTGGGGGAGGGGGGAGGAGTCTCACCATCACTGGTATTTAACTGACAACCTGGACCTTATTTCTAGCATCAAATACGATCATTTAATCACCCTGACAAGTTTGGTGTCATTTGGAGTCGTTTTGACGAAATTAGCCCCAATCGAGCGGCGCGTATATCCATATAATGCGAGAACACGGGGCACCCAATGCAGCCTCTAAATAACACATTATCCGCCGCAAAACTCGTTCATTTCGCCAATATTTTGTGATGATACACTAGTGTTATTCCCCTCCGAGCCCGTGGTGGCATGTTAGCAACATCCTGCTCCTCTAGGTTAACCTACTAACCGCTGACCTGGATGATGTCATCTCCGACGGCGGCGCGGCACGGCTAACTTGCTATCGCTAATGCTATGGTCCGTTTCTGCATGTTTCTGACTCGTCAGAACAAAATGAGCAGCTGGATGAAGTTCAGCTTCGGTCAGCTTCCACAGGCTTCCTCTCCTCAGCCTGGATCCTCACTACAGCTCTGGCTAGTTGAGCTAAAAAGGACCCAAACGCCGAAGCGGAATGATTATTATCAGAACGAGCCGGGCACCGGTCGGAGATGACATCATCCAGATCAGAGGTCAGTAGGTCAACCTAGAGGAGCAGGATGTTGCTAACATGCCACCACGGGCTCGGAGGGGAATAACACTAGTGTATCATCACAAAATATTGGCGAAATGAACGAGTTTTGCGGCGGATAATGTGTTATTTAGAGGCTGCATTGGGTGCCCCGTGTTCTCGCATTATATGGATATACGCACCGCTCGATTGGGGCTAATTTCGTCAAAACGACTCCAAATGACACCAAACTTGTCAGGGTGATTAAATGATCGTATTTGATGCTAGAAATAAGGTCCAGGTTGTAAAAAACGAAAGTTATCCTTTAATGCAAGCAAACATTGTCCTTAAATAAATAGATAAAAATAAAGTAAAATAATCACAATGACACTTCAAGGCATAGTACAACATTTTGAGCATTACCTCTAAAACAACTCTGTCTCATAACGTTCTGTTATTGAATGTGCAGGTCACAACTTGTCCACCAGAGCGTTGTGGAGTTGTTGGATTGTGTATTTGATGAGTTTGATGAGGGAAACCAAGAAATCCCACTAGCCTCCGTAGCGTAGCTCTGAGCAGCTCGCCGCTCGGCTCTGCTGTTCTAAAAATAGCTTGCACCGACAAATAAGGTAACGAACCTACTGCTATGACTATAGGGATTATGGCATTGGGCCAATTTGCCAAAAATGTTGAACTATCCCTTTAAGTGTTATCAATTTCTTCTGATCATCTGATGTCAGATCAGCATTATGGCTCAAAAGATCTCATTTAGAATTCATCATGTAATTCACTGACTTGTATTAGCAGCTAACATTACTACTATGGTCTGCCACACGTTACCGATGAAGGATATAAAAAACAGTGTCATCTGCAAAATATAGATGACTTTTTACTTTTCTTCTGATGTGGTTCTGGACTGACAGTGTTGAGTGGGCAGGACAGAGCAGCAGCAGAACCAATCACTGATCCCCATTCTTTCAGTAAGGCTTCCTACTGAGATGTCACCGCAACAAATCATCCATTGTTCATTCGAGACGTTGCTGAGGAGTAATCGTTGTCGGCCCTCGTGGCCCTCAGGCATTTCCCTCTGGTTGATGAGACAAGGTCAGGCAGGAGTGTCTGTGGACTGTTTCCAGATCTGCGGTGGGAGTAGGGAGCAGGTTAGAGGTGACGGCCCGCAGAGGCAGAGGACTGCACTGGAGGGAAGGATGAAAAGTGAGCAGATTACAGGAACTATGTGTGACCCGGTGAGTGGGAGGAAACAGGAATGGTGAGGCTTGAACGGCAAGGGTGGGACAGCAGACAGGCAGCAATGTGTCTTTGGGCGCGGAATAATGAAACCCCTGCTATCTGGTCCACTCCTCCAGATGATGAAAAATCAGTCAGTTTCCACTTTGAAAAATGAAATCACCGGGGACATAGAAAGATTGTGACAGCAGGGGTGTGGCTTCAGGTGGGACTGGGAGGAGATCCGCAGAGTCTGTTGCTGTAACACAGATTTCTTTCTTTTTTAAAGGGATAGTTGAACATTTTGGCAAATTGGACCATTGCCATAATCGCTATAGTTTGTTTACCCTTAATTGTCGGTGCAAGCTGCTTTTAGAACGGCAGAGCCGAGTCGCGAGCTGCTCAGAGCTACAGTACGCTACAGGCAAATGCAGAGACTCCGAAACATCTTACGCCAACAATTAAAGGTTACGAACCTACTCCTAAAACTATAGGGATTATGCCAATTTGCCAAAAATGTTGAACTATCCCTTTAAGTATTTTTTCCCAGGGTTTTATGCCTTTATTTGGACAATGGATGGACTATGGTCAAAATTGACAAAACTGAAAGGTAGTCTTATGAATAGTACTAAAAAAAAGAAAAAAGAACAGAACATTTTAGAAAAGAACAGTGTCCCTTTTTCAGCGGATTGTTGTGCTACTGCAGATAATTTTGTCAACTTGTATACACATTTTTTGAGTATATTAAAATGTGCTTTCTCAACTTCTAAAATTTGGATTTGAGGTTGCAAGAGATTTATTTGAGGAGGTGCTGCCCCCTCTCGCCACTACATTAATTCTCGGCCCAAACCCAATCAAAAGGGAATGATTTGTAGCTCTATTACTTTTAGCCCAAACTGGACATTACAACACTTCCAATAATTACATTTAATTCGATTTTTAGCGTTTATTATGTAAGAACAATTCATTACTATCTGTACCTACTAACTGTAAAACTGCTCCAACTTGTTTATGCATTTACACTAATATCTCTTTATGGATTCTTTTGTTCCAGTTCTTTTTCCTTGCATGTCATTGCATACTACTATATATGCTAATATGTTTCATGTATGTATATGTGCTTATACTGTATCTTGCTTGGCTGCTCTGCATGTATGTTTGCACAATTATGTATTTATTTATATACAATATTAAGTTTGGTAACCTCGCAATGGTTGGGCGGGATCGAGGTGGGTGGGGGGACCACATCAGCTCCTTTATATCTCTATGGTTGTAACTGTGTTGTCCTGTGCTGTATTCACTGTCTATCAGTGTCGAAAACCAGTTTGTGCAGCTCAATGTTGAACTATCCCTTTAAAGGGATAGTTCAACATTTTGGCTCATTATCATAATCCTTATAGTCAGAGCAGTAGGTTTGTTACCTTTATTTGTGAGTGCAATTTTTGGAACGGCCGATCGCAACCACGAGTTGCGCAGAGCTACGCTATGGAGGCTTATGGGATTTCTTGGTTTCCCTCCTCAAACTCATCAAATACACATCCAAAAACTCCAAAACACTCTGGTGGACAAGTTGTGACCTGCACATTCACCACGCTATGAGATAATACAGAACGTTATGAGACAGAGTTGTTTTAGAGGTAAATACAGAGACTGCTTCCTGAAAAACTGTCCCTGAAGGCAACACGCAACAGCAGTTTTGCATGAATTTACCTCAGCTATAAGATAATAGCGTTCCGTTATTATAAGATAATATAGCGAGATAATAACATTTATAGTTTGATGAGGGAAACCAAGAAATTCGATTAGCCTTCTTAGCATAGCTCTGAGCAGCTCATGGCTCTGCTTGGCCATTCTAGAAATAGCTCGCACAGACAAATAAAGGTTACCTAACGCTATAATATAGGGATTATGGCAATGGGCCAATTTGCCAAAACGATTAACTATCCCTTTAATAATAATAATAATAATAAAGGTACAGCATGAATACAATAAGGAATAATGAATATTGTAGGAAGTCCACATCTCTCCTGTCTCTCACCTCTCCACACAGCAGGCGACAAAACTGACGACAGACAGATCGAGCAGCAAATCCATTGACTTTGTTTTAACTTTTGTCCTCCTTAAGTGACAGCTAGGCACACGACTAAAACGTGACAGGCAGTTTTGGTTGCTTAGTTACAGCAGATGCGACAGTAGTGCATCCTTCTCGTGCCTTAAATAAAAGTATGAAAATGTGACAGCTGGCCTTTTCCACAAGATGCAGAACAAAACGACCCTTTTGACCCAAGAAGTTCCACAGCTGAGATCCAGATCCTTTAGTGCCATGGTCTGGTCTTAGAGACAGAGAACAGAGAAACTGATGGTGTGTGTGTGTGTGTGTGTGCTGCAGTTTCTGTTATGATTGAAAACCTGCAGGTCTTAATGGCATAGTGCTTCTCTGAAAACATGAACGTAGCCTAAAACACTGTTTAACATCACCGCTGGATCATTACATGTAATTATCTTTGACTCTAAAAACATTAGCATCGTTCAGGGAATCACGTTGGACATTTGTATCTCAGAGAAAATTATCCTTGACTCTGAGCGGTGCCATTTCCCCAGCCCTTATTACCCAACATGATTATGTTGTTTCTGATGATGACGGCTTATTGAGCATCAGCACCACTGGCAGGTAGCTACCAATGGGCTCCACATACACCCTTACACAACGTACACATCAGACCTCTTCTCTCTCTGCAGAGGCCAAACGATGTGAGAGAGAGGATGAGGAGGATGAGGAGGATGAGCAGAACAGCGTGGGTGGATGGGTAAAAAGAGGTGGGTGGCAGTGCCATACTGTTTCCTTCATACCTCCCATCCTGGGCAGAGGGAGAGGGGGAAATGATTTGTGCTTTTGCTCCTAGGGGGGATATGAAGAGCAGTGGGAGGAAGGAGGAGGAGGAGCAGGAGGAGGAGAGGTGAAGAGAGATGAGAATAAAAAGACCAACGAGAGACGAGGTGGATCAGAGTCAGAGAGGAGAAAAACGTGAAAGATGAATAAATACAGAAGCGTATTGCATTCACTTGGATAATTTTTTTTTTTAAATCAGGTTTTTCTGAGTAATTTATTTTTTGGTCTGTTTTTCAAGGTATTTTTTTCCTGTTTTTTTGGCTATTTTTTCCACTGTTTTTCTGAGTAAATTTTTCGTTTTTTCATGCAATTTTTTTGAATGTTTTTGTCTGTTTATTGTGTTTTCAAGGTCATTTTTAAGATGCAATAAGTCTGTGGAGGCTTGACAGTAGCAGCTAAACAATACTTGCAGGTTGGAGATTCTCGCGGGGTTTTGAAATCTCGTTAAGTCAGAAAAAATTACCGCGAAAAACAGGACGAAAAATATTACCGCGAAAAACAGAAAACTAAATTACCCAGAAAAACAGAAATAATTACCTCGAAAAACAGACCAAAACAATTAATTACTCAGAAAAACTGGACTTTTTCTTTTCAAGTGAATGCAATAGGCCGACACTTCTGTAAAGAAAAGCCCAGAGAAGGAAATAAAGAAAAGAAGCACAGAGGAGAGAGAGGAGGGAGGGGGATGGAGTCGGGGTGACAAACAGTTTGAATCAGTCTGACATGTTGGCTGGAAACTGAGCTCCAGTATGTCTTCTGTCCTGGAGGCAGCGTTAGTCGTGACCAACACTATCAGTACACACAACTCATTTATGAGTGGTACTGCTCTGGCTCTGCTGTATTACATCATTTACTAGGGGTTCAAACCCAAAGGGCCTGGGGACGACGCACGCAAGGCAGCGTGGTTCTGGTTCCAGTGGAGCTGGGAACTCTGTTCTATTTGTTCAGAGTTCTATTCTCATTAATATTTTGTACCGCAGCCTTAATCATAAGAGAGGAGAGAGGAGGCGCTATAATCAAGGACAACACTAGGCTGCCATCTTTGGGTTCGCATTTGGATTAGTACGCAACAGCAAAATGTTTGGGCAGGAGAGAGGGGTCTTTATAAAAACATACAAACACAACTGTGAAATTACACAAGACTCGTAACAACCAGAGAAAAGAATGAACAAGAATCCAAGTGGTGATCCATATGTGTCTGGTTTTGTCTATATTGTCTTAAAGGTATATTATGTAGGATTTGCGGTTGTATATTGCAAGCAACTCAGCTCGTATTTTTGCGAAATTGGGCTTAAGGTAGACGGACGACAGCCGCTGCAGGTAACGGCATAAACAAGCCTCTATGTAAACAAGTGTTCCATCAGCACGAGGCAAAACAATACATGTGACAATATGTTGTCTTAGCGATGTCGTAACGTTGACCTGACCCACGTTTTACCGGCTTTCTCTGGACTTCTGTGACTGAAATGACATCTGGTTTGTTACTGGCGGCCATTTTTCCAACTGCACCTGAATGCAGCATTCACGTGCATTTCACAGACGCCACCCACTGAAGAAAAACATGGAGACAGGACATGGCAGCCAGACAGCTCCGGTGTCTCCTTTGTTGATGGAGGGGGATTTTGATGAATGAATAACCGTAATCAATTTTCGTGAATAGATAACAGGAGAAGTTACAGAATATCCCTTTAAACACTGTCTGGCTATGTTGCTCTGCTCACTCTTACTGTCCAATGCCATATGTGTTGTCTGTCAATCAAACTTGGAGATATCAGGTTTTTCTTAATACAAGTCCTAAATAGTCCTATTTTCCGCAGCAATCAGTTTCAGCCGTAACACGAGTCTCTCCGTCACTCTGCTCTGCTGTAAACCAGGAGAAAACTTTCCTTGTGGGATACCCAATGGAGATGTGTGCAGCCAAGGGATGAATGATATGAACTGAAAGGAACACTTCACTTTGTTGATGGGGGGATTATTGATGAATGAAAAACATACTTTTGAACCAAATAATAAATTTTCATGAATAGATAACAGAAACACTGACATGTTATTTGCCCCACTGCTTTTTTCACATTGATGGATTTAAAAACATTGTGGTGAAGGTCAATTATAATCCGGTCCACATCCCTATTACAGTAGATGTTTTCTAAAACTGCATGACTTTCTATTTTACTTTGAAACTTTTCTGTCTTGTTATTCCAGTTCCTGCATGGCCTCGTCTGTCAACCCTGTTCTCTCCACCAGATCGTCTTTGTTGTGGTGTGTCTACATCCTGCAGCTCTCGAGGCTTCCTTCCTACTGTTGGATGCTGTGGTTTTTTGACCCAGTTTGGGTGTTTTGGGTTTTTGCCTGTTCTCTGTCTGTACCCATTTGACCTGGTTTGGCTGCTTCCCTGTCTGTGACCTGTTCAGCTTCTGTAAGGCTCTGACGTCACACATCCATCCCCGTCTGCTGAGAGTTCCGCGGTGTTTGAGTCCCAGTGTCAACACACAAAGATGTTAGAGAGGGAAGGTTAAGTACAGGTCTATAGTTCAATTATATACATCTATGCTAAAGGGGGGGTTATGAAAGTCTGCGAGAAGGTAGTGTAATACCATTACAACTTTTTGGACCACCAGCCATCATTTTATCATTCCAAGATTTCGTCACAGTGCTGTGTTCACGGGAAATGTAGTGTACATTGATCAGGAACACAGCTACAGGGACAACGACCCTGAACGATAGGCTTTACAGTTCTGGTGATGAATGTAAGTGAATTTTAACCCCATTTAAACTGATATTATATTTACATTTAAAGGGATAGTTCAACATTTTGGCAAATTGGCCCATTGACATAATCCCTATGGTCATAGCAGTAGGTTTGTTACCTTTATTTGTCGGTGCAAGCTGTTTTTAGAATGGTGGAGCAGAGCCATGAGCTGCTCAGAGCTACGCTACGGAGGCTCATGGAATTTCTTGGTTTCCCTGATTAAACTCATCAAATATAATGAGATAATAACGGAATGTTAAGAGACGGAGTCATTTTAGGGGTAAATTCATGCAAAACCACTGACGCGTGTTGCCTTCAGGGACAGTTTTTCAGCAAGCAGTCTTTGCATTTCCCTCCTCCTGAAAACAACTTTGTTCTGTTGTCCACCAGAGTGTTTTGGAGTTGTTGGCTTGTGTATTTGATGAGTTTGATGAGGGAAACCATGAGCCTCTGTAACATAGCTCTGAGCAGCTCGCCACTCTGCTCTGCCATTCTAAAAATAGCTTGCACCGGCAATTAAAGGTAACGAACCTACTGCTATGACTATAGGGATTATGGCAATGAGCCAATTTGCCAAGATGTTGAACTATCCCTTTAAATCATAGTTCTGTCATTAAATAACTGTGATCAGTAAGACATTAGTGGGAAATTGATCAGCTGACAAAATGCCAGAGCCATAGTGTTGCTGTAAATTTGATGATTAATAGGTCCAATGTTTTATTTTATCCATTTTTATTTCATCCTTCATCCTATTTATAGGAGCGTTCATGCCGTCTTTCATCACTCTCTCCCATTTTCTCTGCTTTTACCTGTGGACCAGCATCGGGCTGTGATAAAGGTGTGCACATAAGCTTTGATCAGATATTGAAAAGCACATTTCCTGAGAGCAACACAACAACAAAATAAAGGTCTGCTCCACTGATAAGTGTGTCTGGGAAGAAAGAAAATCATAAGAAGTTGCTTTGTATCAAAGAAAGGGCTGTCCTGTCCAAACATCATTCGTCCGTTGTGTTTGTATGATTGCGTGATTAATGCTGATGGCTGTGCTTCTGTAAACCCTATTGAAAATCCACTAGTGGTTTTTATTTGATCTCCCTTCTGATTGGCTTTTCAATTTGCTTGGGAAAGACTGGAGTGTTATGTGGGTCAGCAGTACCCCATTGATCTATCCATCCATTCACACTGACAAACTGTATGGATGATGAGTTTAAAAGGCCCCACAGAAGAGGAGAGAACACACATAAATCACAGGAAATGTCATTTGAGCATTTAAAAGCAGTGAGGCCAGAAAAGAGAGGATGAAGAACACACAGACACACTCCAAGTGTTTCACTAGATCTGTCATAACCCTAACCCTCCCCAGACTGCCATCAATAGCTATAGCTCTGTTTACCACTCTCGTAATGATCATTAAAGGCTAATTCATTTAACACAAGCCCAGCGCTCACTATCCTTGAGAGGAATAATAAACTTTAGTAATATACTGTCATCTTTACCAAACACAGGCAGCTGGTAAACAGCAGTGAGGAATCATGTAGATGATCCATGAAAAGGTGACCACCCACCTGTAATGATCAGAGCAGGAGGATCCACAAACGAAACAAACGAGTGGAAAAAGGCAAGGTCAGTTTATTCCAGAGTCAAAACCAGTAGGTCAATCAAACACAGGCAGAGGTATCACAATCGCTAGGCTGTACTAAGAAAACTGGGTCTAAAGCTCAAGAAGTCTAGGAAACATAGAGAAGAGGCTGGAAACGCTCACTGAAACAGACGAGACGATCTGGCACAGAGGGGTGGTAGAGCACAGCTAAAGAACACAACGGCCCGTCTGACTGCCAACAGCCGCCGCACAGTAGAGACCGGCCCGCCATCAACGAACCAAGGTGGCGGTGGGGGCTTGGCGGGTTGAGAGCGCTCTCATGAATCGGCTTCAGCCGGCTGACATGGAATGTAGGGTGGATGCGGGAGGACCTGGGGAGGCTGAGTCTCACAGCAGAGTCATTAATGACCTTTGATACAGGGAATGGACCTATGAACTTAGGTGCCAACTTACGAGACTTTGTGCAAAGAGGTAGATCTTTGGTAGAGAGCCAGACCATCGCAGCAGCTGACGGGATATTTACTTCCTGTTCCAGGTCTGGGAACAGAGGGGGCTGGTAACCGAACACACATTGGAAAGGCGTCAGCCCAGTGGATGCTGAAGTAGAGTATTGTGGACATACTCTATCCAGGTGAGCATCCTTGACCAGGATTCTGGGATGAGAGACACCGGGGTCCCGTCTCCAACTCCTGGTTGAGTCTCTCCGCTTGGCCCAAGAGGGGGGGCAGAGTTGCGTGGTTACACCCCGCCTTTCCGAAGCCCCGCCTTTCCGACAATAGACTTCCATTCGTCGTAATAGCGGGGTTTTCTTTTTTTTCTAAAGACACCGCTATTTCGAAAAGGCTACTGACATAAAGACCTAACGTTCATTCTGCTTCTAGCCTGTCTAGCCTCCACCTGATCTTTTTACTAAACTTAACCAACTCCTTTCTTCATTGCCTAAGCCCAACCAAAGCATCTCCCTCAGTCAGCTGTCAGCACGAGCGGAGGCTGTCGGAACAGCGGTGTTTCGGAACAGCGGGGTGTCGAAGTGGAGGTGCGTCGGAATGGAGGGCTGTCCCCGAGTTGCGTACCAGTGCAGGGAAGTTACTTAGTGCAGTTTCAGCCGACGCGAGCCCGCTCAGGCTGCGGCGGCAGCACCATTCATCCTATTAACCATTTGTCTACCATTGCAATGAGTCTGGAAACATTATTTTAAGGCCGAAAAACTCTGCAATGTTACTTTAAGCCCGCATCGGGCGTCACTACATGATGTGTTTTATCTATTTTATGCTCTCGATACATGAGTTATATCGTACATCCCTACGTTCCACCACGCTTCCTTTGCTATGTGTGTTGGCTGTGTGTGATTGATTGATCGCATGTGTATGGTGGATTGTAGAAACTGAATTGCCCTGTGGGGATCAATAAAGTCTCCTGTACCTGTACCTGTACTACATTTTGAGGGCAGATTATAAGGGCAAAATCACATATAATGGGACACCCTACCCACACACAAGAATGCGTGAAATGTAGGGTTAGGGCAAAAATGTAGGGCGAAGCAAGGTATTGGGACAGGCCCTAAAAGTAGAAACTGGCTAATATTTATGTAATATATGAATCTTCATCAGTGTATAACGGAACGCAGCTGTTTGTGTTTTGTTGCAGTGGTTTGGCGATGGCCTAGTGGCCTACGACCTCTATTCTTGGCTACGTAATTTAGTGTGGAGAATAGAATTTCAAATACCAGCCATTCCCATAATCATCACTTCCTGACCTGAGCCATCCTCTTATAAACTTAAAAAAGCATTCTTGGTTATTGCGCACACACAGACACACATATGAACACACACAGACACAAGGACATGCAGACACGGCTGATTAGGTGAAAGACAGTAATAATGGGTCATTTCCATGTGACCTCAATGAAACCTACAATCTCTCTCATGCATACAAACACACTCACACACACACTCAGTGATTAGTAGGGCCACGGGGGTGAAGGCCATGTTAAAGCAGGTGCAGGGAGCTTTTGATATCACATCTGTGTGTTTGTGTGACGCATGTTGGCACTTTCATTAGCTTCATTTCAAAGGGATTAAATGATAGCATGTGAACTCTTCCCACTCAGCGTAACCAGTGCGGAATGGAAACCAGAGTATATTCCCTTCACAGTGACTGGAACAGCGGGTGTTCCTTCTTTGAAAAGTACAGTATTTCATACAAGAGACATTTTGAAACATCATGTGTTAAAGCTCCATACAGTGTAAAGGTAGATGTCCATGTTTAGTGTGATTATAAAGCAACTCTAGGTTTTATGTTAATACTGTAAAAGTATCACAAACTCAGTCCACAGAGAAATGCAAACAGCGTGTATTGTTTATTGCCACAATAACCATCCACCTGCATCTGGATCTAGGCAAGGCAAGGCAATTTTATTTGTATAGCCCATTTTTACAAACAGTTTGTCTCAAAGGGCTTTTACATGGCATCGTAACAGCATCCTCTGGCCTTAGACCCTCACATCCACTGAAGAAAAACTCCATAGAAAACCCTTTTAACAGGGAAAATCGGAGAAACCTCAGGGTGAGCAACAGAGGAGGATCCCTCACCCAGGACGGACAGACGTGACATAGATGTTGTTACAGACAAGAAAACAGTTTATAACAGAGAATCTGAGAAACATGAAATGTTCACAACAGCTGAAGGAGGAAGCTTCTAGGCAAGGGAGGCAGGGAGACTGGTTCATGGGAAGACTGGATGGTCAACAGCAGGGGAAGACCTTCCTCCATGAATCAGATGTGTCCCCCAGCAGTCTAAGCCTATAGAAGCATAGCTATAAATGGTTCAGAGCTACCTGAACCAGCCCTAACTAAAAGCCCTGTCATAAAGGAAGGTCTTAAGCCTAGTCTGCTTCTATAGGCTTAGACTGCTGGGGGACACATCTGATTACATGGAGCCCCACCTCCCCTTTCCCCTGCTGTTAGACCAGCCTGCCATCCCTTCCCATGAACCAGTCTGCCACCCAGTCCTCCCATTAAGCTGGCCAGCTATCCCTGCCCCCCCACCCCCTACCAGAAGCCTCCGTCATCAACTCTTACTAACATTTCCATGTTTCCCACATTCTGTGTCATAAACTATAAACTGTTTTCTTGTCTGTAACAACATCTATGTCCCGTCTGTCCGTCCTGGGTGAGGGATCCCTCCTCTGTTGCTCACCATGAGGTTTCTCCGATTTTTCCCTGTTAAAAGGGTTTTCTATGGAGTTTTTCCTCAGTCAAATAAAAATTGCCTTGCCTTGCCTGGTTCATAGGAAGGGAGGGCAGGCCGGTTTAACATCAGAGGAAAAGGGGGGTGGGGCTAGAGGGCGATGCAGGCAGCGGTTGGTGCAGAGAGATGGAGCTAAACTACAAATCTACAGGAATTGGTGTCTCTAAAATCTGCTCTATTTTTATTTAATCACCCATTTAACACTCATCGGGTGGAACTTTTATTTTCCTGTGTGCTGCTACATTGCTTTTGGGGGAACCCCATGTTTTCTTACAAAATGCCCTTGTACACCTAAACTCTCTCTCTTTTGTTTATGCTCTGTGGGAGAGAGTGGTGTCAAGGAGGATACTATATATTTTTATTTTATGTCATTTCTGTCAGAATAAAGATGTCTCGAGACAGCAGCACTGTGGTTTGCTTCATTAAAACACAACACAGAAGTTCCACACCGTTACACAAGTATTAAGACTTTAGTGGCTAAAAAACAACAACAACATCCCAATTCTTTCACTCTCTCAGCAGGATGAGTGGAGCAGCAGGTGAGTGGTGTGGCTAGAAGTGTCAGTGCAACAATTTGACCAGGAGCAGGTTCCAGCTGAGGTCGAGGAACTCAGGTGACTCTGGTCAGAAATCCATCCTGGACAGCAAGAAGCAGTCAATGTGAATTACTAGAGTTTCAATGGGCCAGAGTGTTACTACACACAGAGCAGAACAATCTAGCAATACGCAAGAGGAGAGCTGGGGTTCGTATGGGGTCCACACACACACGCACACAGACTCACACTAGAGGGAGGAGCAGCAACACAGGGAGCAGTGTGAAAACTGACACTTCAGATTTTTTTTTTGGCAGATTTTACAACAGTTTTTTTTGTAGTGCATGTGTAAGGTTAACACTATCACACACTCAAGGACAGAGCTGAGATTGAAAAAAGATGGCAGCCGCCTCCATGATCCTGCGTGTGTTTGGATTGAAGCTAAAAGGTTGGTTCACTCAAACCAGAGAGAAACATATTCTCACTTCAAACAGTTGCTGAGGTTTCTGTCTCTGTCGCCACTCGCCAGTGAAGTGGAAGCGAAGGAAGGGAAACAGGAAGGTTTTCATCCTTGTTCCACTTCATCCTCTCATCGGTGTGTTTAACTGGATGAAGTGTAACTCTGTTCTACCTGTAATAAAGAGGAAATGCAGGAGCATCAGGCAAACCTGCTGCCTCTCATCCAGGTCTGATGTGTTTAACTGGATTCACATTAACTTTCACCTCTGCTTTATGTCCCTTTTCAACCTTGGGGTCGAGACCCCACATGGGGTCGCCTGGAATTCAAATGGGGCCGCTTGAAATGTCCAGTAATTGATTACAAAAAACGAATTATTATTCTTTAAAATTATGATTAAAAACACTGCAGACAATCTTAAACAACTGTATCCTATAGATTCACTTTCTCGAATATAAATCGAGGTCAAACAAAATGTAACATATAAAATCTGAGCTGGCACATCTTGATTCACAGGGGGGGCCAGATATTTGTGATGTCAAAATGGGGTCACAAGCCAAAAAAGGTTGGGAACCACTGCTTTAACACAACTCAATGATGACTCAAACCAGGCTTGAACACATTTGCAATATGCATGCACACAGGCCATAATAGGACCTTCATGGTGAACATGTGTCCATGTATGAGTGATTCTTCATTTTTGACCTTTAATGTCTTTAAAAGATACATTTCTTTTAATTCTATTGTTTTTCTCTCTACAGTTTTCTTAGATCGCCTGGAACAGGCCAAGAATGTTTTCATTGATCAAGAATGAAAGTCAGAAGTTCGAAGATGATCAGATACCGTTGTAGTTCCGACCATAAGCAGCAATTCGGCGGCGTTATTCCCATGACCCGCCGGGCAGTGTTCGGGAAACCGAAAGTAGGAAACGCTGGGCGAGTTGACAACTAAATAATAATATCAAAAATAATTATAAAGGCAATATATTTATTGAAAATTGACCCGTTAACAAGTTTTAACATAGAATCATCCACATTAATATGAGACTTTTTTATAACCAAAAAGTCCTGGGACAAGCTTAGCCCACAACATTCTGGCATATCTGCATTTTCAGCACACACACACAAAAAAAATCAAATGTCACAATTAAGAAGAGCTTTAACACCATAACCCTAATAAATACCTTTTTCATGAAAATTGACCCTGGGGACAGAATTCCCCTTTCAGTTGAAGCAGCACCTGTAGGGACCAGGTCAGACAAGATATGACACATATAATTTTGGAGACAATGATTATGTAGCTTGGGTGGATTGACATTGATTAATGACAAAATGTTAAATCTAAGATGCACACACTGGGCAACGTAGATGCTCATCTCTCACATTGTGCTAACTTCACCCTCCAACTCCCCATTCGTATTATTTCCCAGGAGAATATAAAATATGTGAGTGTACCACACGCAGCAGCTGACATCATTATGGCCATGCCCTGCTGTCAGTGTTACCCCTGCAGGTACAGGCATTTCACTGCGTCCATCACAGACTTTTCATTCTTTCTCGTATAAAGGATGAGTTTGTCTAAGATGTAGATTTTTACTCAGCACAGACATCAGAAAAACGCATCTAGAGTTTGTATTCAGGTCTCAGTTGGGTAAAAGCAGAATGGAAGGATGGTATGGGCTCATACTGTAATGCACACAAAGCGGTATAATTAATGGTGTTAATTTAATGAAACAATGTTGTCAGAGGTGCATCATAAACAAACAAAAAAAAGATCCCTTATATTGGCAAATTTTGCAATGACAACATACACCCCCCTAAAACCCATAGAGACATTATGCAGTGCACAGCTGCTGCCCTACACCCACGTTTTTGCCCCCTCAGGTGTTGTGTACTGTAGCATCACATTGCCTGCATAGTATACGATGCATTCAGGGACATCTGCAAACTGTAGCATTTGCCAATAGCCTGCTTATAATGTGGGGGCGGTTTGGTTCCCCAGACTTAAGGGTTGACACTGAGTCTTATTTCTACTCAGCTCACAGTTTATTATTTACACTGATTTGTCATTGATTCTTAAAGGGTTACGCCAACATTTTTTTTGTGTGTCTTGCCTCACTCCCGAGTCACAAGCAGATAGACACCATCCTTTTGACTGTGAATGCAGTAACGAGGAAGATAGAGCCCGTATTGCCTATAATTAGCTTAGCTCAGTGTAAGTGTATGGGTAGTGTTAGCCTGCCTCCACCTAAAGTCATCAGAGACACTCTTCAGAAACTCTAAACGGACCGATCTTCGTCTCAGAGCTGACAAAACTCTCCAGTAAGGCATCTTGAGTGGTCAAATGCCGGTAACGGGACGAGACCGGTCAAAACCGAGGG
Source organism: Decapterus maruadsi (assembly GCA_030347415.2). Taxonomy (NCBI): domain Eukaryota; kingdom Metazoa; phylum Chordata; class Actinopteri; order Carangiformes; family Carangidae; genus Decapterus; species Decapterus maruadsi. Next base: position 4,449,952 of record CM064906.1, read on the forward strand.
TTCAAGCAAAGACGGTTTATTTTGGTTCAAGCTAGCTACATAGAGGGTAGGTTAGCTTTCTATTTCTAAGTAAAAGCACTTCTATATGTAAAGGGCAACGGGTGTTTTATTTTGTGAAAGTAACCGGAAGTAGCTTGAATAGCGCCAAATTCGTCCAAACAAAATTGTAAACAGCTGGTACTTAGACAAATTAACGACACACTGCTGATCTAAACGGCTACTTTCTTGCTTAAAAGTGTTTGAATTGTTGAAAAAGTGATATATTTACAGAGTTTAGAGCTGAAATGAAATCAGCTTCTGACTGCTGATTTCGGCTTGGGTAGGAGGCAGGCTAACACTACCCATACACTTCCAGTGTTTGAGCTAAGCTAATTATGAGCAATACAGGCTATATCTCCGTTGTTACTGCACGCACAGTCGAAAGAATGGTGTCTATCTGCTGGTCATGGACTCAGGAGTGAGTCAAGACACGGAAAAAAAAAAGTTGGTGTATCCCTTTAATGCATCGTATATGTTAATTCTATCAGTGAAGCGTGAAATCCAGCAGATCAGGGACCAGAATGCAACAGTGCTGTAACCACCTGCCTCTCCATCTGTATCATCATCAGTTATCATTTACCACAGTTTGGACACATAATAATATAAAGGACGGATGATTTGTCACAACATGCATCTGTCTCTACATACAAGCTGTGGTATGTTCCCCATAATATGTACTTCCTGTGTGGCTGTTTTCTGTTTAGTGCCTGCTTTATGTGTCATGCAGATTTGTGTAGATGCTTGTGGTCATGTTGTGTAGGTGTGGGACTCCCGCTGGAGGCTGTAAGTGAGGTGAAGTGCAGTCCTCTCTGTCTTTTCAACTGTTTATACAGCACACTCCTCATTTAGCTATTAGTCATCGCGCACATTTGCACACAAACAGACTTGCATGTTCAAAAGGCATTTAAATATACCCCCATGTGAGCACTCATTTTTAATGCGTGTACTAATGTGAGAATGCGACCACATACATAAATGCAAGCGTGACCCACATACACATTATGAAGTAAAAATAACACACTTACACATAAGATTCAGTCCTGCTCGCTGTGTTCCCTCCCTCTCTGCAGAAGAGTTTTATTCAGTCTATAGTCGCTTTATATACAGCGTTATTTATAGTCAGTCTTCATACAGTAGTTGGTTTATTTACATGTCTGATACAGCAAGCAGTGACTGGTTTTGATGCTGCAATCCATACAGTATGTGTACACACCAGTGGCGGCTGGTGACTAAAAAAATTGGGGGACAGGAACAGCAGCCCACAGCATGTTATTTTGACTAGTAGGCTACTTATCCCTACTTTGTTATAGTCAATGAAAACAGTAAAACAATGTCTTACAAGATTTAGTAAAAACAACATAATTTTATTCAATCGTACTGTTTTCGGATTAACACGGGTCTAATTGTGGCAAGGTGAAGAGGGACCCGGGCGGGCTTCGAACCCCAGACTCCCAGGTCGGAGTCATGCGCGCTAACCAGTCGGCCAAAGGGACATCCCCTTGGCCAAGTAGCCAGGGCACATGATCAACTGGAGGCATAGTGACAGGACCACCACTGTCACATAATGATATCATGGATGTGGGATGTAAGCTATAAAAAAACCCAAAAAAAACCAACAACTTCCTACACTGGGCCTTGAACCCATACCTCTCGCTCCAGTGGCGGCAGTGCTAACCACTACACCAGACATGGGCATTCTACGGCCCGCGGGCCAGACCCGGCCCACACGCCGTCCCAATCCGGCCCGCGAGCCGAACTAGCCTACTATGACCCGATTGCTTTTATTGCGTTGATGCGCACTAATCAGCTGTTTGAAACCGTGACAGCCCTTAGACCAGGAGCCTGCATATTGCAGACAGAAACCTCCTCCAGATAGAATGCAGTGATGAACAGCTGCTCGGTCTCTTTGTCTGTCGGACACCGGAGGTCCGACGGAGGAGAGAGAGGCGCCGCTCTGCTGCAGGTAGAGCAGCGTAGTTTTGACCACCGCGACTCTGTCAGCGGGAGACCGGGGACCGAGCCGGTGTTTCACAACCCTCCGTCAGCCCAACCATGTCATCTGCTGGCGGTTATAAAGCGGCAACTAATTGTTATTTCCCAAACACTGAAGTTTAGCAAACTCTGATTATTATTTTATGAGATCGCTGGGTTTTCTGACGTGATCCACCATGACTGATTGTAGCCACGTGCGTCTGAAGCCTCCATCCACCAATGGCTATGCTTGTAATAAAAGCAGTCTTTTTGTAATGTTGGTGCTGTTAGGCAGCAGCAAAGGAGTAGGATATTTTGTTTCTTCATAAATAAAATGTTATCTACACAAATCAGAACAGTCTCACTGAATCAGAACTGAAAAGGATCTTAGTGCTATTCAGGTGTCTGTGAACATTATTAGCCTAATTGGTGCAGTCATTTATGGTTTGGTTGAAAGTTTGCCTTGAGTCCATATTAATATAATATAGCATGTTTCTTCAGTGATCTGTGATGGACTATAGCCTAAGTTGAAAATGCGATTACATGGATTGTCAAAATGAAAATCAAATCAAACTTTATTTATAGAGCACTTTTCATACATAGACTGTAACACAAAATGCATTGTGGATTGTGGGCTGTCAGCCTATATTGTAATGCAATTATTTACACTAAATATAGATAATATAGTGTATACTACTGTATATTAGGCTATATTATATATAATTCAGCAATAAATATGATGTTTCAATTTGATTTCGAATCGTGTGGCCCTTCACTTACTTTATCGTCATCAGTGTGGCCCCCTGGAAAAAATGTTTGCCCACCCCTGCACTACACCATCAGCATAGTTACATGCTAATTGTTGATTAGCAGGTATTTTATGGGTGAGTCGGTTTACCGTCAGTTGTCTACCACAAAACACCACACGCGGTCACTTCTCCTTACTGCATACTTGCCAACCTTGAGACCTCAGAATTAGGGAGATATTCAAAAGGGCTGTATGCCGGGGTGGGGGTGGGGGGTGGGGATCACTGCTTTAAAGTATTAAAGGGCCAACGAGGAGTTTCTATTCGGTTATAAAACAGTCTCACGTTAATGTGGATGAATCTACGCTACCCGCACTTGTTAATGGCTCCATTTTCGATCAATATATCGTTTTGTCTCTATCATTATTTTGTTATTATTAGTGGTGGCGGAAATGCTGGTCGAGCCGACCAGCACTTATTGCTTTCGGTTTCGCGGACGCAAATGAGAATAACGGCGATTCGGGCGGCGTTATGGTTGGAACTACGACGGTAACTGAACCTCTTTGAACCTCTGACTTTAATCCTTGATGAATGAAAACATGAGTCCGTCTTGCGCCGGTGGAGGAATTCTACGGTGCGGCCGGAGGCAGCGTGAAAACACTTCGCTTCTCCAAAACTCCTCGTTGTCCCTTTAAGCAACAAGTTGTTCTTGTTGCACCTGTTGCAGAGTGAATGCATATCACTGCTGCGTTAGAGGGCTGCGCCCCGGAACCTTTGTCAGTGGGCTCGTGTAACCCCGCCCTAGTAAAGTAGGCACACCTGTTGTGTTGCACATGTAATGTTCCGCCTACTGGCCGATGTATGTATGCTGCTCGGAGTGTGAGTAAACGAAGTAAACACGGTAACCGGCGCCTGCGTGTATTATTGCTAAGAGAGCAACCACTCAGGTTACAACACTGGCGACGAGGATTAAGAACGCAAGTCAAGCCGAGGATTTATGTTGCAGAGTAGGTAAAGTTACCGTATGAGTCGAAGAAGAAGTTGGCGCGCAGTTAACAGTAATGGCTACCGTCGGCTCGCTCACCGAGTTTGTCGAGGAGGACGGCGACTGGGTGGAGTATGTCGAGAGACTGGAGCACTTTTTCCTCGCTAATGACATTAGAGACGAGGGAAAACAGCGGTCGATTCTTCTCAGTGTGTGCGGGGCCAAGACGTACAAGCTCATCCGCAATCTTGCCACGCCGCGGAGACCGGGAGACATCGGCTTCAAAGAACTGGTAACCATGGTGCAGAATCACCACAACCCAAAGCCATCTGTAATTGTCCAGCGCTTCAAATTTCACACTCATTCACGCAAGCCAGGAGTGACAGTGGCTGCGTTTGTCGCGGAGCTGAGACAGTTATCCGAGCACTGTGAGTTTGGAGCGGTGCTGGAGGACATGCTGCGGGACAGGTTAGTCTGTGGAATTAATGACGACGGCATGCAGCGCCGTTTGTTGGGAGAAGCCACGCTAACTTTCAGAAGAGCGCTTGAGATCGCCCAAGCTATGGAAACAGCAGCTAACAACACTAAAGACATTAAAAATGCTAACGGCGGTGCGCAGCCAGGCGCCATTCATCTGATGTCAAAAGAAAAAAGAGGCAAGCCATTAAAGTCTGTGGAGTGTTATCGTTGTGGGGGAGCTCACTTTGCAAATGACTGTGGTTTTAAGGACTCAGTTTGCCATAACTGTCAGAAAAAAGGACACATTGCTAAAAAGTGCAGGGGAGCTAAAAATAAACAAAAGAAAGAATGGGGAAAATCAAAGCCCAAGATGAACACACATCACCTGCAGAGTGAAGAGCACGAGGAGCAGTGTTCATTCAACATGTTCAATGTCACTGGTCAGCCGCGGGCTGAGCCCATCTATACAGCACTTCAGGTAAACGGCAGTGAACTGAAAATGGAAGTGGACACTGGTGCCTCAGTTTCAGTGATTAGTCAAGGCACTTTCCATAAGTTGTGGAACTCAGATGGTGCACCTGAACTTAAAGAGACTAATATCAGACTGAAAACATATACGGGTGAGTGCATTCCACTTGTGGGCGCTATAGATGTGGACATTGAGTATCATGGACAAAAAGCTAAAGCTACACTGCTAGTAGTTGAGGGGGAGGGGCCTAGTTTGTTGGGTCGTGATCTCCTGCAGAAAGTTCGCCTAAATTGGGGGGACATTTGGGGGGAAGTCAAAAACATCACAGTAGTACAAGACATTCTAGCTAAATATGCAGATGTTTTTAAAGATGAACTTGGCACCCTCAATGGCACATCAGTGAAGTTGTGCGTGGACCCCGAAGCACAGCCACGCTTCTTCAAACCACGCACCGTGCCATATGCCATGAGAGCTAAAGTGGAGGCTGAGTTAGAGAGGCTGCAACAAGCAGGGGTGATTGAACCTGTTGAGTTCTCTGACTGGGCAGCCCCAATTGTGCCAGTTGTAAAAGAAGATGGTGGAATACGCATATGTGGAGACTACAAATTGACAATTAATCAGGCCTCACAGCTCGACACCTACCCCCTGCCTCGTGTGGAGGACCTGTTTACCATGCTAGCAGGTGGAAAAACATTCACGAAGCTGGATATGAGTCACGCGTACCAGCAACTGCTGCTGGACGAAGAATCAAAACAATATGTGACTATCAATACACACAAGGGTCTATTCAAGTACAACCGCTTGGTGTTCGGTGTTGCATCCAGTCCAGCGATTTTCCAGCGTATTATGGACAATTTGCTTCAGAACATTCCTCATGTTGCTGTCTACCTGGACGATATCCTGGTCACTGGCAGGACAGAAGAGGAGCACTTGAGAAACCTTGACCAGGTGCTGAAGAGGATGTCAGACGCTGGACTGCGTCTGAAGCGCAGTAAGTGTGTTTTTCAAGCTCCAAGTGTCACATATCTGGGTCACCGGATTTCAGCTCAGGGTCTGTCACCTGTGGAGGAGAAAGTGAGGGCGATAAAGGAGGCTCCAAGTCCAAAGAACGTAGCAGAGCTCAGGTCGTTCCTGGGCTTAGTGAACTACTACGGAAAGTTCTTACCTGACCTCTCTACTGTGCTCGCCCCACTCTACCTGCTCCTGCACAAAGACAGTTCATGGAAGTGGCAGCAGGCTCAGGAGGAAGCTTTTCAGCATGTTAAAGGACTGTTGCACTCAGCACGACTGCTGGTGCACTTTGACCCCAGCAAGGATGTTGTCCTGTCTTGTGACGCCTCCCCATACGGCGTGGGGGCGGTACTTTCTCACCGTATGGAGGACGGGAGTGAGAAGCCCATCAGCTACGTGTCACGTACTCTCACTGCAGCAGAAAAAGGGTACTCACAGTTAGAAAAAGAAGGGCTAGCTATAGTTTTTGCTGTAAAACGCTTCCACCACTACCTGTTTGGTCGCCCTTTCACCATCTTTACAGACCATAAGCCTCTGATGGGTCTGTTTAGTGAGTTAAAAGGCATTCCTGCCATGGCATCAGCGAGAATACAACGCTGGGCGTTAACCCTGTCAGCATATCAGTATCGTATAGAGTACAAGGCAGGTAGTGAAAATGCAAATGCTGACGCCTTCAGCCGCCTGCCTCTCCCTGACACGCCAAGTCACACTGGCCTGCCCCCAGAGACTGTTTTTCTGATGGACAGACTGTCAAATTCCCCAGTGACAGCAAAACAGATCAAACTATGGACTGAGAGAGACCCAGTGTTATCACAGGTTAAGAGATGGATAATGCAAGGATGGCCTGTGACTGTTGAGCAGGAGGAATACAAACCTTTTGTCAAGCGCAAACTTGAGTTGAGTGTGCTTGATGGTTGTCTGCTCTGGGGCTCCAGAGTGGTTGTTCCTCCCCCAGGGCGAGCACAAGTGATGGAGGAGCTACATGATGCCCACCCTGGGATATCGCGTATGAAGAGCCTCGCCAGGTCATTTCTGTGGTGGCCTGGGATGGACTGTGCCTTGGAAGAAAAGGTAAAAGCATGTTCACAATGTCAGCAGAACCAAAAGATGCCAGCGTCAGCGCCGCTCCACCCATGGCAGTGGCCAGGCCGTCCATGGTCCAGGCTTCATCTGGATTTTGCTGGTCCATTTATGGGTCGGATGTTCTTGGTGCTCGTGGACGCTTATTCTAAGTGGCTCGAAGCCCATATCATGTCAAGTATCACTGCCCCAGTTACTACAGAGACACTTAGAGGCATATTTGCAACACATGGACTGCCAGACATGATTGTGACAGACAATGGGCCCACTTTGACCAGTGAGGTTTTCAAAGAGTTTATGGAGAAAAACGGGATCCGTCACGTCTGTTCTGCTCCCTACCACCCCGCCTCTAACGGCTTAGCAGAAAGAGCTGTTGGGACTTTGAAAGAGGGACTAAAGAAAATGTCGGGACACTCTCTGGAAACCAAGCTTTCCCGTTTCCTGTTCCAGTACAGGATTACACCTCACACTGTGACTGGAGTGCCCCCAGCGGAAATGTTACTGGGACGGAGACCAAAATCTCATCTGGATCTCCTCCGCCCAGATGTCAGAGCAAGAGTCGTCAGGTCGCAGGATGTGCAAAAAGCGCGACGAGACCAACATGCTAAAGAGAGACTTTTTCACCCAGGGGACTGTGTGTATGTTAAAAACTTTGCCACAGGTTCGCCCTGGCTGCCAGGAGTCATTCACCGCCGGACGGGTCCAGTGTCTTTTGTGGTGGACTTGTCTGATGGTCGGCAGGTTCGCAGGCACCAGGATCACCTGCGTATCCGCCATGATGGGGGAGGGAAAGGTCCTCAGTGTGTGTCACACAAGGACAGTGTGAGCAGCTCTGGAGACGATGTTGTGGTGCCAGTGACACCAGAGCACACTGAGTTGTCACCTGAGGGACTGTCAGAGCTCACCAATGTGGCACCTGATGGACTGTCTGTGCAGGCTGCTCTACCTGCCGCTGTTCCCAGGTCTGGAGACCCCACTCCAGAACTAAGGAGATCAAAGAGGCAACACAAGCCTCCAGATAGACTGAACTGTTAAAAATATGCAAAGAAAAGAAAAGAGTTCAAAAATGTTTATTAAAACAAGATACAGTGGTTTTGTTGTTGGGTTAAGAAAATGAGTTTCTATCTGCTGCAAATGAAAATGTTTGGTGTAACAAAAGAAAAAGTAATGCAGTTAAACGATAACATATGCTTTAATACTTTATAACCACTGAGGTAACAAGTCTATGTTCTAATTTGTGCTCTTGTAGGTTTGCACTTAAAGGGGGAGAAGTGTTGCAGAGTGAATGCATATCACTGCTGCGTTAGAGGGCTGCGCCCCGGAACCTTTGTCAGTGGGCTCGTGTAACCCCGCCCTAGTAAAGTAGGCACACCTGTTGTGTTGCACATGTAATGTTCCGCCTACTGGCCGATGTATGTATGCTGCTCGGAGTGTGAGTAAACGAAGTAAACACGGTAACCGGCGCCTGCGTGTATTATTGCTAAGAGAGCAACCACTCAGGTTACAACAGCACCAGTCTGTGAACGCCCCCACCAGGTCCCTGTATTCATCTTCCTGTCCCTTCTTCACACATGCCACTATGGCCGTGTCGTCAGAGTACTTCTGAACATGGCAAGATTCAGATGTGGATGTGAAATCTGCAGTGGACAGTGTGAAGAGGTAAGGTGAGAGCACAGTGCCTTGTGGTACTCCTACACTGCTCACCACTGTGTCTGACATGCACTTCCCCAGCCTCACATACTGTAACCGCTCTGTAAGATAGTTATAGGCCCACAAGATGATGGCTGGATCTACACCCATCTTCTCTAGCGTTCCTCTCAGAATACTAGGTTGGATTGTGTCAAAGGCACTAGAAAAGTCTAGAAACAGCAGTCTCACATATCGCCCAGGTTCATCCAGGAAGGAGTAAATCCGATGCAACATGTAGATGATTGCATCGTCCACCCCAATGGTTGATGTTTGCAACTTTACACTGGCATTTAAAAAAAAAAGGCTTTAAGTGATTATACAGTTTGATATTGTGCTTTTTGTATTTTTGTTTTCAAGATAAATCAAACATGTCACTTGTCAAACAGGATTGTTTTTTGTTTGTTTGTTTTCAAATGTAAAGTCACATGATGCATCATCCCACTGGGTTCCAATGATGTCATCACATTCCGATGGCATGTGCCTGTGTGATGTCATACAGAATGTTCCCATCATCCTGTGTGATGTCATACACTTCCTTTGATCTCTGCTGAAGAAGGCTAGCACTTGACTTCACAGACACATTACTCATTTGATCGTCACAGTGAACGGCAGAAAATCTGACCTCTCTGTAAACTTACAAGTGATTCATTGCTGTTAATTACAAGATATTACAAGTTATTATTGATAACAAGTGATACGTAAGTGTAATTAATTTACAGCCCACATTTTGTCTTCCATCTACAACCGTGCTCTGTTCAGCAACGTTGGAAGGACGTGACAAAATGTCATCTGGTCAAGCAACCGGACACCAGCAACTGGGGAACGACCCTCAGATGCAGCAATTCCTTCAAAAACCACTTCTGGACACCAATGTTGTGAAGGAGCTGGCTGAAGAAAATGCTGCTCTGAGGCAACAGCTGCTGAGCCAAAAGCACAACTGGATGCAGGAGAAGAATCAATTGCAGTCTTGGTATAAAAATCTGTACGTTACACAAACCTGCGAACTCAATCTCTGCAAGGACGATCTCGTTGTCTGCCAAAACAAAAACAGCTGGTTCCAAAACCAGCTGAAGGTAAGAGACGAGAAGATTGCATCGCTGGAGGACTCCTTTGCCAAGTCACTTGGTGGCTTCATGACAGCAAAGGAAGCTGAACTCCAAGCTATGGAGGACAGTTACAACATGAAGATTGACCAAATCATTAAAGAAAAAGATGCAGAGAACTCCTTTGTTAGAGGTGCAAACGCAGCACTGGGGAAAATGCACATGGACGGCATTGAGGACCTCCAGGCAACCAGGGACAAGCTCCGGAAATGCGAGTTTGACTTGGAAGCCAAAACCAACGCCCTGCATGAGATGACGACCAGCAAGGACAAGAAGACGGCAGTTGAGCTCCAAGCTTTGAAGGAAAGCTTCGAAAAGAAAATTGAGCTCATCATTAGCGAGAAAGACAAAGAGCTCTCTAGTGTCAGACATGAAAATATGGCCCTGGAAACACTGAACAATGAGCGCAGACTTGAACTCCTCGACATGAGGACCAGGCTGCAGGAATATGAATCTGACTGCAAGGAGAAAACCAAGGCCTTGCAGCAGGCGACTTCCAAGGAAGAGAAGATGGCCGTTGAGCTCCGAGCTTTACAGGAGAGCTTCCAAGAGAAAATTGAGCTCATCATTAGTGAGAAGGACAAGGAGATTTCCAGGGTCACAAGTGAAAACATGGCACTGGAGCTAATGAACAAAGAATGCCGGCTGGAGCTCCTCGACACCAAGACCAAGCTAAAGAAATGCCAAACTGACTGTGAGGACAAAACCAAGGCCTTGCAGCTGTCGGCTACCAACAAAGACAAAATAATAGTTCAGCTCCAAACTTTCAAGGAGAGCTGCAAGACAATTCATCTCCTGGTCAAAGAGAAGGACAGAAAGATCTCTGCTTTCATCCACGAAAACAACGAACTGATCAAACTAAAACAACAGCTGGTACAGGAACTGGAGGTCCTCACGACCACGTCCAAGAACTCTGAAGCCAGAGTCGAGGACCTGCAGCAAAGGCTTTGTCAGGAGATGCAAGAGAAAGAGGAGCTCCACAGGAAGACGGTGGACATGGAGGAGAGATGGAATAGAGATGAGAGATGCTGGTTGTCGTGGACAACACAAATGGAGAAGGAAATGGAGAGCCTGGCCACTGAAAACACAGAGTTGCAGGAACTGGCCTGCAAGACTGACAAGGAGAAGGCAAAGATCAGGAAAGAGGAGCAAAAGAGGCTGAAAGAGGAGCTGAAGCAGCAGAAGGAGCAGGAGAAGAAAGAAAGGGAAGAGAGAGAGAAGAATGAGAAAAGGGAGAGGAGAGAGAGAGAAGAGCAAGACAGGGAAGAAAGAAAGGAGAGAAAGAAAATCGAGAAGAGGGAAAAGAAAGAAAGGAAAGAACAAGAGAAAAGAGAAAGAGAGGAGAGAAAACAGAACGAGAAGAGGGAGAGGAGAGAAAGAGAGGAGGGACAGAGAGAGGAAAGGACAGTGGAGGAATAGAAACCCCCTCCCCTCAACCCCCCCCCCCCCTCCCTTTACCCTCCCTCCCCTGCTAGAAATGAATGGATTGAGTGTCAACGTTGGGTTTTCTCCAGGTGCTCTGGTTTCTCCCACCTGTTTCATTAAGAAAAAAAAAATCTGTTCATTTTGTTGTTCTTGATAACAAACATAAAATAATGAATCTATGTTTGTTAAACCAGCAACAACTGAATGAATGTTTACACAAATCCACCAGATATCCCACCAACTATCTCTCTATGAAATCTCTCTCCCTACCCTCAACCCCCCACTACCCTCCACCCTTTACCCTCCACCCCCCACCACCTGAACAACTCCTCCTGTAGCATGGTGCTCTCAAACTAAATGAATGGATTCAGTGCCAACATTGGGTTTTCTCCAGGTGCTCTGGTTTCTCCCACCTGTTTTGTTTTAAAAACAAAACAAAAAAAACAAAAAAAACCCAAACATCTATTGCACGTCTGTCCGTCCTGGGTGAGGGATCCTCCTCTGTTGCTCACCCTGAGGTTTCTCTGATTTTTCCCTGTTAAAAGGGTTCACCATGGAGTTTTTCCTCAGTCGATGTGAGGGTCTAAGGACAGAGGATGTTGTTGCGATGTGATGTGAAGCCCTTTGAGAGAAACTGTTTGTGAAAAACGGGCTCTACAAATAACATTGCCTTGCCTGTTCTGTTCATTTTGTTGTTCTTTAGAATATTATGTAGCTATATGAGCAACAATTGAATGATGGCACAAATCCACAAGTACTTGAGAAAAGCAGTGAAGATCTGCCACTGAGTATCTATGAAATCTCAAAATGGCCGACTTCCTGTTGGGTTGAGGTCACGATGTTGTGATTCAATAGGATCCTCCGTCTGACTTCATCACCACTTGGGCCCTAAATATTTCCCCCCTCCCCTTTCCCCTTACAATTATTACTTTATTTCTCTTTTTATCCAGCTTCTCTATTAAATATTAACATGTCATGATCAATATGACATGAATCTTCAATGCATGCAATTGTATTTTTCTGTATTTCTTTGTTCTTTAGTTTAGTTTAACAAGTTTATTTGTATCAGAGAATAACATTAGTGTCAGATTGAGAAAAGATGCTTTGTACTGATACTGATAGTCAGTTCAGAAAGAGAAACATCATGGATTGTTTTGCACACTAATGGACATCAGAATAAGTTATCAGAGCTAAGCATTTATTTATTTATTTATTTACTTATTAAAGGGATAGTTCAACATTTTGGCAAAGGTTTGTTACCTTTAATTGTCGGTGCAAGCTATTTTTAGAACGGCGGAACAGAGCCGCGAGCTGCTCAGAGCTACGCTATGAAGGCTCATGGGATTTCTTGGTTTCCCTCATCAAACTCATCACAGACACAATCCAACAGTTTATCCGGTGTGCTTTAGATTTCTCTACTCACCACATGTCTCTGCTCAGTTGGCCAGAAGAGAACATTTCATGTTAAAAAATTATGTGTAGCCTATGTCTTCACATAATCACATAACTTTTTTTTTTTTTGCCTTTTTTTTTTTTTTTTTTAAATCAAACTGACCTGTCACTCTCTGTCCAACAGCAGTGAGTTGACATTTAGCAGAGCTGTTACACAAGAGGAAAAGATTTTCCCTCCAACTGTTGCACTATGAAAATTAAATGTGAATAATAGATTAGGTTTAGCACGGTGAAACTAAAAATTTACAGCAAAACTGGATAAAACAGAACTGCTCATGATAAAAGTTGCCCAAATCTAGTTGTATAGCCTACCTAACAATACCACTCCAAGAACACTTACATAATATACATGTAATTATGATTTATAGCCAGATTTGACCTAGTGTTTATCCTGTTAGTGGTATCTCCTGACTGCTTCTCTCTAATATCTCCCAACAGTTTATCCAGAAATCTGCTGATATTTACTTTCAAATCAATGCCAATATCTCTGAAAACTCGTATTTCTTGTGCTGAGAGCAGCACGAGCAGCGCGGCAGGGAGTGAAAGTTTGGCGCACATAGCAACAGTAACCAAGGGGGGTTGGAGTGTCATTGGACCAACCTGCTGTCAATCTTGTGTTCTGATTGCTGAAGAGCCTCCTCCGTCATGACGTCATTTTACGTGTCTCAGCCAATCACAGGTCAGGATGAAGACATCCTAAATGCATTGAGTCAATGGAAGAAGATCCCGCCCCGAGGTCAGTTAGGGAAGGAAAAATCATCTTACCACCTCCCTTAAGCCCCTACCTTCCTGCTCCTCACACAGACTGCTCTGTCTCCTGAGCTGCTGGCGGCGCCTTTGAACCGTTTTAAGTGGATTTTCTTCCAAAAAACAAACTTTTTTTGTAAAATACATTATATCTACTATATAATATTTTATAAATTACACTGAGATTTGGTAATGATTTATTTAAACTAGTTACTCTTTCTTAAATAAAAAATCAATTTTCCTCTTGCCTCTCAAAAAAAGAGGAGGACCAACCTCCTCTGCCTCAATGGACCAGCCTCCTCTGATTCTCCTACTACTATCAAATAAAGGCAAAAAAAAAGTGTTACTATCACAACATTGCTGTGTTTACCTGCATTTAGCTGAACTAGACGCAAGTTAGTCTCATTTGTCCAGTTTAATGATAAAAACAAATGTTAACTCCATTAGGCTACAGTACATGGCAGATACTTGATTTATTTGTGAAATTCTGTTATGTTGCGTCAAATTTGTTAATTTTGTTTAGCTTATGATATGTCTCGATTAGTGTCATGTGTTGGTCCTTTAATTTTTTATTTAGTCAAGTCACTCATGTCTCGTCCTGTCATGCACTTCCTGTTTTATTTTGTACTCACCTTTTCCCTCTTGTTTCAGATCCTGACTTTCTCCTTGTGTGCCTTCCCTTCGTTGTGATTGTCAACCCCTGATCGGTTCCACCTGTGTCCCCCTACACCCAGAGTCACTGTCATGCAGCCAGAGAAGCCACGTTTCCTTCTGTCCTCCAAGTGAGCGTTTCTTTTGGTCCATTGTTAACCTCCTTGAGAGCGTTTTTTGTTGGTAAATACATTTCCTTTTAGTTCAGCATTTGAGTCCTCCTTCCTGTTTTTCAACAGCTAACAAAGCCTTTCACTGAGCTAACCACAGATGTTGTGTAATTAATGCTCTTAACTTGTACCAGAGCTAATACATAACACTCCCAAGATTATTTTATTAATAACCCACATAATCCTAAACAAATTAATTAGCCTGCCCATAAAGCACATCAACATCATATGCCCTTCACAGAACTGTGTTTCTGTATTGTTGGTGTTTGTGATTTTAGAGCTCAGGCTCCATTCATAACGCAGAGAATGATTTAACTCATTCAAACAGGAATTATACAGCTGAAAGAGGAATATACAGAGAGCTGTCAAGTACATGTCATTTGGAACAGAAGGATTTGGTAATTGTAGGTCTCTCAGAATAAGAGGAGGGGAGCAGACGCTGTCTTCATGCATATTTAATCAGTTTAGAGAGGAAGGGAGTGTGTGTGTGTGTGTGGGGGGGGGTATACTGTAAAAAAAAAAAAAAACACTGTATACACTGATCAAGAGATGGGGAGAGTTTAAAGGGATAGTGCACCCAAAATTCAAATTTCACTCATTATCTACTCGCCCTCATGTCGACTAAGAGCTGTGAGAATTTTCAGAGTCCTCCGTTCCTTCTCTGAGTTATGGGGGGGTCCACGCAGCAGTATTTCTATGGTTGTGAATGGATACAACTTTTCGTCGTCCAAAAAAACACACCTAAATAACATCCAAATACCTCCATACTGCTCGTTTGTAATGTCCCTCTTGTATTGAAGCCCCCACATGAGAAATTGTTCAGAAAAAAAAATTAAGTAAGTCTATATTTTAAGCTTGTTTGTAGCGGAAGCTCCCAGTGTCTCAGTTCACTGCTTCCTGTGTCAGTACAAACCGGTGGAACAATTTCTCATGTCGTTTTCTGGCTAAAGAAGCAAAACTTGTCGTGAAAGAAACTGGTGCATTTTGTGATATAGATTAGGACGATGGAGTAGGGCTTACAAAACCTCTCAGCCCCAGGGCCTACCATTAGGTTAAAGGTCAATTCCAGGCGAATTCAACTCGGGGGTGTATGTTTCTATCATTTTCTGTCTAAAAGAAGGAATGTGAAGATTTTCTGTGGGAAAAAAATTGCGGCTTTGAGGGATGTAAACAGCCTAAGCAGCGGAACTTGCATCCGCTCCCATTCATTGCTGCCGTGGCGATGCTGGGACAGACCAAAGCCCTTCTAGGCAAGTCAGGCCACTCGGCGGCCATATTGGCGACGCTTCGAAAAGCCCAAGAAGACCAGACCCCTATCTAATTGAATGGGACCATGGCCAAACCCACTCTTTAACGTTATTGTACGACAGAAAAAACATATAGACATGATCGCCGGTGAAATGAAATACAGATCGAAACCAAAAAAACATAGACTTTACCGCAGAATAACGTTTAAATCGCTATTTTTTTCCACAGGGTGTACTCAACTGCGCATGCGTGCGGATTTACGACACCGCTGTCCCTGTACGGCCGTAACGGCTGTTGTAGCAGCAGCCCGGGCTACACCGGTCTGCTCTGCTCTACCTGGAGACATACCGGCTTGAATCTGGAGATTTTTGCCCAAAAATAAATGCTAGACTTACATGAAATCCGTCTTAATCATCACATATGGGCTCATAGTTCATTGTGGTGGTGACTGTCTGTACCCCCCTTCCCGCCCCCCCGAGCCCCACTTACCTGTCTCGGATGCTACCGAGTGCTAGCTCTCTGTCTCAGCAGCAGGCAGTTAAAATAAATAAATACAGTCGGAGTGAACCGCTGGAGCCACGGACTGATTACCGACCATCACTGACAACTAAAGCCCTGACCGGTAATGAGGGGCATTGTGCTGATGCTCGATGCTAACTAGAAGTAGCGTTTAGCATCCGCCGCTAACTTCCATTAGCATTTAGCATCGGCCGCTAACCGCCGTTTCTCAGCTCACAACAAGGCTCTCGTACTCTATACAGTTAAACAGTAGAGGCTCTCGTTAACGGTGACGGAGTCTATCGGTCCACGGCTCCATTGCTTCACCCGGACTGTGTTTTCTTTTTTGCTGCTGCTGCTAACATGCACAGGAGGCTAACGCTTAGCCCCAGGTGGAGTGGGGGAGTTTTTGTTCTGGTTAAAAAGTGAAACAAACTCTACATTCAAAATTAAATTAAAGAAAATGTGGACTGATCGGTTCATTGTAAAACATTTATTGATGTGAATGTGGTGAATTCTGTACACGTAGCCCCGAGGTAGCAAGGTAGCTCTATCAGCAGCACACACGTGAAGCTGCACTTCATTAAGACCAACCTGTGACGGCCAAATTAACCAGCCGGTCGTAAACCTCTAAAACTCCGCGGGTAAATTAAACAGCTTTCCCCCATGACGAGGAGCCGCTCCCGGTCGCTGCCGCCGGTGGCTCTCTGCACTTATCCGAAAAACCTTTAGGTAAATTTTTAACCTGACCGCTGTTGTTGTTGTTGCCACCAGGTAGGTTGGTCTGTCGTAAAACGACTTGTGCGCATGCGCTGGTGCAACAACATGATTGGCCTTGTTCAGCTCTGACAATGCAGGTGATTGGCTGTTGGTGAAAGTGGGCGGGACATGCGCCATCTTTGGCGTCGCAGCTTTCCCCATTCAAAACCGGTAGAGTGGTCTGTCTCCTCAATATTATAACGTCTCTGGACAGACACAACTACCGCAAAACAGGAGACATTAAACTGAAAACCTTCACATTCCTTCTTTTAGACCTACGGTAAGATGATAGGAACATACACCCCCGAGTTGAATTCACCTGGAATTGTCCTTTAAAGCGGCTCTGGAGACAGGACTATGTATACAGTCATAACTTTATGTGCGTGCATGGAGTTATAGAGATTAGCATCAGAACACTTTTCTGTTTTAAATGTCAGTGTGTCAGTAGGCCTTTATAGTTAATTTCATTATCTTTAGCTACAGGACTCCTGTTTGTTTATCTGTCTCAACTCTTTTGTTGTTATGAAGATAATAATCAACTTTTTCTTTGTTATTCTGCAGATGTGGCATCAAAGATCGAATGTTCTGAAGTTCAGTGGAACAGTTGCTACCTGATAATCCATTATCTGTGGCTGTAGCAGCCTCTTCCTGTTCTGACCTCTTCGTTTCATCATTCTTTAGTCGATGTGAAAGGAACGTCACGCTTAGAGTCTGAATGGAAACCTATACCCAGTCACCATCACTGTGTTTGCAGACTGTCTGATAGCTACACAGGTCTAACAGTGTCACACTGCACACCCTTTCCTGTGCTCATGCTTTAAATTGTTAAACTTCTCTTTGTTGTTTACCATGTATGATATTTATTTTATATGTTTATATTATCAACTCCTGACTTGCTTGAAGTGTACTTTTTTTCCACAGACAGTCATGTGAATTAGATCTAGTTTTACAAACATGTCGGCTTGCTTTACGTAAATAAACATCTGGGTGCATGTTTGAGTCGCCATCTGATGCTGTCTGTGGCTTTGAGGGATGTAAACAGCCTAAGCAGCAGAACTCGCATCCGCTCCCATTCATCGCTGCCGTGGCGATGTGGGGACAGACACAACTACCGCAAAACAGGAGACATTAAACTGAAAATCTTGATATTCCTTCTTTCAGACCTACAATGTTAGGAAAATACAGCCCAGAGTGAATGAATTTGCCCGGAATTGTCCTTTAATGCTTGGGCCAGAATAAGAGGACGTAACTCATTCCAGTGATGGACTGGAGTCATCTGACTTGACAAGAAACCAACAAAGCAGGAAATCGGCCATTTGTTGTAAGACGTATTGACTTGGTTGTGGATGAATACCACGTCTCTCCATCCATCACTAAGACTTCTGATGCGTAAAACATCAATCAATCAATCAATTCATCTACATCATCCATTATAAAGGAGAGGGGTGATGCGTGTTCCTCTATACCAATGGCTGGCAGTTATTTTTCCTGGGGGGCCATACATAGTTTTTGTCACCCTGTACCTTCATTTTTCTGTCGAGATCAAATCAAGAAAACATACAGTGCACACACTCTTATTCTTGTTATATTAAAAATGTACCAATATTACATTTATACATAAGCCTATGATGAAAAATGTTATTATAACAATTATAATCCCATCATCTCAATTAAATGTGACAGGGGGAAGCACGGTTGCACTGCAATTTGTTTGTCTCATGGGCTGGACTGAAGACTGGTTCCAGGTCTGCTACAGTATAGCACTGGTTATACACCCTGGGGTCCATGATTCAATGATCAAATTACAATGAAACAAGAAGTGACAGCGAGGTATGACTGTGTTTTATTTCCCTCTTATTGGTGTAATAAGTCAACACACACAGGTCTCTGTCAGAGGACAAATATCACTTATTGTTAATAACGTCTTCAAATCATAAAAAATGACAATGAAATAAATTCTCAAGATGAGATCAAGTAAAACATGACAGCCCAGAATGAAAAGAGCCTGACTGTTACTAGAAGCAAACAGTTTCAGTTCAGTTCAACCAATAGCTGACCTCAACACTGAGCAATCATCTCTCTTTGAGAGGGGGAGGCATTCATCTCTAATGTCAACGCTCTCTGGCAGCAGCACAGACCTCGGAGAGGGGGCATTGTCTAATGTAGTGTTTGCTCAGAGCTGAAGTGGCTGGGATGGATGGATGGATGGATGGGTGATGGAAGGATGGTAAGATGGATGGATGGATGATGGAAGGATGGAAAGATGGATGGATGGATGGATGGGTGATGGAAGGATGGTAAGATGGATGGATGGGTGATGGAAGGATGGAAAGATGGATGGATGGATGGATGGAAGGATGGAAAGATGGATGGATGGATGGATGGATGGATGGATGGATGGATGGATGGATGAGGAGGTCAGCTGACCTGTGTGGTATCCTTCCACAGTGCATAATGCCAGAGGTGTTTATTTGTAAAATTATGAAAAGAGGGAGGTGGACCATGGATCTCTGAGATTTAAAGGGATACGCCAACATTTTTTAAAATGTTTTTTGCCTCACTCCCGAGCCCATGACAAGTAGATAGACACCATCCTTTCAACTGTGCGTGCAGTAACAAGGGAGATAGAGCTGTATCACCCGTAATTAGCTCTTAGCACTCTTCAGCAACTCTAAACGGACCGATCTTAATCTCAGAGCTGACAAAACTCTCCAGTAAGGCATCTTGAGCGGTCAAATGCCGGTAACGGGACGAGATCGGTCAAAACGGAGGGTTCAAGCAAAGACGGTTTATTTTGGTTCAAGCTAGCTACATCGAGGGTAGGTTAGCTTCCTATTTCAAAGTAAAAGCACTTCTGTATGTAAAGGGCAACGGGTGTTTTATTTTGTGAAAGTAACCGGAAGTGCGTTGGTCACAACAGCTAGCTTGAGTAGCGCCGAATTAGTCAGAAAATGTTTGAAATGTTGATAAAGTGATATATTTACAGAGTTTAGAGCTAAAATGAAATGCTGTTTTCGGCAGGCAGGAATAGTTTGCTCTGAATGCATAATTATGTCGATGTCTGAGGGCCAATAATGGGTCAATCATTTAATAATGATATTTACTCCCTGGTGAAGCAGTGTGCAAATAACCCTGGGCCATTTTGAAGTAAACTAAAATGCAAGAGTAGTTTAAAAAACGCACAAGTTATGCTACGTTCACATGGCGTCCAGCAGACGGTAAACAGCAAATGCCGCTGGACGGAACGGTAAAAACAAACAGTCTGACGGCACAGCACAACGGCAAGACACATCACAATGTTGCTATGCCAACGTCAACATACTCGTACTCACATTTCACGTTTGGTTGAGTTTACCGTCGCGGCGGACGGCAAAAGTTAAAATATTTGAACTCAGGACGGCATTGCTGTTTGCCGTTGCTGTGCACGGTATTTTTTGCCGTGCTCCCCCAAGTTTTGCCGTCGTTCTCTCGTCCACTAACCAGACTCCATGTGAACGCAGCATTAAGAGTAGCTGTACCCACTTCTCCATGGACCACTACACCGCTGATCACACCATTTCCCTTGTGTCACACTTGGTGTATGCATTTTGAGTTATGGTTTTGTCAGTGGTCTTGACCTTTGACCTATGACCACCACAGGATTCCCCCTAGATTTCTACTGATTTTTATTTAGATTATCTCAAAATCTTACTGAGAAATCAGGTCAGGTACTAAAAGCTATTGACCAAAACCTTCTGAGCCTCACGTCTGACTGTTCCCGGTCCATCTCTGTAACATAACGTGACAGTTACAGCAGCGGACGGACATGACTAATCTGACAGGAGACGTATGCTTTTGGATCTGTCAATGTAACTCTGAGTGTGACCAACAGCAGACAGTTTTAGTTCATCTTTTGATTTTAACACTGTGATGCTATGTAGTATAGCTCCATTAGAAAGCATGACACAGATGTGCTGAAAATTAAATCTTTAAAGTTTAGTTTTAAAATAAACTTTTTATTTTATTTTATTTCATTCCAGCTATTGTCACCAGAAAAAAAGTGTGAATATTATGTCACCAAAATAAAGTGCTTATCTAGAACCTGCTGAGTCTGATTTTTTTGTTTGTTGATTTGGATTTCTTCTGATATAATCAAGTTATTATTGTGAAAGTCGTGTTCACTACCCGTCAATGTCTTGAAACAACACACTTATATTACAGGTAGTGGTGAGGAAATTATAAATGAACCTCTCTTGAGATCATTGTTCTTGTTCATGGCTGTGCAGCTGTTGACTGATGGAAAAATACTGAATGTTCCTTTAACCATGTTGATTATGTCCTGTCTTGCAGGATCGTTTTGTGAGAACCTGTCCAGTTTTAATTAGCGAAGCAGCCTTGAAGATAGTGGAGGTATGCAAACGAAAACATCTTCCTTCAACATAAGAGATAACGTGGCTGTTGCTAGGCAGTATGACATGTGATATGAGTACTCTGCTTTCTGCTTAAATACTGATGACTTTTTCTGTTGGGCGAGCTCCTCTGGGAAATTCTGTACACGACTTGAATAAAGAGACAATGACTTCAAAATCCTGAGCATGGTGATTTTTTTCACCCAAATATATACATAAGTTAGACATATAATTCATAAAATAAGTTATTATTTTATTATTTTCAGTTATCAGGAAGCTAAATATTTAATAAATAGTATATTTTAACTACCACACATATAGACTTTTCAATTTTTTTTCTGAACAATTTCTCATGTCGGGGCTTCAATACAAGAGGGACATTACAGACGAGCAGTATGAAGGTATTTGGATGTTTTTTGGTGTGTCTTTTTGGACGAAGAAAGTTGATGTCCATTGACAACCATTGTGGACAAATATTGCTGCCCCACCCCCCAACTTTTAAGGCTCATTTATGCTCAACGTTAAATACGCATACGGATACGGACGGAGCCTTTCGTCCGTATTCTGCGTTCATTTCGTCCGTTTTTACAAAGCTTACGGATACGCACCAAATGGAGCAGTACCACCGGAAACCGTGGGGGCGCTGTTGCTGTCACTACCCGATACGGAGCCTAGAGCCAGTGTGAGACAGAAGAAGAAGATACGACGGCTGAATGAGAGAAAAAAAAAAAAACTCCGTCCTCCAGCCGTGATGAATTTAACGGCCTTACCGACTACGGCATCACATACCGAGTCCATTTTCTTCTTCTATTTATGATGTACTATCAAGATCTCCTCCGTAGTCGCCATGTTTGTTGTCATAAACTTTTGACTCTGAGCTCCCTGCTGGATGTATCGGTTAACATCCATGCCAACGTTAAGGACGCATGAAAGTATGTGGACACTGACGGTAACAACGTTTGAAACGGACCCATACAATTACGTCCGTAAGTGGAGCATAAATGAGCCTTTAGTCGACATGAGGGTGAGTAGATAATGAGTGAAACTTGAATTTTGGGTGAACTATCCTTTTAAGGGTGATATATAAATGAAGTTATTATTATTATTTTATTATATACAAAGACCAATCAACACCACTTTCAACACACTTCAGTTTTCCTTTATAATATGTTACATTAGTTTCCCAGTAATTATGCTGCCATAACTTGGCATTATTCGAACTTTACTTGAATGTTAGTTCTTGAAAAATTCACATGATCAAAAACTTCCAAGATAATTGGCAGCCTACTTGATAGATCCTTCACTTTAGCACACAATCAGTACACAACTACTGCACAGTTTTCACCTTGTTGACAGATGAGTTTCTGGTAAACAAGTTCAACAGCAACATTTCTGACTGAAATCAGAGTTGGTTTGTTCAGCTCATCTGAAAGAACATGATTACCTGTAATGACTCTGAGACTGAATTTACAGCTTGTTAGTCTGACAGATAATTAGTTGGCCAATCAGAGCGCAGATCACCTAATGAGGTCAGAACGACAGTTAACCTTTGAAATGTCAACTTCAGGAATGTGTAGCTCTACTGTACTGTATGTACGAATGACACTGCATGTGTGTGTTGGGAGGAGAGGGGTCGTCCCCTCTCATCTAGAAAAGGTCATTGTCACCGTGATTGTCTCAAAGTTCAGTCAGCTTTGGAGCGGTCAGCTGAAGCCTGCAGCGTACTGGAAAATAAAGCTCCTCAGTCTGCTGACATGACTCAGGAACAGAGGGGGGGGCGAGCGCGGAGGCTCTGCAGCTGTGAGGTCACAAAGTTTACAATGACTAATCAAGTTTCTGCTCCGACAGCCAGTCAGGCAGAGAGGAGGAAGTTAGATCCCTTACTGAAGAACAGATACATAAACCACATCTTACAGTTGAGCTCAGAGGAAGATGGTGGTGGTGTGTGTTGATGCAGACAGAAGGTGTGAGCTCACACTGTGACAGACCCATCACTGATTTCAAGTACTGCTCAGCTGAATGTGATGTGACCGAGTAGGTTCTCCATCACCACTGCTCTTTCACAATGAACGGTGCAAACAGGTTCTATTAAGAGGCGTTACCAGCTGCACTGTTGTAGACATGGCACATATTCATTCTGAAATTTCATATTGAAATTAAAAATTGTATGACTGAAATCTAAAATCACCAACACTATCAATACTGGGTAACTGTGTATACTTTGTTACATGTACTATATCTGTGTATATAGAATGTGACTATATAAGTATTTGGTAACACTTTCCTTGACGCCTATCTCTGTAACACATTACAACCACACTTATAATGCAGTTATAACAGTGTATAACTATAATTATAAACACTCATAAATGATCATATGCTTAATAACAGGTCAGGTATTATAATACGTTATAAGTGTTAGTAATAACACATTGAACAATAGCATTGATAATGCATTATAAATAGTTATAATGTGTTATAATTGGCTTATAAACGTGTATAACTATCATTATAAACACTCGTAAATCACATAAGACAATAAGCATAACACATTATAGAGCATGTCTTATGCTTATTGTTCTAAAGCCTTATGATAATTAATGGAGGGTTCAAGCAAAGACGGTTTATTTTGGTTCAAGCTAGCTACATCAGGGGTAGGTTAGCTTCCTATTTCAAAGAAAGCACTTATTTGTGTAAAGGGCAACGGGTGTTTTATTTTGTGTAAGTAACCAGAAGTTACCAGAAGTGCTAGCTTGAGTCCAAACAAACAAAATAGTAAACAGCTGGTATTTAGACAAATTAACGACACACTGCTGATCTAAACGGCTACTTTCTCACCTAAAATGTTTGAAATGTTGATAAAGTGATATATTTACAGAGTTTAGAGCTAAAATGAAATCAGCTTCTGACTGCTGATTTCAGCTTGGCTAGGAGGCAGGCTAACACTACCCATTCACTTCCAGCATTTGAGCTAAGCTAATTACGGGCGATCTGGCTCTATCTCCCTTGTTACTGCACGCATAGTCGAAAGGATGGTGTCTATCTGCTGGTTATGGATTTGGGAGTGAGGCAAGAAAATTTGGCGTATCACTTTAAGGTAAAGTTATCAGGGTGAGTAAACCACCAGATTTTATGACAGAAAAAAGGTCCAGGTTGTAAAAAAAAACAATGGCTCTTCTCCTTTAATGTAGCAATACTAGTCTTTTTTTCACCTATCAACCCTCACTTCACACCCAGCTACAGATTGACACCAAAAATCTTTCACCCAGCTGTCACATGTAAGTGCACCACTTGAGTAAATGTACTTTTTTAGTTTCTTTCTACCGCTGCTGAACTTTCTTAAAGCATATATTCGGAGGCCAGACAGCATCTGTGGCTTCTGCCCTGTTCTCTGTTTCTGCCTCTCTGTGTTTAGCTAAACACTCCTATTATTTTCATCAGCAGTGATAACGAATGTCCAGGTCTCTGATGGGAGCCTGAACCCTGAAATGCATTAACTGACCGTGACACTGACACCCCACTCACGTCTCTTTACAAAAATGACATCAAACCTATTTCCTGTGTCTGTGTGTCGCCCATCCATCCATCCATCCATCCATCCATCCATCTGTAATACTGTACTCCTTTTGCCATCCAGCCCTATATCTCTCCATGCTCCTAGTCCCTTTTCCTCTCTCCTGATGATCTCAGTGGGACACAACTTTTTCCAGTAACAGTAATCAAAAAAGTTACTGTTTCCCCTTTTACAACTTCAAAATTTTGTACGTTCTATTGCCTATAAAAAAAAAAAGCTCTGATAACGCATGATTTGGTCGCTGTAGGGATGAAGGTGGGCCCCGGACATTTTTTAGATTTTCAAGTGGGCCCCGAGTTGGAAAAGTTTGGGAACCCCTGGCCTACACTTTCAGGCCATCAACTAGTCGGAAAAAGCTGTGTGGAGGAATACTCAGTGGGCCTGATCTACTAAAGGTTTGCTTGTATTAAAACGTGTGCAAACATGATGTCACCCGCAAAAAAATGTGCAAGCTTTTCTCCTAACCTGGTGACGATTGCGTCTCTCAAATGGGCAAAAAAGCATGCGTGATGTATTTAGCGCGTTTGCCTTGATGAATATGCAAATATGGGCATTTCTGCCAGAACGTGCAAAATATTGGGAGGAGAAGATGCAAATAGCTTCATTTAGCACACGCACATGATTTATCAAACCTGAAGCCGATTGCGGTGGAAGTTTTTGCGTCATTATTTAGTACGTTTGAAAGCAAGTATTATCTGGCACAGCTTTTTTTCTTTTATTGATTTAATACCTGCCAGGGCAAAAGCTCTTACATCTCTGCATTTCCTCGCATCGGGGACATTCCAGCAAACTGTAGCAGTTTTTTTTCTTCACGTGTTTAAAGTCATTTAAGTGGCGTTACGCCTCCTCCCTCTGGACTATGCGGCTGCCCAGCTGTGGGACCGGGACTGAGAGACGTCACCTCTGTCTTCACCCCGTCTTTGATCCCTCCGGTCAGTGTGTCCTGAGTGTCAATTCAATTCAATTCACCTTTATTTAAAGTGTAAAATCACCAAAACATGGTCTCAGAACACTTTACAAGACAACACACACAGAAAAAAGAGAGTTAAAGATGACAGAACAACAGCAACAACAACAACAACAACAGCAACAACAACAACAACAACAACAACAACAGAGACAGCAGAACAGAACAAACAACAAGGATAAAATAAAACACGCTATCAGGCTATGTTGTATACTTGTGAAAATAGGTGGGTCTTTAGTCTGGATTTGAAGGTGGCAATGGAATCTGAATCTCTGATTGATTGTTGGAGCTGGTTCCAGAGGAGTGGGGCACGATGGGAAAATGCTCTACCACCTGCTGATTTTTTGTTGATTTTGGGGACCATGAGGTAGTTGCCATTCTGTGAGCGGAGGGGACATGTGGGAGTGTATGGGATGAGTAGATGTGACAGGTATGGGGGTGCAATTCCATGTAGGGATTTGTAGGCCAGTAGGAGCAGTTTGAAATCTGATCTGGATTTGATTGGGAGCCAGTGGAGTGAAATTAGAGCTGGGGTTATATGATCAAATTTCCTGGTTTTGGTTAGTATTCTGGCTGCTGTATTTTGGACAAGCTGTAGTTTATGAGTGCTACGGTGTGGTAGGCCGGAAAGGAGAATATTACAGTAATCTAATCTGGATGAAACAAAAGCATGAACCAAAATCTCTGCGTCTGAGATACTTAGAAGGGGACGGATCTTTGGGTTACATGCTGGCATTCCGACATGCTGCCACTTCGACATACTGCCACTCCGACATCCCACTATTCAGACATGTCACCATTCCTCCATACCACCAATCCGACATAAAAACGTCCTGCCATTCCGACAGGTTCGTCCCGCCATTCCGACAAGGCTTTTTATGTTTTAAAACATGCGTACAGATGTGATACAGTCAGTGGAAGCTTAATAAATAAACAAACACAAAGTCTCACACACTCCGATGTCAGTTTGTAACAATTTCCCTTATAATAAGGATATAAGGAGAAGTGGCACAACGCCGTCCTGCTGCAGGCGGACCTATAGGTTCGCGCTACTGGTTTGTCCAGGGAAGCAATAAACAAAGTCGCTACTTAGTCTGTGTATTTCACTGCACGCGCCTATCACAGGCGGCATATACAGTAATAAACAATTACGCACAGATCAACATAACTCGAAAGAAGAATATCTGCTGCTCTGCTCATGCCGCTCTCCCGCTGCACCGAGCAAAACTTCACTAACCTGCCTGCCACTTCTTTCTGTCATTTTAATGCACGTTTGTTACCAGTTTCCATCCTATTTGTATCACAATCACTCCTATGCAAATATTTATTATAGCAGCAAAAGGAAATGTGCAATAGTACAGTAATAGTCTCTCTCTCTCTCTCTCTCTCTCTCTCTCTCTCTCTCTCTCTCTCTCTCTCTCTCTCTCTCTCTCTCTCTCTCTCTCTCTCTCTCTCTCGGGCAGTGACGCGCTGTCATTCATTTCAGAACCGAGGCAGCGGACAGCGCGCTTGGTCACAGTTCAGCACTAGACAAAAAATATCAGTAGTTCACTCTTCGGCAATAAATCCATGGCACTGTCTATGAGGCAGAAAGAGAACTCAGCACTATCTTCTCCACAAGTAGAAAAATATAATAATAAAATAATAATATAATGAATTTTATAACGGAGATGGGATGTGCAGGGCGTTGACCAGAGTCACAGTGCTGTGACAGAGAGGAGAGAGATGGGCGGAGGCGGTTGATGTGATAATAGTTAATGACCTTATGTCGGAATGGCGGTACGTTTCAAAAAAAGAAAAGTACCGCCAGTCCGACAATGGAAAAATTTTTTGTCGGAGTGGTGGGACGTTTTCAATCAATAGAAGTGCCGCCATTACGACAACTAGACGTCAACGTCGGAGTGGCGGTATGTCGGAATGACCCGCGGAACCCGGATCTTTGAAATGTTACGGAGATGAAAAAATGCTGTCTGGGTGATTTCCCTGATGTGTCTGTCAAAAGACAAGGTGGCGTCAAAGGTCACACCAAGGTTTTTAACTGTATGGTGTGGAGTGATAATATAGTCGTCAATGTTTAGCCTAAGGTCGGAGAGGAGTGGTAGTTGGTTGGTCGGGCCTACAACTAGTATTTCGGTTTTACTGGTATTTAGTTGTAAGAAGTTTTGTGACATCCAGTCAGTGACGGCAGCTAAGCAGGTTTCAAGATTTGCAAGCTGGGAGTGATTGTCTGGCGTAATTGGTAAGTAAATCTGCGTATCATCTGCATAACAATGATAATTAATGCCAAATCTACGGAATACTTCACCAAGGGGGAGTAAGTAAATGCTAAAAAGCAGGGGACCCAAGACAGACCCTTGTGGAACACCAAAGTGCAATGAGGAGGATTCAGATGTAGTGTTTTTATAAGAGACACAGTGTCGTCTATCAGTCAGATATGATTTTAACCAGGAGAGTGCAGTACCATGGATGCCTACGTAGTTGGACAGACGGTCTAGTAAAATGGTATGGTCAACAGTGTCGAACGCTGCGCTTAGATCCAGGAGAATGAGGAGGGAGGAAGAATTGGAGTCTAAAGCAAGGAGAAGGTCATTGGTCACTTTAGTGAGAGCAGTCTCAGTACTGTGAAGTGATCTAAAACCTGATTGAAAAGGATCACAGAGGCTGTTGCGGGAAAGATGATAAGTGAGTTGACTTGCAACTATCTTTTCAAGAACTTTGGAGATGAAAGGTAGGTGTGAGATTGGTCTAAAGTTGTTCAAATCTTCAGGGTTCAGGGAGGGTTTTTTGAGTAGTGGTTTGATCACGGCAGCTTTTAGAGTGGTAGGGACAATACCAGATGACAGGGACCTATTAATAATGTTGAGTATGGGGGTGCCTAGGATGGGAAGGAGTACTTTAATTAATTTTGTTGGTAGTGGGTCAAATAGACAGGTTGTAGGCTTAGATGAGAGCACTATCCTGGAAAACGCATCTAGAGAAATTGACTCAAAGTTGGAGAGTGTCAGAGTCTCATCTAGGGATCTTACTGGACTAGGGGAGGGTTTTGAACCCTTCCTGAGTAGATGGCTGCCAATTTTGTCTCTAATACAGGAGATTTTTCCATTAAAGAAGTGAAGGAAATCATCAGCTGTGAACGAGGAGCTATTTTCTGGAGGGGGTTGGGGAGTGAGGCTTGCAACAGTGTTAAATAAAAATTTCGGATTATTTTTGTTATTGTTAATAAGGGTTGACAGATAAGAGGTTCTTGCAGCGGAGAGCATGCGTTTGTAGTCCTGAAGGCTGTCGCTCCAAGCTAATCGGAAGACCTCGAGTTTGGATGAGCGCCATTTGCGTTCCAATTTTCTACAAATGCGTTTTTGTGCACGAGTGGTATCATTGAACCAGGGAGAGGGTTTTCTAGACCGACGCGTTTTTATTGTCCCACCTGAGCTCTCTATTAATCCATCGGATCAAATTCCATGTGTCCATTCAACTCTCTGTCCACCGCGGAAACGATTACCACGCACAAACCCTCATTTAAATACTGCGGAATGCGTGTGCTGTTATTTAGTGTTACTCTTAGTAGATCACCTGTTGTTCATGCGCTAACCAGACACGCAAATTTTTACCAGAAGCACGCAATGTAGCGCCCCTTATCTGAGATCTTAGTAGATCAGGCCCAGTGAGTTGGTTAGTTCCAGATAAACGGGAGGTTAGGGGGGCAAGTGTAAGTAATTTGACATAATTGTGAATTTAAAGGGATAGTTCACCAAAAATTCAAATTTCACTCATTTTCTACTCACCCTCATGTCGACTAAGTTGGGAGAAGTTTCAGAGCCATCCGTGCCTTCTCTGGGTTACAGCGGGGCTCCATGCAGCACTGCATATGACGGTTGCGAACAGGGCTCACTTTTTTTGTCCAAAAAGACACACCAAAAAACATCCAAATACCTCCATACTGCTCGTCTATAATGCCCCTCTTGTATTGAAGCCCCGACATGAGTTAAATTTGAATTTTGGGTGAAATATCCCTTTAAAGCAGAACTATGCAGGATTTCGGCTGCAATTATTGTGTCTCAGAGACACTGTGATGGTAGAGTGACCTATTATGAGGTGAATGGGGTCTAGGCCAATGCGCCCACACCCCCAACTGGCTGAAAACCGCACTTGCAACATTAATCCTCCGGACCGGTGTTCCAAGTCTCGTCAGTGAACTATAGCGGGAAACTGCCTTACGGCAGTGCGAGATAAGAACACAGATGACGTTATGCACGTCTGAATCGTGATTGGTTTGAGTTGAGTCAGGGCCGCAGAGAATGTTGATGTTTTTAAAAAAGAGGCTCAAGACCCATCTTTTTAATCAGGCTTTTAACTGATTTTAAGATGACCTCTATTCTTACATTTTTATTATCCCATTTTATATTAATTTTTAGCTTAGTTCATCCTGTTTTATTTATATAGTTTTATAGTTATTTTATTGTTTTATTTATTTCAATGTTTTATACTTAAGTCATTATTTATGGTCTATTTTGCACATTCTATTGTTTTATTCATTCAGTTTTAGCTTCCATACTTTTACTGTTTTTAGCCCCTCGATTTTCCAGTGTTTCCTCCTGGGGGCCCACAACATCAGGAACTGATTCTGGTCCACCGACGGGGGTGCTGTCCTGTGGATGGCCCTGGTCCGGGTGGCTAGAGCGCTCTACACCTTGGTGTGGAGCCTCCTGTCTGCCTGGGCCGGGGTAGTCTCTGTGTCAGAGCCCATGCAGTCATGGACCGTGATTCCTCTCAGTGTGTGTGGCCCCCAAAGGTAGCTTCTTCCTCACCTCAGATTTCGGTGCCCAGCCATGTCTCCTCAGTGACAGATATCTCTGTAGGCGTGTGTGTGTATGCATGTGGGCATGTGTATGCTTGTGTGTATGTGGGTATGTATG
This sequence comes from Decapterus maruadsi, assembly GCA_030347415.2. Classification (NCBI taxonomy): domain Eukaryota; kingdom Metazoa; phylum Chordata; class Actinopteri; order Carangiformes; family Carangidae; genus Decapterus; species Decapterus maruadsi. Next base: position 4,480,296 of record CM064906.1, read on the forward strand.
TGTGTGTATGTAACTGTGTCTCTGTATGTATATTTGTGTGGGGTGGGAGGTTTGGGTTTCTCTTGGGTTTGTATTATTTTGTCTTTGTTTTGTTTTTATCCCCTGTAAGGCACTTTGTGTTACTGCAATGTAGGAAAAGTGCCATATAAATAAAGTTGATTTGATTTGATTTGATTTGAGTTCGGTAAGTCGGAGGAAACCATGAAAACATGAAATGTTTGTACTGAGGTTCAGCTTGTGGCTAACAAGGAGCTAATGCTAACACGGACACACACTCACACACCATGGATCTTTTATAAGATATGCTTGTAATACATCATGACACGCCTTTGTGTTTTGGAAGCTTTATTCATGTGTGTATGTCTGCGTTTGTGTGTGGCCGTGTTAGCGTTAGCGCCGCTAGCGTTAGCTCCGTTAGCGTCGTGCTAGCAGGGTTTAGCAAACACCGCGCTACCTTCAGCAACTTCCTTGTAAACACAAGCACGTGTAGGGGGTGGAGGCGGAGGGGCTGCGGCGAGTTTTTTTTTTTTTTTCTTTTACGACAGTGACATGTACGTGCCTCCCAGAACTCTGGGGGAGCTCCGGAGAGGGTAAAAAAAGAGAAACCAACGAAGGAGTGAGATATTTCCGGCCAACTTACATAGTTCTGCTTTAATAAAAAAAAGAACCCAGCTTCCTCCCACAGACCAGAGACATGCAGGTTAGGTTAATTGGCTACTCTATGTTTTCCATAGTGGGATATTGTGTGTTAGTTTTGTGTTCACTTCCTGTCTGTAAGTAATGCAATCGTTACTTTTGCTTAGCCTGGCTAACACCAGACCTCATCTCAATGTAGATTGAGATTCGGTCTGGGAACCACCTGTTCATTTTTTCGTATTGCAGGCGTGGTTTACAAAAGCCCAGAGCTGTTTATTGGGCGCTAAGAATGTCTATCAAATGCGTCTAGCCAATCGTATCAATCATACCCGATAACGTATGTAGAGCGACAGAAATCCTATTAGAAAAAAATGCTAAACGTTGCTCTTTTTTCAAAATAAACTTGCAGTCTAAACTACTTAAAACACTTTTTTAATGCTGAATCAATAGGTGAAGTGTCTGCTGCCATGTTGGATCAACAAGCTATCAACAAAGTAGCGTCAGTGTATCATCATCATCTTGCGGCCCCCTCACCCGTTCTGTGATTGGCTCCCTCGTTGAGGGAAAAATGGGTATAGTTTCCAGGCTGATTTGCAGAGGGAATAAAGTCACACATTTCCTAGTAATTAGTTGCTTTCATAATGTAGAAATTCAGTTACTAACTCAGTTACTTTTTGTGGAAAGTAACTATAACTAATTACTTATTAAAAGCAATGTGCCCAACTCAATCATGCCAAGGCTTGCATATGCCAAGAAATAACAGATGCATCTGATCATAGTGTGGCTCAATGTCACTCATCAATGACTTGTATTCTTGGTATTCACTGTCACCTCCCACACAAACCCATCAGTCCCCTACCGGCCAGGCTGTCTCGGCTGGTCAGGGACGAATCACCTCGAATAATAAATGCATCACAAAGTGAGTTTTGTGCAAATGAATCAGTGTTGACTTTCCTTAATTTCAATTAGTAAATGAATGTTGCTGCCTCTTGTAGCAAAAAGCGCAGATCATTAATTGGTTAAATGTGATGTCATTACAGAGTGAATGTAGAAGGCACTCTAACAAATCTGATTTGACTGGTCAATATCATTTTGAAAGTGATGGTAGGGGGGTTTACAAGATCTGTGGTCCAGCAATGCATGAATGAACAACTCACTAATCAAAAAAGAGCGATCAATACAACACTCACTCCCATTTCATCTCACTGGGAGCCGCTCCCTGCTGTGATCAGTCAGCCCCCACTGCAGAGGGACTGACCAACTGATAACTGAGAAACAGAGCTGCACAGGAGCTGCATTTATAAATGGGTGATTCTTCCATTGTAGACACTCTTCTTGACCTTTGAAATCTTAAGAAAACAATAATTAACAGCTATGTTTTTTTTTTCCTTCAAAAGCTTTCTTAGATATTCTGGTTGGTGATGACAATTTTCAATTTTTGGAGAAAAAAGTAACTTAAGTTTCAGACCTGCTGCCAGAACTCATTAGCCAGAAAACAATGTATATAGAATATACAGTATATTAATAAAGTTTAATGTCTTCTTTCTTAACTAAAACATCCAAACAGTAACTTGTTCAGTCATGAGGCCTAATAAACATCTCAGATCAGATCAGGATGCATCAATCTTCTAATTACTCACAGTAGTTGAGATCAATAAGTCATGATGCTGGACTTGTGCTCCTGGTACTTGCAACAACAATTGAACAGTAATTTGAAAAACCTTTATTGCTCTAAAAGCAGCATGAGCAGTTCTGTTTTATCCAGTTTTGTTGTAAATTTTTAGTTTCACCGTGCTAAACCTAATCTATTAATCACATTTAATTTTCATAGTGCAACAGTTGGAGGGAAAATCTTTTCCTCTTGTGTAACAGCTCTGCTAAATGTCAACTCACTGCCGTTGGACAGAGAGTGACAGGTCAGTTTGATTAAAAAAAAAAAAAAAAAAGTTATGTGATTATGTGAAGACATTAACATGAAATGTTCTCTTCTGGCCAACTGAGCAGAGACATGTGGTGAGTAGAGAAATCTAAAGCACACCGGATAAACTCCACATCACAATGTTCTTGTGATGGTGAGGCCGCCACAGTAATCGATACAGCATAGTATTGCAATAATAATTGAAGGTTACGAGGTGGAGTTGTTTTCGGGGCAAATGCAGAGACTGCTTGCTGAAAAACTGCCTCATCAGCGGTTTTGCATGAATTTATCTCTAAAACAACTCTGTCTTGTAACGTTCAGTTATTATCTCATAGCGTGGTGAATGTGCAGGTCACAACTTGTCTACCAGAGTGTTTTGGAGTTGTTGGATTGTGTCTGTGATGAGTTTGATGAGGGAAACCAAGAAATCCCATGAGCCTTCATAGCGTAACTCTGAGCAGCTCGCGGCTCTGTTCCGCCGTTCTAAAAATAGCTTGCACCGAAAATTTAAGGTAACAAACCTTTGCCAAAATGTTGAACTATCCCTTTAATAAGTATAAATACTTAGCTCTGATAACTTATTCTGATGTCCATTTAGTGTGCAAAACAATCCATGATGTTTCTCTTTCTGAACTGACTATCAGTATCAGTACAAAGCATCTTTTCTCAATCTGACACTAATGTTATTCTCTGATACAAATCAACTGATTAAACTAAACTAAAGAACAAAGAAATACAGAAAAATACAATTGCATGCATTGAACAATCATGTCATATTGATCATGACATGTTAATATTTAATAGAGAAGCTGGATAAAAAGAGAAATAAAGTAATAATTGTAAGGGGAAAGGGGAGGGGAAATATTTAGGGCCCAAGTGGTGATGAAGTCAGACGGAGGATCCTATTGAATCACAACATCGTGACCTCAACCCAACAGGAAGTCGGCCATTTTGAGATTGATCTTCACTGCTTTTCTCAAGTACTTGTGGATTTGTGCCATCATTCAATTGTTGCTTATTTAACATAATATTCTAAAGAACAACAAAATGAACAGAACAGGCAAGGCAATGTTATTTGTATAGCCCGTTTTTCACAAACAGTTTCTCTCAAAGGGCTTTACATCACATCGCAACAACATCCTCTGTCCTTAGACCCTCACATCGACTGAGGAAAAACTCCATGGTAAACCCTTTTAACAGGGAAAAATCAGAGAAACCTCAGGGTGAGCAACAGAGGAGGGATCCCTCACCCAGGACGGACAGACGGGACATAGATGTTTGGGGTTTTTTTTGTTTTTTTTTGTTTCATTTTTAAAACAAAACAGGTGGGAGAAACCAGAGCACCTGGAGAAAACCCAATGTTGACACTCAATCCATTCATTTAGTTTGAGAGCACCATGCTACAGGAGGAGTTGTTCAGGTGGTGGGGGGTGGAGGGTAGTGGGGGGTTGAGGGCAGGGAGAGAGATTTCATAGAGAGAGAGTTGGTGGGATCTCTTGTGGATTTGTGTCAACATTCATTCAGTTGTTGCTGGTTTAAAGCAGATATCAGCGGCACGGCCGTTCCGGCTAATGCTGCGTTCAAGGCAGGCTTTTGAAACCGTAAGTTACAGCTTCAAGTCACAATACGACTCTGTAGCGTTCCAGGTAACCCGTAGCTCGTATTTTTACCGTCCTGTTGTCTGTGAAAGTTCACTATAACGGCCTCTCGTAACTTCCGACCCGTGAACTCGTACCAGATCGGACTTCACGGGAAGGAAAAACGCAAAGTACGAGTTTCCTTGAACGCACCATGAGTTAGCAGCCCCCGCCCTCGTCAGGCATCTATTGGTCCTCGTGCGACGTCACCACATTCACGCGCACCCCTTGGCTGCACACACAGCCCTTCATGCCGTTCTCTCTCCTCATTGGATAACACTTGTATCCTACAAGGAAAGTTTTCTCCTGGTTTACAGCAGAGCAGAGTGACGGAGAGACTCGTGTTACGGCTGAAACACTCCATGTAAGTGATTGCTGACGGAAAATAGGACTATTTAGGACTTATATTAACAAAAACATTCCACTGCTTTCTGCTTTAACAAACATAGATTAATTATTTTATGTTTGTTGTCAAGAACAACAAAATGAACAGATTTTTTTTTTTCTTAATGAAACAGGTGGGAGAAACCAGAGCACCTGGAGAAAACCCAATGTTGACACTCAATCCATTCATTTCTAGCAGGGGAGGAGTTGTTGGGGGGGGGGGGGGGGGTTTGAGGGGAGGGGGTTTCTATTCCTCCACTGTCCTTTCCTCTCTCTGTCCCTCCTCTCTTTCTCTCCTCTCCCTCTTCTCGTTCTGTTTTCTCTCCTCTCTTTCTCTTTTCTCTTGTTCTTTCCTTTCTTTCTTTTCCCTCTTCTCGATTTTCTTTCTCTCCTTTCTTTCTTCCCTGTCTTGCTCTTCTCTCTCTCTCCTCTCCCTTTTCTCATTCTTCTCTCTCTCTTCCCTTTCTTTCTTCTGCTGCTTCAGCTCCTCTTTGAGCCTCTTTTGCTCCTCTTTCCTGATCTTTGCCTTCTCCTTGTCAGTCTTGCAGGCCAGTTCCTGCAACTCTGTGTTTTCAGTGGCCAGGCTCTCCATTTCCTTCTCCATTTGTGTTGTCCACGACGACCAGCATCTCTCATCTCTATTCCATCTCTCCTCGATGTCCACCGTCTTCCTGTGGAGCTCCTCTTTCTCTTGCATCTCCTGACAAAGCCTTTGCTGCAGGTCCTCGACTCTGGCTTCAGAGTTCTTGGACGTGGTCGTGAGGACCTCCAGTTCCTGTACCAGCTGTTGTTTTAGTTTGATCAGTTTGTTGTTTTCGTGGATGAAAGCAGAGATCTTTCTGTCCTTCTCTTTGACCAGGAGATGAATTGTCTTGCAGCTCTCCTTGAAAGTTTGGAGCTGAACTATTATTTTGTCTTTGTCGGTAGCCGACAGCTGCAAGGCCTTGGTTTTGTCCTCACAGTCAGTTTGACATTTCTTTAGCTTGGTCTTCGTGTCGAGGAGCTCCAGCCGGCATTCTTTGTTCATTAGCTCCAGTGCCATGTTTTCACTTGTGACCCTGGAAATCTCCTTGTCCTTCTCACTAATGATGAGCTCAATTTTCTCTTCGAAGCTCTCCTGTAAAGCTCGGAGCTCAACTGCCATCTTCTCTTCCTTGGAAGTGGCCTGCTGCAAGGCCTTGGTTTTCTCCTTGCAGTCAGATTCATATTCCTGCAGCCTGGTCCTCATGTCGAGGAGTTCAAGTCTGCGCTCATTGTTCAGTGTTTCCAGGGCCATATTTTCATGTCTGACACTAGAGAGCTCTTTGTCTTTCTCGCTAATGATGAGCTCAATTTTCTTTTCGAAGCTTTCCTTCAAAGCTTGGAGCTCAACTGCCGTCTTCTTGTCCTTGCTGGTCGTCATCTCATGCAGGGCGTTGGTTTTGGCTTCCAAGTCAAACTCGCATTTCCGGAGCTTGTCCCTGGTTGCCTGGAGGTCCTCAATGCCGTCCATGTGCATTTTCCCCAGTGCTGCGTTTGCACCTCTAACAAAGGAGTTCTCTGCATCTTTTTCTTTAATGATTTGGTCAATCTTCATGTTGTAACTGTCCTCCATAGCTTGGAGTTCAGCTTCCTTTGCTGTCATGAAGCCACCAAGTGACTTGGCAAAGGAGTCCTCCAGCGATGCAATCTTCTCGTCTCTTACCTTCAGCTGGTTTTGGAACCAGCTGGTTTTGTTTTGGCAGACAACGAGATCGTCCTTGCAGAGATTGAGTTCGCAGGTTTGTGTAACGAACAGATTTTTATACCAAGACTGCAATTGATTCTTCTCCTGCATCCAGTTGTGCTTTTGGCTCAGCAGCTGTTGCCTCAGAGCAGCATTTTCTTCAGCCAGCTCCTTCACAACATTGGTGTCCAGAAGTGGTTTTTGAAGGAATTGCTGCATCTGAGGGTCGTTCCCCAGTTGCTGGTTTCCGGTTGCTTGACCAGATGACATTTTGTCACGTCCTTCCAACTTTGCTGAACAGAGCACGGTTGTAGATGGAAGACAAAATGTGGGCTGTAAATTAATTACACTTACGTATCACTTGTTATCAATAATAACTTGTGATATCTTGTAATTAACAGCAATTAATCACTTGTAAGTTTACAGAGAGGTCAGATTTTCTGCCGTTCACTGTGACGATCAAATGAGTAATGTGTCTGTGAAGTCAAGTGCTAGCCTTCTTCAGCAGAGATCAAAGGAAGTGTATGACATCACACAGGATGATGGGAACATTCTGTATGACATCACACAGGCACATGCCATCGGATTGTGATGACATCATTGGAACCCAGTGGGATGATGCATCATGTGACTTTACATTTGAAAACAAACAAACAAAAAACAATCCTGTTTGAAAAGTGACATGTTTGATTTATCTTGAAAACAAAAATACAAAAAGCACAATATCAAACTGTATAATCACTTAAAGCCTTTTTTTTTTAAATGCCAGTGTAAAGTTGAAAACATCAACACATCATGCATCATTGCATCATCCATTGGAGTGGACGATGCAACCATCTACATGTTGCATCAGATTTACTCCTTCCTGGATGAACCTGGGCGATATGTGAGACTGCTGTTTCTAGACTTTTCCAGTGCCTTTGACACAATCCAACCTAGTATTCTGAGAGGAAAGCTAGAGAAGATGGGTGTAGATCCAGCCATCATCTTGTGGGTCTATAACTATCTCACAGAGCGGCTACAGTATGTGAGGCTGGGGAAGTGCATGTCAGACACAGTGGTGAGCAGTGTTGGAGTACCACAAGGCACTGTGCTCTCACCTTACCTCTTCACACTGTTCACTGCAGATTTCACATCGGCCATAGTGGCATGTGTGAAGAAGGGACAGGAAGATGAATACAGGGACCTGGTGGGGGCGTTCACAGACTGGTGCAACAAGAACAACTTGTTGCTTAATACATTAAAGCAGTGGTCCCCCCCGCCCCCACCCCGGCATATGGCCCTTTTGAATATCTCCCTAATTCTGAGGTCTCAAGGTTGGCAAGAATGCAGTAAGGAGAAGTGACCGCGTGTGGTGTTTTGTGGTAGACAACAAACCGACTCACCCATTAAATACCTGCTAATCAACAATTTGCATGTAACTATTCTGATGGTGTAGTGGTTAGCACTGCCGCCATTGGAGCGAGAGGCGTGGGTTCAAGGCCCAGTGTAGGAAGCTGTTATTTTTTGTTTTTTTTTATAGCCTACATCCCACATCCATGATATCATTAGACCCGTGTTAATCCGAAAACAGTACGATTGAATAAAATTATGTCGTTTTTACTAAATCTTGTAAGACATTGTTTTACTGTTTTCATTGACTATAACAAAGTAGGGATAAGTAGCCTACTAGTCAAAATAACATGCTGTGGGCTGGTGTTCCTGTCCTCCCCAATTTTTTTAGTCACCAGCCGCCACTGGTAGAGATAGACAGGAAAGGGGGAGGCAGAGAGAGGGGGGCGGCTGCTCTGCCCACGGCGCCATGCACCGCCCCGTGATAGTAACACTTCCTTATAGTAACACTAGCTCTATAACTCATTATAATGAGTTATAATGCAGTTATAATACTGTATAACTATTGTTATAAACACTCATAAATTATCATAATGCTTTATAACAATTATCATTATACACTAAAGCATTTGTGACCTGCTCCATCATTTTGAGTCACATTGACCCAAATTTCAAAGTCGAGATTTTGGTATCAATGGAAAGATTAGAAAATAAGCTTTAAAATGATACCCCAGTCAAAGTAATACATTTTATAGTTTTCGAGATATGGCCATTTGAATTACGATCTCCTCCTCTCTTATTCTGTTCTAAAACCTGAGAAAATTCCATTCAAAGTTTTTGCCATAATACATCCATGGTTTTTGCCTGTGACTCTGGCGTCTGTTCCTGTACCATGTGATTACACGCACCATATATGGTCCCTTGTTGTCATCGATGCACCATTCAATAACCCTCGGAAAGCAGAGAATCTCACAATTCAGACGCTGTTTACAGCTCGTCTCTATCATAAACGGTTCAGAAGTTGTGATGTTTTGTTGATGTTTTGTAAAATATGTGCAAGCGCTGTGTTGACCGCGACGTTCGGTTTAGCTACGTTCGATTTAGCATCGTTGCTACGTTCTGTTTAGCATCGGCGCTAGCTCTGTTAGCGTCGATGCTACTCGGTTTCTGTAGCCGTCCCTGCTTATCATAGAGGCACCATTCAATGACCGTCGGAAAGCGGAGAATCCAGCGAATCAGATGCAGTTTACAGCTCGTCTCTATCACGAACGGTTCAGAAGATATTTAATGTTTTGCAACGATGCAACGCTCATCTTCAGAGGGTTTAAGTAGCAAGTCAACTTTAATCATCATTTACTGGCCTTTTCTCGATTATCTGGACTGTGAAACTTTGGGAGATTGTTTTTGAATGTCATAGCTTTGAAATGAGGGTAAAAAAATATATATTTATTTTCTATGGGTTTACCACGTTATCAGCTGATTATCTAAAAATAGAACGTTGCGACATCCGACTCATTTTGATAGAGCGCGTCACATTTTATCATGACTTATAAGGTCAGGTATTATAACGTAACTCACTGACGATGACCACATCGATAATGCATTATAAATATAGTTATAATGTGTTATAACTGGCTTATAAACGTGTATAACTATCATTATAAACACAAAACACAAAATATCATAGGGCTTTATAACAATATGCATAACACATTATAGAGCATTATAACTCTATTCTAATATTTTACCTTATTGTTATAAAGCCTTATGACAATTTATTTATTTATAAGTGTTTATAATGATAGTTATACATGTCTATAAGCCAATTATAACACATTAGAACTATACTTATAATGCATTTTTGATGTGGGCATTGTGTTTAGGTTGGATATGGACATCTGCATGTTCAGTATCACTGTGAAATCTTAAGTTCAAAGAGTCATTTCCTGCTACTGCTGAATCCCATTCAGTCTAAATGTCCATTAAACATGCAATTTTACAGACTTCCTCAGTCTGAGGACTCATCTGTGAAATGAGACAGTGCCACAGTTTATGTTTGGTATGAGGTAATAACCCGGCAGTGAGTTCAGAGGTAAGTAACATTTGTATCAAAGCAGATAGAGAAGGGATAATGCTGTGAAATTTGACTGTGATAGCCTTCATTTTCAGACAACACTGACTGCAGCCACTGCTGAAATAAATATATTTGATGACATGCATTTCTTTCATCTCCGTGACACCAGCCTCCACATTCTGATGGACAGAAACATGACACAGAGACACATGTGTGCTGCCCCCATACATCCTCCAGCCACAGAGCAGCGAGGCTCTCCTGCTTCTGACGCTCCTTTCATCACTGTCCAAAATGAATCTGTGATGATTTCTTAAAATTGCAGCAGCAAAGTGGCAACATGAAAGAAAAGTGTAAGCAAGACTGTGAGAAATAAGAGATATATAAACACAGTGTGTCCCGGTATTTCATCCTCAGAAGTAGAACTCAAATATAAATCCGTCTCTGAGAACGAGTAAACCTCACTTCACCAAAAAATCCACAATGCAATCCTCACGGGAAAACTTTGGGGGAATGACACAGGGCAGGGAAGTTGTGTATTGGCTCATGTTTAATGAAAATATTTTAGTGCTGCTTATTCTGGTTTGACACAAAAAACAGATATTAAGTACATGAGAGTAAGCTGAAAACAACTTGTATGAAAGAAAATTTCAAAATATGTAAAATGATAATAATAATACTGATAATATTATTAATTATGGTAGCCCTGAAAGGTCATACATAGGCTACATACATTTTATTCCATCCGTTTTCCCATGATAACTAGAACTCCTCCGTTTTCTCCTGCTCCTCTGACATTGCTACACTGAATGATGTTTCCTACAATGATTTAAAGTGATATTCCGGCGTAAAGAGATGGTCCAACGCACTGTAACTGTGCGTTCACACCAAAAGCTTCCAAAGCGTCAAAAACACTATAGGGTGGGCGTCAGACAAGACAGCTCCTGAAACGGCAAATATTATCAGCCGCTTTGGCTACTCGTCACGTGACTGACTTTGATCGCATTGGTAATTGGGGACCCGAAACACACAAAAAAAAAGAGAGAAAAAGGCAGCCGACGGACATCTCTATTCTGACAGGTCGCCGCTGAACCGCGTCACAGCTAATTACCATAAAGTTAACCAGGGCTCAACTTCTGGTGCTGATGCTTTGGAAGCGCGGCGAAGCCTGTTGACGCTTTGGACGCTCAGTGTCACCGGGCTCTCATTGACAGTGAATTGACGGATCCGTATACTGCACTGTTTGTTATGGTGCGGCCATTGCTTAAGTTGCTACAACTAGAGAAGCTAGCGGTTAGCAGACTTCATCTCTTGGGCTAACTCGGTGTTATGGTGCGTTGAACCATGGGGCTTTCAGGGGTATGGGTTACTCTGCCCCCGTATTTCCGCACACCAGTGGCGTCCCTAGGCTTTTTAAACCAGTGGCGTCCCCAGGCTTTTTAAACCAGTGGCGTCCCTAGGCTTTTTAATTAGCCCCGAATATCAATTTTCAAAAAAAAATTAAAAATCTCACACCAGCTTTTAAAATTTGTGACCTCACTGTGATACACTGATGGGGGTTGTCGGCCCGTAGCAGACTTATAATAATTGTATCATCAGAGAATTTAATTATGTGTGTGTTTTGCTGTGTGCTCCTGCACTCATTTGTATAGAGTGTGTACAGGATGGGTGAACTCACACAACCTTGGGGAACTCCAGTGCTGCAATATTTGATCTCTGAGAGGGTGCCGTTGACCTTTACCTGTTGGGGTCTGTTAGTTAAAAAAGAATAACAGACCCCAACAGGTAAAGGTCACCCTCTCATAATGTACAGTAGGCCTATAGGCTACTAATGTTAACTGAGGGCAGGTTTAATATCACTGCATTACCTTCATGTGACAGCTGTGATATTTTACTGGTAGGCTAAGAGGTGGGCATGTTCTAACTGATCCCCTGTCATGGTAGAAACTAAGCAATTAAAATCCATGGCAACTCCTGAGTGCAGAGGGGTACACAGCTGATTCCCGTCAGCTGATTAGAGATCCATAATAGAGTTCCCATAGTAATCATATAGATGTGTTTGTGGGTTATTTCTTCCTTTGTCCTCCCAAATTCACTCCTATAAATAAATACATAGGCCAGTTAACTTCCACCAGTTCACTTCCTGTGGCTACTTGGGCCTTAAGTTCAAGAGGTACTCAACCACAGACAGAGGTTTTTGGGTGTAGGCTCTTCAGACCTGTGGTTCATTGGCTTTGTTCAGATTCAGGAGCAAAACTGATACAATTGTTGCATTTTTTCTTTTGGGTCGTATGTGTTCACGGTAACAGTCCCAAAGTTGTAAAGAAATGCCATCCACAAACCAACTGTTCTCTCATTGGTCAGATATCTTACCTGGAAGCAGTGTTGTTTTTGGAATAAAATACTTATTAGTTGCTTAACAGTTTTCGTCAAATTTTAGTCGACCAAAACTTGAAAAGGTTTTAGTCTAGTTTTAGGTAATTCCTATAGTAGGTAATTTGTGGGGGAATTTTTACCCCACAAATTACTGACATGGTGCATTCGTACAGGATTAAGATCACCAACGTCCTCCGCAATTATTACAAATTCTCTGCTTTGATTTGAGCTGCAACGTGATGGAAAAGCCACTTTCACACAGATAGGTTGTGCTGAATGGTAGGAGCGTTTTGACTGCAAGAGTCGCGAGGGATGGATACTCACTCATCGCTGCACCAGAGGTGGGGAAGGGTTACCTTGCCAAATCTCTTTCTCATCATCTGGTCACATGACAACTCCACCAGCTGATGTTCTTTGTTGCACTGCAACGTGATGCTTTCCATGTCGATGCGGAAGGGGTCGCGTATCCAAGCATCATTATCTCTGTATTTCTCAGGGAAGTAGTTGTCAAACCGAGCTTGGAGTTTAGTGAGATGCGCATTGAGGGTTTTTTTCAAGTCATTTTTGGCCTCAGTGTCGAGCTGCTGCACTTCATGGCAAGCACTGGGAAACATGTCCAGTCTGTCTTTGGATATATGATTTACCCACAGTTTGATCTTTTTCTGGAACGCAGCGATTTTGTCGGACTGTTCAAAAATATTGTGTCCTCTTCCTTGCATAGATGCATTTAATGCATTGAGGTGCTCAAACACATCAGCAATATATGCAGCTCGTGCCAGCCAGATTTTGTTGTCAAACAGTTCAGCATATGGAGAGTTATTCTCTGAGAGGAAGGTGGCGATTTCTGTTGTTGTTCTGTTGAAGTTCATAAAAACATGACAACACCTTACCCCGCGATAGCCAGCTGACTTCTGAATGATACAACGCCTGCATGTGCTCAGAGCTCAAGTCTTTACACAGATTTGAGAAGCAGCGTCTGTTTTTTGCACTCCGTTTTATGTGGTTCTTTCAAAGCCTCGTCGAGCTCCGGCACGGCCGCCAGCGCTTCACGGTGCAAAAAGCAGTGGTTCCATGTCACGCTCGGGGCTCTCTCCAGAATTTGCTTCACCACACCCGAATGTTTCGCCGCACCATCAGTCGTTATTCCCACACAGTATTCCCAGCTCAGGCCCACTGAGCTCAAATACAAGTCCACACTGTTGAAAATGTCCTCTGCCTTTGTAGTGGTAGGGAGATCTCTACTGCAGAGAAACTGTTCCTGCAAATCACCATCCCATATGTGTCTCACATAAACCAACAAAATAGCATGGTTAGATACATGGGTGGGTTCGTCCATCTGCAGGGCATAGTAGGGGCTTGTTTGGACGCGGGCTGTGGTCTGTTCTTTAATATTACCAGACATGTCATGAATACGTCGAGCTATAGTATCACTGGACAGCGGTGTGGTTTTCAGCTTGTCGGCCGCTGATTGACCCATCACCTCTCACCATATCCATGGCTGCAGGTAAAATAAGCTCCTTGGCTATTGTGTGGGGCTTCTTTGCCTTCTCAATACGGTGAGCTACGTGGTAAGAGGCACGGAGAGCTTCCTCTTGTTTGGAGAAAGACGCTGTCAGACACTTCTGTCAAGTCCTCAGCTTCTGGAGTTGTCTTTGAAAAAACTCCACCAGCTTGTCTTTGCACGTAGAATGCTTCGTATCCAAATGGCGCTTCAGTTTCGATGGTTTCATGCTCTCATTTGCAAGCACTTCACTACATACTACACACTGGGGTTTCTGTCCTTTATTATCCTCAATGTACGAAAATCCGCATTTTAAATACTCCGGGTCATATTTACGCTTCGCCGTTGCAACACAGAGTGATAGTGACCGTCTATCAAATGGCAGTTACCATGGCTACCGCATCTAGGCGGCTGCACGTGTCTGACGCGTGCCTTTCAAAATAAATCATGGGTCTGCGACCCACTTTTGGGAAAAAAGGAGTACAGCTACATTCCGGCACTGCAATGAGCTGTCCTGATGAAAAGGCTGTCATCCAAAGAGGGTATGTCAGCAGCCATGCCAAAGAGACCAGGAGACCCAAGACTTTTTGGAGTTCTCTCTGGCATTCCAGCACCACCAAAAGAGGAGCTGTTGCAGACCCAAACCAGTCAAGGAACAGGTGAGTCATATTTGATTAGATAATACTAATGTCTGACGATCTCTGCCAGACCAAAACTCCAGTCACCACAACCTGGGCCCCTGAAGAGTGTGTGTTTGTGGCTCTGCCTCTGTCTGTGGAGCTTTATGTAATTTACTTTTACATAATTAAGTTTCCTAGACTTATGACTGGTGCAGAGACTGCAGTTGTTTTTGTATTTAAAAACAAAAACATAGAGAATAAGGTGAATGTAACAGTTTTAACATTTTTGAAAAAAAACATTTTTCAAATAAACATGAATAAAACAAACAACAAACAGAAGAACACAGAATCTCAAACCCTGCTTGGGCGGTAGCCAACACAAGACCCATGAGCGTCAGGAAAACACTCCTGAATGCGTACAACACAGCAGCTCGGGATCACCACGCGATTTCCCTGTCCCTGCATTCTATGCTGCCACATATCAAAGTTACGGTAGGCTGCATGGCGGAACTGTCGATTTCGGTCACCTGGGTGTGGGGCAATTTCAACTGCCTGCACATCGTTCCGGTGCGCCTGTCCGTAATGGAACAACGGGGACAGCTCTCCATTCCGACGCACCTCCACTTCGACACCCCGCTGTTCCGAAACACCGCTGTTCCGACAGCCTCCGCTCGTGCTGACAGCTGACTGAGGGAGATGCTTTGGTTGGGCTTAGGCAATGAAGAAAGGAGTTGGTTAAGTTTAGTAAAAAGATCAGGTGGAGGCTAGACAGGCTAGAAGCAGAATGAACGTTAGGTCTTTATGTCAGTAGCCTTTTCGAAATAGCGGTGTCTTTAGAAAAAAAAGAAAACCCCGCTATTACGACGAATGGAAGTCTATTGTCGGAAAGGCGGGGCTTCGGAAAGGCGGGTGTAACCTGGAACAACATGGATCAGCATCTCTTGCGCTGATAGACGTTTGAGGCCTAGGTCACACGAGCCCGGGTATTTTTGCTCCGCGTCCACATGAGTGGTGTAATTAAAATACACACGCAACCGTGGAATCCGCTACCAACTGACGCAATGCACGCGTGGAAGGCTGTTAATCAAAATACAGTGGAAACCGCTTCTAGGTCAAAAGGCTTGAGACGGGTTCATTTTTGGTTATTTTATGGATGAAAAGCTGATGCAGCAGCCTGCACACGTCGCTGCGCTGTGTGTTGTTGTGCTGCCTGCGGTCTGGGACGGCCTCCTCAGGTTGAATGACCGATGCATTCGACTCCCCTACAGTGTGGAGGAGCAGGCCGACACCAAAAGGCCATTTGCAGCAATGTCTGGTTTTGTTTTGTTCTTTTGGTCGTAGCTTTCTTGAAGTTCTCAGTTCCGCCAGTCAATGGTGTCAAGGTTATTGATGAAACAGGAACTGAGGTGGATGCAGAGGTCTTCTCTGACGGTATAGTTGCTCACCATAATCCATGTTAATGATGAACTCAACTTTTTTATTGTTACAAAATAAAACAAATTGGTATCCTGTCTCTTTCTCCTGAACTACAGATTTCAAGGAAACTTTGTCCAGCAGTTCCCAAGATGCAAATTCCAGTGCACTGTCTACTGGTAGTGGTGATGACACAGTCATCCTCGAAATTGTGTCCTGCAACTCAGATGACACAATCCTACTGGAGGAGAGTGATAATCCATCCAGAAAGCGACAGAGTTACTCTGGGAGTTAAAACAGAAAGCCGGCAACACTCAGGTGAGTTTAAAGTTCTTTTATTGCCTCACTGGACTGGCAAAACTCACAGACCGGTTTCAACTAGAACGTCTTCATCAGTGTGTGTAGTGTCTCACTGCTGTGGAACCTAAGGCCTAGTCCACACGAGCCCGGGTATTTTTGAAACCGGAGTTTTGCTCCGCGTCCACACGAGTGGTGTAATTAAAATACTCCGTACACACGCAACCGTGGAAATGGTCACAATATTTATAAGCATAACATAAGCATAATTCGCATGATTAACATCGTATCTCTAAAATTTGTTGTTTCAGTCTTAACCCCCAAGGAGGCCATGGAGCGGTATGATCAAGTCCTGCGGGCTGTGAAAGCAGGGCGTTCCAAAACGGCAGCCTACGAAAAGATGGGAGTGGATCGAAAAACAATTGCAGACTTGGCAGCAATATCGGAGCTGCACGCAGCAGCTCACGATACCTTCCAGGAGATGCGGTCTCCAATGGGGAAAAAAGAGACATTAAGCTCCTTCTCTGCCCGGTGCAAAGAAAAAATTAAAAGCAATTCACTTGAAAACCTCAGAGGAAAAAAAAGATCAGGGGAATTGCTGGAAATTTACTCTAGGGGCAAATAGTTTGGAGAGATTCCATAGTCCATAATGCCATAATCACTATAGTTTTTGCAGTAGGTTTGTTACCTTTAATTGTTGGTGGACAAGTTGTGACCTGCACATTCACCATGCTATGCAATAATAGAGATTGTTTTTTGAGGAATTTTGAGAAATCTATGTTCAGTTCAGTTTGACTGTGTGTAGTCATGACTATGTACTGTACACCAAATGGTAATTAATGGTCAGGTAATGGTAATGATAACAATAACCATACTTTCCAGATATTACTCCTAGGACCTTCTACGCACTTTTGATGACTGTAAGCACTTTATCTTGACACGGTTGCACTGTCTGAATCTGTATTATTTATCTATTGTACTGCTGCTATTTTATAACATGCCTTTGTTTTTATTCATTGTAATTTGTGTGTACCAGGGAACATCTATGTATGGGACAGCGGATGTAAATTAGCCTGTGGCTACAATCCGGCGTGTTTACGATTGTTTCGTTCATGAACTCCCATTGTCCCATTTTAAAAAATAAATTGAATTGAAATTGAATTTGGTCAGAGGTATGGGTGTGTCAGTGTAGGCTACACTTGTACAGTAAACGTTTACACAGAATTAAACAGTGGAGTGTTTAATATAAATTCCCATATCCTTTTTTTTTTTTTTACATTGACCCGATATTTTTTCCGCCAAAAAAAGTCTGAAAAAGACGGATATTTATCAGTGGGTGACACCAAACAACGTCTGCTCCAGCAAGTCACAGCTTTTATTTCTGTCTCACACACACAGTGACCTGAAGAGATGCAGCATCTGACAGGAGGATCGCGTGTGTGCACATAGCGCGTGTCCACTACACATACTGCACAACAGCTGATCGCTGCCGCTCTCATCAATAAGAGCATTTTCGCCGCAGCACGACCCTCTTTCTCTCCTTTCTTCAGCTCCAAACTCACTTCTTTCTTTTTTTTGTATTTTTTTTTGGCTTTTCATGCCTTTATTTGATAGGACAGTAGAGTGTGACAGGAAATGGGAGGCAGAGATTGGGGGAATGACACGCAGTATAGGGCCGTCCGACGCGGGATTCGAACCGGGGCCGCCTGCAGTGAGGACTGTGGCCTCAACACATGGGGCGGGTGCTCTACCAACTGAGCTAAACACGGCCCCCAAACTCACTCTTCTGCACTGGGATTACAAACCACAGCGTGCCTTCCAGCAATATTTTTATTTTATTTTTTTCAGAGCACTTTCTACGCGCTAACGTCAGACACAGGCTCATCCATCATGACGTTGGTAGATCCTTTAGTCCGCTGTCATAATAGCAGTGTGAATGCGGACTTTAATGGACTAAATGGAAACGTGTGAAAAAAAAAGAAAAAAAAAAGTCCGGACCAAGGTCCGCACCATTAGGTGTGAAACAGCCCAAATATTGAGTTCTTCATTAGTAAAATAGTAAAGTGTTTGCTCCTCGAACCACTTCACTGTGAACCACGGTGTGATCAGTATACAGTACTTTACACACAGCCCCATAATACATTCATTTAGCCAAACAAACGTGACAAACTATCGTATTTATTTCCAAGGGAACATAGATGGTCATATTAATGTGTATGTGGTCTGAAATTAATTAATAAAATCTTCTGAGGAATCTGCTCTCTGATTTTTCATGAAGATGAAGAAATGAAAAACCACTCCACATGTCACTTTAGGTCATAAAGGTTAACTACTGGACATGTTATTGAGTAATGATTCTGTACTGAGGTAACAAGTTCACTAATCATTAAGTTGTGATTTAAGTAACATTACAGAGTTTTGCGGAGTTTTTTCGGTCTTAAAATAATGTTTCCAGACTCATTGCAGTGATAGAAAAATGGTTAATACGATGAATGGTGCTGCTGCCACGGTCTGAGCGGGGTTGCGTCGGCTGAAACCGCACTATGTACTTGTGTTTCCTGCTACAACACACCTGATTCAAATGAGTGGCTCGTTATCAGGCAGAGCTTGATGACGAGCTGATCATTTGAATCAGGTGTGTTGTAGCAGGAAACTTCTAACATGCAAGGCAGTGGCCCTCGAGGACTGGAATTGGGGAACCCTAGCTGCTATAGGGATTATGGCAATTTGCCAAAATGTTGAACTATCCCTTTTACCTCACGATATGACGGGACAGTACATCTATAAAGTTTATATGTGAGCAAACAATGACACATTATCAGCATACAAAACAGTGTTTGAAACAGGCTTTGGAGCTGTGGATGGTTCCGCTCTCTTTATCTTCAGAAAGTATTAGATTGCCATTGGCAATCGAGATCCTTGAGCTACAGTCCATGATGTTAGTCCAGCCAGCAGCTATGGCTATCTAACTATAATGTACTGTACTGAAAAAGAGGAGTTGATATCAGAGTGGAGTCAGGGTCGTATGATGAAATCTGAATCCCTCTGATTCATCTCATCAGGACTTGATTGGTCATCTTGTTCAGAACCTTGTGTAAGAATCAAAACCAGGACAAAAAAAAAAACTGATCATGTCCTGATTTCTCTCTTCTCTCCACTGACTGCCTCAACAATACCAGTGATTTTGAAGCATTAACCTTGATGCATGAACAACTGTATGGCCTCAGGTCTAATTCTACACAGGTATTTTTTTTTTTTTGCATCCAGCTATCCAATCCTAGAATTTACAAAAGTCCACAGAGGCCAACTTTGAGTGATTTGATTGAAAGGGCAAACTTGTACTTTAATGACTGACACAATGAACATGAAAATAACATCAAGGCTGAAAAACATCAGCATTTTCCTTTACTACCAGTTGCTGTTGTGGGTGTGGCTTAACTGTCAGTTAAAGCCCCACTCTGTAGGATTTGTGGTACTGGTACTTTGGTTGAGCAGAGCAAAGTCTGCTACTTCATTCCCACAATAGCTGACATGAATGTGTTGCCATTACCAGTGCTGTCGCCATCTCTGGTAATGATGCCTGTACCGTTGCTGTTGTCATGTGTAACCATTTTGTCTTTGCCTTCCGGGAACGCATCACATCATACGA
Organism: Decapterus maruadsi; assembly: GCA_030347415.2. Lineage (NCBI taxonomy): Eukaryota > Metazoa > Chordata > Actinopteri > Carangiformes > Carangidae > Decapterus > Decapterus maruadsi. The sequence continues at coordinate 4,499,835 of CM064906.1, forward strand.
GAAGTGTTGTCTCTCTTGTACTTCAGCATCAGTGAATGGAAAACTTCCAAAAAGAGATCCTGTGGAGGTGTAATTATAAACCCATACACTTCTTCTTCAAAGTAACCCATGTTGGGTACTGGTGTGTGGTTGTGTAGCGGTAAAACTTGCAGAAAAACCTCTAACTAAGTGACAGAGAAGCGGAGACTTCTTGCTGGAGCACTCGGTTTTGTTTATTGCAAGGTCGGCAAAAACAAGAACAAAAGCAACGTTTCGGCTCACAATCGAGCCTTCTTCAGGCTATTCTTGTAAAAAGAAAGAGGAGTTGGTCGACAAGTGCTCTCTGCTTTGCTCTGGGTTGTTTGAGCGGGCTGCAGGTAATATACTGCGTTTGTAAGTCAAAAGAGCCCGCCAGAAACGCCCATTGGCTCGGCAACCGGAAGCAGCAGAAAGCAGGAGTCGCCAACTAGAGACTGCCGCTAAAACTACATCAAAATTGATTTAAAGGATAACTTTCGCAACCTGGACGGCAACCGGAAGCAGCAAAAAAAGAGCAGGAGTCAAAAGAGCCAAAACTAGAGAAAAAAAAATCTTGCTGGAAATTTACTCTAAAATAGCTTGGAGCAGATTCCAGGAGTCAAAATGCCATAAAACTACATCAAAATTGATTTAAACATTTCCGCTAACAACCACATGAAAATGAACACATGTATACAATAAAAATTGAGTTGTTTAACCGTTATGTTGAACTGGGTGACATTCAGCATGAGAAACATGAAATTCCACATAAAGGCAGATGAATAGATTTTAGGAATAAATATTAATTACATTCAAAAGGAAGTAGAAATGTCCTCATAATAGGTGCATGGTATCAAAAGTGCATATTCAGCATGAGAAACATGAAACTCCACATGAAGGCAGATGAATAGATTTTAGTGTGGCGGCACGAGGAGGTAGTTTTGGTTAAAGTAATATTTTTAAGGATTTTTTAATGTTGCCAGACAACGCCACCCTGGGAGTTTCACCCAGGGAAATTAAAGTAAACTAGTTCAGGAGAAAAGGCACTTAGGTCCGTCACAAAGTGAGGCAGAGACAGTGGTTCAATGATACAAAAATAAGTTTGTTTTTATTCACAAATGTTTCTTTAAAAATTATCAGTTAAAGGAGGTCATTCACTAGGGGGGATTTAAAAAGGGAACCAATCAGGGCTGAGACTTTCTGGTGTGGATGGGTCAACTAAAGAGGGGATACCTAAAACACCACACGTGCAATAAAATAAATTAAGTTCACAGCACACACAAAAGGAAGGGGCACCACCACCGGACACCAATCCACCACCGTAGGCTCAGCACCTGAGAGGGGGGGGAAATCAGAGGACAGTTAGGGAACAAATTAACACAAAAGAAATATAAATGACTCTAATATAAACTAAGCAAAACTATAAATTACAAAATGAAAGAAAATACAAATTATTTTTTTTTTTTATTTAACCTTTGTTTAATCAGGCAAGCAAATTAATAAACATACAACCAACACGCACACAAAAACAATAAACAAATTCCCACACTGTTCTCTCACACACAATCCAAGTGGATGGCTGAAAGTCCTGGTAGGGCTCGTAGCAGCGCACACGAGCGGGAGCCAAACACCTACGCCAACCGGCACCCCGCGCCGGCACTTGGGTCGCAGCGGGGAGCAGGGTCAGCAACAGAAAGGGAGTCAGTCAGTAGGCCGACGGGACCCCGAACCAAGCCGAAGCAGCAAGGAGGGAGGAATCCATAACAGTAGTCTGGTAAATAGCAGCTCAGCAGACAGACAGCGAAGCAGCAGTAGCATGTAGCCGTGGCCATAAAAGATCAGTGCTCTTCTTAGCATTACCATCCAAGAACCCGGTTCAGTCCGGTCACTTTAGTTCCCCTCCAAAGAGGGAGAGGGGTGAAGAAGGCTGGCGGGGCGGGGGGAGTAAGCCACCACACGCCATACAACCGGCCGGCTAAAGGAGAGAGCAAAGAAATTTAGCAGCTAGCCTACAGCGATTAAAACAACAAAACTATCAGTAACTCACCTAAGCGCCGGTCGGCGGCAGACAACCATTACGTCGTCTTGATCGCAGCAAGGGTGCTGCATCTATAGAAGTCATGATTTAAAGGAGTCATCACCTGGTTTTTTACGTATCCAGCCCCCCTTGGATCGCTTTGGATCAATTCGTAAAACTTATTAGAAAATAAATAAATAATTTTAATCAAACATTGAGCTTGTTCTGACCCTTTTTCCTACCGCGACTTTAGCACGCGAGATTACGCGCGAGGTTTTGACTGGTCCGGATGTGCATTGTATGAGGCACGCGTTGATTCGCCGCAGGAAGGACAGAGCCGGGGGGGGGGGGGGGGGCTTGCCTGCATGCAGACTCCAAAACATAAACAGCCCCCTGGTACCGCTTCGGCGATTTCAGGTAGCGGACGGGCTGGGTTGGGTGGTGAAAGAGGCAAGTAGCCTCCGCCGGTGAGGTCACCGTAGGAGCAGAATCAAAATCTCGTGCTTTAGGAAGGCACACCCTTGTGTGCTATTCCTGTTTGGAAAAAGAGCCGAAGCGAAAAAACGGCGCCGCTTTCAAAGTCCAGCTTTTCAGGCAAGTTTCAACTGAGGTCAAACACCAATATGCGTGTTTTAACAAGAGAAATTGCGATTTCCGGGTGATGACTCCTTTAAATTAATTAAAAGCACTCGCAATATTCAAACAGCACGCTAAAGTGCACCTACCTGTGCTCTGCTGCAAGCATTGTGTTCAACGACCGTCAGTGGGCGGGCCGAAGAAGCAGGAAGCAAGAGACAGGAAGAGGGACACAGCCCACCTTTATAGTCTAGACTTGAGCAGTGATCGAGTGTCTGGTGCAGCAGAAACCTGCATTCTGAAGTGGTGTCTAGCCTCATACCACTACAGTAGGAATAAATATTAATAACAATTACATTCAAAAGGAGGTAGAAATGTCCTCATAATAGGTGCATGGTATCAAAAGTGCATATTCAGCATGAGAAACATGAAATTCCACATAAAGGCAGATGAATAGATTTTCGGAATAAATATTAATAATAATTACATTCAAAAGGAGGTAGAAATGTCCTCATAATAGGTGCATTATTGAAGTGGTACATTAGAACATTCCTGTAGATAACCTTGCATCTGCGGGATCTTATTTTCATTGTGGTTTATAAGAATAAATTAAACTTTACAATAAGTCAGTAGAAAATAAATGAAGAGGGCCATCCCTGGAGGTTATTGTCCAGGACGACACTTTTCAGGGCATTGTAGGCAGAAGAGTCAGCATTCATCCATTTTTTCTTCTGTTGTTCGTCCTCTGTCAATGGTACATGAAAACATGTGTATTTGACACCTGACTCTTCCCATCAATGAACACCACAAATAAAATAGCTGTTTGTCATTTGCAAAAATACAAAAGTATGTGTGTAAGTGTGAAACGAAGGTTACGATATTGTAACCCTAGTTATATTAGCACAGGCGGAGCCCTCTACTGGACTCTATGGGTATTACTCTCCTCCAATCGCGTACGCGCGATGGCCCACTGAAATTTGCATGTACGTAGCCGGCCAGTAGGGCGTGTCTACCTTTCCCGCCGCCGGCGGGTATATAAGCAGGTGCACCGCCAGCTGCCCTCATTCCACCACACTTCAGCGTAAGGCGAAAGAGCGGCAGGGCCCTAAGTAGAGGGCTCCGCCTGTGCTAATATAACTAGGGTTACAATATCGTAACCTTCGTTATATCTCACACAGGCTTCGCCCTCTACTGGACTCTATGGGTACAGTGGGCGAAGCCCGATCTATGTACTCCCTGCCGCGGGAGAGGCTCCGCCCACTGACCACACCAGCTACTGGTTAGGTACCGAGACCCAGTCACCACCTTATAATTTTAACCACCGTATGGAGTGATAACGGGTCCAACCTCCTCCCAGTTAGCAGCACCTGGCTAGACTGGGTGGGGTTGTGGTCTAACCTCGCAGGGGTCTCAACCTAGACCTCCTGCACACCTCATTGACCACGTCCCAGCAGAGCACAGTCCAATGCAGGTGTATGACACCCTGTGGGGATCAAGTAAAAAACACATGACCCCTCCTTCCTCTCACAGGTCCTGTGATCCTACTGTGAGCACAGACCTGGAGAAGGAGCCCGACACATCCAAGAGATAGAACCTTATGAACGGGCAGGGTGAAGACCACGATGCCGCCGTACATATGTCCTCCACGCTCGCCCCACTGAACAGGGCCGTAGACGTCGCCACACTTCTTGTGGAGTGCGCCCGGATCCCAGTGGGTGGCTCTCGACCCGCTTGAGTGTAGGCTGAGAAGATACCTTCACACAGCCACCCTGCTAAGCGTTTCTTGGAAAGGGCTCTGCCAGCCATCCTGTCACCATAACACACAAACAACTGGTTTGTGTTCCTGACAGTGGCTGTCCGGTCGACATAGCATGTCAACGCGCGTACAGGGCATAGGAGATGCAGTTGAAAAGCCTCCAAATGGATGATTCTGGACCGGAATGCGCTCCTTATGTTTTTAGGCACAAAGGAGGGATTCGGCTTCAGAATAGCGCCACTGCGGTCCCCGCGTAGGAGTAAACAACGGTGTCTTGACCGACAACGCCTTTAAGGAGGAGTGTTCCAAAGGCTCATAGGGGTCCCTTGTGAGGGCCTCGAGCACTAACGGCAGCTCCCACTGTGGTACAGAAGTACGCGCCACTGGTCGTAGTCTTCTGACCCCCTGCAGGAACCGTTTTACCAGAGGGTGGGCGAAGACTGGACCTCCGCCCAACCCCTCGTGGCATGATGAGACGGCTGCAGCGTAAACCTTAACAGTCGCGTGAGACAGCCCTCTATCAACCAAAAACTGAAGAAAGGAAAGAATATTCCCCACTGAGCATGTCAGTGGGTCCACTTCCCTTTCTTCGCACCATCGCTGGAAACCCAACCACTTCGCCCTGTAACAGGCGATGGTGGATCCAGCCCTAGCCGCTTGGATGGTTCTTACCACCTGCTCAGTCAGCCCGGCCCGCATTAGCCTGTCCCTTTCAGGAGCCAGGCTTGAAGTGGCTGGCCCAGGATTGGCAGCGCCTGGATCGCGCCTGCCTCCTGAGACAGAGCCCCCCGGAATTGGGGAATGGGCCATGGTGACGTCGCCATCATTGCGGTCAGCTCCGCGTACCATGGGGCTGACCGCCGGTCGGGAGCTACCAGAATGACCCTCAGCCGCTCCACTCTCACTCTCTCCAGTAGCTGGGGGATGAGACGGAGGGGGGGGAAGGCATAGAGTAGCCCTCTTGGCCATGGAGCGTGTGCAAACGCGTCCACCCCCAAGGGAGGGTGGTCCTGCGGGTCCAGGGAGAACCAATGGGGGCAGTGAGTGTTCGACCTGTTGGCAAACAGGTCCACCGTTGCCCTCCCGAATCGTGTCCAGATCTGCTGAACCACTTCTGGTTGCAGTCTCCACTCGTCCTCCAGGGGGCCGCCCCTTGACATGAGGTCGGCCCCCCTGTTCTCGATCCCTGGGATGTGGAGGGCTCTCAGAGACTGCAGGTGCTCTGAAGCCCATGACCACAGGTTCTCCGCCATCGCTAGTAAGGCCGCGGAGTGTACGCCGCCCTGTCTGTTGATGTATGCGACCGTGGTGCGATTGTCGGTCCTCACCAACACGTGTCTTCCCCCTAACAGGTGACTGAAGTGTTGGAGAACCAGGAACACTGCCTGTAACTCGAGGAGGTTGATGTGACGGTCCTCCCCTGGAGGCCACACACCACCTATCGCTCTCCCCAGGCAGGTGCCTCCCCACCCCATCAGGGAGGCGTCCGTGAACACCGACGTGTACGAGGTCACTCGTCCTAGTGGTGTCCCGGTCACCAAGTGTTGTGGGGACCCCCAGTACTGCAGGTTGCCCTGTACTGTTGGGGGAACTGTCAGCAGCCGAAACTTCTGCCTCTTGAGGTCGAAGCGTAGGCTGGCAAACCATCTCTGCAGGCGACGCATGTGCAGCAGTCCGAGTGGAACCACCGGGTGAGCCACTGCCATGTGCCCTAGTGCCTGCATAACGGTCAAGGCTGTGACACGTTGACCCTGTTTTAGCTTGAGAACCTCCTGCTGTAAGGCCGTCCGCCTGGACTCCGACAGAGTGGCTCTCAGGCTGACAGAATCAAGCACAATCCCCAAGTACTCGGCTCTCTGGCTTGGTTGGGGGTTGCTCTTCTTCCAGTTGATGGCAAATCCTAACCTGGTTAGGTGAAGTATCAACTGGGCTGTGTGAAAAATGGCCCACTGTTTGGACCTGGCCATCACGATGAGGTCGTCCAGGTAGAAGAAGACCCTCATCCCCTGGCTGCGCAGCGGCTGTAGCGCTGCGTCCACACATTTGCTGAATGTACGAGGGGCCAGGGAATAGCCAAACGGAAGCCTGTTGTATTCGTAGGCTGTTCCCTGGAAGGCAAAACGCAGGAACTTCCTGTGCCTCGGGGCCACCTCGACATGAAAATAAGCGTCCTTCAGGTCGATGGTTGAGAACCAGTCGCCTGGTTGGACGAGTTCCAGCAGCCTCCTTATAGTTAGCATGCGGAACGTTTTGCGACCGATGCGTGTGTTCATGGCACGGAGGTCTAGGATGGGTCTGTAGCCCCCTGTCTTTTTGGGAATCAAAAAGTACGGGGAATAAAAACCTCTCTCCCTGTCGTGAGGAGGGACAATTGACACGGCCTGTTTTGACAGCAGGTCCTGAATTTCCCCCTCGAGGAACTCTATCTCTTTTTGAGAGGATAGATTTACCTCTTGTATGCCCCTGAACGCTGGGGGGAGCCCGCAGAACTGGAGAGAATATCCTAGTCTGAGGGTCCTGTCCAGCCAGTCTGTCAGTGCACAGCTGCTTCGCCATTCCTCGTAAAACAGTGTGAGAGGGCGTGCAGACAGCTGTGGAGCGGCTCTTAGAAAGTTGTTGTACACAATTTCGGCCCTCTCCGCCGCCAAACTCGCCATAAACGGGAGTTTGGCCCATGGGGGGCCCTCTGTGAAAGGGCTGAGTCGTCCCTGAACGCACCAGGCCCGTTGTCCGAGCTCTCGGCGTCGTTCTCGAACGCATCTCCTTTGTCCGAGCCGGCGCGGTGTCACCTGAACGCATCACCGCCGTCCGGCGTTCCACCGTCATGGCGTCACTGTTGCTGTTAGAACCGCTAGTGGGATTAACAGCAGCAGGACTCATGTTGGCCGCTCTGCTGTTGTTTACCGGGGAGACAGCTCGAGTTAGCCCGGCCGCTTCAATGTAGCAGCGCGGGTTAAACGAGCGCGAGGCGGTCGCCTCATAACCCGGAAACACAGCTCTGCCGTGCCGCTGTGAGCGGTGACTAGCCTCGCCGTAGCAGCCGCTGGCTCGGCGGTAACAATCATCGCTCACAGCGAGCTGAGCCGGGTCGACCGTGGAAACAACACGGTGTCGGCTAGCAGCACGAGGGGCTAACTGTGTGGTCGCTACAACCAGCGGGGAGCGACATTTCCTGGTGCAACTCCGCCGGTTGTAGCGCTCATAGGTGGGAATGTGGCTATGAGCTTTCTTGACAACAGTGCTCCGCTCTACCGCGTCTCTTACAACGGAGACGGCAGAGGGTGTGTTGTGTTTGTGTGCTTGTGAAACCGTAACCGGGGGGCCTTGTATGCCGGGCCCGCTGCGGGAATGCAACGGCGTGACACAAGCCGCCGCCACCGGCAGCCCGCCTGACCGAGTAGCTGAAGCTACATCGGTAGGGGCTGCACGGCAAGCGGGGAGCGAGGAGGGAGGGGGAGATTTTGCCCTGTTAGTGGTGTAACATGTTTTAATAAAAACAGTATTATCATCCACCGAACAGTCAACACAAGCAGAACATACAGAACCATAACAATGAGGGAGGCCGTCGCAGCAACCTGCCGGCGACGTCGCTCCCATTAACTGTCACTTTGGTCGCTGTGAGCCCCAGGACAGCTTCGGCTTGGGCGTGCTGCGAGCCGTGGAACGGGGCGCGCTGGAGTCCCGTTCAGGACGCTGCAGCGGCCGCTCCGCTGGGGGCGGCTGTGGGTCAGCTGGAGGATCCGCCGCGGAGAATCCTCTTCGCTGGCGGCGCTCTCTCCTCCTCTCCGTGGCGTTGCGGCGGGGCAGTTTGACCTCACCTTTCTGCTTGGCGGCGGCAGCGAGCGGTAAATGGCGGCTCAGCTGTGCCTTTTCCTCCTCCAGTCTCTTCAGCCTCTGCGTCACCGTGGTGAGGGAGCCGAAGAGACCGTCAGTTGAGACCGGTGCGGCCAGGAGATCCTCCCGGTCTCTTCTGGGGAGAGCGGTGAGACCCAGCCAGACGTGGCGAGAGCCAACGACCGACAGGGACATCACGCGCCCAGCAGCGGTAGCAGCCCCCTGGATGAGGTTGTTCATCTGACCGATGGTGCGACCGAGGAACTCCACCGTGTCCGGGGAGGGGGGCGTAAAGGGAGTGAAGCCGCCGCTGCTATGCCCAGCACACCCATGTTGTTTGCTGCTGCTGCTAGCTGTGCACCAAACTGGAATATTCTGTCAAAATATTCCAGCATGTCCTTATCCTGCGGCAGCGGCGGCAGTGGTTTTCTGGACCCTGACCAGCCGGCTGAGTGTGGGATAAGGAGTGCAGCCAGAGCGTCTTCAAGCGGGGGCACACCGGGAAACACAGTCTCCGTTTCGCCCTGCACACGCAGGAAAGACGCCACTCCCGTGACCGTCGCCTTCGTCTTCAGTGGCTCCTGCCACGACGCCTTCACGCACTGCCAGATGTCGGGGAGCGCGGGGGAGACGAAAACGGGTCGGGGTGGTTGAGCCGGGCCGTAGAACCCCTGGCGGAGACGGCTCACTGGCCTCGGAGGCAGCGGGGGGGGGCAGGGGAAGCCCGGCACGCTCCGCTGCCGTTGTCATGACTTTCGGGAAGTCGAGCTTGATAGAAGCGGCGCCGAGCACCGTCGAACCGTCAGAGATGGAGAGTTCCTCATCCTCGTCTCTCTCTGGCGGTGAGTCGGCAGCCAAAGCCGAGGCGGGTCTGGACGGCGACGCTGTCTCATGCGGGGTGGTGTCGTTCGCCGGGGCGGCGTCCTCCGACTCCCGCTCTTCCTCCTCCTCGCTGCCGTCCGGGGACAGGACGAGCAGAGCTTCACCGGCGGCGAAGTAGTCAGCCCGCTGCTTGCGGCGGAGAAGGGGAATATCTCGGCAGCACGGGCAGGCACTCGCCGTCGCTGAAAGAAAAGGAATGAGGGCAGCTGGCGGTGCACCTGCTTATATACCCGCCGGCGGCGGGAAAGGTAGACACGCCCTACTGGCCGGCTACGTACATGCAAATTTCAGTGGGCCATCGCGCGTACGCGATTGGAGGAGAGTAATACCCATAGAGTCCAGTAGAGGGCGAAGCCTGTGTGAGATATAACTTTGTGTTACTTGTGTAACAGGGACACTCACTCTTGTTGACATACCACGGATCAAACTCCTGACGGATTCTGTATAGTTCCCTCATAATTGTTTTTTTATTGATGGAGCTCTATCAATGGTCATCACATCCACATCCACACCCATGTACAGAAGAGTTTCCGTGGTCACGCTCCCACTGAATGAAAAAAATGGCGATGCAACATGGCCGCCTCGGTTTGGTGCGTCGTCCACTTATGTCGACTTGTAGCAACTCATTCTAAGGTACTAGATAGCTTTCATTTGAAAGATGGTTTCTCTTCAGCAGTCGTGTGAGTCATTGGGTCCCAGTCGAGTTGTGGACACCGTGTTGTGTGAAACGTCTGCTTTGAAGTTTCTCTCCTTCAAAATAATGAGACCCTTCAACTGGTCTGCGCGACCCCCCACCCCTCTCCTCTCACACAAACACAGCTTTCTTAGTTCAAATCCATATTTTCTCCTCTTTAATCTTGGACCCACTTTTTCTTTCTGGGCTCTCATCCTTTGTCTCCCACCTGCCTCTTTGTTATCCCGTTATCCACATTTCAAAGACCAAAGCACCTGGGTGTCCAGTTTGCTGTCATCATTGTTTTCACTGTCACTAAGACTAAAGTGTTTGGAGACTTCAACTCACCTCTTTGAGCCCTCCCTCTCTCTGCTGACCTGCTAGCCCTGCTTCCACTAAGGAAGCTCCTGGTGAAGGAACGTCCTCACACTTGGCCTCCGTGTCTCCACTGCAGAGAAGGACTCCCTGGACTCTTGAGGCGACGTAATTGTAACTCTCGTGCTGGTGTGCCTTCTCCATAAAACAAACACTTGAAGCCGCTCGTTGGAGTAACCGCCAGTTTATTCTTCAGGATGATCGTATAGTGGACTTTGCGCCTAAATATCTGCATGTATGACAAGAAGGGACAAAGTAAGTAACGCTGTTCTCCCTCTCGTGGGCACAGTCAGTCTCTTTCGTTCAAATCCTCGTTTTTACTGACAGAGTTACAATTCAGATAAAAACTAAACAAAACACAATACCTTCAGGATGATCGTATAGTGGACTTTGCGCCTAAATATCTGTGAATAAAATAAAAGAATGTGTATAAAAATAAAAATGAAAAGTGTACATGTGCAATAAATGCAATTTCAGAATTTCAGAAGAATGCATTTTACAGAAAATACATAACATGGCATCTGGCTATTACCTTTTTTAAATACTTTTATACTCAACAAACCAGTAGTTACATGAAATAACCACAAAATAATTTTTAACACACACACATCTGCTGTCTTGGAACATTTCTCACACATACCTGCATGTATGACAAGAAGGGACAAAGTAAGTAACGCTGTTCTCCCTCTCGTGGGCACAGTCAGTCTCTACAGAAGAAACAGCATCGTGTTAAGCTAATACTGTTAGCTCCATACTACTCGTTTCTCTCGACGCAAATACAAAACAAAAACACAGCAAATCCCCGGGAAGCATGGAAAAATAAACAATAACATTCAACGGGTCAGTATACAGTATAATCTTGGTTTTACATGGCTTAACCAACCATAAATAAAGTTTTAGCCCAGGAGCTTGTGAGAAACGTTACCTTTCGTTCAAATCCTCGTTTTCACTGAGGATTACCCACAATCCCTTTCTCTAGTCTCGTTCCAGCGGCACACGCGAGAGACAGCAGAGGGCGCTCATCACACATTTAGCTGGATTTACACCTCTTTTAACTATGTTACATAATCATTATGCAATAGTTTTGATTGTCGCATGATAACATCATCTTCATATGCGGCGTGGGGTCAGTCCTATGTTCCCACAGCCCAATGATCCCTATGTTTTTCTTATTTGTGAGAATTTTCTCAAAACAAAACTTTAAGTCAAGTCATTTTAATTTTTATACCGCATTTAAAGGGATGATTCAGAGCTCCAACAGTGGTTGAGTTACCACTATTACAGTAACCAAATGGCACTAACGTTACCGAGTAGCTATCTCAAATTACCCCACTAATTTCTGGAATTCCTGGTGTACTTACTGTACAAACTTTCTAATGCTTTGTTTACTAGCCTACGACTAACACTGTTTGTACTACTACAGAAGTTTGTTGTATAAACTGCAACTCATAAAGATTCGTCACTCAATCACACTCGTTTCTACATTACATCTGTAGTCAACTGCTAATAGGTTGGGTGTAATTAACTACCAAATTAGGAGAAATGGGGATAAAATCTGAAGCTAATTGATGATGGAAAGAAAAAAAAATATTAGAAACAACAACAACAACACAAAACTCAAGCGCCACAGCCAAGGGATCGATGAATGCAAACCAGGTTTATTTTAACAAACTAAATAATAACAAACTCAGATGGCTTCAGGGTGGGCCCAGGCCAAAACAACAAACAAAAGGAAACTAAATTGGGAGAATAAACTTACCAAAAAGAAATACCAAAATAACTTAACACAAACTGACCTCCCTAACTTAACCAAAAACAGGAGAAAAAAGGATCAAATCAAATGGCGGCCCACCCCTACGGAGAAAACACAAAGCAAACATAAGAACACAAAGTGGCTGGTTGGATGATGTGGAGGAAGCTCTCATGGTCTGCCTCGCTCTGGTCCACCACGCCGACTGCCAGACCTGCAGCTTTTATATCCGGTCTCAGGCCGCTCCCCAGGTGTCGCACCAATCCGGTTCCAGCTTGGAACCGCCGCACCAATCAGCTGCCAGGGGGAGGAGTCACTGGCGGGGACTGCAAAAGCAGGAAGACCAACACACACACATGCACACACTCATTCACATAACGACCTGGGTCGTAACAAATGACGCAAGTAACCAATCAAATACCAAAATAAAAAAATAAACCATCGACATAATACAAATGTGTGTTTTAATGTATTTCCCATTTCTTTCTAAAACAGAATTTAAAAACAACAACATTTTATGTTTTTATTTTCACAGCAAACCTCAAACCCCACAGGGGAGTTCTTGGGGTTGCTTAAAGCACCAGAGGCAGGGATTCGTTCAGTCTCTGTGAAAGTTCTGGGAGATCATCCCTCGAGGGTGGTTCCTGCTATGGAGACACGCCCTGCCCCTGTAAAATTACCCTGATGCTCCTGCAGTGGAAATGCCCCTTAGGACTTCTTCCACCTGACTCCAGAAGGTCCACACCACACCAGCCACCAGGACCTCTGCATCCAACACCAGGCAGCTCCACATGGTCCACTGATCACCTCCAATCAAAGCAGTCTGAATTTTGGGTTATTACCAACACAACAACAGTTAAATTAATTATTGTTTTAGGTTGTTTATCTTTTGAAAAATCTATAATTCTGAAATTCTGAATAAAAAATATTACTTGTGTCAGATTATTTTTAACATAACAGCGTTGCTGATTGTATTGGAGGAGCCCATTGTAATTCTTTGCCTTGGGCCCCAAAGGACAATAAAATTACCACTACTGGCATGACAATAAGTATTCATTAGCAGACAGATTATCCCTCTACTTTCATTCCACATTCATTTATTGAAATGTTATTCACATTTCCTTCATTCCAGCTCATTGCAATTAGTGGTTTTTAAAAACCCCATCTGGGCACAGCCTGTGTATTTGCAGGGAGTACACAAGTTTGCTGACCTATACTCACCCTCGCTAAGCTTAATGGAAATATTATTCCACAGTGAAGTGATGCTTTTAAGTGATCATTTGTGTAATTAAATGTTCTTTGCAGAGAGCTGGGATGAAATGGTTGTTTTTAATGTTGGGATGCTTCTGACCACCAGTTGAAATCATTCACAGTAAGTTCCTAAAACTAAAACATTCAACATGAACTGGAAGCAATGAGTTACTATGGAGAGAGACAGCTCTGTGTCATGTTTCAGCATGAAGGCTTTACTGTGCAGTTCTCCTGTGGTAAATTGTTAGATGGTAAATGGACTGCTCTTAAAGCACTTGATAGCCCATCCATGTGTTCACCCATACATTCATACAACACACATCCACACATATCCACACGCTGAGCATAAACCGGGCCAGTTTTGGGTCAGTCACTACGACACATGGAAGGATTGGAAGGCACACACAGGTCTGTATACCAAGCCTTTTATATTGGTCTTACTAAACACAGGTGACAAGATAGACATGTAGAACATAAGTATGCATTAAAGGGATAGTTCAACATTTTGGCAAATTGGCTCATTGCCATAATCCCTATAGTGATAGAAGTAGGTTCACCTTTATTTGTCAGTGCAAGCTATTTTTAGAACGGCGGAGCAGAGCCGTTAGCTGCTCAGATCTATGCTCCGGAGGCTGAATGGGATTTCTTGTTTCCCTCATCAAACTCATCAAATAACCTACACAATCCAATTCACCAGGCTATGAGACAATAAGAGAACATTACAAGACTGAGTTGTTTTTGAGGTAAATTCATGCAAAACAGCTGATGCGTGTTAGGGTAGTTTTTCGGCAAACAGGCATTTGCCTCGAAAACAACTCAGTAGTTTACAACGGCAAATAAAGGTAACGAGCCCACTGCTATGACTATAGGGATTATGGCAATGGGCCAATTTGCCAAAATGTTGAACTATCCCTTTAAAATAGGCAACCAGGATTATACTATGGCTAAACTTTTTTAATATATAGATTTAGTACATCCTGCAGTTGGGCAAACTGAATGATTATGAGCTCCACCCATGTCTGACTAAGGCCTCATTTAGGTGAAATGTTGTTTTTTTAAAGTTCAGTATGAATGGAATCAAACCATTAGCCTCCTAATCAACAGACAACTTGCTGGACAGTGGTATCATTGATTCCTCTATTTTTGTGAGATGTTAGTTTTTCCCCCCTCCAAATTCCACTGTTCTTTGAAAACAAATGTCAATAATAATCAATCAAGCTTTATTGTCTATTGATTTCAGTGAATAAAGCTCTTCACTGTACTCTGCCTGTTCACAAGTGCTTCTGCTGTTTCTGTGGGACTTTCTGTGTTTGTACCAGTTACACAGATCAGTCATAACATCATGACCATCTGGCTAATATTGTGTATTGTGTTCTTTTGCTGCCAAATACACAACAAACTGCACTGCGCTGCGTTCTGACAGCTTTTTATCAGAAGCAGCAGTCTGAGTAACAGGAGCTGGAGCTAGATTCGAACCGGGGCCACGTACCTGCAGTGAGGACCACTGCAGACCGAGAACAACCCATAAGAGCTGCAGAACATGAGAGACACAGTCGTCCTTAGAGAACTGGATCAGATCCTTAAAGGGATAGTTCACCCAAAATTCAAATTTCACTCATCATCTACTCACCCTCATGTTGACTAAGAGCTGAGAGAATTGTCAGAGTCCTCCGTTCCTTCTCTGAGTTGCGTGGGGGTCCGCACAGCAGTATTTGTCCATATAAAGGTTGTGAATGGATACCACTTTTCTTCTTCCAAAAAGACACAGTAAAAAACATCCAAATACCTCCATACTGCTCGTCTGTAATGTCCCTCTTGTATTGAAGCCCCGACATGAGAAATTGGTCCAAAAAGTTTGTAGCGGAAGCTCCCAGTGTCTCAGTTCACTTTTCCTGTCCATATAAAGGTTGTCTTTTTGGACAAAGAAAAGTGAGCACCATTCACAATCATTATATGGACAAATACTGCTGCGCGGACCCCCCCGTAACTCAGAGAAGGAACGGAGGACTCTGAAAATTCTCACAGCTCTTAGTCGACATGAGGGTGAGTAGATAATGAGTGAAATTTGAATTTTGGGTGAACTATCCCTTTAACGTGAACATTTTTCCTGCACATCAACATTCTGAGCCTTGACAGGTGAAGTGAATACCCCTTCATCATGGCACCTGTTAGTGGGCGTGAGGGATATATTTGACAGCAAATGATCATGTTGTACTCAAAGTTGATGTGTATAATCTCAAAGTTGATGCAGGATGAACTCTTCCTGTTTTTCCTCGAGACATAAAGAAGCAATGCTGTGGACAAAGGAGGAACTACCCAGTGTTAAAGTGGAGTTCATAATGAAGTGCTGAGTGTGTGTGGGTGGAATAATGTGTGCAGGTATTTATACAGCACATGAGCATAGATGTGACAAGTGAATCAGGATCAGTGTTCACACCAGCATCTGATCCTGGATGACAGGGACCAGGCCCCGCTGTATGGGCTCAAGTCCCCGTTCTAGAGCTGGTGAAGGCCCGGGGTCACTCCTGAGAGGCCACGTGATGAAACATCAAATGGCCTTCAACGAGCACTATCCAGGCACTAGAGCCATGTTCCATAATATTGCTTCAATCAGAGGAGACACGCTGGCATGAAGTCCTGAGGAAATCCATAACGTCCACTTTGTTGACTGAAGAGCTGTCAAATATAGAATATCCTGTTAACCCCCCACCATGCCGCATGCAGCACATACACACTCATTTTTAATGGAACCAAGTCATTTTCTCTGAAAATAACTTATAATTTTCCAAGAATAAACAAACATGTTCGGGTACTGAATTCAAATTGTGGGTTGTAGCCTACAGCTCGATGTCGGCCTTCTGAAAACTGCATTCCTGTCATTAATAACACTGTAAAACCCATGTCATACTGTGCTAAAAGAAACTGTGGAGGTGGATGAACCCTGTGCTGTTAGATGACAAGCATGTGTCAATGAATAAATCCAATACATAATATTCTAGAGCTGTTGGCCATTAAAAGAATAGTTCACTCCAAAATGATATTTCACTCATTATTTACTCACCCTGACCTCGACTAAGGGCTGGGAGCAGTTTCCGTGGCTTCTCTGAGTTACAGGGTTATGTCCATATAACGGCTGCAATTGGACACCGACGGTCTTCGTCACAAAAAAACATCCCAATGCGAAATTGTCCCGAAAAAGTCCATATTTCAAGCTTGTTTGCAGTGGAAGCTCCTCTTCCTGGTCCGCCCAAGTCTCACGAGATTTGCGCCGGCGTCAGTTAATCGCAATGACGTTGACGCAAATCTCGCGAGTGAAATTTAATTCTGGGGTGAACTATCCCTTTAATACTTCCTTCTAGCAGTATTCAAGTCCCTACTGTTTTGCACTGTTTCCCTGCTTATCATAGAGGCACCATTCAATGACCGTCGGAAAGCGGAGAATCTTGCAGTTTACATATTTATTTTCAAATGGATCAGAAGATAATTCATTTTTGCAACAGTAAGAGCAAAATACAAATATATTCATAGAAATGTATTAAAATTCAAAATCATCAGAAATGTCTGTTTTATAGGAATCCTAGGTTTATTTTCTGGCTCCAAACTGTTGTGCAGATGAGTGCACAACTTGACTGTGGTGAACTGAAGTGACAGGCAAAGTTTAGGAGGACATACCTGAACCATTTATGAGTGTTTATAACAAGTTATACGGTGTTATAACAACATTCTAACTCATTATAAATATAGTTTTAAAGGGATAGTAGCATTTTTTTTAAAGTGGGGTTGTATGATCTACAAATAGCCCCTAAGTACTTTAATTGCAATGGAAGACTTGTCATTTCCTCCCTGTACAACAGCCCATAGCCCTGCCCAAATTTACAAACATATTGTTGTGAAATGGATTAAAAAACAAAATCAAAAGAAATTTCTGTTTAAAAAAAAAAAACAGTTCCATTGTTGGCTATAATATAATTTTTTGCAGATGAGTGCACAAAAACTTTTTACTGTGGTGAACTGAACTGCTGACAGGCAAACCCTGGGTGGAGGGATACCTGAACCATTTCCAAATAAAACTGTGTTTTTAACACTTATGACAGTTTATAACATCATTATAACTCACTTTTAAAAAATGCTACTATCCCTTTAATGCACTATTAGATCGGTGTTAAATAAAGTGTTACCAAATATTGCTCATCCATTACCCTTTGTCATACACACAGATAATAAACCTGCTGTTATCACAAGATCAGCTGCGGCTGTAAGACATCTCACAAAGGTTAAAGGGGCAGTATGGATAAAAAATAAAATAAAATAAAAGCTGGTCAGAACTGAAGAAAAGATCCAGAGTTTTTTTGTGTTTTTTTTTTTCAAACTTCCTGAAACATGTTTCCAGTTTGTCACTGAATTAGAGTAAGAACACAGCTGTGGTTCAGTCATAGATGTGTGGCCTGTAGCCTTGTACCAAACACAACCACAGCTGTGCCAATGTTTTTGTAAAAACATCCAGTTAAAACCACATCAGTTGAACTAACAACAGATTATGATTTCTTTGTTTATTATAAAATGTATTATAATTTCACAACCGGGCTGGGACTGGACTAGTGTTAAGCCTTCCTGGCCCTGCTCACTAGCTGCCCATTTGTCCACACGTTACCCCAAGTGAGTGTTGAAATATTCAGCATTCTGTCCTCCCATTCACCCTCTACAAATGATACATATAGTTAAAAGTCCCATTGCTTTCCTATCAGCTCCATCAGCAATCTTGAAATGACTCATCATCTCGGCTGGAACTAATTGTTCTATAATGTGGATTATTGAGTATGGCTGATGGGCAAAAACTGCCATTTTAATACATTTAGAATTAAATCTACAAGAGCATGAAGTGGGTAAAGAGCAATTGGGTCTGAATGATTTCTGAAACCACTCTATTCAGACCATCCTCTGGAAATGAGGACCAGCTGTATAGAAGAGCTTGTAAAAAAAAAAGCTTACAGGCACCAGCTCTGTGGCTGCTGCTGGGATTTAACACAGTTATATTCTCACACTGTGCTTCCTACTGTAATAATATTCTTAAAATAAATAAAATAAGACCTTGTAGCTTGGTACACATGATATCAATAAATATCAAAGCACATTGGGGAGAAGGAGCAGCATGGGGTTTGGGTCTGTTGTAAGTTTTGATGATGCCTTCACTTCAGTAAGTGGCGGCCCACGGCTCAGCCTGCTGCTGAAGACCGCGGCCGCTCCGCCACAGTCAGCTGGACCGATGCCAGTGACAACAGCAGAGACTACATGGGAAGGTCATCACATCCCTGTTGTTCCAGCAGAACTGAAACAGTGTGGATGAACTAACCGAGAGCGGGATGCTGAGAATAAAAAAGTGAAGGCTTCATTGTCATGTTCTGATGATCAGTGCATGTTGTATGATTCCTGTGTTGTTTGTCCCTGCCATGAGCATCAATCCAATTCATTATACTTGATTGCCCCCATGGAGAAATTTGATTTGGACTCCACAGAAAACAACATCAAAGCAGCACATGCACACTCCCCACATGACCCACACCATTCATCTATCGTATAAAATGACTTATTGAACGGCCAGTAGATAGCTATTGTATTGCACGAAAATGTTGGTTACACTTTATTTAACGCCTATCTCCATAATGCATTATAACCATGTTTATAATGTAGTTATAACACTGTAAAAAATTATCATAATGCTTTATAACAATAAACATAAATAACTATAAAGCATTTTATCATGACTTATAAGGTCAGGTATTATAATACATTATAATTGTTAGTAACTAACTGATAATGATGCATTAATATAGTTATAATGTGTTATAATTTGCTTATAAACACTTACAAATTATCATAAGGATTTATAACAATAAGCATAACACATTATAACTATATTAATAATGCATTATCGATGTGGGCATTGTCAGCCAGTTACTAACAATTATAACCTATTATAATACCTGACCTTATACAGTAGGTACTACTTCGTTGTGGCCGGCTTCACGTATGACAAGGACAGACTTATTTATTTACAATTATTACAAACTGTATTTTGAATTTATCTGTGATATTCCCATTTTATGTTTATCGGTTTTCATTCTGCTTTTATGTTTAACTGTGGTCTTTTTTATGTGCACACGTCAAAGACCCTGAGGCTGTGATTTTCCTCGCTACCTGCAGCCACGGCAAAGCGCAGCTTTAGCTACACACAAGCAATGACTCTTATCAGTTCCATAATTCAGAGAGGATTTTTACTCTACGAAAAAATGTATAAAGATCAGCTTTTAGGTTGAAGGTACAACCTGCTGTGGCTGATGTATAGCTCCACTGGTAGAACCGCTCCCTTAATAAGCAGTGTTATCAGCTAGCAGTGGATTGACTCTCAGTGTAGGCTGTAGCTTTAGTTAATGTGTTTTTTTTTTCATCATCATTACGATCACACATGGCTCCCAAGTTTGAGCAAATAAATGAGCAAATGAGCATTAATTCTCTGCCGTAAAAGATTGTGTCGCTGACCTCAGCCTCCCGTCATATTTAATATGAAAATAAAATGAGAATCACTATAAGAACCAAACATGTTAACAATTTAGGCTACAACACTTGAAAACAATTATTATTTGATTGGCTGGTAAAATATTTGCCAGGATGGTAAAAGTTAGCACACAACCATTCATTCATCCGATGCAGGCTACGTGACACTTTCATTTGCTGTACGTGACACCTGGCGCATGTAGCCTATTGCACAGGACTTTGTTGAATCTGGTTCAATTTGGATGAGCGCACTTGGAAAGAAAAAACAACGCCGATCGCTCAGCTCACATGATGTCTCTGTAGACAAAAAAAAGTGAGTGTGTCCCTACCAATGAAGAACAAACCTACGCCCCACCCCTATGCTGTGTTTTTAGGACAACAATGCTGTGAACTGTAAATTATGTGTGTGAGAGGAGAGCTATTACAAACCTATTTTCAGGTTATTCAAATAATTGAAGTTGAACAGCTGTGAAGTACTGTAAGAGGGCGGGGCTTCTGCATGACAATGAGAAGGCTACTGTAGCCTACTTAAGTGAAGTACTGTATCTACATACACATACAGTATTTGGTCAGAGATGAATGGAGGTGCTAATGTGTCTAATAAGCTCGTTACTTTTAATAGACCCGAGAAAGTGGAGCATGAACTACAAGTAGAAAGAAAGCCGGTGAATCAGATCAATAGAACATTTTTTCTGGTTATTTGAAATTAGTTTATTTGGATAAAACTCCTTGAGATGTATCATCTCGTTTTCAAGGGGGTCCAAACAGGAGCTGCAGCTACTAGGCTACTCATCAGAGTTTGTGCAAATAATAATGATAATTTCAATTTTTAAAAATTTAAAAAACTTTAAAAACTTTGTAATGTTCACTTTTACACCCGTTGAGGATTGAACCCGCAACCTCTGGAATCAAAGACTGTTGTCTATCACACTGAGCTAATTGTCAAGTGGCAGTGCCACGGTGGCTTCACAAATTGAGTAAACCATTCACTGTTGTGCAGGCAACGTTTCTGAGGTAAAATTCTGATGTTTGTGTCAAACATCATCTACTATGAATCTAAGATTTTGTACAAAGACTATCAGGTATATTGATGTAATATTATTATCATCTGCACTGGGGATCGAACCCACCTCATCCAGAACCACAAACCAACACTTAACTCACTGAGCTAATTATATGGAAGTGAGACATGGTGTGTGTCTTCTCAAACAGACTCAGTGAGTCAGCGTCCAGGCATCTGTTGTCAGGCAGATTTCAGAAATGGTCAAAATGTCAATATCTCAAAAATTCTAATATCTAAACAAAAAATCTGATAATACATTAATTGCATCCAGACAATGGACATGTTGGTGATTTGTTTTGCTCCATAAGAGAAAATCTGATGTTTAAAAAGGTCACTCACTGCAGTTGTTCCCATGAGAGCAGAATCCAAAGTGTAGTGAACTTTCACCTATGGTCCAGTTCAAGCTATAAGTTTTTTTTTTTTTTCCTTTTTAATTTAGAGACTTGCTGTGATGTCACCATGCGGATTCTGGCATTATGATGTGTCATTATCATCATCACCCATGCTCGGTCTTGAACCCACAACCTCTCGCACCACAAACCAGCGCTCAACTCAGTGAGCTAATTATCTGGTAGTGAGACATGGTGTGTGTCTTCTCAAATACAATCAAGACGTCAGCGTCCGGGCAGCTGTTGTTGAAGCAGATTTTAAAAATGGTCAAAATGTCAAAAATTCTAATATCTAAACAAAAATCTGTTAATACATAAATTGCATCTAGGCAGCATGGAAATGTTGGTGATTTGTTTGTAATTTTAACTGTTTTGCTTCTCAAGAGAAAATGTGATGTTTAAAAACATCACCTTTACATTGGCTGCAGTTGATCCCATGAGAGCAGAATTCAAAATGTTCTAGAAAATTCAGTTTTTGAGATAAAATTCTGATATTTTCCAAACTTCATCAACCGTGACTCTACAATATTCTCAATTTTTTTCAGGAAGATAGAAAATGTATTTAGCAGGAATTTGATGGTATATGTTTACAGTAGTATTTACAGTCAAACGTTTTCATGCACTGTAGGCTCAATTTTTGTTTAATCAAAAATCCGAGAAACAAGTTTTGTGGAGGACAGTCTGGAGATGATCTGGAGCAAGTTTGGTGACAATTGAGCAGTTTTACACTTATTGAAAAAAACAGAGTGATGGACTTCATAATTTGTAATAAGTTTAAGTTGACAAAAGTTTCAGTGGTATCTAGGCTACATTGTGGTGAAGTTTCACAGCTGTAGCATCTACCGTTGGCTTGGGAGGAATTTTTAAAGTTTTTAATTTTAAACGCTTATTGTGCGTGGGGGGGGCACATGTCCTTGGAATTGAGTGAATCTGGCATGGGGCTGGATCTTTGTGCAAAGTTTGGTGAGTTTTCGCCCATGGGAAGTATGACTTCCTTGGAAGAAAGAAAGAAAGAAAGAAAGAAAGAAAGAAAGAAAGAAAGAAAGAAAGAAAGAAAGAAAGAAAGAAAGAAAGAAAGAAAGAAAGAAAGAAAGAAAGAAAGAACGCCTAGGAATACAATAGTGTCCTTGGCAGCTTACAGCTGCCCGGACCCTAATTAAACTACAATGAAATACAAAGTGTATGTTTCATAATGAACTGAAATTACTATGATACTACTATTTTTTCAGTCACATGGCACACAGCTTATAAAAAGAAATCTTTCAAAAATGAGGAACGTGCGTCAAATGAAATGTTTTTATTAAGGAAACTCAAAAGGTCAGTACAGTGTGTATATACTGTTGGCTAGACTATAGCATTGTGAGTCCACTACAGGATTTGCGAGGTGTTCGCAGGAACTCATTAATTTTGTCAATGCAGTCCTTCAAGTCTTTCGCCTCCATCCCTGGAAACTGTTTCTTCAGGGTTTTGATGACAAAGTTTTTGATGTTCTGAGGGAGTTCTTTCTTGCCCCTTGATCCATCCCAGTTTGTTGTTTTGCACCAGGCCCTGTAGCTTTCCTCTGAGATGACACTCTTGAACAGCAGGCACCCATACCGCCCCACTTGGCCATGGCTCTGTTGTTGGATCCTGGCATGGTCATGTGGTCCAACGTCAAGCAAGCTTACGTCAGGGTGTTGACGTGGAATTAGGATGTTGTTGTTGAAGGTGAAAGACACGGCCAATGGAGGCATCTCTGGTTGTGAAAAGGCTGTGTTCAATTCAGGAGTTGAAGTGGTCCTGGGGACATCCCAGGTTCTCCGTTCAGGAGCAGCTTGCACGTCTCCGAACCCAGTTCTCACCTCTTCGATAAGAGCTTGTAACCCTTTCTTGCACTCGGAGTGGCTCTCTTTGAGACTTTGGTTCTCTTCTCTGAGGTTTTGGTTCTCCGCTTTTATGGCCCCCAAGTCAGCTTTCAGGCTTGCAATATTGGCGAGCAGGGTCTTGTTCTCAGCAAGCAGTGCTTCTTGGCGGTCCTCTGCTGCAGCAAGCTCCGCCGCTCTCTTGGCGAGAAGGTTTCTGATATGTACCACCATCTCCTTTCCGTTGTTGGGCTGAACCACCACTACAAATGGCTGTAATTTGAAATAGAGATAAGTCATGAGTCCAGGTTTAGATAAGGTTTAAAGGTTTAAAGGTTTAAAGGTTTAAAAAGGTTTAAAAGGTTTTAAAGGTACTTTATTAGTCACATATACAGGTGTACAGGTGAAATTCTTTCTCTGCATTTAACCCATCCCTGAGGAGCAGTTGCACCAATTCCAGATTTAAGCCAGTGCTCTGGTCAGGGGCACTGACTGGAGTATTACCTAACATGTTTTGGTGGTGGGGGAAACCGGAGTACCCGGAGGAAACCCACGCAGACACGTGGAGAACATGCAAACTCCACACAGAAAGGCCAGGATTCGAACCCAGGACCTTCTTGCTGTGAGGCAACAGTGCTAACCACTGTGCCACCGTGCCGCCGCACGGTGGCACAGCAAGGGTGGCTGAGCAAGCAAGGGTGCCTATATAAAGAATTCAACAATTGTAGTGTATAGGTTGCACAATAGCACTTACCTTCTTTTTTTGGACGAGACGCTTAGCTGTGCATGGCTGCACAGGTGATGATGGTCGAGGACGTTTGACTGCAGTCTGTAACACAGAAACATTGCAAAGACATTAGAGTCTGGATGTACAGTGAAAAAAGTTTTAATAGGCTACAATGCATTAATAATTTGTACTAAGTAGCATCTGATTCTCCTAATAATAGCCTAACATTTATTTAATTAGAAAACTTACCCGTTTTTGCCCCTGAGCCGCAGGAGGTGAGTTTTCCTTGCTTGGAGGCTGGGGTTTTGCTGTAGCTCTGTTAGAACCTCTGGTGTCCATGGTCGCTTAGTAGTCAGGCGATGAAGGGTAGCTACTGTACAGCAGGGTTACTGTAGGTAGAATAGATCTGCAGTCGAGACTGTGGCCCTTTTCTACCCATCGTGGGGGAGTGGCAAGAGGGCGGAGAAGCAGGAATGAGGACGTGAGTGAACCACGCCCAAGAAGAACCATAGGCTGCATAAACAGACAAGGTGTGGTTTCTTTTTGGTCTTTAAACATGTAAAATCTGCACATGGTTTGCAAATAAATTATTATAGCCCACAGTACTAATTATGTATTGAAACAATGTCTCCCTACCAGTCCGGTGATGGAATAATAGACTCCATCCTGAAAATGCAAGAAAAGTGAAAGCGCTTCTCCTAAGAAAGCACAATATAAACATCAGTTTATGCTCAGTGATATTAAGTAGGCTAATAACTTTATTTTAAAGCCTTTTTTTTCAAAGGGACTTTTAAATCGAACGCAACTGGACTTGGTTATTTGTCTGGGAAAGTTGCGTTCGATTTAAAAGTCCCTTTGAAATACTATGACCTGGACAAATGAGAATATGCACAGGCTATTTTAAAGCCTATATTTTTTAAATGCAGCCTCTAAAACTAGAATGAAAATTATTTTACTGTGTTCCACCTTCTCGGCTCTGTTGAACGTAATGATCTTAATAGACATATTTAATTTAAATTAATTCGGTTTATTGTTTATTTGGTAGGGACAATGCAGGTTACATAGTGACACTTCCACTTGCTACAAACAAGTCAATGATGTTCTGCATACAGAGATTATAGCCAAGGCTAGTTTCCATATCCTGTCCCCAGTTAGGCCTTTAGTAGTAAAAAGAACAAGGTAAGTAGAAAAACAAGGTAAATAGAAACGTCAAAGATTACATACAACAATATAAAATGTACAAAACATATTAAATCATGGCACATTAAAAATGCATACAGTTCTGGCTTTGTTTCAGCCAGCTTTTCACCTTTGTATTAAAAATTTTGAAATCTCGGGTTAATTTTATTTCAGTCGGCATATTATCAATGACCATAGCTGTGCTTGTATTGCTGTGACGACAGCTGGACACAATGTAACACATTAACGACACATTAGCATCCTCTTTATCTCTGACCAATGGGTGTGTCTGTGGATACTTCACTCATTGTCAGACAAAACTCCGGCCCCCTCCCCACAGTACTTCACACAGCTGTTTGCTTTGAACAGAAAAACTGGTTCCTGCAGTAGCTCCTCACACGTTTCACTTCATAGGCTAGGTGAAGAAATTTCGTAGTGTTTCATGTAATAAATTTCACATGTAGGCTGTGTGGTCCATATTTTTGAATTTCATGATTTTCTCGCTTTCAATAAAACACACTCGCATTCTATGAAAACAATATAAAACACACATTTAAAAAATGACAGTTTGCTATATGTTTTGTTTGGATAAGCTTTGTTTTTAAAAGTGCAATGTTCAGCTGTCAGAAATTAAAAGCAGCCTCCTCTTGTTAATTTGCAGCAACACTGTTGCTTCAGGCTGTGATCAGCTTTTTTGTATCGCTCGTCTTTCCATTAAAACAACCTGCTGCTCTTGGCTGAAATCAGCCTGTTGTCGCTCAAGTAGTCCTATCGAAATCAACATCTAATGTGTCCCTTCAAATTGTGTGTTTGGAGCAGCTGCTGACAGATGTGTATTAATGCTCCGCTCGTGAGTCCAGCTGCATTGGGTCCAGGCTGCTGGCACGGACGAAGCAGTTTAGAAACTGGTTGAACGAGCGGTCGTCGGCTCTGAGCGGACTGTTACATTCACAAGAACTTTCAGAAAATAGATATGAGACAATTTGCTCCAACTCGGAGCCAGACTCGGCCAGGCTACAGGAGAGATCACAAATATGGAGGGGTTCAAGACCCCCATGAGAACCACTGATCCTGTAAGATATGATCAGGATCATCAGCCAGCTTTCTACTTAGGTTTTTGCTGACTTGTCAGCTTGTTGTTGCTACCAGCTTGCTAACTAGCCACCAGTGTTCAGGCCTGTCTGAGAATTGGACGTTGGCTGAGCTGGCTGGCATCAAAGCAAGTGGTTTGAAAAATTAAACTTCAGTGATCATTTGCAGCAGCGTGTCGTCCATCATGGCCTTGAGCATCACAGTGGTCAGCTGGCATTCAGGTCTGTCACTGAGAACAGAGCCCAGGACACTGAAATGTGGAGTTTTCCATTGCAAACCATTCATCTAAATCTTCTTTTGGTCCTGTACTTTTTTGTTGTTTTTTTACCTTCTTAACCTTTTTGAAGATTTGGTCCGTACGCTTCCCTTCATTTGGGTGCAGTCACTTTAAAGTGGCCCATTTGATATCTCTAGTATCTCATCCTGAGCTGTGAGCGCCGATCAGTCAATGAGACCTGGCTGAAGCCCAAGAGAACCTGATTCCATTCAGTGTGGAAATAATCAAAATTGGATAATACCCAAAGTAGGAATAACGCAACTGTTCTGACTGATTGTTTAACTAAACTGTTTAATTAAACAACTTAAAACAAAAACCAACACCTAAGCCAGCATTTCTCAAAAGACACTGCGAGGTACTTTCACTCGAAATCATATGATGTTTGAATGAACAGGGTGACATTTTCTAGGGAGGAGTTTCCACAAACTGTCACTGAAAAATCAATCACAGAAAGTGATTGACAGCTTTAGCCATCGTGTACAACATGATTGTAATTTGGTGATGATATGAAGTTTGTCGGTCATGTAATACTTTCCCTCTCTGTCTCTGTGCTGCTGTCATCCTTCAATATGAAGCTGCCAAGGAGCTCGGAGAGAACGACGCTCGCCCACTGTGTTACGGCACAAATTCAGTTTTCACGAGCACAAAGTGAAGAATAGGCTGTGGAGAAAGTGGAGCGTGGACTGCAGTGTGTGGAAAGGCTTTGGGAGGTGGTTATAGTGGAAGGTTTTCACTCATCAAGTTTGATTGATGGATCACAACTGTGGGAAGTTGTGGTGCTGCAGAAACGCCCACCATTAGGAACATTCTTTAACTATGCCATTAATGCTGTCTGTTACTGTCTGTGTGGGTGCTCAGCCGTAGTGTGGACGGGAGGTTAAAACACAGCAAAAGACATTGATTGTAAATGTAAATGACACTCTTAGTAGTGTGGATGTAGACTTGTATAGGCAGGAGTTAAGTTTAGATTGCAACATACTGTAGTATGGTCCCAATGATTATGCTATTCCCGCCCATTACTGATGGTGGATTTTGTATCCACCATCAGTATACTGTAACCAGTAACCAATGGTCCTAATTTTGACTATGATATATTTTTCAGTTATGGCCATATGTGTTGGAGTTTCTGAGATGATACATTTTTGTACAGACTGAAAATCATGCAAACTAAATTTTTGAATGTCTTCCTTTATTTTCAGAATGTATTTTACTTAAATAACAAGGTTACAGGCTACCATCAACTTTGTAGATTCTCAAAAAAAATCTAACATCGATTTATTAATGCCAATATATCGCTCATTAACACCATAGATTCTCAAATAGAATCTCGATTTATATTGCTCATTCACCTAGTCTCCAGATCATCCAAAACTCCTGGGTTATCCCTTTAACCCAGGCATGTCAAACTGAGTTTGGGTCTGGGGCCGGATCAAGACCTTCTGATCTCATGTGGGCCGGACCAGTAAAATAATGGCAAAATGTCGACTCCAAATCTTTAGCTTTGTTTTTCAGTACTATGCTTTATCATCAAGCCTACATTTGTAACCTTTTTTGTAGGACCCCCTCGAAAACGAGTTGTGACAACTCAAGGGGTTTATCCTGCCAAGAATAATAAACAACTTTAACAACCTACATGTTATGATTACGGATCACAAGGGATCTATTCTAACAACACATTTATTCACAAACAATGGAATTGATCAAAATAAAATGATTGGTTTATTAAATACAGCTGAGTAAGTACTATCTATCTATCTATCTATCTATCTATCTATCTATCTATCTAAACAGTTTTAAACCACTGAATCAACTCACCACACTAAACAAAGTGGGAGCTATGAAGAAATTATTTTTGCCTTAATTGACATACTTTGAAAATGCACATTTATCAAAAAACAAAACAAAACAGACCAATAAGGCTGGACCTATTGAGGCAAAAGTTACAGCAGTGCAAACAAACAACTTTGTAGGCTGGACCTACAGGGGCTGAGAATTAGGCCTATATACAACTTCAAAATTGTATTTTAATATGAAACTATATTCATCTTATTTTCAATTTGTAGTCTATTCATGTGTGCAAACAAAATCCACCCTTTTCCCCCTTCTCCCTCCCTCACTGCACTCCTGCAGTGCTGCTGCTGGCTCCTGAAACCTGCCATCTTTTTTCCTTCACGAGTGCATCAATATCCTGAGTAGCAGCACATTTAACAATAGGTGCGTTTCCATCAGCTGTTTAGATGCGCATCTAGTTGTATCGCATTGTAAAATGATGATGGAAACACCGTGATTCGAATTAGAATACCCTGATTCGCACAATCTGAAATACGCTCGCTATGGCCGGGTTTTGGTTGATTTGAATGGGATGGAAACAGCTGTATGCAAATTAAGTGTGAAGTAGCGCACTTTCACCCCGTCTGCTCCCGTGTTTGCAGTTCAACCGCCACGGCAAAATAAAAGCCCCCACACACCTTCATAATGATGTTACTGCACAGTTCTTCATAGTTCCTCCTCAGTAAAAACTAAACTAATCAACCAGCGCATCCAGCGTTTATCATTAAAGGGATAGTTCAACATTTTGGCAAATTGGCCCATTACCATAATCGCTATAGTCATAGCAGTAGGTTCGTTACCTTTAATTGTCGGTGCAAGCTGTTTTTAGATCGGCGGAGCAGAGCCGCAAGCTGCTCAGAGCTATGCTACGGACAAGTTGGGTTCACTCCAACACCAGATTAGATTAGTAAATTAAAAAAATAAAATAAAACTGAAGAAGATTTACAGAGACAGTAAAAATTGTATTGCCCAAACCCTCTATTGTTAGTGTGAGTGCAAGTGCTCCATGGTTCCACACTGGTTGGAAGAATGTTGGGGTATACTTGGTCAGGAATTGCGCACAAGAAATGCATGCTCGTTCTCCACCACGTTTCTGCAGCCACGTGTAAACAACAGTCACTTAACAATTACGTCACACCATGCATAGCCTATATACCAACATCGCTAGCTAACATTGCTTTGAGTAAACTTCAACATAACCATGACAAATGGTCAAACTATTAAAAAGCTCTATTCTTTCTGCAGTCAGGTTAAGCATAGACATATAGGTTAAAGCAGATATCAGCGGGGTGCTTGAGCACTGCGTTCAAGGCACTTGGTCAACCGGAATGTTACAGCTTCAAGTCACAACTATGACTTTGTAGCATTCCAGGTAACCCGTAGCGCCGTCCTGTTGCCTGTGAAAGTCACTATAACGGCCTTCTCCACCACGTGAACTTCTGCAGCAGATCAAACTGGTAAACTTCACAGTCACTTTCCTTGAACAAGTTAGCAGCCCCCGCCCTCACATCTATTGGTCCTCGTGCTAGTCACCACATTCAACATCCCTTGGCTGCAACATTAGCCCTTTGAATAACACTTCAATCCCACAAGGAACCATGACAAATGGTCAAACTATTAAAAAGCTCTGTTCTTTCTGCAGTCAGGTTAAGCCTAGACATATAGGTTAAGCTCTAATCAACGTGATGATGTATGTGTCGGAGGCAACCGTGCTCGAGCACACTTGGGTTCGAGGTAGTGTGATTGTGGGCCAGTGGGGGACAGGGGAGGGGGGCAGTGTTGCCAATTTGGTGACTTTCTTGCTAAATCTGGGGACTTTCCAAACCCTCTTGGCAACTTTTATTGTGAAAAGCTACTAGTGACAAATCTAGCGACTGTTTCCAGTGATGTTACAAATGGTTCTGGTATTACTATTCTTTCCTATTACTAATTTATTTATTTTTCTTTGATTGTATTTCCTACTACCTGATCTTATTTGTCTACCTATTTATTTTTATTGAGTATTACAACTATTTTTTTTAAATTTATTTATCCACTCATACATTAATTTATTCACTTGTTTGCTTATTTACCCACATTTTATCTTCCTCTGTAATTATTGGTAGTGTTACTATTATTATTATTATTATTGTTTTTTGTTTGTCTTTAGTTTGCTTTTGGCTGTCCATGTCCATCTGTGGGGGCTAGGTGCCGGAGGGGTGGGGGTGGGGGGGATGGGGTCTGTTCTGGGATTTACTGTGTTTTTGAATCTGTAAACAGAACCATTGTTGTTGCAATATGTAAAAATCAATAAACAGACAGTTAAAAAAAACCCAAATGGTTCTGGTTCGGAGACACTTCTAGCGACAACAGCCAATAACGACTTTCCTTACTGAGGAGTTGGCAACACTGGAGGAGAGGCATTCTGGTTTCAGCACGGTACAGAACCACTGGCCCTAAGACTCCAGAACCAAGCAAGAACCAGAACCAGAAGTGTGTCTGCCTGAAAGCAACTTTGTGTCTGAACTTGTCTCTAAAAACTATGTTACAGTATGGTAGTTGTTTATAGAGTAGACTAAAACATAAAGAACACAGAACCAATGCAAGACAAACTGTGCACATAAAGCAATAAAACGATGATGACATGAAAGAACAGCATCGATGCAACAGTGCTGCAAAACATAACCTGTGATATTATGATGAGACTGTAACAATAAAAACACGGGGGGAATGGCGTCATTAGTGCAAATGAACGCTGTACATAATATGGGATACACATTTTAGTCAAATGTATAAAAACATAAAAAGACATCAATCTGCCCGTTCCGTTAGGACTCTGAGGTCAAAGATGTTCGATGTTCAACCACACAGCCTCACAGCAGCTGTTTATGTGTATGTGAATGGAACCACAACACCACAGGTCACAGCAGCACGCTCCTCAAAACTGACTAGAAATGAGGCACACGGAGAGATTCCCAAAATGTGCTCCGGCTTAATCACATCATAAATCATCCACAATGAGTCGGTATGATTAGAAAACTGACAGTGACAACACAAGGAAACAGCAGATCGTTCAGAAACTCATTTTGCATAAAGAAATGAAATCAGTGAAATCGCCGCATGTTAACAAACGAGAAGAAAACGAATCATTTTAGTCTCCTAATCTCAACCAGAGCCTGTGACTTCTTCATCCTCATTAATTATCTTGCATGCAGCTGCAGGACTGTCCACACCCTGCATCATCATTACCATCTGTTTAGTGGTCACCACTGGAAACTGGAGACACTTAATTACCCTATCTTAAGATCTTATGTGGGGATATTATGATCATTCTGATTATAATGAGAACTGTTATCCATCTGCAGGGCTGTATGGTGGAAATCAAATTCAAAATGTACTCGAGGAAAAGTCTGAATCATTCTGCTGAGGATCTGTCCTATAATGACCTGCAGCTACAAAAATACAGCTTTCATTTATCTCATTTTAATGCTCTGATTTACTTCAGACTTACAAAGATGGAAGTTAATTGGGTTTGTCATTTAGTACCTGTGTCAACTATGAACCGTGCAAATACAACAGAGTGGGACCAATTAGATTATTCACATGTCAAACTTTGAATGATTAATAGTGAGATTACTGTGATATAATCAGGCCAACAGACCTATACACTGATAGGCATCACCAACTCTTATAGTCCAGGCAAACAGACAGAATATTTTTCCACCATACACCATTTCTATGAGGTGTCTAGAACAACATACTAAAAGCCCTAAGAAATCCTAGTTGGGGAAATATGTTTAATTCACATCATTTTTGTCTTTTGCTCATTGGCAAATTAAAATTCATTTTCCGAGAAACTTGTAATACAAAAAATGTTACATTTCATGGATACTTTCATTATCTACAGTTTCATTATATTAGGAGTAAAGGAAAAAAGTTTTTTTCAGAATTTTATTTGTCATTGTACAGCAGTACAATGAAATTAAAAGCTGAGACCTTAAAGTGCCATCACATAAAAGACAGACAAGCAAAGTAAAATGATTCAAATTAAACATGTTTCCCCAACTAGGATTTCTTAGGACTTTTAGTACAGTATGTTGTTCTGGACACCTCATAGAAATGATGTACGGTAAAAACAAAAATTCTGTTACAATTAGTTCTATTTTTTGGTCCAAAATAAGCTAGATTGGCTGAACTATTAGTTCCTTAGAAATGTATTCTAACACAGCTGCAAATACTAAACCAGGCATGGGCAACTCGGGCCGATGTGACTGCAGGTTTGTGTTCACTACAGGGGCTTGAAAAGCAAAACAAGTAGCCTCAGACATATTTTCTTCCCATAAGCCATCAGAACTCTAAATGCAAACTAATATAATACATGCCTTCATTTGTTTTCACTTCATTTTTTGAGATTTATTATTGTCCGATGACAATAAGGGCATTACATTCTATTCAGAAACATGAACAAAACATTATTATTTTTTATTGTTAAAGGGGAATTGCCGTTTTTACAATCTGGACCTTATTTCGAGCATAAAATACGATCATTTACTCACCCAGATAACTTTTTTTTGTCCAACAATATTTTTTATTGAAAATTACAAATGCATTTCAAATTCAACAGTATAGGCACAAACATTTTCACCCATATCCCCTCGAACAGACAAAAAGTCTGTAATTAATTTTTGGAACCATAAACCTAGTTCAAAAATTTCAAGTTTATTTATAAAGCCCTTTAAAACAACCACAGCTGCAACAAAGTGCTGTACATAGCCTAGTTGAAAGAAAAATACATAACATAGTAATAATCATTTATTGCCTTTAAGACAATTTAAAAGCAATAAAACAATATAAAATGTAATATAATAATTTCAATTATAAACTATGAACTTTTCATTTTAAAATTTGAACTAGTTCATGTAGAGAGTGAACTTTCCTAACACCATTATTAATCATAGCATTTAGAACCAGGTAACAATCACAGGATAGCAGAGACTCTGAAGTCAGTCTCATAATCACCAGCTAGCGTCCACTGAAGTAAGTGCAATATGTAAAGGTCTATTTGTATCAATGAGACAGACCAAAAGAGCTCTGATTGGTTACAGTGCACTCCACTTCTTTCTCCCTCTTCATTGGACACTGTCCCATAAGAATAAAATAAATATATAATCAGAGTTCAGACCCACAGCTCTGCATTTCCAGTTGGTGACGAAGATGTGACGCCAAATACAATGACCTTTCACCGAGCTCCTCTGGCAGTATCCAGGGTGATTCAGTGGTACCTTATGGAGACATGGACCCTCCATAAGTCTTGATAATGATCAGCGAGGTGCTCAATAAACCAATGAGGCCAGACGACCAATGCAGTCCATCTAATAAGCAGAGGTCTGGTTGATTCCTTTTTATGCACATGACTGAGTTTACCCCACGAGGGAGGTGAAACAAAGCCTTGGCCTTCAAGACAAGCAGAGGATTACTTCACAGGCTTCGAGTGTTTCAACAGGCTCTTCTATCACAAGCTGCAGCGATGTAAAGACTCTGCTAAATGCTTGGGGTTACACACACAATGCTGCAGCTCTTCAGTTAACCCTGCATTAAGTGGCTTTGTGAATGCCTGCAGACATTACTGTGGCTGCTGATTCTGGACTAATGGTTGGTTTGTACTACATGACTGACCACCGCCGCAAACCCACCAGATAACCAGCCGCTGTTTCCTTTGATCCGTCTTCTAAATGTGATCAATATTTTACATCCACTTTTGGATTTTGCAGTGACACAATAATAGCGCATCAATAGCTGTCAATAATTATGCACTGATGGGTGAGGTGAGCAAAAGGAGAACAGCTTATCATGGTAACACAGGCCATGCTGTAGAGATTTCTGATGTATTTTTATGTGTCATGTCCTTTGAGAAATGGGTCCATGCCTATGTTCCCACAGCCTTATGGAACAGCCTTATGTTCCCACAGCCCTATGTTCCCAAAGTCTTATGTTCCCTCATCCCTATGTTCCCACAGCCTTATGTTCCCACAGCCCTATGTTCCCACAGTCTTATATTCCCACAGCCTTATGTTCCCACAGCCCTATGTTCCCAAAGTCTTATGTTCCCACAGCCCTATGTTCCCAAAGTCTTATATTCCCTCATCCCTATGTTCCCACAGCCTTATGTTCCCATAGTCTTATATTCCCACAGCCTTATGTTCCCACAGCCCTATGTTCCCATAGTCTTATATTCCCACAGCCTTATGTTCCCACAGCCCTATGTTCCCAAAGTCTTATGTTCCCACAGCCCTATGTTCCCAAAGTCTTATGTTCCCACAGCCTTATGTTCCCACAGCCCTATGTTCCCATAGTCTTATAATCGCTCGGCCTTATGTTCCCACAGCCCTATGTTCCCAAAGTCTTATGTTCCCACAGCCTTATGTTCCCATAGTCTTATATTCCCACAGCCCTGTTCCCACAGCCCTATGTTCCCATAGTCTTATATTCCCACAGCCTTATGTTCCCACAGCCCTATGTTCTTATAGTCTTATATTCCCACAGCCTTATGTTCCGACATAGATTTATCACATGGCAGATGCTCTGCTACATGTGGAAAGATGTCTATTGGTGTGATGGGAATGGAAAAAAAAGTTAGAAATGTGGGGACATAGGGCTGTGGCAACAATTACGTATATGCTGTCATTCCGGCATCCCATAATCCCACCATTCCAAAAAAGGAAATTCTGTACTCAGGTGATTCCCTCCCACTTTTCTGGACTCTCTACTTCTGGACTTTCTCTTATCTATCTGGCCTGTCTAGCTTCTACCTGGTCATTTTATGACTTCATTGCCTAAGCCCAACCAGCGCAAAATCTTCTTGGGGAAAAAGTATGCGATAAAAGGAATTGTTGGAAAGGCGGGATGTTTAAAAAAACATACTGTCTTTCCGACCACAGGAGGCAGGAATTGTCGGAATGATGGGACGTTTGATAGAAAATTAAAGGTATATTGTGTAAGAATTACTCTCATCTAGCGGTGTGGTTGTATATCACAAGCAACTCAGTCGTGTTGCAATGTTGTCATGGCAATGTCGTATTGTTGACCTGACCCACGTTTTACCGGCTGGACTTCTGTGACTAAAATGACATCTGGTTTGTTACCGACTGCCGTTTTTCCGACTGCACCTGAATGCAGCACCAATGTAACGTTCCAATCCTCTTCACTGCACCGTGGTGACTTTTCACAGACGCCACCTCGACCTGAGCCGACACAAATAAGCAATTTTCGTGAATAGATAACAGGAGAACTTACACAATCTACCTTTAAGTATTGCCATTTAGACAATTAGAGGCCTATGTTGGACTGGTGGGATGTCTGAATGGAACTAGTTACACGTCATTGATTTAACCATCACAATTACTCCAAAGCTGTTTAATTAAGGTAAAAATGTTCCAGAGTTGAGCTAAAAATCCTGCATAGTTCCTTTTTTAACACCCACTGCCTCAGACAGGCCCAGAGCTTCTTCCCCAAGCAATCAGACTACTGAACGAACAGCCCACCCGTTCTACCCCTCCACCCCCTCCCAGTTCCATACACAACACATCGATTCATGCACACATACAAACTGTGAACTGTAGCCTACATAATACTCTCATCCTCCTGACTGTAATCTGGACCTTGCATCATTGGCTCTGGGGGAATGAGGTAATATGGAAGGAGATGGCTGGTGTGATGGATAATAACACAGCACTACCCAGGTGAGCAGAGGAAGCATGCAGGTCCAGTGGGGTGTGGGTGATGATTACACTTGTGCAGGCAGAGCTGTGGCACAGAATAAAACTGATCAAAAGCGGAGCAAGCAAAACACTTAGCAGCAGCCTGGAGTGTTTCCATGAGGGTAAACGGTATAATCCTGCAACGAGTGGGTGAAGAGCCGGAGTTGGGATGAAGGGTGATGACACACGGGTGAGTCAGGTTGATACAGCCTGCATGAACTTTAAAAGAAGAGGGTACTACAATGAAATAGGCTACAAGACAAATAAGATTTAAAATATATAAATACATTCCCATCACTTGTGTCTATAACATGTCTATAATCCATTAGGACTGTTATTACATTACTCCTAATAATGTTACTGACTAAAAGGTATTCAGAGCTAAATATGATTTATAAAAAATGACTCAGTTCATAATCCATTATCTACTCCCTCATGGCGTACTGTTATTACATTACTCCTAATAATGTTACTGACTAAAAGGTATTCAGAGCTAAATATGTTTTTAAGTAGTAGAACTACTGTACTAGAAAAATGACTGTATTAAAGGGACAGTTCACCCAAAATTCAAATTTACTCATTATCTACTCCCTCATGTCGACTAAGAGCTGTGAGAATTTTCGGAGTCCTCCGTTCCTTCTCTGAGTTACGGGGGGGTCCACGCAGCAGTATTTGTCCATATAATGGTTGTCAATGGTGCTTACTTTTCTTAGTCCAAAAAGACACACCAAAAAACATCCAAATACCTCCATACTTCTCGTCTGTAATGTCCCTCTTGTATTGAAGCCCTGACATGAGAAATTGTTCCGCCAGTCAGTACAAATCACAGAGTTGGAGTTGTTGAATTGTGTATTTGATGAGTTTGATGGGGGAAACTGGGAAACAGCTCACCGCTCTAAAAATATCTTGCACCAATAAATAAAGGTGACAAACCTACTGCTAGGGATTATAGCAATGGGCCAATTTGCCAAAATGTTGAACTTGTTCATGAACAAGTTTCAGTTTTACAGTGAAATGAACACTAATACTCACTGTTCACAGAGTTCCTTCAGCACGTTATAGTTTTTAAGTCCAGAAACCTTGAAACTGCATAAAACCAGGATGAAACAGTATCAGTGAATGTGGAAGGATGAAAAAGAGCCCAGCTCCGTGTAGCTGAATATTTGAGAGGTTAATTATCAAAGCCACATTAATTCTAGTCGTCTGTTTTAATTAATATTCCTCAGGTTTGTTTACAGGGCTGCGAATAACTGAAAGGTTAATAGACTAGCCATCATCCCCCGTGGCTCCGGGTACTTCAGCCCGCTGATAAAGCGCTCTGGGAGTTTGACGTAAATGATAATTTGAACAGCAGAGGGATTATGGAGCAGGTTGTTGTGGCATTCCATCAAAAACAAAAGCACAAATTATTCAAGTGTGAACTCCTGCAGGACTCCGCTGAGCAGATAGAACCCATGTAAATGAATAATGATGATGTAAAGTGCGATAAGGTGAGGACATTTTTCCGACTTTATTCTGAATCTATGAGCCATTAATCCAATGACTGCTGTTAATGAAAGAACCAATTAGAAAATAGAGATGGACTTATAGTGAGTGCAGCGTTTGTGTGTTAACATGGTTTTGATCAATAAAGACTTGTGTCTGCAGCTGCTTCATTGAGAACAGATGAAAAGTAAGACAGTGACACAGCATGACATAAAATATAAAAACAGAATGATGCAGAATTAATAAAACTTGCTCAACTTGAACTGGAACTGAAAACCAGAAATACCGAA
The DNA here is from genome assembly GCA_030347415.2 of Decapterus maruadsi. Taxonomy (NCBI): domain Eukaryota; kingdom Metazoa; phylum Chordata; class Actinopteri; order Carangiformes; family Carangidae; genus Decapterus; species Decapterus maruadsi. The sequence continues at coordinate 4,537,407 of CM064906.1, forward strand.
ATCCCAGAAAATGCTTCACCACACAGCAAACATGGAGTTACAATTAAAACAAAGAAGATGCCCCCCCCCCCAAAAAAAAAAATAAATAAAAAAATAAATAAAATTAAAATAAAAACACTGACTCATGCAAGCAGCATGTGGTTCACAGAACTCAGGCCTCGTGTATAAAGATTAGAAGTACAACGGAGCCGATGCATGATGGCCCTTTAAAGTTACCTTCAATTAGCAGAGACTAATAAGAGGAACAAAAGAGTGAAGTTTCATCAAAGCAGAAACCACACTAAAAAGATACAGGAAGTCCTTATACAGAACTTTATTTGAGGATGTACGGCAACTTTTCACTGGATTTTCCGATCTGAAAAATGTCAACTTGATTTCATTTGTGTTGATGGGCGTGGCCTATGATTCCTGTTCCAGCCACAAACCTGGTGCTTCATCTGAACATCAACCCCAAACTCATGAACAGCAGCAGTTCAGTTCTGCTTCTTCACCCTCTGGAGTTCTTAAAATTCATTGCAGGGTTTCGGTCTAAGCTTTCCTGGTTTCATTTATCCTCCAGCGCAAGGTGATACCATTTCATGTTGCGTAATCAGAAATAGCCTATGACTTTTTTGCAATTACAAAAAAGTCATGCAAGCCTCAAATATTTTGTGCATTTTGCAGGGAAATCCACGATGGATGAGGTGAAATTGCAGCGTCTTTGAAAAAATGTGACCCCCGCATAATATGCAAATATATTGCATTTTTCTGGACAGCCTGTCCAGATGTAGCTTTATTTTGGACTACTGTTCTTATCCATATACACAAGTGCAAGCGGGAGTTCAGTTTATATCTGTCTGACTGACTGACTCTGATAGATGATGATAATCGCCCTTTTTGCAGATGACCTAAGTGAGTGGTGAAAACATGGACAACTTTTGCAGTTAGCAACCATTCTGAGTTGACTGGTGTAGCCTTAGGAGACATTTTTGACAAATGGATTTAGTGGGAAATTACAGTTACCGGTTGCATCTTGCAACATTAGCTTCCACTTCACCTTCCAATAAAAAACCTTTTCAAAAATGTTCCTATAAAAGCCAACGCAGAACAGTCTCAAACACCTTTTAAACCACCACTATAAAAGTTATACACGTTTATAAGCCAGTTATAACACATTATGACTATATTTATAATGCATTATTGATGTGGTCATTGTCAATGCCTGACCTTATAAGTCATGGTAAAATGCTTTATATTTTTATAAAGCATTATTATCATTTATGAGTGTTTATAACTGTAGTTATACAGTGTTATAACTGCATTATAACTCACTATAAGTATGGTTATAATGTGTTATAGAGATAGACATCAAAGTGTTACAAACATCTTTTTTACTACAAAGGTTAGACCAAAACTATGGAACAATGTACCTGCATCACTGGCATCACTGTAAATAAGAATTTGTCCTTAATTGATTCTGCCTGGTTCAGCATCTACACTGTCATCATTGTGTGTCATGTGCGATTGTTTCATTAAACAAATTTTTGTGTTATTATTATTTTTGAATTTTTAATACATTCATTTTTTCTGAGGACAACCAATATTGTTTTTACATATTACATTACATATTTTCATAAGCCATAAATTTGTTCTTAATTTGCTTGCCTAGTTCAATAAAGGTTAAATAAGCCTTTTTTGAGCCCTCCTGCACAATGCTTAGCTTTTACCCTTTTCATTAGTTATATATAAACAAACAAACTAAACTTCATTTTGTGCGTGCTGTATTCTTGGTACCAGCCTTTTGAGACCAACTGTTTGTAATGGCCGATACAAATGAACTTTCCTTTTCTTCTTCTAAGCCCGGGGCAGGAAACTGTGCACCGTGTACACCTCAGCTCTGTTGTGTCTGACAACATGAAGGAGTAATTGGACTTCCAAATGTGTTGTGACTCTGAGAAATAGTGGTACGAGCATGTTTACCAGTCTGCTTTCAGTCAGACTAACACAATTAGTTGAGCTAACACACTGTTATGTAAACGCACTGTTTGTGTTCCATCACTGTGCATTGTCTCATGTCACTCCTCAGTCACTCTGTAATGTCAGTAAACAGTAAAAACCTAGTGTACTTCACTAAACCTGTTGCGTTCTGCTGGAACAGAAACACAAGTCCTTTTCTCCATGCTGTTAGATAATTGATGACATAATTGTTAATCATTCATTTGTTTGTTTCTTTTTGCAGAATTTCAAGTGCAATTCATGGCGCTATTTAAAGGTGCTAGTTGAGACACTCACTCTATATTATAAATAGTGTTTTTAATGCACTGTGACCCTCGCTGCAGTGTGGACATAATTGTTTTCAGTGAGTCACTCACACTTTACTGTAACGTGCCAGTGTGGATCAGTCAGACCCAAGGTAGTGTTTGTTTGACTGACACTGGCAGAAAAACTATGAGGGCAGAGAACATGTGTGTGTGTGTGAGCTTAGAGTGTTTTGAGTTGTGTGTGTGTGTGTGTGTGGGAGATGACACAGCCTTTGTAGGCACAGAGTTTGGTAATTTCACTCTTGACGTGCACTCAGTGATGATACATCGGAGCTGAACAACAAATGATGTAATGAGATGAAACACAGCAGTACATGTTGATTAAACAAACATGCCCACAAATGGCATTAAAGGGATAGTTCAACATTTTGGCAAATTGGCCCATTGCCATAATCCCTATAGTCATAGCAGTAGGTTTGTTACCTTTATTTGTCGGTGCAAGCAGAGCAGAGCGGTGAGCTGCTCAGAGCTAGGCTATGGAGACTCATGGGATTTCTTGGTTTCCCTCATCAAACTCATCAAATACACAATCCAATAACTCCACAAGGCTCTGGTGGACAAGTTGTGACCTGCACATTCACCACACTTTGAGATAATAACAGAATGTTACCGGACAGAGTTGTTTTAGAGGTAAATTCATGCAAAACCGCTGATCAACACACATCAGCTGTTTTGTATGAATTTGCGAACAACAAACAAAATGTTAAAGTATCGCTTTAAAGGGACAGCCCTGCCAATTTAGCCTCATCTTGAAAAATGAAGCCAATACTGAAGTGGAAAAATCTGCAGTTCCTCATCTGACCACTAGTGAACCTCCCACACTGAGTCAGTAAATTTTATTTTAAAATGCACTTTGAGGGGCTTCATTTAGCTCAGTTGGTAGAGCAGGTGCCCCATGTTCAGAGGCTATAGTCCTCGCCGCTGGCCCCGTATCGAATCCCGACTCAAGCTGCCATTTGCTGCATATCATTCCCCCTCTCTGGCTCTCCGTTTCCTGCCTGTCTGGACTATACCATCCATTAAAGGTTAATAGCCCCCAAACAAAAAACACTTTATTCTGGATTGAAAAGGTAGAGGTGACCATGTACTTATAAATCAGTATGAACTGAAAGCTCATGTTACGAGTTTCGATATGTGTAACTGGAGTAACAAATGATTTTTGTTCTGGTTCATTGCTCTCAAATCTCCTGGATGGAAGAACAGAATCATGAAGTCAGTGAATCAAAGAGCAAACCGTCATCTTCTTCATCTAGCAAATTTCACGTTTCAGTTTCAATGTCCATTTGTTTCAATTTCCTATATCAAAGTTGTCTCTACTTTCCACACATCAGTGAATAATCATGTCTTTACAAATATAAATATCACTCTTTCTTTCAAGTGCAATAATATCAAAAGGATAAATCATTATTATCATGATGATAAATCATCACTATCATATTAATGTCATAATGTAAATCATAAACCCTCTTTGGCTTTAACTGAATATTTAAATGACCTTAGAGAAAAAATGTGAAACACAACACAGACAGGGAAAACCATTCAACTTGTGTCTTTTGTTTCGTGTTTTATTATTTAGTGTGTCCCGTCCTGTCTTCCTGTGTGCTTCCTGTCAAAGTGTTAGTATGTACGATGAGCTGTTTCATGCACACTGTTCTCAGACTGTTAGTGTGGTGAAGAATAGACTGAACCACAACCACCAAGGAACAGGTGATCCTGCATCAAGTGGCCTCCTGTTCTTATTGGGTTTCCTCAAAGTTTCAGATCCACGAGCCAAGCTTTTTCCATCTAATCTAACTGTACAACATTTTGTTATCATCGATCAATTCTTTAGTGGCAGTTGGTGAAATTATAATTAGCTCTGATTTACAGTCCTCTGGAAATTATTGGACAGGACTTAATAGGGAGCACATAATAGATGACAAATACAATATATCACACCATGCTTTATTGGAACATACAGTTGTGTATCATCCATACAGCAATGGAAATCAATGTTGTTTGGCCCTAGGAGGAGAATCTACTGTATATACGTATATAAAAGAGGGCTAGGAATGAACCCCTGTGGCACCCCAGCAAAGAAAAAAGAGCACTGGAGGTGTTGGACAAATGCAGAGCCACATTACTGATGCCAACATAGTTCACTGTGACTGTGGATGTGTGATGCTGGTATCCCCACTCCCTGGCATGTTTTATTTGGGGTTTTCTGAGGTATCCTGACATGTTATTAATGATTGGTAATGCTAAAGGAAGAGAGGTCTGTCGTTTATACATAAAGGAAGTTATTCCTAAAATTATACAGAAGCTGTTAGGTGTCTGGTCTGTGTTATTAAAAACACACGCATGGCAATGTATTCAGTTTTGCTCGTTCTACAAAAATTATCCATTCAATATGCACACCAGGTAGAGGCTCTTTGCGCCAGTGTTAGGAGAACAGGTACTGTAATGTGGTGCTAACCCAATTAGAGAACGTTCCAGACCATTACCACCTATGATGTATAAGGAAGTGAGGACACTTCTTTCTGACATATTGGAAAAGGGGTGATATGTGAAAGTTCCAGCCCATGGGCAGCCCCCATTGTATTAGTGAAAAAAAGGATGGCAGTTGGAGGTTCTGTGTAGATTATAGGAAGCTAACCCACAAAGATGCTTTTCCCCTCCCTAGAATTGGGGAGACACTGACATCCCTCACCAAAGCAGAGTGGTTTACCACCTTGGACCTGGCGAGCGGGTATTGGCAGGTGGAGATGGACCCCGAGGACCAAGAGAAATCTACCTTCCTACCAGTGGGTTTGTTCGAATTTCAACGGATGCCCCTGCCACTTTCCAACGATTGCGGAGTCCTTACTCATATATTTAGATGACATCATAGTGTACTCTCCAGATTTCAATACACACCTTCAACACCTAGTTTTTACCAGATTGCATAAACATGGACTGAAGTTGTGACCAGACAATTGCAATTTACTACAAAAACAAGTGGACTGGACAGAAGAATGCCAATCATCCTTTGATCATTTAAAAACTGTACTGACCCAGTCTCTGGTATACACAGATTTCACTTTGCCATTCTTTGTCTATACTGATGCCAGCAACCATGGCTCAGAAGCAAGATGGTTGTGAACGTGTTATAGCTTATGCTAGCCATGCCCTGCATCCCACTGAACAGAATGATGCTAATTATAGCTCTTTTAAGATGGAACTTTGGGGATTGAAGTGGGCGATTACAGAAAAATTTAAAGACTATCTTACAGGAACCAGGTTTGTTGTCTGTACAGATAACAACCCTGTTGCCCATCTACAGACAGTTATGTGCAACAGAGATGGGTTGCACAGTTGGCCTCTTTTGACTTTGAGGTCAAGTATCGTGCAGGTAAAGAGAACACAAATGCAGATGCTCTGCCCAGATTTCCTGTAACTGTTGTACCATTCATAGAATAGACTGCTGGCCAGCGTCTCCTGTGTTTTAGGTCCACGGCATCGCTGGGAGGAGCTACAGAATTTGGTGGTTTGTCATTGATCTTTAAATAGTCTATTTTAAAAGAAGAAACTAAAAACCACCATTATCACACCACCTCTGTCCAACAGTATATTTTCTTTACAGTCTTCATATATTTTGACAAACAGAAGGCCAGATATGTTCCTTGTTGCTGATGGCCAGTCAATAGGTCAGTTCAACACTGAACATCAAGGGGAAATGTATACAGTAATGATATTAAACCCAAATCATCAGTGAAATACAGTAGCATGCGGTCATCACTGGCTCTGCCACATGCACAGGTGGATACGATCCCCCCCCTGCTCCAATGGACAACAGCAGCAGTCAATGTTTTTAACTAATTACAGTTATAGTTACTTAGTGTATTTGGAAAAGGATCAGAATCACAGTGTCTGCAGCGCCCCCTGGTGGTACAGTGTGTCTCAGGTGGAGCTGGACGTTCTGCTGAGTGCTATATATCTTCACATGAAGGTTCACATGGAGTTCAGAGAAATGGAGCTTGTCTGTTTTGCTTGTCACAACGCTTTAAGCTCTTTGGATGTGGAAGTGAAAGCTTTCTGTGGTGAGGTTAACTCTTTACAAGCACACTGGAAGTGAACACATCCATTACCGTTGATTGAATGCATCCATTATGGCTGAGGGTTTTCATGGCCACGAAGGGGCCTGGGAATAGGAGCGTTCATCGTTGTTGAGGGAATACCTTCAACCAGTTGATTTACCACTTCCATTTAGGTAAATTTACACAGCCATTAACTGGATTATTTCTTTGGCTGTCACCCGTGAGCACATGGTTCATGTCGACCGAAGGCAAACAAGGAGGAAGAAAAACAGAAAGAGTTAAGAAAGGAGAGGCTGGGGTAAAAGAAAAGGCTGAAGTGGGATTCCCTCCTGCCAAACATGCATCATAGGACACATAATCAACAACAGTGTAGCAGCCATCAGGAGCCAGGATTCCTCTGGCTGCAGAAATTTGGTCAATAACTCAGTGTGAAAGAAATAAAAGACAGATGCTTTGAATGATGAACTTTGTACACACGCAGTTTTTCTTCAGTAAAATAACATATTATGGAAATTTCACTTTTTGAAGGCTCTTTAATATATATTTGGGTGTTTGTCTTGCCTTCCGGTCCCCAAAATGTCAGAATTGACACAAAAAAAATCTTGCTTTTCAGGCTCCCTATGTTAAAGTAACATTGCGGAGTTTTACGGCCTTAAAATAATGTTTCCAGACTCATTGCAATGGTCTGGAAACCCCCTCTTCCCTGACCCCCCGCCACACAGTCTCTTTGCAAACACGTGGGAAATATTGTCGTTTATTAATGGGAATAAACGCTGGATGCACTGGCTGATAAGTTTCGTTTTCGTTAAGTTTTGTTTTTCCCCCCAGACGACGCTTCTCAACCAGATGGTGGAAGCACTGAGCTGAAACTCCACAATGTTGCTTTAAAATCCATGTGGTTTGACCAGCTGTTCCCTCAGTTGTCTTCCAGTGATGTAACTAGTTTTCGAATTTGCATAACCCCACCCCTGCCTGGTACCAGTAGAAGGGGCGGGACAAGCAGTGGTTCATTTGCATTTAAAGGGACAGGCACTGAAACCAGTCGTTGTGAACAGGGCTCTTTTTTCTGAGTGTTTAGGAACTATTTTAATTTGGGGACTAATCTGTCCTTTAAAGGGATAGTTCGCCCAAACTTCAAAATTCACTCATTATCTACTCACCCTCATGTCGACTAAGTGTTGGGAGAAGTTTCAGAGTCCTCCGTGCCTTCTTGGAGTTACAGGGGGGGTCGGTGCAGCACTGCATGTCCATATGATGGTAGCGAACGGGGCTCACTTTTCTTCGTCCAAAAAGACACATCAAAAAGCCATCCAAATACCGCCATACTGCTCGTCTGTAATGTCCCTCTTGTATTGAAGCCCCGACATGAGAAATTGTTCCGAATTTTTTTTTAAGCTTGTTTGTAGCGGAAGCTCCCAGTGTCTCAGTTCACTGCTCTTCCTGTGTCTGTGCAAATCTTGCGCGATTTGTGTGCCTGCATTATCCAATGTGAAAAAAAGAAACTTTTTACACAAAGTTTGAACTACGTCGTCTGATAGATGAGTGATTACACTAATTTTAAGATCCATAGTGGGATTAAATTTGATTTTCTTTTCTGAACACCTTTAATGCAGGAAACTAAGAAAATCCAAAGGGTTCAAATACTATTCCTTGCCCCTGTAGGGCAGTGTTTTTCAACCTTGGGGTCGGCACCCCACGTGGGGTCGCCTGGAATCCAAATGGGGTCGCCTAAAATGTCTAGTAATTGAATAAAAAAAAAAGATAAAAATATATATTTTTAACTAATTATTATTCTTTTTAAAAGTATGATTAAAAACACCACACACAATACTAAACAACTGTATTCTATACTTTAACTTTCTCGAAAACGAGTTCAAATAAAATGCAGCATATAAAAATAGCCTATCTAGGTGTGCACATCTTGATTGACAGCACATGATCGCAGGGTCGCCAGACATTTGTAATGTCAAAATGAGGTCATGAGCCAAAAAAGGTTGGGAATCACTGGTATAGGGTCTTTTATTTATAGTGGTACGTCTTTGCAACATGTGCCAATAACAGGGGCCATTAGAGGGCCCTTTGCATTGAGGCCCCAAGCATTGACCTGGCAGATACACACGACAGCACAAAGAAACTGTGGAAGTGTTTCCAGGGAACACAAAGAGTCACATGTTTTCTAAGCTGCAACACACTCAGTGTGTTGATGACCTCTTAGAGCCGCCACACAAGGGTCTGAGTCTCCACCTCAGCTGTTCTGCCGCTAAATGAATATTCTAGTCTTTCAGAGAACAAAAACAAAAAGTCATTAAAAAAACCCTAGAGTCAGATGTATTATACAGAACAATATGCATGTTAAATTCAAAAAGTGATAGAGATTTAACAAAACAGGACAGAGTACAGCAGGCCCCCCTCTCCCAGGCAGGTGTTCTTTAATCTGTGGTGTCAATCAGAGTGGAAAAGGTTCAGACAGGCTTCCTGAGGCTCAGGAGGACAAAGACCACGCTCGCTTTGTAGGTGACAACTGGTGGACGGGGACCTGTGGCGACGCTGCTTTTCTTTCTTTGTTTATCTGTCTCTCTGTCATTCAGGTGTTAGACAGCCCCGCGGCAATGTGCAGTCAGTCACTTTGTGTGTGTGTGAGTGAGTGTGTGTGTGCTGCTTTAAATGGGCACACTAAATTGTTTGCCACACACAACACTCAATTCACACTCACTGCCCAAAGATAGAATGTAGGTTTCCTGACGTTGAGCCTGAAAGAAGACCACCGACCTCCCCCCTCACCACTGCAGCAAACCGAAATTACAAACACCACCTGAAGGTGCTGTTGTCTGAAACTCTTCAATATGTGTTTTTTTTTTTTTTACTTCAGAGTGTGGAGGGAGAGAGATAAAGCAGCTCTTAGAGCCACACTCTGACTGAAAGGCTTTCATCACACGTCTGTCTGTCAGGTTCCGTAACCGAACATGGTCCAGTCTGCATCCTCCATCCTCCATCCTCAATATAATGTTGATTTTATTTATCACATGTTTCCCCTGGGACTGAAAACAAATCTAATGTTTTTCTAAAATACCAGTTTTGAAATCCTGTTTTTTCCAGAGTGCACATTTACTCACTGTAATTTTTGGTGTCCTGTGTTTCAAATGGTATTGTAAGAATCCATTTAGTCCTAAACCTGAACAGTCCTGGTTTATGGCTGGTAGTGGTCAAGAGAAGCATCTCTACTTGAGAGAAGTGATAAGACAGAGGCCCGGTGCAGGACGTCAGGGATCAACAGACCTGTGCCCTCTGTGGTGTAGAGGCGAATGCTCTTCATTTGTAGAGAGAATTCTTTAAAGGATAATTACTGTTTTTTTTCCCCCAATCTGGACCTTATTTCTAGCATAAAATACGATCATTCGCTCACCCAGATAACTTTGGTGTCATTACATTGATGAAATTAGATCCAGCTGAGAGCCGCATATATTCGTATAATGCGAGAACACGGGGCAGCGCAATCACCAATATTTAGTTATGATACACTAGTGCTATTAACCTCTGAGTCCGGGGTTAGCTGTTGTCAACATCCAGGGTCTGTAGGTCGACCTACTGACCTCTGGCCTGGATGATGTCATCTCCGACGGCTGCCAGGCTCATTCTGATAATAATCATTCTGCTTCAGCATTCAGGTCCATTTTTATCTCAACTATCCAGAGCTTTAGTGAGTCCAGGTTGAGGAGAGGAAGCCTGTGGAAGCTGAACTTCATCCAGCTGCTCATTTTGTTCTGACAAGTTGGAAACACACAGAAACAGACCATAGCATTAGCGGTAGCAAGTTAGCCGCACTCGGAGATGGCATCATCCTGATCAGAGGTCAGCAGGTCAACCAAAAGATGCCGGATATTGATAACGTGTCACCACGGGCTCGGAGGGGAATAGCACTAGTGTATCATAACAAAATATTGGTGAAATGAACAAATTTTGCGGCGGATAATGTGTAATTTAGAGGCTGCATTGTGCTGCCCCGTGTTCTCACATTATACGGATATACGCGGCTCTCAGCTGGAGCTGATTTCATCAGAAGGACATGTAATGATACCAAAGTTATCTGGGTGCGTAAATGATCATATTTTATGCTACCAGGGTAATTATCCTTTAACTCCAGGAGGGGTGGAATAGCACTACTGTAAAAGTACATAACAAAAATATTGGTGAAATGAAAAGTACTGGTGTAAAAATCTACTCAAGTAAAAGTAAAAAGTAGCTCATAAAATTTACTCAAAGTGTTATTTAGAGGCCAGAGATCGGCCTAACGTTCTCCATGCATGTCTCTGTGTTCCAAACTTGTCCCTTCTCTATCGATACACTGGTCTCCATCTTGATTCTGACCTTCAGACACTGCGTCTGTCCAGAGCCAATCAGATTGACAGTTACTGGCACTAAGGTTGTCACTATCATGATCATGATACTAAAATTTTCAACTCAATATCGATATTTCAGAGTCCTCCGTTCCTTCTCTAAGTTACGGGGGGTCCACGCAGCAGTATTTGTCCATATAATGGTTGTCAATGGTGCTCCCTTTCTTTGTCCAAAAAGACACACCAAAACACATCCAAATACCTCCATACTGCTCGTCTGTATGTCCCTCTTGTATTGAAGCCCCAAAATGCCTGATAACGGTGTCTTTAATCATTAACAGAATGACTTGGCTAATGACATTATTATGCACCAACTGACGTAAGGAGGAGAGAGGTTATCTGCTGGGAAGGGACAAAGAGAGAAGTGGCAACAGCAGCGAAGTGATCTTATTTTTTTATTTGTAACTAAAGCTATTTAAAATGTAACTAAGTAAATTTCTTCCAACAATATGTCTAGACTTGTACAAATAACAAAAAAGCTACTTAGTTACAGTAACTTGAACTCCAGTGACCACTGCAGTCATATACACAGTTCTAATTATTTGAATTTTTGCATTTGAAGCCCAGAGCTCCAGCACCTCTGCACCAACCAGCGCCTGCATCACCTCCTTTCCTCTTATAAAACAACCTGCCCACCAGAAGCTGCCCTCGTCAGCTCTTGTTAACTGAATTATTCCATTTCCATGTTTTTCCATATATTTAATGTTATAAACTGCTTTCTTGTCCCTTTACAACATCAATGTCACGTCTGCCCGTCCCGGGTGAGGGATCCCTCCTCTGTCTCTCACCCTAAGGATTTTCCCCAGTGGATGTGAGGGTCTAAGGACAGAGGATGTTGTTATGATGCTGTGTAAGGCCCTTTGAGACAAACTGTTTGTAAAAATGGGCTATGCAAATAAACTAGACTTCTCTTTTTGTGTGTTTGTAACTTGGTTTTGAAAAGTGCTATATGAATAAAGGTTTTTTTTTGTTGTTGTTGCCTTTTTTTATTGTTTAGAATTTAGTAGGTCAGCTCCAGTCTGATTTCCTCTCTGTAAGCCATGTTGCAGTGTGTGTTTCGGTCCACTCACTTCACCTCCTCATTGTGGCCAAATGCTGTTCAAGATGCTTTTTATTGAGATGTTAATGCGCCTCTTATTTAATGTATTCAAATTTTATTCAATAGAAATTAATATGGTTTATGAGCAAGAACACACATTATAATGAAAGATCAAAGAAAAAAGGTTGCACTCTCTCTCTCTCTCTGTCCTCCCCCTCTCTCTCCATCTCTCTTGCTCTGTTTCTCTCCTCTCTCTCCACATCTATTTTCCTTTGCTTGTCTAATGCACTGACTGTGGCTGCAGTCTTCTCATTCATTAAAACATTTAGTTTGTCATATTAACTTTTAGGTGAATTAAGACAGAACATATTGTTTTGTTATGAAACCGTTATCTCAGGCAGGTTACAGTCCAGTGAGAGGAGGTGGGACAGGAGAAACACACCATCCATTCACTCATGTTTGTGTCTCTGCCTCCAGTCCACCAGCCATGCCAGATGGAGTATTAAAACCTGCAGTTCCTCCAATGACCACTAGAGTCAGTTCAGTGAATCAGCCCCTAATGAGCCTATGATGGCCCCAAACCAACATGAAACAGAGACGCAGCTCCACACATGCCCCGCCCCCTTGTCCGTATTTGACTCATCTGGTGTAGAGCACTGGAATAAGAGAGTAACAACACTGGTTTTGCGCCTGAGTGGCAGGATATGGGTATTGCAAAAGTGCCCAGAAAACCCATTCACTCCAATGTATGTGTGTTGCCCACTTGCTTGTAAATTGATGAAAATGACCGTGTTTTGTTTGGTGTCTTGGTCATATCAAATTACACTTATAATTTGTTTATTATTAAATGTACTGTAGATTGAAGCCTCCGTGTAGAAAACTGTTTTTTGTTGTTGTTGTTTTTTTTTACTAACCTATCTCAAAGGAGTTTAAATCAAAGCAACAGGACTTGGTTATTTGTCCGGGAAGACGTTTCACCTCTCATCCAAGAGGCTTCAGCAGTTCATGTACGCATCTGACCAGGCTGGGACTGGTCCAACTATGTGGAGACCCGGGCACACCAGATAGTTGGACCAGTCCCAGCCTGGTGAGCTGGACAAATGAGAATATGCACAGGCTTTACTAACCTATGTGTTAATGTTAATCTGTAAATTATTGAAAATACCACACTTGCTCATTCACCAACTATGCAGAGTTGTTAGTTCTTGGGCACTTTTGCAATACCCATTCCATTGGACCAATGCGTGTCGTTACTCTCTTATTCCATCTGGTGGAGTCAGACAGAGCCAAGATGGCGATGAAGGAGCAGCTGACACTGAGCTTTAAGACCACTCTTTAGGAGGCTGTGGGTGATATCATGCAGGCTCCATCCATCTTTGTTTTATAAGAAAGAGTAAAGGACTGTGATACAACCTTTGCAAAGAAAATAAGGAAGCATAGGTTGCTTATAGGTTGGTACAGTAACCACTGACTGACATTTCTTTCTCTGTTCGGGTCATGACATGGATGTATAATAGATCCATGATTCGGTTCCTGTTGTTTGTTGATGTTTCCCTTTACCGGGCAGAGGTGCGACTTACGCCAGGTGGCTAGTTCCACCCAATCAGAGGCTAATTGCAGCAACACACTTCCATGAGGTCAGACTATACATCACTGTTTGTTCTTCTCATAAAAACAACCACCACTAGATGTCACCTGGAAACAAAACATGCGTCATAATAACAGATCACAAACAATGACTTTGTTTTAGGTGTAGTGTTTGGGCTGTTGACAGGTGATCTCCTGCAGGTTGTTGTGTGTGTCATTGTGGTCCTGCATCATGATACTACAGTCTGAGAGAAGTCCAAAGAGAACTCAGCAAGTGTTTACTGCCATGATTCAGAGAAGTTATCTGCAAAGTGGAGTAACTGTGATGAATCCAAAAGAAAATGCAATCAGCTCGTGTGTGGGACCGTCACTGGGTGGAGATGGTTAGTGTGATGAGATTAGTGTAACTGAAGGGGTGTGGTCCTCCAGAGAACACCATCTGTTCATGTCAACAACAACAAAAAGAACAGCTGAGAACCAAATGTGTTTTATGATGTGACAACACTGTGGTAAGGGTCTGGTTAGGTTTAGGTACATGATGACCAGCTCAGGTTGAAGGATGATGATCTATTCTTGTGGAGTTGTAGTAAAAGGCAACCGGACTTCTTCTCTTGCTTGAAGATGTTTCACCCCTCATCCAAGAGGCATCTTCAGTTCTGGTTGATCTAAGTTAAATTTCAATCTTCATGAATCAGATAAATATAAAAAATTTTTTTTTTAAAAAGAAAAGAAAAAAAAGAATTGCCTGCGGTCTGAACGCGGCCTTACTGGAGGTTCCATCTAGAACCTGTCCGACTTCTTACGGTTTCATCTAGAACCCAGAGAGTTCCACCAAGAACCCTTTTAGTGGAACCCTTAGTGTTACCAAGAACCCTTGAAAAAACATCTTTTTGGGGAAAAGGTTTTTAAGGGTTCTGGATCAAAATAGTTCTTACTGGAACTCTTAGCGTTACCAAGAACCCTTGAAAAACCCTTTCTTCAGCCCCTCAGCCCTTGTAGAAGAACCCTTATGAAACCCTTATTTCTAAGAGTGTGGTCATTTGGTGTTTATATGTCAGTTGGGATTGTCTCCAGTCCCCCTGCCTCGATAAGTGGTGTAGCCAAGATGGATGGATGGATGGATGGATGGATGGATGGTTGTCTTCCCATGATTGTGTTTATCATAAAAAATGCAACAAAATTCAGAAGTGGAACACTGGCAGACTAAACCTGCAATTAAAAAAAAGCCCCAAAATAGTGAATATTATGGGGTGTCACTGCCAGTTTTGATGGAACACCACAGCTCCAGGCTCAGCCATCCCATGGAGAACACACACAGCTCGTCGGCCGCCACATGGCTCACTCTGAACAGACCTGCTCTCTTTGCCTTTGTGCTCCAGCTCCTGATTGAGAAAGAAGCTCCGCTGCGCCAAGTCACCTGCTGGACAAAAGGGGAGGACAGAGGGCATACCAGCACACACATACACACACACACACACACACACACTGCGTCTCATACCACATGCAACATTTTAGACTCCACATTTCAACAGTGACAATACAATGGACCCAGAAAATGAGACACCTTCTATTTTTAAAGCCCACATGATGATAGCAGCTCCTTGTGCAGCTTTCAGCCCATTCATTCTGAGGAGTCTCGCTGCTGTCATTAATGAATCACAGAGAGTGGACATCAGGCTTCCAGATGAATTCATTCACTGTGTCTGTTTAATATGACCAGTCCTGCGACTGCACAGGACAGTAATGCAGGTGTCAGTAACTTGGGTGTAATATATTCATCTAGAGTCCATGAATTATAATCTTTAATGTTTGTCTACGCACTGAGTCCAACATTATAAATTCAAACTCTAGCATCACAAAGGTTCACACTAAATTTTAAATCCTCGTCCAACTTATGTAATTAGTAGTGACTAATTACAAAAGTTAAATGAGGTAGATAGTGATCTACACTCTTAGAAATAAAAGTGCTAAGTTGAACCATAAAGAGTTCTTCGGTTTGTCTCCATAGGAGAACCCTTTTTGGCTCCAGGTTGAACTTCTGCCCTTGTTGAAGAACCCTTTTGGAACCCCTATTTCAAAGAATGTAACGATCAAAATCTGACATCACATTTTATGTCATTATTAAAGGTTGAAGGTTCCACAGTGTACAAAGAGCTTATGTTTATGTTTTTTTTTTCATTACGAAGCAGGTCTTGTTGATATATTTTACATCTCAGAAATCAGCACTGTTACAGTAAATCCACAACCTTTGGTTATTACGTATTACAGGTGTATTCAAAACATCAAGAGGGTTAAAGCAGTATTTATGTTCAAATACTGCCTCACATTTCCTGTCTCTCTCAACTGTCCTGTACATATAATAATAATATATCATATAATAATATTTTCTCGCTTACTTATTCATCACTTGGATATTATTGTCAATTTTCATTTACAGTAAGTTAAGATGATGCTTCAATTCCAAGGACAACCTTTTCACACAATCTATTTTCGAAGCTGCAAATGTACATTGAAATAAAGTAATCCTGTTTGCTTTGGTTAAATAAACAGAATACAGTCAGCCAATCACAAGAGAGGCCAAGAGCCTCCTTTTACTCACCCCAATTGGGCTCACTGAGGTCCATAGAGAATCCTGAGAAGAATTGTTGTCGTTATAACTACAAATATCTTCTCATATAGACTACCATGTCAGATAAGAGTTGTTGTTTTTTATACGAGTATTGTAGTTAGTTATGTTTTTATGAGTCATTCTTTTCCTTCAATGTCAAAATTGTTTTCTTTCTTCTGCTTGACTAATTGGACTAATTTCAGACTTTGACTTTGAGCCATTGCAACGCTCATTATTTTACAGTAAATGAATTTGAAGTCTGTCACTGTCTTTGTCACTGAACTTTCCTCTATTGCTTCACAATCTCTGTCTGTGTTTCATCCATACACCAGTGATTCACAAGAAAAACAGCCCTGGTCCTACACAGGTATAGTATTGATCAACAGAAACAGAGACGGTCCCTTCTGTTCACAAAGCTGCTGAGCTCTTCATAAGTATAGGACCTCATTAAATCTCTGGCCCTGGGTCTAACTGAAGCATTTACTGTGAATTGAAATACTGACTGAATGATACAGTGATCAATATTTCTCTATAACACTGAGCCAGAAGTTTGTTCTTCCCTTTAGATAGATAGATAGATAGATAGATAGATAGATAGATAGATAGATAGATAGATAGAGATAGATAGATAGATAGATAGATAGATAGATAGATAGATAGATAGATAGATAGATAGATAGATAGATAGATAGATAGATAGATAGATAGATAGAAGAAGAAAGAAAAAAGGAAGAAAGAAAGAAAGAAAAAAGAGAGAGGGGGATGATAGAAAGAGGTAGATAGATAGAGATAGAGATAGAGATAGAGATAGAGAAGGCAAGAAAGACAGACAGAAAAAGATGGAGATATGTGGTAGAAACAAAGAAAGAAGGAAAGAAGAAAAAAGACAGAAATAGGGGAGGAAAGAAAGAAAGAAAGAAAGAAAAAAGAGAGAGGGGGGATGATAGAAAGAGGTAGATAGATAGAGATAGAGAAGGCAAGAAAGACAGACAGAAAAAGATGGAGATATGTGGTAGAAACAAAGAAAGAAAAGAAAAAAAGAAGAAATAGATAGACAGAAATAGATAGATAGATAGATAGATAGATAGATAGATAGATAGATAGATAGATAGATAGATAGATAGAAGAAGAAAGAAAAAAAGGAAGAAAGAAAGAAAGAAAAAAGAGAGAGGGGGATGATAGAAAGAGGTAGATAGATAGAGATAGAGAAGGCAAGAAAGACAGACAGAAAAAGATGGAGATATGTGGTAGAAACAAAGAAAGAAGGAAAGAAGAAAAAAGACAGAAATAGGGGAGGAAAGAAAGAAAGAAAGAAAGAAAGAAAGAAAGAAAGAAAGAAAGAAAGAAAGAAAGAAAGAAAGAAAGGGGGTAGAAAAAAGAAAGAAGAAAAAGAGAGAACAGAGATAGAGAAGGGGGTGATAGAAAGAGGTAGATAGAGATACAGCGGGGTAGAAAAAAGAAAGAAAGAAGTAAAAGACAGAGAAAGGGGGTAGAAAGAAAAAATACAAAGACAAAAAAGATAGATAGACAGACAGACAGACAGACAGACAGATAGACTGATAGACTGATAGATAGATAGATAGATAGATAGATAGATAGATAGATAGATAGATAGATAGATAGATAGATAGATAGATAGATAGATAGATAGATAGATAGAGAAGCAGCTGCTAGAATGAACAGCTGCAGTTGGATGGTGGCAGGTTTCCACTGAGTGTTTTCTCTGACTTTGTAACTTCGTGCCTTGACTGTGCAGTGACATTGAGCCAGTCCTCACCGGTGGTGCAGCACCCTCAGTGTGAGCACATCACTCTGCTTTATAGTTTAATAGCTGGAGGCAGGGACGAGACAGAGGGCGTATGGCTGCCACCCTCTGACACGCAGATGGCAACACTAATTGTTAGAGCACAGGCCTGAAGCACACACACAAGCATGCACACACAGTTTTTTTTTCTAATCTATGCCAGTTCCATACAAACACCTAAACCCACCTCAGCCTCTCACAGACCTTTTAACCAGACAAAACTACACAGGAAAATGCTCTTTAGTTGCAGCAGAAGTTATTAAAGCAGACAGAAACACATTTAATTGCTTAAGTTGTTGACCGCTTGACTGTCAAGAATCCATTTGTATAAAATCTAACAATACACTTAATTTTGTTAATGTTCCCCATAGTGTCAATGGGCTCAGGGAAGTAACACAAAAAATAAAATGAATATGTAAACAGAGGTGAAACATGGTTCCAGTGATAAATAATGAATGTTATTCAGAACTATAATAATAAACTGGCAACAATAGGTAGCAGCAACTGATGATAGTAACACAACAAGAGGATTACTGTTGGAAAAAGATCCTGTACAGCTCTCACGAACAGATGTTCCACTCTGGCCCCATCCTGAAAGGGAGACAGCTGTACATGATCACCTGTGGGTGGGGGAACAGAGAGCAGAGCAAGGGGCACTGACACAACACAAACCCCAAAGAGGCCCATTATATAGAGAACAATCAGCCCACTGGACTGGGTATATAGTGTAGTATATTGCTTGTATTGGTGCAGGGAGCCGGAGCTGCCTCTTCCAAGGCAACAAAGTAAGGCTCAGCACAACTCTGTTAGATACTGAGGCCTGTCCAGCAAGAGCAAGGCTAGACTCACAGGCCAAGGGGCAACGTGGGAGAATCTTTAGCAGGAAGGATATGGGCAGATGGAAAATGGCAGAATGAGCTTTATCAAAATCATAAGCTGTGTACAAATTCAGGGGCTGCATCCAAAATTTCCTCCCTGGTCCAATTAGGAGTGGTGTGCGACTGTTTAACTGTCATCTACGGCGGGGGGGTTTGGGGGGTTTGACCCCCTAATTTTGACGACTTTTCGACCCCCTAAAAGAGGTACAAATAACAGATAGGGGGGGTCGAAACATTTATCTTTCTTATTAGTAATCATAAATACTACAATATACAGTGTTCCATAGTCATGACGGCAAGATGCTGGTAGTAAAATTTTAGACACCCCTATAGTGGACTAAACCATTTCATTACCGTGTCTGCTTGTCTGACTGGCTCACATCCAAGTCGGCGGCGGCGCGGGCATTTAAAAAAAAAAAGACTTCACGCCGGCTCATGGAGTGCTGTAAATTAATGTAAGTAGCTATCAAGCTATTTAATACACTTACTTACTAACTTTCAGAGTTTCAGAATTGCACAGCTCATCCTGTAGGCTACGCCTCCTACCTTAGTTGTTTGCTTGTAACACCTGGCCTTTGCCTGCTCGTTCCTCTCTGGCGTCTCCCAGTTGATTTTCATGTTGCTGCTGCTTCCTCTGGCTCTTTAACGTCACTGTTCCTCACCACGTCGCCTGTCTGTCCATTTGATTTTACTTCATATATTAGAAATCGATCCATTTTGTGCCCTATGCGACTCTAGCTAGCGGAGCTATCGTAACCTGCTAGCTGCACTGCTGTCAGGATGTAAACACTGCCGCATCCTGCGTTGCCAGGTTTGACCATATAATACATCCATGGGTTTGACAGTTTCCCCCTTTTGGAAACAACATAACTGAAGTGAATGAGAACTATAATGTGGATGTTTGTAGTGCAGTGTTGGGCTATTTGTGTAGCCTTTATGTAGCACTTTTAAAAAAAAAAAAAAAAAAAAAAAAATTTAATAGTCTTTGAGTGGTGGTTTAGTTGGGCTTTTACCTGTTTAATACTGAAAACATCAGTGACACCAAAATCAAACTTTGAGCTGTTTTCTTAAAGTAGTCTATGTTTCTCACTTCTGAATTAATGGTGAAGGTAAGAGTCACCCTAGCTCAGGCTTATCTCATCTATCTTATTCATTGGTTCCAATATTTGGACCAGTACAGGATGTGAATCTGTCTCTAGACTAGAGCATGTATTATGTAGATGCTCAGCATTGTGTGGATCTCTAGAAATGAGGGTTTGCTAGGGTGTGTGTGTGTGTGGGTCTGAATTTCGGCAGTTTAGATCTAGAATATTTTGTTGGTGACTACAAAAGTTGTTTGTGTGGTACATCATGTGCCGCATGAACTATAAAATTTAGTTTATCATCATCTACAGACGGTAGACATTTCATTGAACAAGCAAGATACATAAGACTTCTGTTAACTCAAGCGCGCGCCTTCGCTACACTGTGCGCTGTGTAAAATGTTGACCCCCCCCAATTGTTATTGTATAATTCGCACTCTGGGTGTGCGACTGTTTAACTGTCATCTACGGCCTGCAAGGTATTCTGTAGAGGCTGTAGAGACTTCTTTCCTTGACATTTTGACTTTTTTCGACTTTATTCTTGAAGAGCATAATGAAAAAAACAAACAAACTTCCTAACATTTTTTTTCATGAGTGGCCCTAGTACTCCTCTACAGAAGAGGATTAGGGACGCTGCTCAGAATTCTGACTTTAAAGGGACAACGAGGAGTTTTGGAAAAGCGAAGTGTTTTCACGCTGCCTCCGCGCGCACCGTAGAATTCCTCCACCGGCGCAAGACGGACTCATGTTTTCATTCATCAAGGATTAAAGTCAGAGGTTCAAAGAGGTTCAGTTACCGTCGGAGTTCCGACCATAACGCCGCCCGAATCGCCGTTATTCTCATTTGCGTCCGCGAAACCGAAAGTAAGGAAACGCGGGTCGGCTCGACCAGCATTTCCGCCACCACTAATAATAACAAAATAATGATAGAGACTAAACGATATATTGATTGAAAATGGAGCTACAAGTGTGGGTAGCGTAGATTCATCCATACGTGAGACAGTTTTATAACCGAATAGAAACTCCTCGTTGGCCCTTTAAACTCACAATTCAGACTTTTTTCTGAGAATAGAGGGTATGCACATGATGTCTCGTTGGCCCTTTAAACTCACAATTCAGACTTTTTTCTGAGAATAGAGGGTATGCACATGATGTCACGGTACTCGGAAGTCGCTGTGGAACGCTCACTTGATTGGCAAGAAGACTAGTGGCAGGGGTGGTGTTTAGCTCAGTTGGTGGAGTACCCGCCCCATGTGTTGGGGCTGTGGTCCTCACGTTGTTCTTTGAGCCGATACAATTCTGATGTCTAATTTTGTCAGCGTACATGACCTGCAAGAGAACTGCAAAAAATCTTGAGGATACATCTTAAAGCAAGAACTTTCAGTTTAGATTGAGTTTGGCGGCGCCAGTGGACCAAAGCCAGATGCCGGATGCTGGAGCTGGTTGAAGCACAGACATCCAGTGGAATTTGCCTGTTACTCTCCCTCTTTCATTTTTAGTGTCCTCAGACGAAACTTTTAATTTCTTTGGTTTTCTTGCTGCTTCTGCCATGATAGCGGTAATCCCACAGAGGCGTTTGTGGCGATTCTATCTCTCTCCTCTTTTCTTACCACTCAGATGCCCACCGGTCTGTGGACTGGTGGGCTAAACAAAATGATCTCTACTGTGTGAAGATTTCACTCCTCTGTGCAGGTGACAGTCAGGCCTGGAGGCTCTGTGATTCCAGGTTGTCCGTCTGTCCCTTCAGTCTTTAATCTGAAGGGATAGTTGGGAGTGGCTCCGCGTCCGTTATAGAATCATCAGAATCAGAAACATCTCTTCATGGTCTAGCTAAATGTGCATTTCAGAACTTTTAACCCCATACTTAGCAACAAGATCCCTCAAACCTGGAAATGAGATGCTGTTAGTTGTCCCACGATAAGCTCAGGACAAAGGGAGATCGTGCCTTTTCTGTTGTAGCTCCAGCTAGCAATAAAATGTTTTTATTTATCTATTTAATTATTTTTACATCTTTGTTTCTATCGTCTCATCTATTTCCATTATTTTATCTTTTCACTGTTTTCTGATATTGTATTTTGTGAAGCACCTTGTAACCTTGGTTTTGAAAGGTGCTATAGAGATAAAGTTTATTATTATTATTATCATTTAATCATGCGTTGGACAGTTCTTAACCCAATTTTAGTCTCAGCAATATCCTTAGATGTTTGATTTGCTTGATGCCAGTAACTTGACCCTTCTGAAACAGATGAACATCCACGACCACAGGGTGTGTCTTCTAACATGGTTGTTTAGGAAATGAGACTGCATCAGTTAGGGTTAGATAAATTGTTGCCAGCTGAAACATAACAATCCATGTAGTAATTATCCAATGGGAGGCTCTGACCTATTAGTTTAGATAAATCCAAGTGCTGACTTTTTTTTTGGATGGGCAGTGTCAGTGTATGATGAAGTTATTCTTCATGATGTAAGTGTTGCTGGGGTTGAATTCTTAAAGGGATAGTTCAACATTTTAACAGAATGTTACCAGACAGAGTTGTTTAGAGGGAAATTCATGCAAAACCGCTGATGTGCGTTGCCTTCAGGGACAGTTTTTCATCAAGCAGTATCTGTACCTCTAAAACAGCTCTGTCTGGTAACGTTGTGTTATTATCTCATAGCGTGGTGAATGTCCAGGTCACAACTTGTCCGCCAGATTTGATGAGGGAAACAAAGAAATCCCATTAGCCTCCGTAGCGTAGCTCTGAGCAGCTCACGTCTCTGCTCCACCGCTCTAAAAACAGCTTGCACTGACAATTAAAGGTAACGAACCCACTGCTATAACTATAGGGATATTATGGCAATGGGCCGATTTGACAAAAATGTTGAACTATCCCTTTAACTGGTTTGAACACAATCATTCTGGATAATTCTAATGTAATTCTATGGTGTATTTAAATAACCCCTCCCCCATTTCTCAGATATCATGGAAACTCTCAGTGGTCCTGATCTGTGTGTGAAACCCCCCGCCAGCTTTTGATTAACCACTAGACACACACACACACACACACACACACACACACGCACGCACACACGCACACACAAACGCACACACACACACTGAATGAAGTTAAAGACATGAAATGAAATTCAAAATGTCACTTATCTACAAATGACAGTAGAGACATTTGATGGCTTACAGTGCAAAGCACACACACACACACGCACACACACACACACACACACACACACTTGCCTCTGGTGTGGAAAAGTAAATCCTGACTCGCTCCTGACTGACTTGCTAATATCTCTCTTTATGACATCAATGGAGGAACAAACGTTCTCGGCGGGAAGTTAATTACTCATTACAGTCAGGGTCTAATAAAAAGACAGACTGATATGGTGTGACACCTGAAGCCATTACAACCCCCCCCCCCCCCACACGCATACACACCAGAGCCACACACACACACACACACATGGTAAATGAGCACACACATCTGCGCTGCATGAGCGGATAAATGAAATCGCTGTGTGTTTAGTCACTGTCCAGGAGGTCGCTGTCACCTCTGTAATGACACTATCCCAGGGGTGTCAACTGACTTAATTAAAAAAAAAGCACACACACACCTGCTGCTGGTACATTTAATTAGGTTCACCTCCATCAACACAGAAACACATATTTGGAGGTGGTGGATTTAATTCTCCCTTCAGCATCTCAATATCAACTCCTCAAAGCTGCGGTACTGGAAACTGGACAGGGAAGTGTGTGTGTGTGTGTGTTTTGGTGTTTGTCGTCATGCGCTCATTTGAAAGAAACTTTGCTTGCGGTTGCAGTTCAACTGTGACTCTGTATCTTATGGAGCTCAATTGGGGTCAAATGTTTTGTAATTGAAAAAGTAAAATTTGACACTGATATTTCAAGTTTTGATCCTGAATTTTGAAAAATACATCAACATATTTAAAATTAAAATAAATGTACGTAACGTTTTTTTCAGGTTAAATATAATTATGATCAACTCTGGTAATCATTTTGGTAACACTTTACAATAAGGGTCCTTCAATCAACATTAGTTAGTACATTATTAAGCATTGATATAAACTAATGTGTTAATTAATGCTGAGTAATGCATACATAATGATAACTAATTACATTATTCAACTTTTAATTTGTTAACTTAACTAACTTTGAGTAGTAAACATTAATTAACTGCTTACTAACAGGATACATTAATTAATGTGTTTCCTAATCCTAAGTAATACATAATAATGATTGTTAATATATCTGTAAACAGGTAAATAATGCTTAATAATGTACTAACTAACGTTAATCAAAGGGCCCTTATTGTAAAGTGTTACCATTCTTTTGAATAAATTATTGATTTTCACATTTCACTTTCATGTTTTGATATTTGGGATCCAATTTTCTGAATTGCATGTTTTATCTTTTCAGTTTCAGATCTTTCTTTTTCAGTTTCAGACTTTTGACCCTGATCTAGTGTGGGGGGCGTGACATCACCTGGGAGGGGCATGGCATCATGACAAACAGCTCAGCCAAAAGGCTAGACACCGTCCCCTGTCATGTTGCCTTCAGGGAACGTAGGATCTAAAACAATGGCCGTGAAGTGGGTCGCCAAATCATTTTCATATGATTTTTATGGAATTAAAAAGAATAAGTACATTATACAATATAAAACAATCTCCAATCAGGATCGCAATTACGATTATTAGCTATATTCCTCGATATCACAAGGCAGAATTAAATGTGACAACAGTCTGTCAGTGTATGATGCACCGCCTCCTGCCGTGAATGTAGTTTGTTTTAATTAATTGTGAAAATTTCAGTTTCATATTTTACTTTTTCAAGTACAAAACATTTGACCACAATTTAGCTCCATAGTATCTCACACTGAAAATACAGGTGCAGAAATCTACACCAAGAAAGTGACAGTATTGATCGTATTGGATGAGATATCATATTGGATCCCACATTGGTGTATCAGGCCAATCAGAGAACAGAGAACCTGAGGATTACACTGTCAAATACAAGTATTGGATTTCAGCTAGTTAACAGATAAGGACATGGAGGGTAATATCTCCTGATCTCAGTCCAGCCTTCATACAATGTACACTGGCTCTGTCAACAGTTCAGGGAGGAGGTTGTGATGCATGTTTGCTGTGACGAATGTATTTTGTATGACACACAACAGTCATTCCATGTGCTTGACAGATCTGAACGAGGCATGTAAAAGATATGAAGAAACACTATTAAAACCATATCAATACAAAGAGATGAAATTGGTAACATCTCATAAAAATCTCTTGCTTTCCCACAAAGATATCGGTCTCCTTGTGTTTTAACCATTTGTGAATTGTAATATAAGTTGTACCCAAATTATGTTTGAGTTACCCTATCTTGCATGCAATATCTCCACTGGTGTTTTCCCACCGGGGGGTCAACTCCTGCCAGACACCCCAAATGGAAAAACAATAGAACTAGGGGGATAACAGTTCCTGCTGTAAGGTGTGAAAGCCAGGGCCCCTACTAGACCAAAAGGCCCTTTGAAGACCCCTGAGAGGTGGTTAGTATAGATTTTAGTTGGTGCTCTGGGACTTTCCTTCTCCATCACCGCTCAGAGGTGGACTGACGTTTCCTTGCAAGGAAATACAAACTTGTCAGCCAACAGAAGTCTATTTCATTATTCACCAACAACAAGCAACAGAGAATTTCCACAGCACATGCATTTAAGCCCTCCCCATAATAAAAGATAAAGTTATAATGCAACATTTCCACATTTAAATGTCGAAAAACAACTTTTTACACATTTGAAGTGAATTCAATGTCACGTTTAAAGTGATACGCCAACTCTTTTTTTTTCATGTTTTGCTTCACTCCAAAATAAAAATAAATAAAAACACCCGTTACCCTTTATATACAGAAGTGCTTTTACTTTGAAATAGGAAGCTAACCTAACCTCGATGTAGCTAGCTTGAACCAAAATAAACCGTCTTGGCTTGAACCCTCCGTTTTGACCGATCTCGTCCCATTAACGGCATTTGACCGCTCAAGATGTCTTACCGGAGAGTTTTGTCAGCTCTGAGATGAAGATCGGTCCGTTTAGAGTTGCTGAAGAGTGTCTCTGATGACTTTAGGTGAAGGTAGGCTAACACTACCTACAGTATACATTACGAGTGTTTGAGCTAAGCTAATTACGGGCAATACGGCTCTATCTCCCTTGTTATTGCATGCACAGTTGAAAGGATGGCGTCTATCTGCTTGTTATGGACTCAGGAGTGAGGCAAGACACGTAAAAAAAAATGTTGGTGTATTCCTTTAAAGTCTGAATATTACAACAGTCACAAAAACAAAGTTGAAACACTCACACACATGTTGCTCATGCACATGATGTGGAGTATGTGGAGTGCCTTGTTAACATTGTGTACTAAGAAATGCTTCTAAAGGCCTGACTCTGTTAATGAACCAGTAAAATCTATCTTAATAGTATAGTCTAAATGAACAGTCCTGAGTTAACTCTGCATCAGTCGTTCAATTACCCAGAACTAATACCTCCTCATTTCTACCTTATTAGGAATTAATTAGTCTCTCTCTGCACCCCCTCATTTAAACTGGTGAATCATCCAGGGCTACTATCAATGCAGCATGAATGAGCACTTTTCTAACTATTATTTACCAACTGTGTTAAAAGTTAAACTTACGTGTCACTCAGCGTCAGGGAGCTCACACTCTTCTGCTGAGTGAAGTTAAACACTCTCCTTACGAATGAGAAACTACACATATCAGCACTGCTGTTTGTTGCCTGGCAACCTGAATCCATTACTTACATGCATGTGTGTGTGTGTGTAGGATGGCTATGCCTAATCTTCCACTTTTAAACTACCAGCTGTGATCTTTTAGTGTTTGTATTTATGTGATGAAGTCACTTGACCTCATCAAGCATCACTTTAATCTCTAAGTCAAACACAGATCGTATGAGGAGAGGATTCAGTGAGAGGAGTGTGGGACCAACAGTTGCAGGGAGAGAGGAGCCTCAGACCTGAAGGGGAGGGATGGACTAAAGTGGGACAGGTTGACAGACAGAGACATCGTGTGTTAGGATGAAGTTGGA
Source organism: Decapterus maruadsi (assembly GCA_030347415.2). Taxonomy (NCBI): domain Eukaryota; kingdom Metazoa; phylum Chordata; class Actinopteri; order Carangiformes; family Carangidae; genus Decapterus; species Decapterus maruadsi. The sequence continues at coordinate 4,564,257 of CM064906.1, forward strand.
GTGGAGGGACGGATGAACTGCTGTGACTGTCTGTGAAACCTGTAGTTAGGGATGTTTCTTGTTTTTGTAACCAGCCTTCAGTGCCTCTTCATGACTGATACCACAATAGTATGACAGCTTAAAGGGATAGTTCAACAACATTTTGGCAAATTTGCCCATTGCCATAATCAATATCGTCATAGCAGTAGGTTCATTTCCTTTATTTGTCGGTGCAAGCTATTTTTAGAACGGTGGAGCAGAGCTGTGAGCTGCTCAGAACTACGCTATGGAGGCTCTTAGTTTTCGTCATCAAACTCATCCAATACACAATCCAACAACTCCAAAACTCTCTGGTGGACAAGTTGTGACCTGCACATTCACCACGCTATGAGATAATAACAGAATGTTACCAGACAGAGTTGAGATAAATTCATGCAAAACTGCTGATGCACGTTGCCTTCAAGGGCAGTTTTTCATCAACAGTCTCTGTATTTCCCTCTAAAACAACTCTGTTTGGTAATGTTCCGTTATTATCTCATAGCATGGTGAATGTGCAGGTCACAACTTGTCCACCAGGGCGTTTTGGAGTTGTTGGATTGTGTGTTTGATGAGTTTGATGAGGGAAACCAAGAAATCTCTTAGCGTAGTTCTGAAAATGCTCTAAAAATAGCTTATACTGACAAATAAAGGAAACAAACCTACTGCTATGACTATAGGGATTATGGCAACCGTCCTCCGCTTTGCGTTGGACAGTTCACACCTCCGCGTCGTCCATTAATTTCTGATAATGGACACTTCGTCGGGCATTATCCCTTACTTATACAGTGTTATAACTGCATTATAACTCATTATAAGAATGGTTATAATGTGTTATAGAGATAGGCATCAAGTGTTACCAAGAGTTCACTGCGTTTCCCTCCAGCTGCTGCCTGCTACACATCACCAGAGTGAACCATACCCCTCCTTTTTGTTCACAATCACTCTCCAGTTCACCGTTCTTCAGCGACACCTCACCCTTACACCCTGTGTGTCCCTATCTCAGCCCCACCCCCTCCACTCGCCTCCTCTCGGCCCTGTCATTATTCCAGCACTCACTCTTCTGCAGCTCTCGGTCCCGCAGCGTAGCGTGTTGAGACGCTGGTCCCTGCTGCCAGAAAGCTCAGAGGTGAGATCACAAGGATGTGGTTTCCTGGTGTAAAGACCACACAGCTGTGTGTGTGTGTGTGTGTGTGTGTGTGTGGGGGGGGGTCATCACAGCCTGGCTTGGTCCCTCTGGGCTTTTCCCTCACACCACATCTGATTGAAGGATCCTCTATGATGGTGAACTCATTGATTCACCTGTCACAGTGTGAAAGATGGAGGAGTCGTGACCGATAAATCTGTATTAGCTAAATTGGAAACATCCAGGCTTTGCGATGTTAAAAGATAACAGACCCTGCTACAGACAGACGGGCTGAAGTCAGGCGCGCGCACACAGACGGCCCTGGCACGACCGAGCATGTATTAAGTCTTTTCAACCTGTTTTATTTCATCACCTCCCACAGTGCAGCTTAGTTGGAGCACAATCCAATCTCATTTGTGAAGATCTCTAGTCTCCTCCAGCTGGGCTGTAATTGGACTCTCAAGAATCAATCAGACTCTGGAAAAAACTGTTACTGCTGCAGGGACGAGGCCGAGAGACGCTTCACTTTCATTGTGATGCAGAGAGGGAATGACATCATCTCAAATCTAAATGTCAAAACATATTAGAGCTCATTTCTCCTCAGTTTCACATCAGAGTGATATTGGCCTTTTTAATCTCTTCTGTTATTTATTCATATGTCATTTATTTTATTCAAGTCAAACTTTCTTGTTTTCCTTTGGAACAAGTGAAGTGTGTCATTGTTTTGCACGGCAGCACAGCATATCGTCACACAAAATGGTATAATATCTTGTTAATTTTTATTTTTATTTTTTTTAACACTGTAAGATGCTGCTTGTTAGAAGATAATGAAGATATGGCAAACCGGTCACAGCCTGGTCCCTGTGAGAGCAAAGACCATAATGAGATGTTTGAAGTGCTAGTGATTACCTGCTGATAACACAGTCTCCAGCAGGTTATGTGGGCATTATTAAGCTTTTCAGCACAGTATAGAATTCTGGGTCGACTGGAGCTTTTCACTTAACAGTGGGACGAAAGAAATGCAGACACTGCTTATAGATTCTCTCTTACTGTATGTTTCTTTTATTTTTAACATATCTCTTAGTATGTACAGTGGGTACGGAAAGTATTCAGACCCCTTTACATTTTCACTCATTTGTTTCATTGCAGCCATTTGCTAAAATCAAAAAAGTTCATTTTATTTCTCATTAATGTACACTCAGCACCCCATCTTGACAGAAAAAAACAGAAATATAGAATTTTTTTGCAAATTTATTAAAAAGGGAAAACTGAAATATCACATGGTCATAAGTATTCAGACCCTTTGCTGTGACACTCATATTTAACTCAGATGCTGTCCATTTCTTCTGATTCTCCTTGAGATGGTTCTACTCCTTCATTGGAGTCCAGCTGTGTTTAATTCAACTGATTGGACTTGATTAGGAAAGGCACACACCTGTCTATATAAGACCTTACAGCTCACAGTGCATGTCAGAGCAAATGAGAATCATGAGGTCGAAGGAACTGCCCAAGGAGCGCAGAGACAGAATTGTGGCAAGGCACAGATCTGGCCAACGTTACAAAAAAAATTCTGCAGCACTCGAGGTTCCTAAGAGCACAGTGGCCTCCATAATCCTTAAATGGAAGAAGTTTGGGACGACCAGAACTCTTCCTAGACCTGGCCGTCCAGCCAAACTGAGCAATCGTGGGAGAAGAGCCTTGGTGAGAGAGGTAAAGAAGAACCCAAAGACCACTGTGGCTGAGCTCCAGAGATGCAGTGGGGAGATGGGAGAAAGTTACACCAAGTCAACTATCACTGCAGCCCTCCACCAGTCAGGGCTTTATGGCAGAGTGGCCGGACGGAAGCCTCTCCTCAGTGCAAGACAGAGATGGCAAAAGTACCCAGATTCTTTACTTGAGTAAAAGTACTTGTGTAAAAAAGTAAGTACTGATCCAAATATCTACTCAAGTGAAAGTAAAAAGTACAGGCTCTGAAAATTACTCAAAAGTAAAAAGTATTTCTATTGCATGATTCACTGCAAAGCAAATAATCTATCTGGAATCCATTTCATCAATGTTATTTTTTTTAACAATTTGCAGGGACAGGATGACTGGTTGCAATTGAAGGAAAGATGAATAAAGCCAAGTACTTTAACTGGTACATTTTGAAAATGTACAAAAATGTACCGGCACCAATGGGTACAAAATTATCTCTAAAAAAGGTACGCCTGGAGCGACAAGGGTTTGTACCCTTTTGAGTACATTTCCGTACTTCTATTTTTCTCTGTGTAGGGACCTCTAGGAATCTGGCCTCTGATCTGTCCAAATCTGTAAAGTCCCTGTCCCCTTTCCAAAACCCTGAGGGGTCAATGCCTACAGCCCTATGTTCCCACATTTGAGATTTATCACATGTCACACGCTGTCTATGGGTGTGATGTTATGGGAACATGGGGCAAAAAAAAGTTAGAAATGTGGGAACATAGGAATGACCCCAACCCACCGAGAGACCACAGATGGTTCTCAAAACTATGGAAACCAACTTCTTCTTCTTCTCCCGGGATGTTGGCATAATTTCTTCCAGTGTTCTAATATGATTTTAAAAAACCAACAGATTGTGAAATCCATGCAGGCAGAGAGCCCCGCGAGGCTCCCGATCCACCCCTGGAGTGAATGATGTCAGAGACAGAGCCCAAATTGAAATGTCTGATGTCTCAGTATTTACGTTATTTCTTGCTCAGACCTCAGAGACTTGCTCTGCTCTCCTCGCTCTCTCTGATTTCCTCTCGTTTATCAGTGGCCTGTCTGAAACCATATACCTGAGCAGAGAAAGAGTCCCTGCTCTCTGGTCTTGTTCCCAACTCATCATTGTTTCTTACGTAATCTCAGAGGTCACGACTGAGCTGCTGCCATCTCTCTCGTTTCGTTTCATTAATTTCATATCATTACAGTGTGTCTGGCTGCACCTCCATGCACATCTTCCACCCACACACTTGTTCTTGCCTCCCCCACCCGCCCACCACCACACAGCACCGACTGTCATTACATTCATTCAGACCTGGGGCTTGTGAAGACCCATTCTTGTCAGATGAGCAGCTCAGTATCAGGATCGATAGACATCGTTCTGTTTTCAGAGACAGAAACTTGAGATTTTCATCACGTACTATACACAGTGGACAGATCAGCGGCAATCCACAAACTATTACAGTTATAATAAACCACTTTTGAGTGTTTGTTCAGGATCCTCACCTCAGGTCAGCCACATTTACCTCTAGCTTTATGCTTCCATGAGGAGCCCAGTGCTGCCAGACTAAGTTCATTGTTTCCTGATAAACAACTACAACACAGTATTTACCTGTCAACCTACGTGACATGCTATACAGAACTGTGCTACACTATACTATACAGAACTATACTAGGATGTTATATAGAACTGTGCTATAATATGCTATGCTATTCTTTAATTGTGCTACTGCACAGCTAGGGAAGGAGTGGCCATAGGGCAATATGGGCAAATGCCACAACGGCTGCATAATGCTGCAGCCGCGACCGAGGGCCTCACTGTCAAAAATTTTCAAGGCAGCTCTGATGAGACTTGGTGGGGTCAGTCTGCCAACTCTGAAAGAGTGAAGGCACAATAACATCTACATTATGAGTAAAGTGTAGCTTACCTGGTAGAACAACTATCTTTATTAGCAAGAATTTTGTTCTAGTCTGGGATCGAATCCTTCTATCAGTGTGCAGTTTTGGTGAATAGTGCATTTCTATGTTCCCCACTTTTCCCCAAAAGGACCCAGGGAACATGCGATTTTTGTACCCATACCTGGAACCTGGAAGTGGAGTTGACTTTGGAATTGTCCCATTGGTTGGGTTCAGCTAATGAAGAAAGGAGTTGGTTAAGTTTAGTAAAGGACTAGGTAGAGGTTAGACAGGCCAGATAGATAGAGAGAGTCCAGATAAGTAGACAGAGTCCATCGACCGGCAACAGTGGGGAACATAGGACTCTTTTTTTGAAAAAAGGTCCTATATTTCCTGGTAACAGTGGGGAACATAAGATCCTTTTTCAGAAAAAGGGTCCTATGTTCCCCAGTATGTATTGCGACCAGGGAGGACCCTTTTTGGGGATAACAGGGAACATAGGACCATTTTTCAAAAGGAGGGTCCTATATTCCCTTATGGGGGAACATAGGTACGCTCCCGGCGGCGGTGACACTGCTTAACAAGAACTTCATCTATCATTGAGTTTACAAAGCAAGGGGTTATTATCTGTCCTCTAATCTAAGTCAACTTGAGGTCTTTAGCGAGCCAGTGGGTGGAGCTTAAAATGTACTAATACTATGGATCACGGTCACCTGAGTCATTTTGAAGAGAATACGACAAATATCCAACTTCCCACTATAGAGCCATCCTTCCTCCAGCTCCTCTCCTGGGAGAGTTGGAAACAGACCCTCTGAGACGGACTCAAAGCTTTAGGGTTTAGAACGGACCATTCAGTGAAAACTGTGTTTTCACTGAATGGTCCGTAAGTGCTGTAAATAAGTCACCCTGCTGTGGATGCTCTTTCTCCCTTTAAGGCAATCAAAAGAAAAACAATATTGTCCACATCTTTTTTGGGAAGTTCGATTTATGGTAGTAGTAATGCTTTGCTGCACATTCATTTATTTCTTATTTGTTCACTGTGTGCGCTCAAGCCTCTATTGTTACTGCTGACTGGCCAATTCAGAGCCTCTATTCACACTGACTCCAAGTCTGTCAGCTGTGAGTAGAAGCCAGGACAGGTCATTCTAATTTGAAGACACAACTCAATTTTCCGCAGAGTGGGTAGAGAAAGGAGACCGCTGTCTCATTTCCAATCTTTTCCATTTCTTGGTTTCCTCACTTCTCTTTCTCGGGCTGATTTCAGTTGTGTGGTCTTATCTTGTCCTATTTAAATACAGGTGGCTTGTTGCTGCCATCTAGTGTTACAGTTTTACTACTGCACCTAATTCAAGGATGAGGAGATGGTGTCTGTGTGTGTTTATGCTGTGTCTCACTATTGTGTTCAATTTGGTGCCTATGAAATGTCTATGAAATGCTGAAAACCAATTTCCCTAAAGTTCTTCTTCTTCTTTCAGTGAATCCTTGCAAACAAATAGTAAATAAACTTTGGACTTCAGTTACAGTAACATCTCTTAAAGGGATAGTTCACCCAAAATTCAAATTGCACAAATTTTCTACTCACCCTCAATGTGACCAAGGGTTGGGAGAAGTTTCAGAGTCATCCATGCCTTTTGGGAGTTTCAGCGGGGCTCCCCGCAGCACCGCATGTCCATGTGACGGTGGCAAATGGGGCTCACTTTGCTTCATCCAAAAAGACACCAAAAACATCCAAATATCTGCATACTGCTCCCCCCCTCGTAATCACTGAAATTTGAATTTTGGGCGAACTATCCCTTTAAGAAAGCACATGTACATAGACAAGTGGCTGTATGAATGTGTGTGTGACAGCATGAATATGACAAAATAGCGTAAAGCACTTTCAGTGGTGACTAAAAAAGCGCAATTTACCATTTACATTTTTTTTTAAAGTCAGGAAACATTGAAATCAATTTGATAATACATGAACTACAATTGCTCAGCTTAAAGGAATGTTACATGCATTTTCTTAAGCTGCAGTGTGTTGAGCCCTCAGGGCCACCATAGAAATATAAATGTTTGAAATTTCATTGCCCCTTGAAATGAATCATCTCAGCTTCCTGGGGTTGCTGAACACAGACACATACAGGCACTAATATTCTCATGAGACATACTAGAACATACACAATCAAAGCTCATTGCTCACAACAATGCAACTGGAAATGTTTGAAGCAGCAATTTTTCATATTCAGTAAAACTTTAATCAAGTGATTAAAATGATAATGTTCATAATTCAATCAAAACATCACAACAAATTCTTTAAACCCTAAGTGAAGGCTCCCTCTGGGAATACTTGGAATCATGGATCCTTTTTGTGTCCTGTGCATTTATTTACACCTGATTACAGTCACTGACGTAAAGATACAGTACTATCTGTCCCAAAACCTGGAATGGAATCTGGAATGCATGAAACAAACAACAAAGTTGTGATGGATAGACAATGAGTAAAAGTGGTTAATTTATTTTCTGTGAAAGTCAGTTTATTCATGCCATTTTCTAATTTAAAAAATAAAATCAAAACAGAGAAAATAATACATGTACTCCGACTGTACAGAGGTTAATTAAAAACAGAGTAGGAATGCATTAACTATAATAATAAAAAAAAAGTCTATGTTAGCCTTTTAGTGTCTTCATTGTATACACAAACTGAAAATTTGTGTCAATGCAAATGACGGCATCCTATCTTTTTAATTAAATGTTAGTAAATGAGGATATTTTCATCTACATTATAACATTTACTTTTTTTTTTGAAGCTCAACACCAAATTTTCAACATTAACAACAGCAACATCTCACTACAGCCTCAGCACCATGCTCCATACAGTAAAATGATTCTGCTAGATGTTTCAATTAAAGCTCCATACAGTACAAAAATATACTGCTAGATGTTTCCATTAAAGCTCCATACAGTATAAAAGGTATGGTATAAAGGTAGATGTTTTCATTAAAGGTCCATGCAGTACAAAGATAGATGTTTAGCTCCATACAGTACAAAGGTAGATGTTTCCATTAAAGCTCCATACAGATGTTTGTATTTAAAGGGAAATTTTGTTTTTTTTCAACCTGGGCCCTGTTTTCATAATTTCTTTATAGGTGAGTGATGGATAATACTTTTATTGAGGTGTCTCCAGTATTGAGCCGGGCAGGCAGCCTGCAGCCCAGCTAACGCTCTTCAACCGGGCGAGTGGCTCCCGTCAAAGTTCGCCCTATAAACCTGCATTTTTTTCAAACTGACAGGCTCAGATAGTCCAGCAGCACACTAGAAAGGAGAAATGAACTTATGTCTCTACCTTTAGCACGTCTCTTCTTCTTCTGACTGGCAGTAGTCATCCTGGTCAAAGTGATCACAGCAGACCCTGTGGTCGGCACGGCGATGGCGCAGTGCATCCACAGGAATGTTAGCATCCATTTGTAGCACAGCTAACTGTTAGCCATAACTTGTGAAAGCTCTGTGAAAGCTGCGCGAAGAGTAGCCCAACATTTTGTTGTTACAGTTAAAATTTAAAAAACTCAGTCAGGTAACAGTATTCCCCACCACCGGTGTTTTGTGGTGTGTTATCGTGAGATCAGAATGAGATTTCTAGCGTGGTGAGATTTGGACACAGATCACAGCAAACAGTGAAATCCAGCTAATGGTAGAGACATACATTCATTTCTCTTTTCTAGTTTGTTGCTGGACACTAATTGTAACTATCTGAGGCTGTCAGGGTGAAAAAAATGCAGGTTTATAGGGCGAACTTTGACAGAAGCCACTTGCCCGGTTGAAGAGCTTTAGCTGGACTGCAGGCTGCCTGCCCAGCTCAATACTGGAGCCACCTCAATAAAAGTATTATCCATCACTCATGTATACAGGAAAACATATGAAAACAGGGCCCAGGTTGAAAAAAATGACGTTTTCCTTTCAGCTTCACACAGTATAAAGGTAGATGTTTCTATTAAAGCCCCATGCAATTAAAGGTAGATCTTAAGCTCCATACAGTATAAAGGTAGATGTTTGTATTAAAGCTCCATACAGTACAAAGGCTGTTGTTTCCATTAAAGATCCCTATGGTATAAAGGTAGATGTCGATGTGTAGTGTCAGCCGCCAGGACTTCCTGCGACTTTGTGATGTCACAACAAAACACTGCTCTCAGCCTGTTCACCTGACCCACTATGCAACCGGCAAGGATTTGGTTTCTCTGAGTGTTTACATGAAATCTGCCCATTTCCATTGGCTATCAAATCATAAGAAAGGCTCAGATCCTCTTTCCTGATTGGCTCACTAAGAGCTGGTGGTTGATGGTTTTTAGTTCTTAAAACCACTAATAAATCTTCTTATGGATCAACACATCAAACAGGACTCAGGAGAAGAGTAAAATATGGCTGTACCAATAATGGTTGCCATGTAGAGTGGTCACTTGCGCTGTAAACTCATACATGAATCAGTGTATACAGTATGTGACTGGAAGGTTTTTCTCCTCAAACAGACATTAAACTGTGTGTCATTTTTTTATGCATGAAATAAGGGGTGAAAAAAACAGCATCATACATCTTTTCCCCTTGTTATTTGAACCAGTACATGTAGTTGGACTGCACAGTAGGAAAACACATGTTGTTGCTGCAGACTCCTCCGTAGCTAGAGGGACAGGCGGAGCAGGGAATGCCCACTCTGTACGGAGCCTCTCCAATCCAATTTCCTCTGCACAGGAAACAGACATAGCATCATCTACAAAGTGGAATCATTCTCACAATATCAATCAGACATGTTATGATAGCCTATGTGTGATGGCCTGGGAAAACCCTTCACATGGTGGGATTTTGACATTTTCATTTTTTGATATTTCCATTAACTAGAAGTTTTCAGGTATTCACAACTGTTTGAATAACTGAGGTAGCCCTCTCAGATCAAAAGTTATGGGCGTTTTAATCTATTATCACCAAAAAACTGAAAAGTGAGAAAAATGGCTTTAAATAGAACGTTAAAATAAATAGAACCCTCTAAAGATGAATATTTTACAAAACATTTAACAACTTCTGAACCGTTTATGATAGAGACGAGCTGTAACCTGTGTCTGAATCGTGTGATGTCCTGCTTTCCAAGGGTCCTGCTTTCCCAATGGTGCCTCTATAACAAGAAGGGACCTCATAGGGTGCGTGTAATCACGTGGTACAGGGACAGACGCTAAACTTAGCATAGCATCAATGCTAAACCAAACGTAGCTTCGATGCTAAACAGAACGTAGCATCACCGGTACACCGAACGTATCATCGGCACTTGCACATGTTTTACAAAACATCAACAACATATTTTAACTTCCGAACCATTTCGAGCTGTAAAAAAGCATCTGAATCGTGGGATTCTCTGCTTTCCGAGGGTCCTTTAATGTTACCTCTACAATAACAATGGACCTGTCTCCTCTAGCTGCTGCTGAAGCTCAGCTGTGCTGTGTCTCAGCTGAAAATGAAACGCTTCACTCGCCACAAAAACATTTCTTAAAATAATTATTCACCACGATGTAGTAGGGACTTCAAAGTATCAGAATCACACAAAATACAAAAATCGTGGAAAGAGTACTTGTCCACCTATTTTGGCTATTTGCCACATTAGAACGTCAGCGACTTCCAACGGGTTTTCCCAGGCCGCCACACATATCTGGTCCTCAGGAAAAAGGAGCACAGACAGAGTTATTGACAGATTAAGATTAGATTAGACAGTGTTGTTCAGCTCTGCTCTGATTGGTTCAGCCTGGCTTTCAGACCACCTTTACAATGTGTATGTAGACATATATGTGCCATGGTCATACATTCATTCTGAAATAAAGCAAATCTTCATGCCACAAGCGGAAACAACATTTCTGGACCCCATGACTGTCATGACACTGAAAGGTTCAACTCACTTGGGTGAGTAGTTGCAGACGAGAAAGGTGGCCTCAGTCCACAGAACTCCCCACACAAACATGTTGTAGCAGGTCTGCACCGCACAGCCCACTCTGTTGGTGGAGGCCCACACCATCTGAGACACACAGTAACCACACATCTCAAACACACCATGAGATTGAAATTCTGGCCCGTTGCAGAAATTGCCTGCTCCATAGTAGTTATAAGTAAACTCACTTAGTCATGGTAGCAGCAGTAGTAGTAGTTCTCTTACCTGTGTGTAGTGTGTACACATGGGCCCGTAACAGAGCAGGGGACAGCTGGGATTACAGAAGCGGGGGTAGGGAAACACATAGTCATTGACCTCATCATACCAAGGTTTGACCAGCTGCAGGATGGATTGATACCTGTGGTGACAGAAAGTGCAGTGAATACAAAAATTATGACAATAGGTACAAAAACAATAGGCAAAACATCATGCAGGTACATCATGGATGGAGGGATGGATGCGTGGTTGGCATGGTGTGTGTGTGTGCATGGTGGGCCATTCAGATGTAGCTACGTCTTTTACGTGCACAAAAACATGTTCAATATAGACGCTCGCCTCGCGTGTTCACCACCCAACACAACGCCGTAGCAGTGCATTTGGTGGACCTGTTTCACCCTCTGGTGTTGTGTCAGATCCTGGTTCCCCCTCAGGCTGTCTCTCCTACTGTTTCCCATGGAGCTCTGCCTCATTTGAATGGTGTAAGAAGGCCGTATGTGTAAAGACATCACCTCACGCATTTCAGGACAGAACAGACGTATCCTGTGATTTTCAGCCTCCTTTCATTTTAATAGTTAGTTAATTAACGAGATGGGAAACACCATTCTGCCTACATAGATGGATATGGATACATTACAAATTTTAAATTTTAAACTTGTGTCTATGTTTGGTTTTGCCGATCGGATCGCAATCCACCCTCAGTGTGTCTAGAGTGGGTTTACACTTAGTGGTCAGTCACTGAAAATGCATGTTAATGCCAGGTGTAAATGGAGTATTTGAGAGTGCAGTACTCACCCCCCTGTCCGCACTGACAGGTTCTGTCCATAGAACTGAAGCAGGTAAGCTGGACCATGTGCCCACATACATGTAGCAGCCCAGGCCTCAGCTGTCCTAGCCAGCTCGTTGTCCCACATCTGTTAAAGGAGTCAACAGGAGACAGTCACCAGAGCCTGCAGAAACCTCTGCTGTAGCTCAAAACAATTCAGCTAGATGTCTAAATTAATCATTGTCATGATGTATCATAGTGATGAATGTAATGCTGTGTGTCTTCTCATCATTTCAGATAGAGGCTGGTAGGACCTTACTTATTACTATATTCAAACCTTGTAATCTTTTTTTTTTTTTTTTTTTTACAACATTTATTTTACCAGGAGAGTCCCTTGAGATTAAATCTCTTTTGCGAGGGAGACCTGGCTAAGAGATTGCACTGGTACAGCAAAAATAGGAGCAGGTTACATATCAATACAAAACTTAAATATAATACAAACATATCATCATTCAGGAATAGCAGGTGCACTTTTCTGTCAATTTATGTTTTATAAGAGCTTTGAATTCACCCAGGGGGATGAAATTGGACAGTTGAAGGGTGTTCTGAGTGCTGTTACAGGACCAAGGGGCAGCATAGGAGAAGGCTGCTCTACCATGCTCAGTATGAATCCTGAGAACTTTATACAACTTTTGTGTGGAAGAGCGGGAGTTGCACATACTGTGCTGGGGATAACAGATTGCACGGCAATTTATCGAGGAGTGCTTTATAGATGAAAATAATCCAATGGTGTTATCTTCTGAGTGATAGTGAGGGCCAGGAGACCAGAGAGTAGAGAACACAATGTTGTGTTGTGAATGCTGAGTTGGTGATGAACCGAATAGCACTGTGGTACGCCGTGTAAAGGGACTGGAGAGTTGAGGGGGCAGCATGCATATAAATAATGTCTCCATAATCCAAGGTGCTCAAAAAAGTTGTTTGTACTAATTTTTGTCTGGCAACATTAAAGGGACTGGAGAGTTGAGGGGGCATGCATATAAATAATGTCTCCATAATCCAAGGTGCTCAAAAATAACACTTGTAATTTTCTTGTTTGTACTCCAATGATTTATGACTATTTAGGACTTATTTTAACAAAAATATGCATTTAGGACTTATTTTAACACATTAAACAAGCTTTTTCAGCAATTGAGACACATGAACAGAGTATGACAGTTTATCACCCAACCAGGTGCCAAGATATGCCAAGAATCCAAGAATCTTCCTCCATTCTGCTCATCCTCTGCAATCCAAGTGTCCTGAAGGGGAATAGTCCAGAGTTGACTGGAAACAACGTAATTTAGAACATCTTTACAGCCTAAACTCTCCTTTATTGTTGTATTGCTCTGACGCTCACACACGTGAACGCTGTCTGGCTGGCTGGATTTTCCATTCAGGCTGCCGTACAAACATGGCAGTGTAAGATAGTGACACTCTCTGAAGCAAGAGCCTTGCTATACAAAAGAATAATTATAAGTCTACGAGAACCTAGCAATTTTTATTTTATAACGCTTATACACTTACACAAATTTGTTCATGGGTAAATTCAGATTTTGCCAATAAGCCTGGCTAAATATTACACAATGGCCCTCTAAATGGCACACATTCCCAGAAATGTTTTCCAACACAATACTTTGCACTTTGGGGTACTTCAATCCCAATTAACTTTTCATTACTTCGCCTTCAACAGTGCCTTTTTCAAAAAGACATCTCTACCTCCTGACGAACAAAGATTTGCAGCATGAAGGAGGACCAGCTGGTGTTTGGAAAGAAATAAGAGCCAAAGTCCATCATCTGTCCACAATCCTCTTTGTTGGTGTCCAGCATTTGAAGAGTAGCATTAACAAGTCATTCTCTGTGGACAGAGACTCTGGCAATTTCCAAGGGGCTTTCTGGTGAGAATGAATAATTGGTGTAATCCCTCAAACATTAAAACTCTTCCAGCCTTCCTGGCTTAGAACAGCTGATGATTTCATGCTCTTATTCTAAGGGAGGTTCCTTTCACTGTCATCCCTGCTACGTCCCTGCATCCCTCCAACTACAGGGATGCATTGATGCCAACTGGGATTTTGGCAAGGCAGGCCTCAAAACAGCAACTAATATAATCACTTTTTATGTTGTGATGATGTATTCATTCTCTTTTAACTCTGTTTTTGATGACCTGTCTACTCCAGAGGGAAACATCTGACAAGTTAGAGGTTACAGCTCCGTCTGTGTGCCAGTAGACAGTAATGTTTGAGAATCATTTTTCTGAGAACAGCTGCCTCTTGCATCCAAAAACAACATCATGTGAGCAGTGAGTAAATCAATGTTATGGGCCAGACAGATGAATAATAAGCCCACTCTCGCCATGAGTATGCATGATTTCTCTAGCTTTCATATAAATTACACTTTCATAGTGTAAGCTTGTGTAAGATTTTGTTATGACTACAAATATTTTCCTAGGATGACGTCCTGTTGGCCCTGCTGTGTTCCTGTCCCTGGTGTGTTTGTTGTACCACATCCCTTCACTGGTTCTTTGGATTACACCACATTTTGTTGTAGTATATTCATCTTATCATGTATTCATCATTCACCTCACTGTTCTTCCCCAGGATGTTCCATCACCTAGAGCTGCGCTGCACTACGGCCTTGTGCATTCTGGGTTTTGCCAGAGAATAGTGCAGTGAGTTTTCATGAGAGAATACCCAGGTGCTTCCCCTGCAGTAGGTCACTGTTACATGTCAGTACTTGTCCTGTAGATACAACAAAGGCTTCAGTGGGGTATGTAGGAATTGTAAAATGCCACCTACAAATTTTGGGTGGAGCCAGGGGCTATTCTCAGTCTCCACTTCCTTTGATTTTTTACTTGCATGTTTCCAAGTTTGCAGAGAGTGGCTTTCACGATGCTTCGCCTGCAGTAGGTCACTGTTGCATGCTCACATGGCCTGTGGAGGAGCTTCCACTGACTAAATGGGCGCAAGCTGCTGCGGGTGTCGCGCGACTCATGTTTCGCGTTGCTGCCACTCCCAGTGTATTTCAGCCGTTACTCTGAAGATCAAAAGGTCCATGGTCTGATCCCGGGTTTCTGCAGAGAGTGGATTTCATGATGCTTCCCCTCCAGTCACTGTTACATGCTATCCCTTGTCAAGGGGATACAATAAAGACTTTGGCAGAGTAAGCAGGACTTGGCAAATACCACCCACAAATCTCAGGTGGAACCAGGTATTGTGAATTGTTTTACACAAAGGTTTCCAAGTGTGTCACTCCAGAGCCTCCATATTGTCAGATTTCATGCCGAAATAGCTCAGTTGGGAGAGCGTTAGACTGAAGATCTAAAGGTCCCTCGTTCGATCCCGGGTTTCGGCAGAGTGGCTTTCACGATGCTTCCCCTGCACACAGTTGCATGCTATCCCTTGTCCAGGGGATACAGGAAAGACTTTGGCGGAGGAAGCGTGACTTTGCAAATCTTGGTGCTTTGCTCAGTTTCCAATTTTTGGGTTATGTGAACTGTTTTACACAAAAGTTTCCAAGTGTGTCACTCCAGAGCCTCCATATTGTCAGGTTTCATGCCGAAATAGCTCAGTTGGGAGAGCGTTACACTGAAGATCTAAAGGTCCCTGGTTCGATCCTGGGTTTCGGCAGAGTGGCTTTCACGATGCTTCCCCTGCTCACAGTTGCATGCTATCCCTTGTCCAGGGGATACAGTAAAGACATTGGCGGAAGAAGCGTAACTTGGCAAAGACTTTGGCGGAGGAAGCGTGACTTGGCAAATACCGCCTGCAAATCTTGGTGCTTTGCTCAGTTTCCAATTTTTGGGTTGTGTGAATTGTTTTACACAGAAGTTTCCAAGTGTGTCACTCCAGAGCCTCCATATTGTCAGGTTTCATGCCGAAATAGCTCAGTTGGGAGAGCGTTAGACTGAAGATCTAAAGGTCACTGGTTCGATCCCGGGTTTTGGCAGAGTGGCTTTCACGATGCTTCCCCTGCACACAGTTGCATGCTATCCCTTGTCCAGGGGATACAGGAAAGACTTTGGCGGAGGAAGTGTGATTTGGAAAATACCGCCTGCAAATCTTGGTGCTTTGCTCAGTTTCCAATTTTTGGGTTGTGTGAATTGTTTTACACAAAAGTTTCCAAGTGTGTCACTCCAGAGCCTCCATATTGTCAGGTTTCATGCCGAAATAGCTCAGTTGGGAGAGCGTTAGACTGAAGATCTAAAGGTCCCTGGTTTGATCCCGGGTTTCGGCAGAGTGGCTTTCACGATGCTTCCCCTGCACACAGTTGCATGCTATCCCTTGTCCAGCGGATACGGGAAAGACTTTGGCGGAGGAACCGTGACTTTGCAAATCTTGGTGCTTTGCTCAGTTTCCAATTTTTGGGTTATGTGAACTGTTTTACACAAAAGTTTCCAAGTGTGTCACTCCAGAGCCTCCATATTGTCAAGTTTCATGCCGAAATAGCTCAGTTGGGAGAGCGTTAGACTGAAGATCTAAAGGTCCCTGGTTCGATCCCGGGTTTCGGCAGAGTGGCTTTCACGATGCTTCCCCTGCACACAGTTGCATGCTATCCCTTGTCCAGGGCATACAGTAAAGACTTTGGCGGAGGAAGCGTGACTTGGCAAATACCGTCTGCAAATCTTGGTGCTTTGCTCAGTTTCCAATTTTTGGGTTGTGTGAATTGTTTTACACAAAAGTTTCCAAGTGTGTCACTCCAGAGCCTCCATATTGACAGGTTTCATGCCGAAATAGCTCAGTTGGGAGAGCGTTAGACTGAAGATCTAAAGGTCCCTGGTTCGATCCCGGGTTTCGGCAGAGTGGCTTTCACGATGCTTCCCCTGCACACAGTTGCATGCTATCCCTTGTCCAGGGCATACAGGAAAGACTTTGGCGGAGGAAGCGTGACTTTGCAAATCTTGGTGCTTTGCTCAGTTTCCAATTTTTGGGTTATGTGAACTGTTTTACACAAAAGTTTCCAAGTGTGTCACTCCAGAGCCTCCATATTGTCAGGTTTCATGCCGAAATCGCGGTACCGCGAAGCCGCTCGTCCGTATAGATACAGCGAATCACATCACAAATCTCAACATTTGGAAACCAATCATGTAGCGCCGTCCATCTTTTGGGAGCAAATCAAATGTCAGAGTCCAACATTTGAGTGCCAATCACACTCCATATACCATCTTTGCTTCCACCAATAAAATGACAAGAACCAACTTTCAACAGCCAATCAGATCCCGAATCCTATGTTTACGCTACTGCGTATCCCGCCCCCGCTCTTTTACGTCTTTGCCGCTATCTTCGGAGTTTTGGAAACAGCGCGCAGGTAAGATATTTATTTTCTTATCTAGGTTGAATTGAATTAAGTTTTAATAAAGTTCTTTTCTCATTTTGACCACGGCCATCGGCGTTAATGTTAACGATCTCTGCTGGTGCGCATTGCTATGAGGGACGGAAGGGAGGGGGGCGTGTGATAGAAAGTTTGTTTGGTTGCTAACGTTACACATGTTATTTTATTTCACCGTTTTTATGCTCTAACGTCGCAGTAGATGTAGTAGAAGCCGCATGTTTTCTCATTGCTTCATGTCACAAACGTTTCCTAGTTGAAATTGTGCATTGTCGTTATTGTTTTTCTCTAGAAAATGACGACCAAAAAGCCTCATAAAGGCATGGATGACAGCGAGTGGCTGTCCCGACTGAGGACGTTTGCCACCACAGGTATCTGGCCGTCAAGTGCAGGGAACAGGCCTGCTCCCAGGCAAAAACGGTGGCACACCCTGTATCAAAAGGTAAATTGCTGATGCTTTATTTATTTATTTTATTGCTTAAGATAAAGATGTACTTCATTAATCCCTTGCTAGGAAATCACTGTGTTTCCCCAGCGTATACGATAATAAAATACAATAAAAAGGACACATAACAGAAAGAAAACAAATAAAAATTCTTATCACTGACAAGAACACCATTAGTGACTACAAAGATAGATTTTCTTTATTGTTACAGATTGAAAGGTGCCCCCTGCAGCTGAAGGGTCAGAGGACCTTGATGGGAGAGCTGTCAAAGTGTATGTGTGGTTTTCACACACAAAAGGTAACTACATTTAAGTCTGAAAGACGCAAACATAAATTAATGTGTTACCAATATGAAGTTGGCTGCTTGTATTAAAAGAATGTTAGCAACTCAATATATTTCTCCCATGTTTTCAGGCACCCGTGCCACTGTTTTTGCCTGGGGGCAGGCCTGTTGCCTTCACTTGATGGCCAGGCATCTGTGGTGGCAAACGTTTTAAGTCAGGACAGCCACTCGCTGTCATCCATGGTTTTTGGGTTTTTTCTTTTTTTTAACTACAAAGCACTACTTCACATTTAGTACATGATGCAAGGCCAGATTTTTTTATTTCAATCTATGTTGTTATACTAGGCTAATTGCTCAAGACCCCTGTAGTTCTCTGAATGACTGAAGATGAGACGAGATCCTCAAGCAGCACTGGCTGGACTGGATTTTTTTTTAAAGTAAAAATTACTTTGCAGGAAAGTGTGGGGTCCAGTCATTTGTAGCAATAAGATATTGGATTTGTATCAGCTGTGGAGTGTGCTATTATGGGAGAACTACGGTGTTTTCATTTGGTGCGGAATGCAACCTGGCTCAATCGGGTCAGGCCTTTGAAGCAACAGGTCTCAGCAGAAGAAATGGCATTACTTTTATCAGAAGGTAAAATCGGCATTACTTTTATCAGAAGGTAAAATCACACCAGGTGATTAAATCTTAAACTAACCAAAATATCCTAACACTATTTATTTTTCACTTTCAAATATGCATGCAAAAGGCACTAACAGGCACTAACCAGGCACAGAAGGTGGTGGTGGAATCTTTTTAAATTACGCTTTACATCTCCATAAGACAAAAGAATTGTTGAAACACTTTGGTGGATTCACACTCTGTGGATTCTCATTGTCATTGTGTTTCCTGGGACTCCACAGGTTGCTCCTGCTCCTGCTGCTTCAGCGAGCAGCACCGATGGCCAGAGCTCAAGAGATGACGTGTCATCAACTTCATCTGTGGTAAATATATAACCTGTAGAATTCAATCCATAATTACATCTGTTTTTGCCTGTTCTTTCTCTATCTACCAGTCTCTGTCTGTCTATCTACTACATACGCCCTGGACATGTGTATGTGTGCTGTATTTTTCAGGTACCCTCTGTTGCTGCACAAGTGGCCCCTACTACTCTTCAGCAGAGCAGTCTATGCCACAGTGGAGATGGGGTGAGTTCCTTAAAAAGGGCTGACATGCCTGTGGTGTTACCTTAAACTGTAGACTCATGATGGCTATTGGTTATTCTTTAAATGAAAGATAAACATATTGTATAACATATATTGGTGTTGTTTTTTTAGCCAAAGGAACATCCCACAGCTGCTCCACGCACAGATGCAAGCCCGTCTAAAAGGGGCAAATTGACATTATCCATGGTAAATATAACCTTCACTGTAAAACCTTACCATAGTCTTTTTAAATCCACCGCACGCACTTATCTGTTGGAAAAATGTAGATTAACTTAACTCACACTGCACCAAAGCACTATGTTGCATTATGTTGTTAAAGTCTTGGTTAGATTCATTACAGTGATAGTTTTCTATCTAACCTACAGCAGACTATTAGAATAATCTAGTTAATGCCCGCCATATTCCTAGATAAAAAACCTACCTCTGCAAGGGACCATATTTATTTTCCTTACCCTCATAGTTACTGTAATCTTTGAATAAGAAAATGATTTGAATGAATATCTGTCTTTAATTTGGTTAGAATTATTTTAAAAAGAGCATTACATTAAGTGTCTGATTGCTGTAAACACTCTGTGTGATATAAGCCTTTAAAATATGGTAATACTGATATAGGAAGAAATAAACACTGTGTTTACTTTGTTGTTCTGTTTGTTTGTTTGTTTTTCAGTTTGAAAAATCCAGGTTTGGTGGATCTCATGTGGCAGCAGCCAAACCAAATGTCAATGTCCAGAGACACGTTTCTCCAGTAAGTTTAAAAGGCAGTGATTTAAGGTTCAAAATAATCTGTTGTCCCGTTTTGTATTGTTAATCATAACTGTCTGCACAGGCAAAGATTGGCGCTGGCTTGGCCGTTGCCCCAGCTCCATCACCCTCTCCACCTCCACACCCTTCTCCATCTCCTCGTCCTCGTAACCCTGTTTGCCCGGCGTCCCCATCTTCCTTTTTCCTTGCCCCACCACCACTGAGTAAGAGAGCGGCACCAGTTCCACATGTGCCAGCTCCAGCTCCAGCTCCAGCTCCCATGTTGAACCCGGTAAACTGCTATTTTTTTCCTGAACATATTATTAGTGCAGAGTGCAGACAATGGGAAAGTTAGCCTACCAGGGTACTCTTGAGGTACAAAAGTTAAAAAGCCTAAGCAGTTAACACAGAGTTGAACAGTTCATTGAACATTCATATTTTTTCTCAGCCCTTTCAGCCAGAGGGTCCGACTCCTACACAGCTTCCACTCTTATGGCCACAGACTATGCCCAAACAGGACCATAAGTGGGTGGCTGCAGCGCTTTTTCGTGTTGGGGCAAGTGGAAAGCTAGAGCTACGCGATGACCTGCAGCTCTGGTACTACCCCCACCACCAGCCCTCCTTTACCACCAGGCTCCCACACCAGACAGGTTCTTCTCACACCCTCTCTTGGTGTGGATGCCATACAGACTCTGGAGGATGCGGTTGGTTTGCAACAACAGTGCTTGTTCAAACCATCCGCTTGCAGGGGGGTCTGCACAGGAGGGTGAGGATGGTCCTTGACGTAGACAGGTTCTACACCTTGGTGACGGAGACCCTGATCTGCACCAGGTGTAGAACCAGCTACCTATCCACCAGTCAGGACATCCTCAAGCAGCTGGACCTAGCCCATCGCTCTGAATTCAGAGTGATCCTCACACGCAAGTGAGTGACACACTGAAATTGTTGTTTGCCATCATGAAAAATATTTCCTATAGAATCAT
Source organism: Decapterus maruadsi (assembly GCA_030347415.2). Taxonomy (NCBI): domain Eukaryota; kingdom Metazoa; phylum Chordata; class Actinopteri; order Carangiformes; family Carangidae; genus Decapterus; species Decapterus maruadsi. The sequence continues at coordinate 4,584,957 of CM064906.1, forward strand.
TTATTTGAATAATCTTTCTAAGGTACGCCTGTGATATACGGGTCATCCGCCTGCTGCGAGAGAGAACCCTGGGGAATGGACCTGCTCGGATCATCAGCCAGCTAAAAGAGAACCACAGTGAGGAGTGGCTCCAGCGGGTAGCCAGGTACACCTCTGAGTGTATTGGCTTCTTGGCGAACCCTTGCCTGCTCCAACCGTGTCTCCAGGAACCCCCACAGCCTGAAGTGGTCCCCACCTACAAATGGATCCTGACTGTGTACAGCCACGATATCCTCAACAGGCTTGAGGATATCCTGGCTAGTATCACTAGTACTTATGGATCCATTTTAAAGTTGGATTCCACTAAAAAGGTTTGCATAACCATTAGGACAAATGCCTTCTCACTTAATAATGAAGTATTTCATTTTCTAAAGCAATGATTCACAAGATTTCATAATAATTAACAAAATAAACAGTCACACTGTATGTACCTATTCACATTACCTCTTTACCTGTGACAGTTTGGGAGACCATATTCCTTAAAATCTCGGTTGAGGCATTCTACACAATACTTACTCACAATTCCTGCAGTCAGAAAGAAAGAATTTGTTTCAAGTTATTTCAGACTAAAATAACTAACCTTCAAACATACAATCCTTGACATCTGTTGAGATAAACTGCATAATTCAGATGATGCTATTGTATTTCTATATTTTAAAAAAAACTATTTACAGTATATTCTGTATTCTCTCATATTTTTGGCCATCTAGTAGTTTTATTTTGTCATTATTTTGTTATTATTTGTCATTCATATTCTTCCTCATCGTTTTTTTTCTTCTCATGTTATATCTCACCCTGTTTCAATAATACTGTTTATTCATTTTATATTTTCAGATCACCAAAAAGCTGACGGGGCCTGCTAAGGGCACTGCACAGTGGCTGACCTCAGTTGGGAATGAAGTGGGCCAAGTGCTTATAAGTGTCCTTACAGCCCAGGAAGGACCTGGATTGGATCTGATGGCTGCAGGGCTGATGGAGAGGTATCAGAGGGCAGGTGTCGCCCCTCCCAAAGTCCTGTATGTTGACTGTGGTTGCTGCAAGGAAGCAGGCGAGACCAAACTAAAAATGCGTTTCAACGGGTGGCCGGATCTCATTGTCCGGCTTGACATCTGGCACTTTATGCGACGTCTGGCAGTAGGGTGCACTACAGATGCCCATCAACTGTACCCCACTTTCATGGCACGCATGTCAGCGTGCATTTTTGAGTGGGATGCAGAGGATGTGGCTCTCCTGAGAAGGGCCAAGAGGGAGCAGCTAAGGCAGCAGAACTGGCCTGTGCTGACTGAGAAAGAAGTCGATCGCCACCTCTCAAAGACTGAGCTGGCGTTGCACTGTAGGAGGAGGACCCGAGGAGAGGAGCAGACCATTCTCCTCCTCGATCAGCTCTTAAGGGAGCTCATGAGCAGCAGGGGGAATGATGCGCTTGGTATTCCCTTGATAGATGTGGTACGGATGCAGCACATCTGGCAGACCCAGAAGCGGCATGTGGCCTGCATTCAGGACCCTCCAGGAGTGTCACTTTATATGGTGACAGGAACCATCACAAAGGGAGGAGTGGTGTTAAAAACCTATCAATGTGCGAGGGGCTCCACATCATTGGAATCCTTTCACTGCCACTTGCATCGATTCATTCCAGGTTTGTGTTTTGTTTTTTTAACTTTATTTTTATAGGTGTGATAGAACATATTAAAAAAATCGACAGAGTACAAATTAACTACTTTATATCCCTCTTGTATATACATTTACATATACAAATGCTCATTATAAATGTTTTACTGGCTGCCAACATTATTCTAATAAACCCTTTCTCTTGCTCTTTCTTTAAGGTAACAGTGTCAATTTCCAAATCTATCTCCTGGAGGACCGGGTTACCGCGCTGCTGATGCTTTGTCAACCAAACCATCTCCTCTGCACAGTTACACTGGGGAGCTGGTCAATTGTGTGAACAGCAATTTTGAGAGGGTGTTTGGCAGGAAACTGGTGCCTGACTTTGTGCCCCCTGCTAAATACACTGGTGAGGGTATTATATTAACTGTGTTTATACCGGTCATACAGGCTTATTTACATGTATCTAATTTTCTTTTGATGTCTTCTCAGGTGAGCTCATTGGCATCCAGTATTTGCTGCGGCAAAATAATGAGCCACTGCAACACCTTGATGCTGCTTCTGATGAAACCTCCCAGCAGCTGGAGGAGCTTGACATGGAAGAAGTAGACGAAGGATTTGCAGATGCACCTGGAGAGGAAGCCACGGTGGCAGGTCTGGATTGGGCGGAGGTTTGTCACGACAGCAGCTCTTTTGTCTCCAGCAGCTTGCACACACAAGCAGCGACCCAGTCATCACCCGCTCACCTCTCTGCAGCACCAGCCGCTGTCCTAGGTGCAGCACCGACCCAGTCCTCAGCCGCTGTCCTCTCTGCAGCACCAGCCGCTGTCCTAGGTGCAGCAGCATCCCAGTCCTCAGCCGCTCTCCTCTCTGTTGCACCAGCCACACTCCTCCCAGCAGCAGCAACCCAGTTCTCAGCCCCTCTCCTCTCTGCAGCACCAGCCGCTGTCCTAGGTGTAGCAGCAACCCAGTCCTCAGCCGCTCTCCTCTCTGGTGCACCAGCCACACTCCTCCCAGCAGCAGCAACCCAGTTCTCAGCCCCTCTCCTCTCTGCAGCACCAGCCGCTGTCCTAGGTGTAGCAGCAACCCAGTCCTCAGCCGCTCTCCTCTCTGGTGCACCAGCCACACTCCTCCCAGCAGCAGCAACCCAGTTCTCAGCCCCTCTCCTCTCTGCAGCACCAGCCGCTGTCCTAGGTGTAGCAGCAACCCAGTCCTCAGCCGCTCTCCTCTCTGGTGCACCAGCCACACTACTCCCAGCAGCAGCGACCCAGCCCTCAGCTTCCTCAGCCCCTCTCGCCTCTGCAGCCGCTCTCCCCTCTGCAGCACCAGCCGCTGTCCTAGGTGCAGCACTGACTCAGTCCTCAGCCCCCCTCCTCTCTGTCGCGACCAGCCAGCCTGCAACATTGACCCACTCCTCACCTGCTCTCCATCCTCCAGCCACTATCCAGGCTCCTGCACCTCTCCAAGCTGTGGATGAACACAACATCCCAGGTATCGATAAAGTGGATGCACTGGCAGAGTATCTGGTGGAGCTGCGTCATCAGACAGGTCTCACCCTCAGCAACCAGCAGGCCTACACAATAGTGAGTCTGTGGCAGAACCTGGAGGATTTTGACAGGCAGCGGGTCGTGTACGCTGCTCGACACCAGGATAGGCTTTTGACTGGCCGCTTCAGATCACCAAAGGGATCGGATTTCACCCCTGGAGTGGAAAGCACCAAGAGGTGTGTCCTGGGCTCAAAGGGCTCCCCTGCACAGTGGCCAAGCTGCTGCCGACTTATAGAGTCCATCTTTATCAGGCTCTGTCAAATCCATAAAAGCCCAAGAAAACAGGGAAAAGAGAGCCTGTCAAGATGGTCTCTCATTCTTCAAGATTACAAAAGCATTCGACAGCTTCTTCTCTGCAATGGAGTGGTCAAAGATCAGACCAACCTTCAGCCAGTAGAGGTGAACCAAACCACACTGATACAGTGGCACAATAAACGCCTGAAAGCTCAGGAGGTTGGTCTTCTGCTCAAAGGCTTGCAGCTCCCAGAGGCACGGCCAGTGGCAACAGAGCCTCTGTTGCCTGCTAACACACAGCCTGCTGGGCCTGTACAGCATCATGACCAACATCTGCTGCATTCATATTCATTGCCATCCAGTACAGCAGGGCAGGCCAGAACCAGATTCAGGAAACCTCCAGTCACCTCAGTTCAGCCTCCAGCGACTTCCATCCAGCCTCCAGCCTCCTACATCCAGCCAGGGTTTAGAGCGGGGCCCAGGCTGATTGCTCCAAGGCCCATAGCTGCACAAAGGCAACTGTTTCCTGCAGCACCCCCTGCTCCTGTCATGCCAAGGATGTTGCTCCCTTGCCCTGTCCCATCCTCAACACCTTGTAACACCACTGCCACCAGTGAACATACCAGTGATGAAGCTGAACCCACCAAGCGCAGATATAACAGGTCAGCCTCATCAAATGTCTGCAGGAAGTGTGGACAATCCCGCTCCACAGAAACTGGCCACAGCCAGTATAAAGGCAAAATATACTGCCCCAAAACTGAAACGATGACAAAAGAGCAATGGTTAAAGGCCATGCAGAGTGCAGCCTATGAGAAAAGCCTCAACATAAAAATTTAGTTATGCATGTATATTTGTCTGCACTGCAGTTCCCACAGGGTTCAGTTGTTTCACCAGCTTATTTTAAATGTTTCTGATTGTCCTTGCTATATGTGACATTTGTCCATTAAAGCTGATTTTGATCACGAATCATGTCTTGTTTCTCGTGTGTGATCATATCTGACACCATAGTTACTCACAGTGCTTAGGGTTTGGACTGTCTGTAGAAAATTTAACTATTATGTGTTATGGTATTAATGAAGAGATAATCACTTTCAGTTAAATTTGTATAAATGTCACACCGATAATACAATCAGACAAAGTGTAAACTAAATAAAATAACTAAATAGGGGGGGGGCAAGCTCACTGGCAAATATAAGACAGGAGGCTACATTTTAGCTTCAAATTAAAGAGAAAAAGATGATAGATCAGGAAAAGTTACAGCTGGATAAATAAACAGCTGTCTTGACAAAGAATGAAATACCATCAGTGATGGACAGTAACAGAGTAAATTTACTTGAGTACTGTACTTAAGTGGATATTGAGAGGATTTGTTCTTTACAGTATTAGATTTCTATGGTACTTGTTACTTTTACTCAAGTGAATTTCTAGGAAGGCTGAGAAGTACTTGCTACTTTCAGGTCTGCTCTTTTTTTCTCTTTCCTAAAATACTACTGGACACAAGCTGTGTTTGTCAAAGAAGAAAACCATAACCCCTAAAAGCAGCACATCATTGCAGGTGGTTTCAAAGAGTTCTCACAAACAAGAGTTAAAAGGTCCTTAAATTAATTTAGAAAAAATACAGTAATGAATTGATGTAGAAAAATGCTAAATGTACTCTTACTCTCACTGGGGTCAAGTACTCTGTCCATCTCTAAATAGCAGGTAAAAAAATCGACCTTAACTTCATAGATACAAAATTGTGTAAGTGGATTTTGACACAAAAATATATAAACATTTACCACAAGAAAAGTACTTTAAAGCCATAAAAACAATCTCCTTGTGTTTATTTAAGTTGTGAGTAACAGTGTATCATTGAACTGACGAATTCAGAAACATGTGCCACAAGAAAAGCCTTCAACATTTTATGGCTTTGGACGGGATTTGAACTCGCGCCACCTGTGTCCTCTCCTCTCCTCCCCTCCCCTCCCCTCCTCCCTTCTTCCCCCCTCTTCCCCCTTCTTCCCCATCTTATACGGACGATTGTTCCCCAGCTTTCGCGGAGTTGGGAGAGCGTTAGACTGAAGATTTAAAGGTCCCTGGTTCGATCCCGGGTTTCGGCAGAGTGGCTTTCACGATGCTTCCCCTGCACACAGTTGCATGCTATCCCTTGTCCAGGGGATACAGTAAAGACGTTGGCGGAGGAAGCGTGATTTGGCGAATACCGCCTGCAAATCTTGGTGCTTTGCTCAGTTTCCAATTTTTGGGTTGTGTGAATTGTTTTACACAAAAGTTTCCAAGTGTGTCACTCCAGAGCCTCCATATTGACAGGTTTCATGCCGAAATAGCTCAGTTGGGAGAGCGTTAGACTGAAGATCCAAAGGTCCCTGGTTCGATCCCGGGTTTCGGCAGAGTGGCTTTCACGATGCTTCCCCTGCACACAGTTGCATGATATCCCTTATCCAGGAGATACAGTAAAGACTTTGGCGGAGGAAGCGTGATTTGGCAAATACCGCCTGCAAATCTTGGTGCTTTGCTCAGTTTCCAATTTTTGGGTTGTGTGAATTGTTTTACACAAAAGTTTCCAAGTGTGTCACTCCAGAGCCTCCATATTGTCAGGTTTCATGCCGAAATAGCTCAGTTGGGAGAGCGTTAGACTGAAGATCTAAAGGTCCCTGGTTCCATCCCGGGTTTCGGCAGAGTGGCTTTCACGATGCTTCCCCTGCACACAGTTGCATGCTATCCCTTGTCCAGGGGATACAGGAAAGACTTTGGCGGAGGAAGCGTGACTTTGCAAATCTTGGTGCTTTGCTCAGTTTCCAATTTTTGGGTTATGTGAACTGTTTTACACAAAAGTTTCCAAGTGTGTCACTCCAGAGCCTCCATATTGTCAGGTTTCATGCCGAAATAGCTCAGTTGGGAGAGCGTTACACTGAAGATCTAAAGGTCCCTGGTTCGATCCTGGGTTTCGGCAGAGTGGCTTTCACGATGCTTCCCCTGCTCACAGTTGCATGCTATCCCTTGTCCAGGGGATACAGTAAAGACATTGGCGGAAGAAGCGTAACTTGGCAAAGACTTTGGCGGAGGAAGCGTGACTTGGCAAATACCGCCTGCAAATCTTGGTGCTTTGCTCAGTTTCCAATTTTTGGGTTGTGTGAATTGTTTTACACAGAAGTTTCCAAGTGTGTCACTCCAGAGCCTCCATATTGTCAGGTTTCATGCCGAAATAGCTCAGTTGGGAGAGCGTTAGACTGAAGATCTAAAGGTCACTGGTTCGATCCCGGGTTTTGGCAGAGTGGCTTTCACGATGCTTCCCCTGCACACAGTTGCATGCTATCCCTTGTCCAGGGGATACAGGAAAGACTTTGGCGGAGGAAGTGTGATTTGGAAAATACCGCCTGCAAATCTTGGTGCTTTGCTCAGTTTCCAATTTTTGGGTTGTGTGAATTGTTTTACACAAAAGTTTCCAAGTGTGTCACTCCAGAGCCTCCATATTGTCAGGTTTCATGCCGAAATAGCTCAGTTGGGAGAGCGTTAGACTGAAGATCTAAAGGTCCCTGGTTTGATCCCGGGTTTCGGCAGAGTGGCTTTCACGATGCTTCCCCTGCACACAGTTGCATGCTATCCCTTGTCCAGCGGATACGGGAAAGACTTTGGCGGAGGAACCGTGACTTTGCAAATCTTGGTGCTTTGCTCAGTTTCCAATTTTTGGGTTATGTGAACTGTTTTACACAAAAAGTTTCCAAGTGTGTCACTCCAGAGCCTCCATATTGTCAAGTTTCATGCCGAAATAGCTCAGTTGGGAGAGCGTTAGACTGAAGATCTAAAGGTCCCTGGTTCGATCCCGGGTTTCGGCAGAGTGGCTTTCACGATGCTTCCCCTGCACACAGTTGCATGCTATCCCTTGTCCAGGGCATACAGTAAAGACTTTGGCGGAGGAAGCGTGACTTGGCAAATACCGTCTGCAAATCTTGGTGCTTTGCTCAGTTTCCAATTTTTGGGTTGTGTGAATTGTTTTACACAAAAGTTTCCAAGTGTGTCACTCCAGAGCCTCCATATTGACAGGTTTCATGCCGAAATAGCTCAGTTGGGAGAGCGTTAGACTGAAGATCTAAAGGTCCCTGGTTCGATCCCGGGTTTCGGCAGAGTGGCTTTCACGATGCTTCCCCTGCACACAGTTGCATGCTATCCCTTGTCCAGGGGATACAGGAAAGACTTTGGCGGAGGAAGCGTGACTTTGCAAATCTTGGTGCTTTGCTCAGTTTCCAATTTTTGGGTTATGTGAACTGTTTTACACAAAAGTTTCCAAGTGTGTCACTCCAGAGCCTCCATATTGTCAGGTTTCATGCCGAAATAGCTCAGTTGGGAGAGCGTTAGACTGAAGATCTAAAGGTCCCTGGTTCGATCCCGGGTTTCGGCAGAGTGGCTTTCACGATGCTTCCCCTGCACACAGTTGCATGCTATCCCTTGTCCAGGGGATACAGTAAAGACGTTGGCGGAGGAAGCGTGATTTGGCGAATACCGCCTGCAAATCTTGGTGCTTTGCTCAGTTTCCAATTTTTGGGTTGTGTGAATTGTTTTACACAAAAGTTTCCAAGTGTGTCACTCCAGAGCCTCCATATTGACAGGTTTCATGCCGAAATAGCTCAGTTGGGAGAGCGTTAGACTGAAGATCTAAAGGTCCCTGGTTCGATCCCGGGTTTCGGCAGAGTGGCTTTCACGATGCTTCCCCTGCACACAGTTGCATGATATCCCTTATCCAGGAGATACAGTAAAGACTTTGGCGGAGGAAGCGTGATTTGGCAAATACCGCCTGCAAATCTTGGTGCTTTGCTCAGTTTCCAATTTTTGGGTTGTGTGAATTGTTTTACACAAAAGTTTCCAAGTGTGTCACTCCAGAGCCTCCATATTGTCAGGTTTCATGCCGAAATAGCTCAGTTGGGAGAGCGTTAGACTGAAGATCTAAAGGTCCCTGGTTCGATCCCGGGTTTCGGCAGAGTGGCTTTCACGATGCTTCCCCTGCACACAGTTGCATGCTATCCCTTGTCCAGGGGATACAGGAAAGACTTTGGCGGAGGAAGCGTGACTTTGCAAATCTTGGTGCTTTGCTCAGTTTCCAATTTTTGGGTTATGTGAACTGTTTTACACAAAAGTTTCCAAGTGTGTCACTCCAGAGCCTCCATATTGTCAGGTTTCATGCCGAAATAGCTCAGTTGGGAGAGCGTTACACTGAAGATCTAAAGGTCCCTGGTTCGATCCTGGGTTTCGGCAGAGTGGCTTTCACGATGCTTCCCCTGCTCACAGTTGCATGCTATCCCTTGTCCAGGGGATACAGTAAAGACATTGGCGGAAGAAGCGTAACTTGGCAAAGACTTTGGCGGAGGAAGCGTGACTTGGCAAATACCGCCTGCAAATCTTGGTGCTTTGCTCAGTTTCCAATTTTTGGGTTGTGTGAATTGTTTTACACAGAAGTTTCCAAGTGTGTCACTCCAGAGCCTCCATATTGTCAGGTTTCATGCCGAAATAGCTCAGTTGGGAGAGCGTTAGACTGAAGATCTAAAGGTCACTGGTTCGATCCCGGGTTTTGGCAGAGTGGCTTTCACGATGCTTCCCCTGCACACAGTTGCATGCTATCCCTTGTCCAGGGGATACAGGAAAGACTTTGGCGGAGGAAGTGTGATTTGGAAAATACCGCCTGCAAATCTTGGTGCTTTGCTCAGTTTCCAATTTTTGGGTTGTGTGAATTGTTTTACACAAAAGTTTCCAAGTGTGTCACTCCAGAGCCTCCATATTGTCAGGTTTCATGCCGAAATAGCTCAGTTGGGAGAGCGTTAGACTGAAGATCTAAAGGTCCCTGGTTTGATCCCGGGTTTCGGCAGAGTGGCTTTCACGATGCTTCCCCTGCACACAGTTGCATGCTATCCCTTGTCCAGCGGATACGGGAAAGACTTTGGCGGAGGAACCGTGACTTTGCAAATCTTGGTGCTTTGCTCAGTTTCCAATTTTTGGGTTATGTGAACTGTTTTACACAAAAGTTTCCAAGTGTGTCACTCCAGAGCCTCCATATTGTCAAGTTTCATGCCGAAATAGCTCAGTTGGGAGAGCGTTAGACTGAAGATCTAAAGGTCCCTGGTTCGATCCCGGGTTTCGGCAGAGTGGCTTTCACGATGCTTCCCCTGCACACAGTTGCATGCTATCCCTTGTCCAGGGCATACAGTAAAGACTTTGGCGGAGGAAGCGTGACTTGGCAAATACCGTCTGCAAATCTTGGTGCTTTGCTCAGTTTCCAATTTTTGGGTTGTGTGAATTGTTTTACACAAAAGTTTCCAAGTGTGTCACTCCAGAGCCTCCATATTGACAGGTTTCATGCCGAAATAGCTCAGTTGGGAGAGCGTTAGACTGAAGATCTAAAGGTCCCTGGTTCGATCCCGGGTTTCGGCAGAGTGGCTTTCACGATGCTTCCCCTGCACACAGTTGCATGCTATCCCTTGTCCAGGGGATACAGGAAAGACTTTGGCGGAGGAAGCGTGACTTTGCAAATCTTGGTGCTTTGCTCAGTTTCCAATTTTTGGGTTATGTGAACTGTTTTACACAAAAGTTTCCAAGTGTGTCACTCCAGAGCCTCCATATTGTCAGGTTTCATGCCGAAATAGCTCAGTTGGGAGAGCGTTAGACTGAAGATCTAAAGGTCCCTGGTTCGATCCCGGGTTTCGGCAGAGTGGCTTTCACGATGCTTCCCCTGCACACAGTTGCATGATATCCCTTGTCCAGGGGATACAGTAAAGACGTTGGCGGAGGAAGCGTGATTTGGCGAATACCGCCTGCAAATCTTGGTGCTTTGCTCAGTTTCCAATTTTTGGGTTGTGTGAATTGTTTTACACAAAAGTTTCCAAGTGTGTCACTCCAGAGCCTCCATATTGACAGGTTTCATGCCGAAATAGCTCAGTTGGGAGAGCGTTAGACTGAAGATCTAAAGGTCCCTGGTTCGATCCCGGGTTTCGGCAGAGTGGCTTTCACGATGCTTCCCCTGCACACAGTTGCATGATATCCCTTATCCAGGAGATACAGTAAAGACTTTGGCGGAGGAAGCGTGATTTGGCAAATACCGCCTGCAAATCTTGGTGCTTTGCTCAGTTTCCAATTTTTGGGTTGTGTGAATTGTTTTACACAAAAGTTTCCAAGTGTGTCACTCCAGAGCCTCCATATTGTCAGGTTTCATGCCGAAATAGCTCAGTTGGGAGAGCGTTAGACTGAAGATCTAAAGGTCCCTGGTTCCATCCCGGGTTTCGGCAGAGTGGCTTTCACGATGCTTCCCCTGCACACAGTTGCATGCTATCCCTTGTCCAGGGGATACAGGAAAGACTTTGGCGGAGGAAGCGTGACTTTGCAAATCTTGGTGCTTTGCTCAGTTTCCAATTTTTGGGTTATGTGAACTGTTTTACACAAAAGTTTCCAAGTGTGTCACTCCAGAGCCTCCATATTGTCAGGTTTCATGCCGAAATAGCTCAGTTGGGAGAGCGTTACACTGAAGATCTAAAGGTCCCTGGTTCGATCCTGGGTTTCGGCAGAGTGGCTTTCACGATGCTTCCCCTGCTCACAGTTGCATGCTATCCCTTGTCCAGGGGATACAGTAAAGACATTGGCGGAAGAAGCGTAAAAAGACTTTGGCGGAGGAAGCGTGACTTGGCAAATACCGCCTGCAAATCTTGGTGCTTTGCTCAGTTTCCAATTTTTGGGTTGTGTGAATTGTTTTACACAGAAGTTTCCAAGTGTGTCACTCCAGAGCCTCCATATTGTCAGGTTTCATGCCGAAATAGCTCAGTTGGGAGAGTGTTAGACTGAAGATCTAAAGGTCACTGGTTCGATCCCGGGTTTTGGCAGAGTGGCTTTCACGATGCTTCCCCTGCACACAGTTGCATGCTATCCCTTGTCCAGGGGTTACAGGAAAGACTTTGGCGGAGGAAGTGTGATTTGGAAAATACCGCCTGCAAATCTTGGTGCTTTGCTCAGTTTCCAATTTTTGGGTTGTGTGAATTGTTTTACACAAAAGTTTCCAAGTGTGTCACTCCAGAGCCTCCATATTGTCAGGTTTCATGCCGAAATAGCTCAGTTGGGAGAGCGTTAGACTGAAGATCTAAAGGTCCCTGGTTTGATCCCGGGTTTCGGCAGAGTGGCTTTCACGATGCTTCCCCTGCACACAGTTGCATGCTATCCCTTGTCCAGCGGATACGGGAAAGACTTTGGCGGAGGAACCGTGACTTTGCAAATCTTGGTGCTTTGCTCAGTTTCCAATTTTTGGGTTATGTGAACTGTTTTACACAAAAGTTTCCAAGTGTGTCACTCCAGAGCCTCCATATTGTCAAGTTTCATGCCGAAATAGCTCAGTTGGGAGAGCGTTAGACTGAAGATCTAAAGGTCCCTGGTTCGATCCCGGGTTTCGGCAGAGTGGCTTTCACGATGCTTCCCCTGCACACAGTTGCATGCTATCCCTTGTCCAGGGCATACAGTAAAGACTTTGGCGGAGGAAGCGTGACTTGGCAAATACCGTCTGCAAATCTTGGTGCTTTGCTCAGTTTCCAATTTTTGGGTTGTGTGAATTGTTTTACACAAAAGTTTCCAAGTGTGTCACTCCAGAGCCTCCATATTGACAGGTTTCATGCCGAAATAGCTCAGTTGGGAGAGCGTTAGACTGAAGATCTAAAGGTCCCTGGTTCGATCCCGGGTTTCGGCAGAGTGGCTTTCACGATGCTTCCCCTGCACACAGTTGCATGCTATCCCTTGTCCAGGGCATACAGGAAAGACTTTGGCGGAGGAAGCGTGACTTTGCAAATCTTGGTGCTTTGCTCAGTTTCCAATTTTTGGGTTATGTGAACTGTTTTACACAAAAGTTTCCAAGTGTGTCACTCCAGAGCCTCCATATTGTCAGGTTTCATGCCGAAATAGCTCAGTTGGGAGAGCGTTAGACTGAAGATCTAAAGGTCCCTGGTTCGATCCCGGGTTTCGGCAGAGTGGCTTTCACGATGCTTCCCCTGCACACAGTTGCATGCTATCCCTTGTCCAGGGGATACAGTAAAGACGTTGGCGGAGGAAGCGTGATTTGGCGAATACCGCCTGCAAATCTTGGTGCTTTGCTCAGTTTCCAATTTTTGGGTTGTGTGAATTGTTTTACACAAAAGTTTCCAAGTGTGTCACTCCAGAGCCTCCATATTGACAGGTTTCATGCCGAAATAGCTCAGTTGGGAGAGCGTTAGACTGAAGATCTAAAGGTCCCTGGTTCGATCCCGGGTTTCGGCAGAGTGGCTTTCACGATGCTTCCCCTGCACACAGTTGCATGATATCCCTTATCCAGGAGATACAGTAAAGACTTTGGCGGAGGAAGCGTGATTTGGCAAATACCGCCTGCAAATCTTGGTGCTTTGCTCAGTTTCCAATTTTTGGGTTGTGTGAATTGTTTTACACAAAAGTTTCCAAGTGTGTCACTCCAGAGCCTCCATATTGTCAGGTTTCATGCCGAAATAGCTCAGTTGGGAGAGCGTTAGACTGAAGATCTAAAGGTCCCTGGTTCGATCCCGGGTTTCGGCAGAGTGGCTTTCACGATGCTTCCCCTGCACACAGTTGCATGCTATCCCTTGTCCAGGGGATACAGGAAAGACTTTGGCGGAGGAAGCGTGACTTTGCAAATCTTGGTGCTTTGCTCAGTTTCCAATTTTTGGGTTATGTGAACTGTTTTACACAAAAGTTTCCAAGTGTGTCACTCCAGAGCCTCCATATTGTCAGGTTTCATGCCGAAATAGCTCAGTTGGGAGAGCGTTAGACTGAAGATCTAAAGGTCCCTGGTTTGATCCCGGGTTTCGGCAGAGTGGCTTTCACGATGCTTCCCCTGCACACAGTTGCATGCTATCCCTTGTCCAGCGGATACAGGAAAGACTTTGTTTGGCAAAGACTTTGGAAGAAGCGTGACTTGGCAAATACCGCCTGCAAATCTTGGTGCTTTGCTCAGTTTCCAATTTTTGGGTTGTGTGAATTGTTTTACACAAAAGTTTCCAAGTGTGTCACTCCAGAGCCTCCATATTGTCAGGTTTCATGCCGAAATAGCTCAGTTGGGAGAGCGTTAGACTGAAGATCTAAAGGTCCCTGGTTCGATCCCGGGTTTCGGCAGAGTGGCTTTCACGATGCTTCCCCTGCACACAGTTGCATGCTATCCCTTGTCCAGGGGATACAGGAAAGACTTTGGCGGAGGAAGTGTGATTTGGAAAATACCGCCTGCAAATCTTGGTGCTTTGCTCAGTTTCGAGTTTTTGGGTTGTGTGAATTGTTTTACACAAAAGTTTCCAAGTGTGTCACTCCAGAGCCTCCATATTGTCAGGTTTCATGCCGAAATAGCTCAGTTGGGAGAGCGTTAGACTGAAGATTTAAAGGTCCCTGGTTCGATCCCGGGTTTCGGCAGAGTGGCTTTCACGATGCTTCCCCTGCACACAGTTGCATGCTATCCCTTGTCCAGCGGATACAGGAAAGACTTTGGCGGAGGAAGCGTGACTTTGCAAATCTTGGTGCTTTGCTCAGTTTCCAATTTTTGGGTTATGTGAACTGTTTTACACAAAAGTTTCCAAGTGTGTCACTCCAGAGCCTCCATATTGTCAGGTTTCATGCCGAAATAGCTCAGTTGGGAGAGCGTTAGACTGAAGATCTAAAGGTCCCTGGTTCGATCCCGGGTTTCGGCAGAGTGGCTTTCACGATGCTTCCCCTGCACACAGTTGCATGCTATCCCTTGTCCAGGGGATACAGTAAAGACTTTGGCGGAGGAAGCGTGACTTGGCAAATACCGCCTGCAAATCTTGGTGCTTTGCTCAGTTTCCAATTTTTGGGTTGTGTGAATTGTTTTACACAAAAGTTTCCAAGTGTGTCACTCCAGAGCCTCCATATTGACAGGTTTCATGCCGAAATAGCTCAGTTGGGAGAGCGTTAGACTGAAGATCTAAAGGTCCCTGGTTCGATCCCGGGTTTCGGCAGAGTGGCTTTCACGATGCTTCCCCTGCACACAGTTGCATGCTATCCCTTGTCCAGGGGATACAGGAAAGACTTTGGCGGAGGAAGCGTGACTTTGCAAATCTTGGTGCTTTGCTCAGTTTCCAATTTTTGGGTTATGTGAACTGTTTTACACAAAAGTTTCCAAGTGTGTCACTCCAGAGCCTCCATATTGTCAGGTTTCATGCCGAAATAGCTCAGTTGGGAGAGCGTTAGACTGAAGATCTAAAGGTCCCTGGTTCGATCCCGGGTTTCGGCAGAGTGGCTTTCACGATGCTTCCCCTGCACACAGTTGCATGCTATCCCTTGTCCAGGGGATACAGTAAAGACGTTGGCGGAGGAAGCGTGATTTGGCGAATACCGCCTGCAAATCTTGGTGCTTTGCTCAGTTTCCAATTTTTGGGTTGTGTGAATTGTTTTACACAAAAGTTTCCAAGTGTGTCACTCCAGAGCCTCCATATTGACAGGTTTCATGCCGAAATAGCTCAGTTGGGAGAGCGTTAGACTGAAGATCTAAAGGTCCCTGGTTCGATCCCGGGTTTCGGCAGAGTGGCTTTCACGATGCTTCCCCTGCACACAGTTGCATGCTATCCCTTGTCCAGCGGATACAGTAAAGACTTTGGCGGAGGAAGCGTGATTTGGCAAATACTGCCTGCAAATCTTGGTGCTTTGCTCAGTTTCCAATTTTTGGGTTGTGTGAATTGTTTTACACAAAAGTTTCCAAGTGTGTCACTCCAGAGCCTCCATATTGACAGGTTTCATGCCGAAATAGCTCAGTTGGGAGAGCGTTAGACTGAAGATCTAAAGGTCCCTGGTTCGATCCCGGGTTTCGGCAGAGTGGCTTTCACGATGCTTCCCCTGCACACAGTTGCATGCTATCCCTTGTCCAGGGGATACAGGAAAGACTTTGGCGGAGGAAGCGTGACTTTGCAAATCTTGGTGCTTTGCTCAGTTTCCAATTTTTGGGTTATGTGAACTGTTTTACACAAAAGTTTCCAAGTGTGTCACTCCAGAGCCTCCATATTGTCAGGTTTCATGCCGAAATAGCTCAGTTGGGAGAGCGTTAGACTGAAGATCTAAAGGTCCCTGGTTCGATCCCGGGTTTCGGCAGAGTGGCTTTCACGATGCTTCCCCTGCACACAGTTGCATGCTATCCCTTGTCCAGGGGATACAGTAAAGACTTTGGAGGAGGAAGCGATTTGGCAAATACCGCCTGCAAATCTTGGTGCTTTGCTCAGTTTCCAATTTTTGGGTTGTGTGAATTGTTTTACACAAAAGTTTCCAAGTGTGTCACTCCAGAGCCTCCATATTGACAGGTTTCATGCCGAAATAGCTCAGTTGGGAGAGCGTTAGACTGAAGATCTAAAGGTCCCTGGTTCGATCCCGGGTTTCGGCAGAGTGGCTTTCACGATGCTTCCCCTGCACACAGTTGCATGCTATCCCTTGTCCAGGGGTTACAGTAAAGACGTTGGCGGAGGAAGCGTGATTTGGCGAATACCGCCTGCAAATCTTGGTGCTTTGCTCAGTTTCCAATTTTTGGGTTGTGTGAATTGTTTTATACAAAAGTTTCCAAGTGTGTCACTCCAGAGCCTCCATATTGACAGGTTTCATGCCGAAATAGCTCAGTTGGGAGAGCGTTAGACTGAAGATCTAAAGGTCCCTGGTTCGATCCCGGGTTTCGGCAGAGTGGCTTTCACGATGCTTCCCCTGCACACAGTTGCATGCTATCCCTTGTCCAGCGGATACAGGAAAGACTTTGGCGGAGGAAGCGTGACTTTGCAAATCTTGGTGCTTTGCTCAGTTTCCAATTTTTGGGTTATGTGAACTGTTTTACACAAAAGTTTCCAAGTGTGTCACTCCAGAGCCTCCATATTGTCAGGTTTCATGCCGAAATAGCTCAGTTGGGAGAGCGTTAGACTGAAGATCTAAAGGTCCCTGGTTCGATCCCGGGTTTCGGCAGAGTGGCTTTCACGATGCTTCCCCTGCACACAGTTGCATGCTATCCCTTGTCCAGGGGATACAGTAAAGACTTTGGCGGAGGAAGCGTGATTTGGCAAATACCGCCTGCAAATCTTGGTGCTTTGCTCAGTTTCCAATTTTTGGGTTGTGTGAATTGTTTTACACAAAAGTTTCCAAGTGTGTCACTCCAGAGCCTCCATATTGACAGGTTTCATGCCGAAATAGCTCAGTTGGGAGAGCGTTAGACTGAAGATCTAAAGGTCCCTGGTTCGATCCCGGGTTTCGGCAGAGTGGCTTTCACGATGCTTCCCCTGTACACAGTTGCATGCTATCCCTTGTCCAGGGGATACAGTAAAGACTTTGGCGGAGGAAGCGTGACTTGGCAAATACTGCCTGCAAATCTTGGTGCTTTGCTCAGTTTCCAATTTTTGGGTTGTGTGAATGGTTTTACACAAAAGTTTCCAAGTGTGTCACTCCAGAGCCTCCATATTGACAGGTTTCATGCCGAAATAGCTCAGTTGGGAGAGCGTTAGACTGAAGATCTAAAGGTCCCTGGTTCGATCCCGGGTTTCGGCAGAGTGGCTTTCACGATGCTTCCCCTGCACACAGTTGCATGCTATGCCTTTTCCAGGGAATACAGTAAAGACTTTGGCGGAAGAAGCGTGATTTGGCGAATACCGCCTGCAAATCTTGGTGCTTTGCTCAGTTTCCAATTTTTGGGTTGTGTGAATTGTTTTACACAAAAGTTTCCAAGTGTGTCACTCCAGAGCCTCCATATTGACAGGTTTCATGCCGAAATAGCTCAGTTGGGAGAGCGTTAGACTGAAGATCTAAAGGTCCCTGGTTCGATCCCGGGTTTCGGCAGAGTGGCTTTCACGATGCTTCCCCTGCACACAGTTGCATGCTATCCCTTGTCCAGGGGATACAGGAAAGACTTTGGCGGAGGAAGCGTGATTTGGCAAATACTTGCAAATCTTGGTGCTTTGCTCAGTTTCCAATTTTTGGGTTGTGTGAATTGTTTTATACAAAAGTTTCCAAGTGTGTCACTCCAGAGCCTCCATATTGACAGGGTTCATGCCGAAATAGCTCAGTTGGGAGAGCGTTAGACTGAAGATCTAAAGGTCCCTGGTTCGATCCCGGGTTTCGGCAGAGTGGCTTTCACGATGCTTCCCCTGCACACAGTTGCATGCTATCCCTTGTCCAGGGGATACAGTAAAGACGTTGGCGGAGGAAGCGTGATTTGGCGAATACCGCCTGCAAATCTTGGTGCTTTGCTCAGTTTCCAATTTTTGGGTTGTGTGAATTGTTTTACACAAAAGTTTCCAAGTGTGTCACTCCAGAGCCTCCATATTGACAGGTTTCATGCCGAAATAGCTCAGTTGGGAGAGCGTTAGACTGAAGATCTAAAGGTCCCTGGTTCGATCCCGGGTTTCGGCAGAGTGGCTTTCACGATGCTTCCCCTGCACACAGTTGCATGCTATCCCTTGTCCAGGGGATACAGTAAAGACTTTGGCGGAGGAAGCGTGATTTGGCAAATACCGCCTGCAAATCTTGGTGCTTTGCTCAGTTTCCAATTTTTGGGTTGTGTGAATTGTTTTACACAAAAGTTTCCAAGTGTGTCACTCCAGAGCCTCCATATTGACAGGTTTCATGCCGAAATAGCTCAGTTGGGAGAGCGTTAGACTGAAGATCTAAAGGTCCCTGGTTCGATCCCGGGTTTCGGCAGAGTGGCTTTCACGATGCTTCCCCTGCACACAGTTGCATGCTATCCCTTGTCCAGGGGATACAGGAAAGACTTTGGCGGAGGAAGCGTGACTTTGCAAATCTTGGTGCTTTGCTCAGTTTCCAATTTTTGGGTTATGTGAACTGTTTTACACAAAAGTTTCCAAGTGTGTCACTCCAGAGCCTCCATATTGTCAGGTTTCATGCCGAAATAGCTCAGTTGGGAGAGCGTTAGACTGAAGATCTAAAGGTCCCTGGTTCGATCCCGGGTTTCGGCAGAGTGGCTTTCACGATGCTTCCCCTGCACACAGTTGCATGCTATCCCTTGTCCAGGGGATACAGTAAAGACTTTGGCGGAGGAAGCGTGACTTTGCAAATACCGCAAATCTTGGTGCTTTGCTCAGTTTCCAATTTTTGGGTTGTGTGAATGTTTTACACAAAAGTTTCCAAGTGTGTCACTCCAGAGCCTCCATATTGACAGGTTTCATGCCGAAATAGCTCAGTTGGGAGAGCGTTAGACTGAAGATCTAAAGGTCCCTGGTTCGATCCCGGGTTTCGGCAGAGTGGCTTTCACGATGCTTCCCCTGCACACAGTTGCATGCTATCCCTTGTCCAGGGATACAGTAAAGACTTTGGCGGAGGAAGCGTGATTTGGCAAATACCGCCTGCAAATCTTGGTGCTTTGCTCAGTTTCCAATTTTTGGGTTGTGTGAATTGTTTTACACAAAAGTTTCCAAGTGTGTCACTCCAGAGCCTCCATATTGACAGGTTTCATGCCGAAATAGCTCAGTTGGGAGAGCGTTAGACTGAAGATCTAAAGGTCCCTGGTTCGATCCCGGGTTTCGGCAGAGTGGCTTTCACGATGCTTCCCCTGCACACAGTTGCATGCTATCCCTTGTCCAGCGGATACAGGAAAGACTTTGGCGGAGGAAGCGTGACTTTGCAAATCTTGGTGCTTTGCTCAGTTTCCAATTTTTGGGTTGTGTGAATTGTTTTACACAAAAGTTTCCAAGTGTGTCACTCCAGAGCCTCCATATTGTCAGGTTTCATGCCGAAATAGCTCAGTTGGGAGAGCGTTAGACTGAAGATCTAAAGGTCCCTGGTTCGATCCCGGGTTTCGGCAGAGTGGCTTTCACGATGCTTCCCCTGCACACAGTTGCATGCTATCCCTTGTCCATCGGATACAGGAAAGACTTTGGCGGAGGAAGCATGACTTGGCAAATCTTGGTGCTTTGCTCAGTTTCCAATTTTTGGGTTGTGTGAATTGTTTTACACAAAAGTTTCCAAGTGTGTCACTCCAGAGCCTCCATATTGTCAGGTTTCATGCCGAAATAGCTCAGTTGGGAGAGCGTTAGACTGAAGATCTAAAGGTCCCTGGTTCGATCCCGGGTTTCGGCAGAGTGGCTTTCACGATGCTTCCCCTGCACACAGTTGCATGCTATCCCTTGTCCAGGGGATACAGTAAAGACTTTGGCGGAGGAAGCGTGACTTGGCAAATACCGCCTGCAAATCTTGGTGCTTTGCTCAGTTTCCAATTTTTGGGTTGTGTGAATTGTTTTACACAAAAGTTTCCAAGTGTGTCACTCCAGAGCCTCCATATTGACAGGTTTCATGCCGAAATAGCTCAGTTGGGAGAGCGTTAGACTGAAGATCTAAAGGTCCCTGGTTCGATCCCGGGTTTCGGCAGAGTGGCTTTCACGATGCTTCCCCTGTACACAGTTGCATGCTATCCCTTGTCCAGGGGATACAGTAAAGACTTTGGCGGAGGAAGCGTGACTTGGCAAATACTGCCTGCAAATCTTGGTGCTTTGCTCAGTTTCCAATTTTTGGGTTGTGTGAATGGTTTTACACAAAAGTTTCCAAGTGTGTCACTCCAGAGCCTCCATATTGACAGGTTTCATGCCGAAATAGCTCAGTTGGGAGAGCGTTAGACTGAAGATCTAAAGGTCCCTGGTTCGATCCCGGGTTTCGGCAGAGTGGCTTTCACGATGCTTCCCCTGCACACAGTTGCATGCTATCCCTTGTCCAGGGGATACAGGAAAGACTTTGGCGGAGGAAGCGTGACTTTGCAAATCTTGGTGCTTTGCTCAGTTTCCAATTTTTGGGTTATGTGAACTGTTTTACACAAAAGTTTCCAAGTGTGTCACTCCAGAGCCTCCATATTGTCAGGTTTCATGCCGAAATAGCTCAGTTGGGAGAGCGTTAGACTGAAGATCTAAAGGTCCCTGGTTCGATCCCGGGTTTCGGCAGAGTGGCTTTCACGATGCTTCCCCTGCACACAGTTGCATGCTATCCCTTGTCCAGGGGATACAGTAAAGACTTTGGCGGAGGAAGCGTGACTTGGCAAATACCGCCTGCAAATCTTGGTGCTTTGCTCAGTTTCCAATTTTTGGGTTGTGTGAATTGTTTTACACAAAAGTTTCCAAGTGTGTCACTCCAGAGCCTCCATATTGACAGGTTTCATGCCGAAATAGCTCAGTTGGGAGAGCGTTAGACTGAAGATCTAAAGGTCCCTGGTTCGATCCCGGGTTTCGGCAGAGTGGCTTTCACGATGCTTCCCCTGCACACAGTTGCATGCTATCCCTTGTCCAGGGGATACAGTAAAGACTTTGGCGGAGGAAGCGTGATTTGGCAAATACCGCCTGCAAATCTTGGTGCTTTGCTCAGTTTCCAATTTTTGGGTTGTGTGAATTGTTTTACACAAAAGTTTCCAAGTGTGTCACTCCAGAGCCTCCATATTGTCAGGTTTCATGCCGAAATAGCTCAGTTGGGAGAGCGTTAGACTGAAGATCTAAAGGTCCCTGGTTCGATCCCGGGTTTCGGCAGAGTGGCTTTCACGATGCTTCCCCTGCACACAGTTGCATGCTATCCCTTGTCCAGCGGATACAGGAAAGACTTTGGCGGAGGAAGCGTGACTTTGCAAATCTTGGTGCTTTGCTCAGTTTCCAATTTTTGGGTTATGTGAACTGTTTTACACAAAAGTTTCCAAGTGTGTCACTCCAGAGCCTCCATATTGTCAGGTTTCATGCCGAAATAGCTCAGTTGGGAGAGCGTTAGACTGAAGATCTAAAGGTCCCTGGTTCGATCCCGGGTTTCGGCAGAGTGGCTTTCACGATGCTTCCCCTGCACACAGTTGCATGCTATCCCTTGTCCAGGGGATACAGTAGAGACTTTGGCGGAGGAAGCGTGACTTGGCAAAGACTTTGGCGGAGGAAGCGTGACTTGGCAAATACCGCCTGCAAATCTTGGTGCTTTGCTCAGTTTCCAATTTTTGGGTTGTGTGAATTGTTTTACACAAAAGTTTCCAAGTGTGTCACTCCAGAGCCTCCATATTGACAGGTTTCATGCCGAAATAGCTCAGTTGGGAGAGCGTTAGACTGAAGATCTAAAGGTCCCTGGTTCGATCCCGGGTTTCGGCAGAGTGGCTTTCACGATGCTTCCCCTGCACACAGTTGCATGCTATCCCTTGTCCAGCGGACACAGGAAAGACTTTGGCGGAGGAAGCGTGACTTGGCAAATACCGCCTGCAAATCTTGGTGCTTTGCTCAGTTTCCAATTTTTGGGTTGTGTGAATTGTTTTACACAAAAGTTTCCAAGTGTGTCACTCCAGAGCCTCCATATTGACAGGTTTCATGCCGAAATAGCTCAGTTGGGAGAGCGTTAGACTGAAGATCTAAAGGTCCCTGGTTCGATCCCGGGTTTCGGCAGAGTGGCTTTCACGATGCTTCCCCTGTACACAGTTGCATGCTATCCCTTGTCCAGGGGATACAGTAAAGACTTTGGCGGAGGAAGCGTGACTTGGCAAATCTGCAAATCTTGGTGCTTTGCTCAGTTTCCAATTTTTGGGTTGTGTGAATTGTTTTACACAAAAGTTTCCAAGTGTGTCACTCCAGAGCCTCCATATTGACAGGTTTCATGCCGAAATAGCTCAGTTGGGAGAGCGTTAGACTGAAGATCTAAAGGTCCCTGGTTCGATCCCGGGTTTCGGCAGAGTGGCTTTCACGATGCTTCCCCTGCACACAGTTGCATGCTATCCCTTGTCCAGGGGATACAGTAAAGACTTTGGCGGAGGAAGCGTGACTTGGCAAATACCGCCTGCAAATCTTGGTGCTTTGCTCAGTTTCCAATTTTTGGGTTGTGTGAATTGTTTTACACAAAAGTTTCCAAGTGTGTCACTCCAGAGCCTCCATATTGACAGGTTTCATGCCGAAATAGCTCAGTTGGGAGAGCGTTAGACTGAAGATCTAAAGGTCCCTGGTTCGATCCCGGGTTTCGGCAGAGTGGCTTTCACGATGCTTCCCCTGCACACAGTTGCATGCTATCCCTTGTCCAGGGGATACAGTAAAGACTTTGGCGGAGGAAGCGTGACTTGGCAAATACCGCCTGCAAATCTTGGTGCTTTGCTCAGTTTCCAATTTTTGGGTTGTGTGAATTGTTTTACACAAAAGTTTCCAAGTGTGTCACTCCAGAGCCTCCATATTGACAGGTTTCATGCCGAAATAGCTCAGTTGGGAGAGCGTTAGACTGAAGATCTAAAGGTCCCTGGTTCGATCCCGGGTTTCGGCAGAGTGGCTTTCACGATGCTTCCCCTGCACACAGTTGCATGCTATCCCTTGTCCAGGGGATACAGTAAAGACTTTGGCGGAGGAAGCGTGACTTGGCAAATCTTGGTGCTTTGCTCAGTTTCCAATTTTTGGGTTGTGTGAATTGTTTTACACAAAAGTTTCCAAGTGTGTCACTCCAGAGCCTCCATATTGACAGGTTTCATGCCGAAATAGCTCAGTTGGGAGAGCGTTAGACTGAAGATCTAAAGGTCCCTGGTTCGATCCCGGGTTTCGGCAGAGTGGCTTTCACGATGCTTCCCCTGCACACAGTTGCATGCTATCCCTTGTCCAGGGGATACAGTAAAGACTTTGGCGGAGGAAGCGTGACTTGGCAAATACCGCCTGCAAATCTTGGTGCTTTGCTCAGTTTCCAATTTTTGGGTTGTGTGAATTGTTTTACACAAAAGTTTCCAAGTGTGTCACTCCAGAGCCTCCATATTGACAGGTTTCATGCCGAAATAGCTCAGTTGGGAGAGCGTTAGACTGAAGATCTAAAGGTCCCTGGTTCGATCCCGGGTTTCGGCAGAGTGGCTTTCACGATGCTTCCCCTGCACACAGTTGCATGCTATCCCTTGTCCAGGGGATACAGTAAAGACTTTGGCGGAGGAAGCGTGATTTGGCAAATACCGCCTGCAAATCTTGGTGCTTTGCTCAGTTTCCAATTTTTGGGTTGTGTGAATTGTTTTACACAAAAGTTTCCAAGTGTGTCACTCCAGAGCCTCCATATTGACAGGTTTCATGCCGAAATAGCTCAGTTGGGAGAGCGTTAGACTGAAGATCTAAAGGTCCCTGGTTCGATCCCGGGTTTCGGCAGAGTGGCTTTCACGATGCTTCCCCTGCACACAGTTGCATGCTATCCCTTATCCAGGGGATACAGTAAAGACTTTGGCGGAGGAAGCGTGATTTGGCAAATACCGCCTGCAAATCTTGGTGCTTTGCTCAGTTTCCAATTTTTGGGTTGTGTGAATTGTTTTACACAAAAGTTTCCAAGTGTGTCACTCCAGAGCCTCCATATTGACAGGTTTCATGCCGAAATAGCTCAGTTGGGAGAGCGTTAGACTGAAGATCTAAAGGTCCCTGGTTCGATCCCGGGTTTCGGCAGAGTGGCTTTCACGATGCTTCCCCTGCACACAGTTGCATGCTATCCCTTGTCCAGCGGATACAGGAAAGACTTTGGCGGAGGAAGCGTGACTTTGCAAATCTTGGTGCTTTGCTCAGTTTCCAATTTTTGGGTTGTGTGAATTGTTTTACACAAAAGTTTCCAAGTGTGTCACTCCAGAGCCTCCATATTGTCAGGTTTCATGCCGAAATAGCTCAGTTGGGAGAGCGTTAGACTGAAGATCTAAAGGTCCCTGGTTCGATCCCGGGTTTCGGCAGAGTGGCTTTCACGATGCTTCCCCTGCACACAGTTGCATGCTATCCCTTGTCCAGGGGATACAGGAAAGACTTTGGCGGAGGAAGTGTGATTTGGAAAATACCGCCTGCAAATCTTGGTGCTTTGCTCAGTTTCCAATTTTTGGGTTGTGTGAATTGTTTTACACAAAAGTTTCCAAGTGTGTCACTCCAGAGCCTCCATATTGACAGGTTTCATGCCGAAATAGCTCAGTTGGGAGAGCGTTAGACTGAAGATCTAAAGGTCCCTGGTTCGATCCCGGGTTTCGGCAGAGTGGCTTTCACGATGCTTCCCCTGTACACAGTTGCATGCTATCCCTTGTCCAGGGGATACAGTAAAGACTTTGGCGGAGGAAGCGTGACTTGGCAAATCTTGGTGCTTTGCTCAGTTTCCAATTTTTGGGTTATGTGAACTGTTTTACACAGAAGTTTCCAAGTGTGTCACTCCAGAGCCTCCATATTGTCAGGTTTCATGCCGAAATAGCTCAGTTGGGAGAGCGTTAGACTGAAGATCTAAAGGTCCCTGGTTCGATCCCGGGTTTCGGCAGAGTGGCTTTCACGATGCTTCCCCTGCACACAGTTGCATGCTATCCCTTGTCCAGGGGATACAGTAAAGACTTTGGCGGAGGAAGCGTGATTTGGCGAATACCGCCTGCAAATCTTGGTGCTTTGCTCAGTTTCCAATTTTTGGGTTGTGTGAATTGTTTTACACAAAAGTTTCCAAGTGTGTCACTCCAGAGCCTCCATATTGACAGGGTTCATGCCGAAATAGCTCAGTTGGGAGAGCGTTAGACTGAAGATCTAAAGGTCCCTGGTTCGATCCCGGGTTTCGGCAGAGTGGCTTTCACGATGCTTCCCCTGCACACAGTTGCATGCTATCCCTTGTCCAGGGGATACAGTAAAGACTTTGGCGGAGGAAGCGTGACTTGGCAAATACAGCCTGAAAATCTTGGTGCTTTGCTCAGTTTCCAATTTTTGGGTTGTGTGAATTGTTTTACACAAAAGTTTCCAAGTGTGTCACTCCAGAGCCTCCATATTGACAGGTTTCATGCCGAAATAGCTCAGTTGGGAGAGCGTTAGACTGAAGATCTAAAGGTCCCTGGTTCGATCCCGGGTTTCGGCAGAGTGGCTTTCACGATGCTTCCCCTGCACACAGTTGCATGCTATCCCTTGTCCAGGGGATACAGGAAAGACTTTGGCGGAGGAAGCGTGACTTTGCAAATCTTGGTGCTTTGCTCAGTTTCCAATTTTTGGGTTGTGTGAATTGTTTTACACAAAAGTTTCCAAGTGTGTCACTCCAGAGCCTCCATATTGTCAGGTTTCATGCCGAAATAGCTCAGTTGGGAGAGCGTTAGACTGAAGATCTAAAGGTCCCTGGTTCGATCCCGGGTTTCGGCAGAGTGGCTTTCACGATGCTTCCCCTGCACACAGTTGCATGCTATCCCTTGTCCAGGGGATACAGTAAAGACTTTGGCGGAGGAAGCGTGACTTGGCAAATACCGCCTGCAAATCTTGGTGCTTTGCTCAGTTTCCAATTTTTGGGTTGTGTGAATTGTTTTACACAAAAGTTTCCAAGTGTGTCACTCCAGAGCCTCCATATTGTCAGGTTTCATGCCGAAATAGCTCAGTTGGGAGAGCGTTAGACTGAAGATTTAAAGGTCCCTGGTTCGATCCCGGGTTTCGGCAGAATGGCTTTCACGATGCTTCCCCTGCACACAGTTGCATGCTATCCCTTGTCCATCGGATACAGGAAAGACTTTGGCGGAGGAAGCATGACTTGGCAAATCTTGGTGCTTTGCTCAGTTTCCAATTTTTGGGTTATGTGAACTGTTTTACACAGAAGTTTCCAAGTGTGTCACTCCAGAGCCTCCATATTGTCAGGTTTCATGCCGAAATAGCTCAGTTGGGAGAGCGTTAGACTGAAGATCTAAAGGTCCCTGGTTCGATCCCGGGTTTCGGCAGAGTGGCTTTCACGATGCTTCCCCTGCACACAGTTGCATGCTATCCCTTGTCCAGGGGATACAGTAAAGACGTTGGCGGAGGAAGCGTGATTTGGCGAATACCGCCTGCAAATCTTGGTGCTTTGCTCAGTTTCCAATTTTTGGGTTGTGTGAATTGTTTTACACAAAAGTTTCCAAGTGTGTCACTCCAGAGCCTCCATATTGACAGGTTTCATGCCGAAATAGCTCAGTTGGGAGAGCGTTAGACTGAAGATCTAAAGGTCCCTGGTTCGATCCCGGGTTTCGGCAGAGTGGCTTTCACGATGCTTCCCCTGTACACAGTTGCATGCTATCCCTTGTCCAGGGGATACAGTAAAGACTTTGGCGGAGGAAGCGTGACTTGGCAAATACTGCCTGCAAATCTTGGTGCTTTGCTCAGTTTCCAATTTTTGGGTTGTGTGAATGGTTTTACACAAAAGTTTCCAAGTGTGTCACTCCAGAGCCTCCATATTGACAGGTTTCATGCCGAAATAGCTCAGTTGGGAGAGCGTTAGACTGAAGATCTAAAGGTCCCTGGTTCGATCCCGGGTTTCGGCAGAGTGGCTTTCACGATGCTTCCCCTGCACACAGTTGCATGCTATCCCTTGTCCAGGGGATACAGGAAAGACTTTGGCGGAGGAAGCGTGACTTTGCAAATCTTGGTGCTTTGCTCAGTTTCCAATTTTTGGGTTATGTGAACTGTTTTACACAAAAGTTTCCAAGTGTGTCACTCCAGAGCCTCCATATTGTCAGGTTTCATGCCGAAATAGCTCAGTTGGGAGAGTGTTAGACTGAAGATCTAAAGGTCCCTGGTTCGATCCCGGGTTTCGGCAGAGTGGCTTTCACGATGCTTCCCCTGCACACAGTTGCATGCTATCCCTTGTCCAGGGGATACAGTAAAGACTTTGGCGGAGGAAGCGTGACTTGGCAAATACCGCCTGCAAATCTTGGTGCTTTGCTCAGTTTCCAATTTTTGGGTTGTGTGAATTGTTTTACACAAAAGTTTCCAAGTGTGTCACTCCAGAGCCTCCATATTGACAGGTTTCATGCCGAAATAGCTCAGTTGGGAGAGCGTTAGACTGAAGATCTAAAGGTCCCTGGTTCGATCCCGGGTTTCGGCAGAGTGGCTTTCACGATGCTTCCCCTGCACACAGTTGCATGCTATCCCTTGTCCAGGGGATACAGTAAAGACTTTGGCGGAGGAAGCGTGATTTGGCGAAAATACCGCCTGCAAATCTTGGTGCTTTGCTCAGTTTCCAATTTTTGGGTTGTGTGAATTGTTTTACACAAAAGTTTCCAAGTGTGTCACTCCAGAGCCTCCATATTGACAGGTTTCATGCCGAAATAGCTCAGTTGGGAGAGCGTTAGACTGAAGATCTAAAGGTCCCTGGTTCGATCCCGGGTTTCGGCAGAGTGGCTTTCACGATGCTTCCCCTGCACACAGTTGCATGCTATCCCTTTTCCAGGGATACAGGAAAGACTTTGGCGGAGGAAGCGTGACTTTGCAAATCTTGGTGCTTTGCTCAGTTTCCAATTTTTGGGTTATGTGAACTGTTTTACACAAAAGTTTCCAAGTGTGTCACTCCAGAGCCTCCATATTGTCAGGTTTCATGCCGAAATAGCTCAGTTGGGAGAGCGTTAGACTGAAGATCTAAAGGTCCCTGGTTCGATCCCGGGTTTCGGCAGAGTGGCTTTCACGATGCTTCCCCTGCACACAGTTGCATGCTATCCCTTGTCCAGGGGATACAGTAAAGACTTTGGCGGAGGAAGCGTGACTTGGCAAATACCGCCTGCAAATCTTGGTGCTTTGCTCAGTTTCCAATTTTTGGGTTGTGTGAATTGTTTTACACAAAAGTTTCCAAGTGTGTCACTCCAGAGCCTCCATATTGACAGGTTTCATGCCGAAATAGCTCAGTTGGGAGAGCGTTAGACTGAAGATCTAAAGGTCCCTGGTTCGATCCCGGGTTTCGGCAGAGTGGCTTTCACGATGCTTCCCCTGTACACAGTTGCATGCTATCCCTTGTCCAGGGGATACAGTAAAGACTTTGGCGGAGGAAGCGTGACTTGGCAAATACTGCCTGCAAATCTTGGTGCTTTGCTCAGTTTCCAATTTTTGGGTTGTGTGAATGGTTTTACACAAAAGTTTCCAAGTGTGTCACTCCAGAGCCTCCATATTGACAGGTTTCATGCCGAAATAGCTCAGTTGGGAGAGCGTTAGACTGAAGATCTAAAGGTCCCTGGTTCGATCCCGGGTTTCGGCAGAGTGGCTTTCACGATGCTTCCCCTGCACACAGTTGCATGCTATCCCTTGTCCAGGGGATACAGGAAAGACTTTGGCGGAGGAAGCGTGACTTGGCAAATACCGCCTGCAAATCTTGGTGCTTTGCTCAGTTTCCAATTTTTGGGTTGTGTGAATTGTTTTACACAAAAGTTTCCAAGTGTGTCACTCCAGAGCCTCCATATTGACAGGTTTCATGCCGAAATAGCTCAGTTGGGAGAGCGTTAGACTGAAGATCTAAAGGTCCCTGGTTCGATCCCGGGTTTCGGCAGAGTGGCTTTCACGATGCTTCCCCTGCACACAGTTGCATGCTATCCCTTGTCCAGGGGTTACAGTAAAGACGTTGGCGGAGGAAGCGTGATTTGGCGAATACCGCCTGCAAATCTTGGTGCTTTGCTCAGTTTCCAATTTTTGGGTTGTGTGAATTGTTTTATACAAAGTTTCCAAGTGTGTCACTCCAGAGCCTCCATATTGACAGGTTTCATGCCGAAATAGCTCAGTTGGGAGAGCGTTAGACTGAAGATCTAAAGGTCCCTGGTTCGATCCCGGGTTTCGGCAGAGTGGCTTTCACGATGCTTCCCCTGCACACAGTTGCATGCTATCCCTTGTCCAGGGGATACAGGAAAGACTTTGGCGGAGGAAGCGTGACTTTGCAAATCTTGGTGCTTTGCTCAGTTTCCAATTTTTGGGTTATGTGAACTGTTTTACACAAAAGTTTCCAAGTGTGTCACTCCAGAGCCTCCATATTGTCAGGTTTCATGCCGAAATAGCTCAGTTGGGAGAGCGTTAGACTGAAGATCTAAAGGTCCCTGGTTCGATCCCGGGTTTCGGCAGAGTGGCTTTCACGATGCTTCCCCTGCACACAGTTGCATGCTATCCCTTGTCCAGGGGATACAGTAAAGACTTTGGCGGAGGAAGCGTGACTTGGCAAATACCGCCTGCAAATCTTGGTGCTTTGCTCAGTTTCCAATTTTTGGGTTGTGTGAATTGTTTTACACAAAAGTTTCCAAGTGTGTCACTCCAGAGCCTCCATATTGTCAGGTTTCATGCCGAAATAGCTCAGTTGGGAGAGCGTTAGACTGAAGATCTAAAGGTCCCTGGTTCGATCCCGGGTTTCGGCAGAGTGGCTTTCACGATGCTTCCCCTGCACACAGTTGCATGCTATCCCTTGTCCAGGGGATACAGTAAAGACTTTGGCGGAGGAAGCGTGACTTGGCAAATACCGCCTGCAAATCTTGGTGCTTTGCTCAGTTTCCAATTTTTGGGTTGTGTGAATTGTTTTACACAAAAGTTTCCAAGTGTGTCACTCCAGAGCCTCCATATTGACAGGTTTCATGCCGAAATAGCTCAGTTGGGAGAGCGTTAGACTGAAGATCTAAAGGTCCCTGGTTCGATCCCGGGTTTCGGCAGAGTGGCTTTCACGATGCTTCCCCTGCACACAGTTGCATGCTATCCCTTGTCCAGGGGATACAGTAAAGACTTTGGCGGAGGAAGCGTGACTTGGCAAAGACTTTGGCGGAGGAAGCGTGACTTGGCAAATACCGCCTGCAAATCTTGGTGCTTTGCTCAGTTTCCAATTTTTGGGTTGTGTGAATTGTTTTACACAAAAGTTTCCAAGTGTGTCACTCCAGAGCCTCCATATTGTCAGGTTTCATGCCGAAATAGCTCAGTTGGGAGAGCGTTAGACTGAAGATCTAAAGGTCCCTGGTTCGATCCCGGGTTTCGGCAGAGTGGCTTTCACGATGCTTCCCCTGCACACAGTTGCATGCTATCCCTTGTCCAGGGGATACAGTAAAGACTTTGGCGGAGGAAGCGTGCCTGCAAATCTGACTTGGCAAATACCGCCTGCAAATCTTGGTGCTTTGCTCAGTTTCCAATTTTTGGGTTGTGTGAATTGTTTTACACAAAAGTTTCCAAGTGTGTCACTCCAGAGCCTCCATATTGTCAGGTTTCATGCCGAAATAGCTCAGTTGGGAGAGCGTTAGACTGAAGATCTAAAGGTCCCTGGTTCGATCCCGGGTTTCGGCAGAGTGGCTTTCACGATGCTTCCCCTGCACACAGTTGCATGCTATCCCTTGTCCAGGGATACAGTAAAGACTTTGGCGGAGGAAGCGTGACTTGGCAAATACTGCAAATCTTGGTGCTTTGCTCAGTTTCCAATTTTTGGGTTGTGTGAATGTTTTACACAAAAGTTTCCAAGTGTGTCACTCCAGAGCCTCCATATTGACAGGGTTCATGCCGAAATAGCTCAGTTGGGAGAGCGTTAGACTGAAGATCTAAAGGTCCCTGGTTCGATCCCGGGTTTCGGCAGAGTGGCTTTCACGATGCTTCCCCTGCACACAGTTGCATGCTATCCCTTGTCCAGGGATACAGTAAAGACTTTGGCGGAGGAAGCGTGAAAGACTTTGGCAAAGCGTGTCTTGGCAAATACCGCCTGCAAATCTTGGTGCTTTGCTCAGTTTCCAATTTTTGGGTTGTGTGAATTGTTTTACACAAAAGTTTCCAAGTGTGTCACTCCAGAGCCTCCATATTGTCAGGTTTCATGCCGAAATAGCTCAGTTGGGAGAGCGTTAGACTGAAGATCTAAAGGTCCCTGGTTCGATCCCGGGTTTCGGCAGAGTGGCTTTCACGATGCTTCCCCTGTACACAGTTGCATGCTATCCCTTGTCCAGGGGATACAGTAAAGACTTTGGCGGAGGAAGCGTGACTTGGCAAATCTTGGTGCTTTGCTCAGTTTCCAATTTTTGGGTTGTGTGAATTGTTTTACACAAAAGTTTCCAAGTGTGTCACTCCAGAGCCTCCATATTGACAGGTTTCATGCCGAAATAGCTCAGTTGGGAGAGCGTTAGACTGAAGATCTAAAGGTCCCTGGTTCGATCCCGGGTTTCGGCAGAGTGGCTTTCACGATGCTTCCCCTGTACACAGTTGCATGCTATCCCTTGTCCAGGGGATACAGTAAAGACTTTGGCGGAGGAAGCGTGACTTGGCAAATACTGCCTGCAAATCTTGGTGCTTTGCTCAGTTTCCAATTTTTGGGTTGTGTGAATTGTTTTACACAAAAGTTTCCAAGTGTGTCACTCCAGAGCCTCCATATTGACAGGTTTCATGCCGAAATAGCTCAGTTGGGAGAGCGTTAGACTGAAGATCTAAAGGTCCCTGGTTCGATCCCGGGTTTCGGCAGAGTGGCTTTCACGATGCTTCCCCTGCACACAGTTGCATGCTATCCCTTGTCCAGGGGATACAGTAAAGACTTTGGCGGAAGAAGCGTAACTTGGCAAAGACTTTGGCGGAGGAAGCGTGACTTGGCAAATACCGCCTGCAAATCTTGGTGCTTTGCTCAGTTTCCAATTTTTGGGTTGTGTGAATTGTTTTACACAAAAGTTTCCAAGTGTGTCACTCCAGAGCCTCCATATTGACAGGTTTCATGCCGAAATAGCTCAGTTGGGAGAGCGTTAGACTGAAGATCTAAAGGTCCCTGGTTCGATCCCGGGTTTCGGCAGAGTGGCTTTCACGATGCTTCCCCTGTACACAGTTGCATGCTATCCCTTGTCCAGGGGATACAGTAAAGACTTTGGCGGAGGAAGCGTGACTTGGCAAATACTGCCTGCAAATCTTGGTGCTTTGCTCAGTTTCCAATTTTTGGGTTGTGTGAATTGTTTTACACAAAAGTTTCCAAGTGTGTCACTCCAGAGCCTCCATATGGACAGGTTTCATGCCGAAATAGCTCAGTTGGGAGAGCGTTAGACTGAAGATCTAGTTCAATCCCGGGTTTCGGCAGAGTGGCTTTCACGATGCTTCCCCTGCACACAGTTGCATGCTATCCCTTGTCCAGCGGATACAGGAAAGACTTTGGCGGAGGAAGCGTGACTTTGCAAATCTTGGTGCTTTGCTCAGTTTCCAATTTTTGGGTTATGTGAACTGTTTTACACAAAAGTTTCCAAGTGTGTCACTCCAGAGCCTCCATATTGTCAGGTTTCATGCCGAAATAGCTCAGTTGGGAGAGCGTTAGACTGAAGATCTAAAGGTCCCTGGTTCGATCCCGGGTTTCGGCAGAGTGGCTTTCACGATGCTTCCCCTGCACACAGTTGCATGCTATCCCTTGTCCAGGGGATACAGTAAAGACTTTGGCGGAGGAAGCGTGACTTGGCAAATACTGCCTGCAAATCTTGGTGCTTTGCTCAGTTTCCAATTTTTGGGTTGTGTGAATGGTTTTACACAAAAGTTTCCAAGTGTGTCACTCCAGAGCCTCCATATTGACAGGTTTCATGCCGAAATAGCTCAGTTGGGAGAGCGTTAGACTGAAGATCTAAAGGTCCCTGGTTCGATCCCGGGTTTCGGCAGAGTGGCTTTCACGATGCTTCCCCTGCACACAGTTGCATGCTATGCCTTTTCCAGGGAATACAGTAAAGACTTTGGCGGAAGAAGCGTAACTTGGCAAAGACTTTGGCGGAGGAAGCGTGTCTTGGCAAATACCGCCTGCAAATCTTGGTGCTTTGCTCAGTTTCCAATTTTTGGGTTGTGTGAATTGTTTTACACAAAAGTTTCCAAGTGTGTCACTCCAGAGCCTCCATATTGACAGGTTTCATGCCGAAATAGCTCAGTTGGGAGAGCGTTAGACTGAAGATCTAAAGGTCCCTGGTTCGATCCCGGGTTTCGGCAGAGTGGCTTTCACGATGCTTCCCCTGTACACAGTTGCATGCTATCCCTTGTCCAGGGGATACAGTAAAGACTTTGGCGGAAGAAGCGTAACTTGGCAAAGACTTTGGCGGAGGAAGCGTGACTTGGCAAATACCGCCTGCAAATCTTGGTGCTTTGCTCAGTTTCCAATTTTTGGGTTGTGTGAATTGTTTTACACAAAAGTTTCCAAGTGTGTCACTCCAGAGCCTCCATATTGACAGGTTTCATGCCGAAATAGCTCAGTTGGGAGAGCGTTAGACTGAAGATCTAAAGGTCCCTGGTTCGATCCCGGGTTTCGGCAGAGTGGCTTTCACGATGCTTCCCCTGTACACAGTTGCATGCTATCCCTTGTCCAGGGGATACAGTAAAGACTTTGGCGGAGGAAGCGTGACTTGGCAAATCTTGGTGCTTTGCTCAGTTTCCAATTTTTGGGTTGTGTGAATTGTTTTACACAAAAGTTTCCAAGTGTGTCACTCCAGAGCCTCCATATTGACAGGTTTCATGCCGAAATAGCTCAGTTGGGAGAGCGTTAGACTGAAGATCTAAAGGTCCCTGGTTCGATCCCGGGTTTCGGCAGAGTGGCTTTCACGATGCTTCCCCTGCACACAGTTGCATGATATCCCTTATCCAGGAGATACAGTAAAGACTTTGGCGGAGGAAGCGTGACTTTGCAAATCTTGGTGCTTTGCTCAGTTTCCAATTTTTGGGTTATGTGAACTTTTTTACACAAAAGTTTCCAAGTGTGTCACTCCAGAGCCTCCATATTGTCAGGTTTCATGCCGAAATAGCTCAGTTGGGAGAGCGTTAGACTGAAGATCTAAAGATCCCTGGTTCGATCCCGGGTTTCGGCAGAGTGGCTTTCACGATGCTTCCCCTGCACACAGTTGCATGCTATCCCTTGTCCAGGGGATACAGTAAAGACTTTGGCGGAGGAAGCGTGACTTGGCAAATACCGCCTGCAAATCTTGGTGCTTTGCTCAGTTTCCAATTTTTGAGTTGTGTGAATTGTTTTACACAAAAGTTTCCAAGTGTGTCACTCCAGAGCCTCCACATTGACAGGTTTCGTGCCGAAATAGCTCAGTTGGGAGAGCGTTAGACTGAAGATCTAAAGGTCCCTGGTTCGATCCCGGGTTTCGGCAGAGTGGCTTTCACGATGCTTCCCCTGCACACAGTTGCATGCTATGCCTTTTCCAGTCAGTAAAGACTTTGGATACAGGAAAGTCTTTAGCGGAGGAAGCGTGACTTTGCAAATCTTGGTGCTTTGTTCAGTTTCCAATTTTTGGGTTATGTGAACTGTTTTACACAAAAGTTTCCAAGTGTGTCACTCCATAGCCTCCATATTGACAAGTTTCATGCCGAAATAGCTCAGTTGGGAGAGCGTTAGACTGAAGATCTAAAGGTCCTTGGTTCGATCCCGGGTTTCGGCAGAGTGGCTTTCATGATGCTTCCCCTGCACACAGTTGCATGCTATCCCTTGTCCAGGGGATACAGTAAAGACTTTGGCGGAGGAAGCGTGACTTGGCAAATACTGCCTGCAAATCTTGGTGCTTTGCTCAGTTTCCAATTTTTGGGTTGTGTGAATGGTTTTACACAAAAGTTTCCAAGTGTGTCACTCCAGAGCCTCCATATTGACAGGTTTCATGCCGAAATAGCTCAGTTGGGAGAGCGTTAGACTGAAGATCTAAAGGTCCCTGGTTCGATCCCGGGTTTCGGCAGAGTGGCTTTCACGATGCTTCCCCTGCACACAGTTGCATGCTATGCCTTTTCCAGGGAATACAGTAAAGACTTTGGCGGAAGAAGCGTGAAAGACTTTGGCGGAGGAAGCGTGTCTTGGCAAATACCGCCTGCAAATCTTGGTGCTTTGCTCAGTTTCCAATTTTTGGGTTGTGTGAATTGTTTTACACAAAAGTTTCCAAGTGTGTCACTCCAGAGCCTCCATATTGACAGGTTTCATGCCGAAATAGCTCAGTTGGGAGAGCGTTAGACTGAAGATCTAAAGGTCCCTGGTTCGATCCCAGGTTTCGGCAGAGTGGCTTTCACGATGCTTCCCCTGCACACAGTTGCATGCTATCCCTTGTCCAGCGGATACAGGAAAGACTTTGGCGGAGGAAGCGTGACTTTGCAAATCTTGGTGCTTTGCTCAGTTTCCAATTTTTCGGTTATGTGAACTGTTTTACACAAAAGTTTCCAAGTGTGTCACTCCAGAGCATCCATAATGTCAGGTTTCATGCCGAAATAGCTCAGTTGGGAGAGCGTTAGACTGAAGATCTAAAGGTCCCTGGTTCCATCCCGGGTTTCGGCAGAGTGGCTTTCACAATGCTTCCCCTGCACACAGTTGCATGCTATCCCTTGTCCAGGGGATACAGTAAAGACTTTGGCGGAGGAAGCGTGACTTGGCAAATACCGCCTGCAAATCTTGGTGCTTTGCTCAGTTTCCAATTTTTGGGTTGTGTGAATTGTTTTACACAAAAGTTTCCAAGTGTGTCACTCCAGAGCCTCCATATTGACAGGTTTCATGCCAAAATAGCTCAGTTGGGAGAGCGTTAGACTGAAGATCTAAAGGTCCCTAGTTTGATCCCGGGTTTCGGTAGAGTGGCTTTCACGATGCTTCCCCTGCACACAGTTGCATGCTATCCCTTGTCCAGGGTATACAGTAAAGACTTTAGCGGAAGAAGTGTGATTTGGCAAAGATTTGGCGGAGGAAGGGTGACTTGGCAAATACCGCCTGCGAATCTTGGTGCTTTGCTCAGTTTCGAATCTTTGGGTTAATAAACAGTCACACTGTATGTACATATTCACATTACCTCTTTACCTGTGACAGTTTGGGAGACCATATTTCTTAAATTCTCGGTTGAGGCATTCTACACAATACTTAGTCACAATTCCTGCAGTCAGAAAGAAACAATTTGTTTCAAGTTATTTCAGACTAAAATAACTAACCTTCAAACACACAATCCTTGACATCTGCTGAGATAAATTGCATAATTCAGATGATGCTATTGTATTCCTATATAAAAAAAACCCAATTTGCAGTATATTCTGTATTCTCTCATATTTTTGGCCATCTAGTAGTTTTATTCACCTACACTATGTGCTCATCTTCTTGTGTTAATGTGTTGTTGTCTTACTGTGTCTCTTGAATTTTGATTTTGTCATTCATATTCTTCCTCATCGTATTTTTTTCTTCTCATCTTATATCTCACCCTGTTTCAATAATACTGTTTATTCATTTTATATTTTCAGATCACCAAAAAGCTGACGGGGCCTGCTAAGGGCACTGTACAGTGGCTGACATCAGTAGGCAATGAAGTGGGCCAGGTGCTTATCAGGAAGGACCTGGATTGGACCTGATGCTGCAGGGCTGATGGAGCGGTACCAGAGGGCAGGTGTTGCCTCCCCCCCAAAGTCCTGTATGTTGACTGTGGCTGCTGCAAGGGAGCAGGCGAGACCAAACTAAAGATGCATTTCAACAGGTGGCCGGATCTCATTGTTCGGCTTGACATCTGGCACTTTATGCGGCATCTGGCAGTAGGGTGTACTACAGATGCCCATCAACTGTACCCCACTTTTATGGCACGCATGTCGGCGTGCATTTTTGAGTGTGATGTGGAGGATGTGGTTCTCCTGAGAAGGGCCAAGAGGGAGCAGCTAAGGCAGCAGAACTGGCCTGTGCTGACTGAGAAAGTATCGAGATGTTCTCAAAGACTGATTCCTTCACTGAGGAAACTGTTGCTGTGAGGAGCAGACCATTCCATCAGCTCTTAAGGTCTGAGCAGCAGGGGGAATGATGTTCCCTTGATAGATGTGGTTTGGATGCAGCACATCTGATCAGACCCAGAAGACGGACATGTGGCCTGCATTCAGGACCCTCCAGGAGTGTCACTTTATATGGTGACAGGAACCATCACAAAGGGAGGAGTGGTGTTAAAAACCTCAATGCTGTAATCAAACAATCCTTTCAAACCACTTGCATCGATTCATTCCAGGTTTGTGTTTTGTTTTTTTTACTTTATTTTTATAGGTGTGATAGAACATATAAAAAAAATCGACAGAGTACAAATTAACTACTTTATATCCCTCTTGTATATACATATTTACATATACAAATGCTCATTATAAATGTTTTACTGGCTGCCAACATTATTCTAATAAACCCTTTCTCTTGCTCTTTCTTTAACTCTTTCACGACCGCACAAATTTCTCATCCCATCTGCTCAGGACCGCATGTTTTTGGCTATTTATTAAGCTTTTTTCAAACCAAACTCTGAGACCAAACTAAAACAAACGTTTTCAACAGGTTGAAGAGGATCTCATTGTTCCTCGAAAAAACTGAGTTTTTCCGCTGTTTCATCTGGCAGTAGGACGAAGGAGTGAACAGATGCCCAAAAACTGTCCCCTCTAGTTTCAGAGAAAAACACACTTTAGTGTCAGGTGGCAATCTGCTCATTTTACCGCTACTCTGATGTGGATGAAATCATTTCTACAGCTAAATAAATATTTTTGAGATCTGGGGATGGGGGTGGGAGGGCAGCTGGAGTGCAGCAGAACTGGCCTCTGCTGACTGAGACAGCGCCGTGCCACCTCTCAAAGACTGAGCTGGCGCTGAGTGCTCGGAGGAGGACCCGGGGCGGGAGCTCACCATTCTCCTCCTCGATCAGCTCTGTCCCGGCTCATGAAAACAGCAGGGGGAATGATGTGCTTTCAGGCCCGTATTCCCAAATCAGATGTTTGTAACAGCACCTGGAGACCCAGATTTGTCATGGTGGCCTGACAAAAAGGACCCTCCAAGAGGGTTTATTTTAGTTTGGTGACAGGAACCATTCACAAAGGGAGTCTCAACACTGTTAAAAGACCTATCAATGTGCTGCTGCACTCCACATCATTGGAATCCTTCAAGCCACAAACCCAAGATCATTCACAGTTTTGTATGTTTTGATTTTTTTAAAACAGTTTTTTATCAGAGTGTGATAGAACATATTCACAAAATCAGGGTATCAAATTAACTACTTTATATCCCTCTTGTATATACATTTACATATACAAATGCTCATTATAAATGTTTTACTGGCTGCCAACATTATTCTAATAAACCCTTTCTCTTGCTCTTTCTTTAAGGTAACAGTGTCAATTTCCAAATCTATCTCCTGGAGGGGCTGCATCGTTGGAACCAGAACCACGCTGCTGATGCTTTGTCAACCAAACCATCTCCTCTGCACAGTTACACTGGGGAGCTGGTCAATTGTTGAGAGGGTGTTTGGCAGGAAACTGGTGCCTGACTTTGTGCCCCCTACTAAATACACTGGTGAGGGTATTATAATAACTGTGTTTATACCTGGTGTTATACAGGCTCATTTACATGTATCTAATTTTCTTTTGATGTCTTCTCAGGCG
This sequence comes from Decapterus maruadsi, assembly GCA_030347415.2. Taxonomy (NCBI): domain Eukaryota; kingdom Metazoa; phylum Chordata; class Actinopteri; order Carangiformes; family Carangidae; genus Decapterus; species Decapterus maruadsi. The sequence goes on from CM064906.1 coordinate 4,623,385, forward strand.
AGCTCATTGGCATCCAGTATTTGCTGCGGCAAAATAATGAGCCACTGCAACACCTTGATGTTACTTCTGACGAAAGTCGATGAAGGATTTGCAGATGCACCTGGAGACGAAGCCACAGTGGCAGGTCTGGATTGTGAGGAGGTTTATCACCACAGCAGCTCTCTCGACTCCAGCAGCTTGCATGCACAAGCACCGACCCAGTCTTCAGCCGCTCTCCTCTCTGTAGCGACCAGCCACCCTGCAGCATTCACCCACTCGTCACCTGCTCTCCATCCTCCAGCCACTATCCAGGTCCCTGCACCTCTCCAAGCTGTGGATGAACACAACATCCCAGACCAAAGAGCTGTCAAAAGACACCAGGAACAAAATTGTAGACCTGCACCAGGCTGGGAAGACTGAATCTGCAATAGGTAAGCAGCTTGGTGTGAAGAAATCAATAGTGAGAGCAATTATTAGGAAATGGAAGACATACAAGACCACTGATAATCTCCCTCGATCTGGGGCTCCACGCAAGATCTCACACCGTGGGGTCAAAATGATCACGAGAACGGTGAACAAAAATCCCAGAACCACACCGGGGGACCTAGTGAATGACCTGGAGAGAGCTGGGACCAAAGTAACAAAGGCTACCATCAGTAAGACACTACGCCGCCAGGGACTCAAATCCTGCAGTGCCAGACGTGTCCCCCTGCTTAAGCCAGTACATGTCCTGGCCCGTCTGAAGTTTGCTAGAGAGCATTTGGATGATCCAGAAGAGGATTGGGAGAATGTCATATGGTCAGATGAAACCAAAATAGAACTTTTTGGTAAAAACTCAACTTGTCGTGTTTGGAGGAGAAAGAATGCTGAGTTGCATCCAAAGAACACCATACCTACTGTGAAGCATGAGGGTGTAAACATCATGCTTTGGGGCTGTTTTTCTGCCAAGGGACGAGTACGACTGATCCATGTGAAGGAAAGACTGACTGGGGCCATGTATTATGAGATTCTGAGTGAAAACCTCCTTCCGTCAGAAAGGGCATTGAAGACGAACCGTGGCTGGGTCTTTCAGCATGACAATGATCCCAAACACACCACAACGAAGGAGTGGCTTCGTGAGAAGCATTTCAAGGTCCTGGAGTGGCCTAGAAAGTCTCCAGATCTCAACCCCATAGAAAATCTTTGGAGTGAGTTGCCAAGAGAAAGCCCCAAAACATCACTGCTCTAGAGGAGATCTGCATGGAGGAATGGGCCAAAATACCAGCAACCTTGTAAAGACTTACAAAAAACGTTTGACCTCTGTCATTGCCAACAAAGGGCATGTAACAAAGTATTGAGATGAACTGTTATTATTGACCAAATACTTATTTTCCACTATAATTTGCAAATAAATTATATGAAAATTAGACAATGTAATTTTCTGGATTTTTTTCCTAATTTTGTCACTCATAGTTGAGGTATACCTATGGTGAAAATTACAGGCCTCTCTCATCTTTTTAAATGGGAGAACTTAGACAATTGGTGGCTGACTACATACTTTTTGCCACACTGTACCAGTGACAAAGCTGCACCCAAACGTAGATATAATAGGTCAGCCTCATCAAATGTCTGCAGGAGGTGTGGACAATTTCTCTCCACAGAAACTGGCCACAGCCAGTATAAAGGCAAAATATACTGCCCCAAAACTGAAACACTGACAAAAGAACAGTGGTTAAAGGCCATGCAGAGTGCAGCCTATGAGAAAAGCCTCAACATAACAATTTAGTTATGCATATATTTCTTTGTCTGCACTGCAGTTCCCACAGGTTTCAATTGTTGCCCCTGCTTATTTGTAATGTTTCTGATTGTCCTTTCTTTATGCAACGTTTAGCCATTAACTCATTGACTGCCAGCCATTTTCAGAAAAGAGAGCTCCATACTGCCAGCCATTTTTGAGGATTTTGACTGAACTGTCAAGACTCAACATTTGTTTTTAGATGAGTAAGCATGAACAATAAACATTCTAAAGGCAGGTATTCTTTGGCTTCTTTCACCATTTTGAAAAAAAGTTTGTTTCTATGCCTGATTGGTTGTTTAGAAATCATGTATCAACTCAGAACATAGGGTTGTTTCAGGTGAAAATATTCATATTTTGACCAAAAAACTGAGAAAATTAGTTTCTGCAAAAGCAAAATGGAGACTTATAACTTATTTTTTTTTTCCAGTGACACCTCAAACATTTAAATAGTTGTGCACTTCTATAAACAAAAAAACAACACTGAAAAAAGGCTTGTGATGGCAAAATAACTTTTTTTGCAATATCCACTAAACATTTCAGGGGAAACTTTGAACATACAGGGAGATCTAGCCGGGTTATAGAACAGGAGAAAAACACTGCTGACCCACTGAACCGGCTTCACAGCAGCTGCAGTTCTGTCCCTCCCATTTCTCCGACCACACGTCTGTCCTATCCCATTTCTCCGACCATACATTTTTTATTCTTTTCCGCGGTCTGCGCCGGTGGATCCGACCTCCCATTTCTCCGACTTAAGTAGCCCTAACCCTTAACCTTACCCTAAACCTAACCTTAACGCTGTAGAATGGAACAAGGAGAAATGGCATCTTGCTGGCCGAGCCGGCAGTCGGAAATCAAACACACCCCTGCTGCCAGGCAAGAATGGCTGGAGTTGAACACACACTTAGGCTACTGTAAACTTAACTCAGAACTACCGTAGGGAGCAAAAACGATTCAAGATTTAAATCTAGGGATCTGACAGCCATTCAAGGGCCCGTTTGCTCCTTTATAACGGAACAAACCCTGATCATCCCTCGTCTTTGCGACAGTGCTCTCCGAACTGGAACTTTCCTCCATCACCTCCTCCTCCTCCATCATCCTGCCTCAGGTCCCACTGCCAGACAAGCTCTGTGCCCGTGTTAGCTGCTTGTACTTTTTACCGTACACCCGAGCAGCCATTTTACCAGGCCGCCGCCACTCACTCCCCACAACCAGAGAAAACAAACTCCGTCTTCTTCATAGCAGCCGATCAGATTGCAGATATCCCTCACAACTGCTGCCCCCGTGATTACATAAATACACTGCCCAAGTCTGAAATTCACACACAAGATGTAGAAGACTTTAATCTGCTGAACCAGCACATAAAAGCCTAAAACGGCATTTGCCGTGTTTGGCAGTCAACGTAACTTTTTTATAACACGGCATTTGCCGTGTTTGGCAGTCAATGAGTTAAAGCTGATTCTGATCATGAATCATGTCTTGTTTCTTACACATAAATGAAGCATTCTGGTGGACTATGAGAAGAACATGAAGTGAACATTTGTTTCAGATGACAAGCACATTGAGTAGCTACTGACTGAGGTTCCTATCATTGTAAGGCAGGTATTCTTTGGCTTGTGGCCCCATTTTGACATCACAACCCCCAGTCACATGCATTCATGTGATAGCAGCTGCCAATCATGTATCAACTCAGATATTTTTATATGTTGCATTTTAGGTGAACTGGATTTATATTCATGTTTTTAACCATAATTTTAAAAATTAGTAAAAACAAATATTTTTTCCCAATTACTAAACATTTCAGGGGACCCCATTTGAATTCCTGGCGACCCTATGTGGGGTCCCGACCCCAAGGTTGAAAAACACTGTTGTAAGGTACCAGGCAAGAATGGCTGGAGTGTATGACACTTAGGCTACTGTAAACTTAACTCAGAACGTGGGGAGCAAAAACGAATCTCAAGTTTTAAATCTAGGGATCTGGAGCAGCCATTCACCATCGGACCATCTTTGCTCTGGGGGGGGGACAGTGCCTATTAGCCCAACAGTATGCAAAACCAATCCTGGAAAGACTATCAAAAAAAGTGAACTGCACTCCCCATCAAATTTCAACAACTACCATCAGAACAACTGCCTTGGCCTTCAACCAGGACATACGGACTTCCCACTGAGCATGGACACAGCTTGTTGGTTTGAGTTAGACTTTGACAGCCCACAGAAAACAGTTTTTCCAGAAAGGTCCGTCATATCAAAAAATCTTGCTGTTAAATCACCCGCCTCCCCTCAGAATAATTCAGACTCATTTCTCACGGCTGCAGTCTGGCCAATCAGTCAGGCTAATTTCAATGACAACACCAGGGCCAGCTCAAAACTCAGTCCCTGATTGGCGTTCTGTCATTGACATCAAAATCTGATTGGATGAGACTGTCAATCAACGGAACCCAATAAGAACAGCGATAACGTCTTTTCCTCCAAGAAACTCAAACAAGCGCCCCAGACTCTTGCTCTAGTTTAAGTTCTGTAATTGATGGTATTCCATTTAAACTTCCCTTTTCTGGTGTTTTACTGAACAAGTTTGACTCCAGACATTTCAGATTCATGTTTGTTGTAGGTGAAAAAGTCCATTTAGTGATGTTTTCAGGCCCTGATTGGCCAACGTGCTGTGTCAATCCACAGCTGCACGCTGATTGGCTCGAAAACGGCCGATTTCTGCCTTGGCCTTCACTACGGACATACGGACTTCACTGAGCATGGAAGCGTACATGACTGTGACAGCCCACAGAGAGAGACAGTCACAGAGGAGGGTCAACCAGCCTTGTATGTTTTGGAAACTATAGAGTTGGAGGAGAGCCATACCGGGTTGAGCATCGCACAGAGGCTCGGAGAAGTGCTGTATTCATTCCACATCCCAAACAACAAGCCAGTTGCAGTTGTCAGTGACTATGCCAGGAATATGAAAGTGTGCATGGAGACACTTAAGAGCTAGCCAGAGATATGGGGAAAAGTGCAGGAGGTCTACTATGCCGGACACACCCTTCAGCTATGCATAAACACTGCTCTAAGTGTTTCACTGATTTCACTGCTGCCAGAAATCTTGTGACGCACTTTCATAAAAGTGCAAAGGCTACGGCTGCCTTGAAAGAAAAATGGCCTCAACAGAACATCACAAAACACAAACTTGTTCAAGATGTCACTACCAGGTGGAATTCCACTTATTGATTGCTTAACAGTCTGATTGAGGAACGATGGCCAGTGACAGCTGTTCTCTCCGACCCCTAAATCACCAAGAAAGGAGATCGCACCTTGGATCTGACCCCAGAGCAGTGGAACCTAGAACAAGAAACTGCAGATGTGCTGGGGCCCTTTGTCACACTGACTGAACTGTGGTCACAGGAGCTGAACGTGTCAATCTCTTGCATAGTCCCGATGCTTTACAATTTAAAGAGGGGGAGGGGCGTCACCTGTCACCGCAGGATGATGACAGCCCTCCCATCCAAGAAATGAAACAGACCCTGCTGACAGAGATCGACAGAAGATGGCAACTGCAAAACCTGGAACCCAGCAGCATCTATCTCGTCTCTGCAGCACTAGACCCACGTTGGAAGCAACTCAGATGCCTCGACGACGACCTCAAGAAGAAGGATGCTGTTTACTGTGAGGTGAGATGCCTTTTTTATGTCAACACACTCACACATACCACTATCTTGTGCTATACAGGGGATAGGCTAATGGAACAATATATTACGGACACAACCAAAGACTCAGGCTGCCCCCATGAGTGGTGGAACCGAAACAGTGTCTGCTATCCAAAACTGTCACTTGCCACAAAACACTGCCTTTGTGTTCCAGCCACCAGTGTTGGGAAAGTTCACGTTCTACTAGGCCTGAACGATTAAGGCATGGCATTCTGACATTTGGCCAATCAGATGCAGCCCTGGACACACGGGCCATGCATGCGCACACGGTTTAGCCAATCAGATGACACCTAGCTCCTGCGGGATAATTAGTAGCCAGAGGAGTGACGAAGATTGCAGAGGCAGGAGAGCAGAGCGGTGGAAATGCGGAGGAAACGCTTGTGCCAAAATTAAATAGCACCTCTGCTATTTGGCAGTACTTCGGATACAAACAAGAAGACAACCTACAGACTCAGGTATTGTGCAGGACCTGCAGAGCCGTTGTAGCAACATCAAGAGGTAACACACCACCAACCTGCATCACCATAAAGAGCTGCACGAGCAGTTCAAGGCCAGTCAATCAAAAGCGCAAAAAACGAGCAGCAGTAAAGCAACGCGACCATCACTGCAGCAACAGTCCATTGCTCAGAGGTTTGTGAGCGGGACTCCATATGAAAAATGTTGTTAAGGCCATCGAGCTTAACCACTGGGTCAGACTGCTGTGTTTTGGCCACCTAAGAATAATGAATGGATCTTATTAAAAAAAGAGGGAAAAAAAATCGAATTCTTTCATAAAAGTTATAAAGTTCATTTATTGATTTTGAGCTCATCATTCAAAATAAAATAAAATGACATATTAATCTGCCCCATTAAGCACACATACACTGTGCAACACAGATGGATAAGTGCAACATACCAATAATATTTGCCAATGGGCACGGTGGCTGGTCTTCAGGACACGTGCATGTGCAATCCAACAAAAGTTGCCACAAATGAGGTTCCAGTGGTAAAAACATTAATTAACAAAACAATACCTCTTGCGTGTAGACGGGCAGCAGGACACCAAACGACACATATGACACGACACGGTCGAAAACTGTGTGCCTTTAGACCAGCAACACCTGGCTGGCACTGATTTCCCTGCAGTTTATATCAACAGGTATCAACAGAGTTACAAAATAAAACATGTCACATAAACACACCACAATATGGTTCAAATGGCTCCTACAATACCTATTATATATTTATTATATGATGCGAGCTGACATAGCCAAAACTCGGGAGGATATGGAGAAAATCGCGGCGCAAGCTGCTTAAGACAAGGACGAATAAAAATAAGAATTGGCATAAAAAGGACTCCCACACCATCCCACCATCCCAACAAATAATCAGTACACTGGACTTTTGTTCTCTGTCAATTGGACCACACCGGACTTTGCTCTCTGTCGATTGAACCACCTCATGACTTTGTGACATTTCAGGCAATGAGAAGAGACTGTTGTTCACTCATGATGGAAAAATATGGACACATGTGCAGACACACACGTAATCTGTATGTACTGTCTAGAGCTAGACTTCAGCTCAACATACTGCCTACTGTTGCAACATATTATGTCAAAATGTCATAAGTAAAAGAAAAATGTCATGTCAAAATGTAAAATGCAAAGGACAAAGAAAAGATTAAGATGAAGATTCATTATGTGAGTACTGAGGGCGGGACTAGATAAGCTTTGGCTTCTCCCGCTTTCCCTCTCAGTCATGTGTATTTTATTATTGAACTAAGATGATGTGTGATGATGATGATTAATTGACATGCCCGAAATGAACTAAATAAATAAACACTGGTTTTCGGTATGAACCAGCATACCATACAGCTATATAGGGTATTAAAATAAATTGAATTTCCTATCACCCTTCTACGCCCCCACCCTCCCCACCCACCTGCCCTTGCTCTCCCGAGAAAAAAATTCTAGACACGCCCCTGGGATCTGGTAAATCCAACTGTAACACACACAGGCATGGGTTGTGATTTCCCTCTCTGTCAGTTTTACAGTGGATTTCATTTGACAAAATATGCTGTGTTTATATGCTGTAATATGTATTTTAATTTCGGACACCTTGATATTTTTGGGTGTCAAGGAAATTCATGAAAGCAAGAGTAGGTACACTGAGTGATATTGAAAAAAGCCTAATGTCACTTAATCTCTCTCTCACACACATAGTATATCTATGGTCATTAAAACCTTATGGTGAGTGTTTTCCCTACCATGTACTCCATGTTTGCAGCGGGCGGGAAGACGCTGGCTCTGACTTGGTTGTGATAATCCAGGATCGCCACCATGTCGCTCTGACTGATGAACCGTTTCCGTCGCGTCCTGTGGACCTCGGCCGACGGGTCCAGTTGCATCACGGGGATCGAACCAGAGCCGCGCTGGTTCTCCAACTGCGGCGACCCGGTGAAGTTTACAACTCGCCCGCTGACTCCGCACAGCAGGACCGCGCAAATTAGAAAATAAACATCCCTCATGTTTACACCTTTGTAATGATCCGATCGGTAGAAATAAAGTGAAATAGAACTTCAGAAGAACTAGTAAGTGATGGTTCAGGTCCTGGAGTAGCAGTGAGGCTGAGAGGATGCCCTGTGCGGTGCTCTGAAAGGTGACCGGGTTCAGCCTGCCCCCCTCCTCTTCCAAAATAAAACACACACGGTGGAGGGGTAAATAAAAGTGGAATAATGTGACGTGATTCAGAGGTCGTTTGGGAAACGTTATAGTAGATTACACAACCACATTCCTCCTGCTCAGAGTGTTACTTTATAACCTGTTATCTCTGCTCTATTGAAAGATGTTTACAACAATACGTTGGAGACCTCCACCAGCCATCTCTGTCTCTTATTCGCAGTCACTGATTGAGAAGGAGAACCAATCAATTAATGAAGCATATTTGCTTAATTATTGTATCTTTATTTATTTTATTATTATTATTTATTTACATCATTAATATTTACAAAGATTAAAAGTCCAGTGTGTAATAATTGGCTATGTCTATTGACAAAATCTGAATACTACCCATGAATGTAGTTGTAAGTGTATACAGCTATGAAATCAAATTTGTCTGGTTTTCGCAGCCTTGTAATTATTCTTTTATATAGCAAGTTCAAGTTAAAGTGTCTTCATTGTTATAGTTTGCAGCCAGGAATGTACACACAGAGACATTCAAACACATTACACAAATGGACAGCAATAAATAATGCAGGAAGGTCCAGACAGGGTGATGTGAAACAAACTAATGCTAGATGTAAATATGCTCTTTGTCATATTAAGACTAACGGGAACACTGTCAGAGCTGACTTGATATATGATTTTTAATTTGTATCATATTTGATACACCAGGTCTTAATGGTCAGTTTTTTTCTTTTTTATTTATTTATTTAATTCATTAAACTTCAAAACATTAAACATAGAAAATAACTTTTTCTTCAGGCAGCAATAAAAAATCCACCAATGAAACCTTGGAAGCATGAAGTAAACATAGAAAATACATTTTCATCACGCATTTACTTATTTATTTAGAACATTAACCCATTATTCAATCATGATACAGCAGACTGAAAATACAATATACTGTAGGTTATACATTTCTACTCTAAATATACGTAATCATGTCATTTAAACCTTAAATTAGTTTAAAGTTACCATCCAAGGCGGCTGCATTTATTCATTGATTGACTGATTTTTTTTTCTGAATTGCACACCTGTTAAACACCCACCCCTCTGTCCAAGACCGTTGCTAAATATTTTTATGATAACAATAAGCTTGGGACTAATTGTGATGTAAGACAAGTGACTTGTAACTTGTTACAGGGAGAGCGGAGGCTCTCTGCCCTGCACACTGCTGCTGAAAACTAAACCAGCATGATCAGAGTCTCGGACCCACTGGCTCTGAGGCTCTGATCATGCAGGTTTGGTTTTCAGTAATATTGTGCAAGGCAAGTTACAATTAGGTTGCTTTCACACCTAACCAAGTGGACTTGGTTCGCTTGAAGGTTATGAAAGTTGCAACATTGTTGCATTTATTCCGCGTTCACACTGCAATTTCTGAACCGCACCAAGCCACCAAACATTCTGAGCGTCAACAGTCAACGTCACAACAGCTGAAACGGCTGCAGCAGCATGTGAAGTTGGCTGTTTTGAGGATGTTGTTTCTGTTTTTATCTATCAACTGCATGTGGCTCAGCAAGCCCACCATACTGGCCGCCGAGGCGCCGCGGATCGGAGTCCGCTTCCTTTTGGCGCCCTTGTTGAAGCATAAGTCAGTGATCTGGTCGTTTTGGCTAATGCTGCGTTCCCGCAGGCTTTTGAAACCGTAAATTGCGGCTTCAAGTCACGACTTACGACTTTGCAGCCTTCCAGGCAACCCGTAACTTGTGTTTTTCCTACCTGTTGTCAGTGAAAGTGCACTATAACGGCCACTCGTAACTTCCGACCTATGAACTCGTACCAGATTGAGGACTTATATTAACAAAAACATTCCGCTGACTTATGCTTTGACCGATGGTGTAGTTCAGATCAGACCCAAAGCGGCCGGCTTGAACCCTTGCAGCCATGAACTCGTACCAGGTGGAACTGATACGACTTCACAGGTCGGAAAAACACCAGTTACGGGTTGCCTTGAACGCACCATGAGTTAGCGGCCCCCGCCCTCGTCATGGATCTATTGGTCCTCGTCCCTACGTCACCACATTCATGCGCATCGCTTGGCTGCACACACAGCCCTTCATGCCGTTCTCTCTCCTTATTGGATAACACTTGTATCCCACAAGGAAAGTTTTCTCCTGGGTTTACAGCAGAGCAGAGTGACTGAGAGACCCATGTTTCGGCCCAAAAATTCTATGGAAGTGACTGCTGACAGAAAATAGGACTATTTAGAACTTATGCGTATTAACAAAAACATTCCGCTGACATATGCTTTAAATGATTTTACATTACATCAATGCAGTAACGGTTCCCATTTCTTTTTGTTTTTCTTACCATAATGTGTTCAAAATTGCCAAAAATATCCACAATAAAACACATGATTGACGATGGCCATTTTAGATGTCCCAAGTGATGACCCTGGTGTATTAATTACTTGACCATGGTGGATTATCTGACCATTACATGTATCTGATCTGAAAAAAAAAAATCACAGTGAAGATGTAGAGGTCTCAAAAACCCATGTATCAAATTTGATACAAATGGGCTGGAACAGGCCTATTGCCCTTGCCAGTATACTGTCTAAGGTGCTGGAAAGGATCATTTTAAATAGAAATGTATGTATTAACTACTGACAATCAATTTGGGTTCTAGAGAAAACATAGTAGCCTACTGAACTATGCATTTTTGCATTAAAGGAGATAGTTGCTAAGTACCAAAGCCTAAACTCCTCTGTGTTTCTTTGTTTTATTGACGCCTGTAAGGCATTTGATAGGATCAATCATGCCAAATTATTTGTTAAATTACTTGAGAGAGATGTTCCTAAATATAGTTCCCATTTACTGGTATGCTCAGCAAACATTTCAGGTCAAGCAGCATGATGTTGTCTCTGCTCCTTTTCATGTGAGTAATGGGGTCCAACAAGGAGGCATTTTATCTCCTTTCCTTTTTATTGTTCATATTGATGATTTGTCAAAACAGTTGAATGCATGTAAAACGGGTTGTATTGTGAGAAACCAAGTTGTCAGCCATCTCATGTATGCTGATGACCTTGTTGTACTCTAGGCTTTGGAAGCACTGGCACAATAGTTTGCACTGTTTCTTTTAAACTAATAGTGACAAATTACTGTATTTTATATTATTTGTTTGGTTGTTTGTCTGCTTTGTTTTGTCTTGTATGTTAAGTATGTATGTGTATGAGAGTGGACCACTTTTTTGAGTCCATAATAAAGATTATTATTATAACATTTTTGGTGGAAGCAGGTGTACAAGGTGCACAACTGTTGCAGACTGAGGTTCACATCCTTAGACCTCTGCTTTTGGTTAAGTTTAGTTGAATGTGAACTTTCTGTCTTGTTATCTTGATATGGTTAGAATTATTAGTCATTAGTCAATTAATTACATAAAATTCAATTTTAGGTCTCAATGAAATTCTTCTTTTAGGATCTTTACTGGAACTGAACCAAGACCTGTGAAAAACACATCTGTAAACCTCACACTATGTTAAATATTTTTGACTTGCCAAACACATACATTTAATCACACTTGGAAGAATAAATGTATCCTATAGGTAAAGGTTTAGGCACCAAAAAAATTATAGTTAGAATCTGATAAGTGATATCATAGTGAAACTGGACCTTGGTTGTCCTGGTCTTGCCATTGTTTCAAAGCCCTCAATGGATTAGTCTCCCGTATATCACAGACCTACACCTAGGCTTGTCCAACCATCAATTTGACTGTTTGTTTTGTTGCCCACTGTGTTGATTGTGATTTTTCCTGACCTTGTGCAGTACATTGTTTATCTTGTGTTTTTAAATAAAATAAACCTGAACTGACTTGAATTGAATTTTCATTATGATGACCACCTTATCAAAAGAGCCCAATGGCTGGATATGTTAGCCTATATACTGTAGACAATAAACCATGTGTGGTTCTATTGTGCAGAGTGTAAAAGGTAACAGGCGATTGGACTAAAGGTTGGGGAAACAAACACATACACATTCGTGGTTGATAGAAAGGCATACTGACTTCAACAGGAAACAGGAGGGAAACAGATGTTTGCTATGTTAAAGTCTGACATTGTGTTAACCTCTCATGTCCAGCACCACTTCACTGTGTAACACTGCATCTCATTACCTAACAGACAGACTGTGACACTGTATGGCCACTAGAAGGCTCTGTCACTGACAGGATTTTCAGTAGTGGACATCATGAGTGTATAAACCAACCTTGTGTGTGAGGATGTTATTTTTTTTTTAAGGTTTTAAACAGAGAAAAAACTGTAGTCATTGTCCTAATATGACAGGTAATGTGTGGACATTGAGGGTGGACTCTGAACCTTTGGAAGATGATAAGTCCAGAGGTGTCAAATAAATATTTTGTGCTTTCAGCATGGATTCAAGAAAAGTAACAGCTCATTTTCTGTCAGGGGTAGATTTCAGTTGTCAAACTCTGGTATGGCAGCTTAAAGTACTCATTCTTTAGTGTTGGCATGAGATTCTGAAGGTGAACATGACGTAGTGTGCTTATTTTTTAACAGAGTGTCTGCCAGGGTCTGCTTCCAGACCAGCAGAGCTCAGGACTGTGGTTTATTATCCATGTCCTGAAGCTCAGAATCTGCTTTCAGAACCAGAATCTATTGGAAAGAGCAGAAATTGAAGTGAAAAGATTCAGAGTTGGAGACTCTGGATTCTCCAACTGCTGTTTCCATTCCAGTCAGTATGAGATGCCTAAAAAGATAAAGCACATTAGAGACAATGACTGAGTTGTTTTCAAATATGTGGTGTTGATATTTATCAAATTAATAATTCAATAAAGATTGATGAAGCAATTCGGCCCTTAGCAAAAAGTAGTTTCTTAAAGTGTACTAAGTACACTCATTTTATACTAAAACTGAGGCAGTATACTTGGAAGTGTACTTTTGTAAACTTAAAATGACCTTACAAAGTATACTTTAATAAACTAGAATGTGGTCTAGAAGTATACACTTAGTACACTAGGGGCCTGATTTACTAAGATCCCAGATAAGGGGCGCTAAATTGCGTGCTTGTGGTAAAATTTTGCGTTCTTGATTTGCGTGTGTTTTGCAGGTGATCTACTAAGATAGATGGCCTAAGTGACTACAGGTGCAAACAGCAGTATTTAAATGAGGAGTTTGCGCGCCGCCACCGTTTCCACCATGGTGAGTGTGGAGGAAAGGGAAAGGGAAGTAACGCAAAGTCCCCCCCTCGACACGCGTGCGCACCCACGGGCAAAAACATAAATCGGCGCCCATGGTTGGAGGTACTTGTAGAGGAGGCAAATAAGCATATAAAAGACCTCCAACAGAGGAATCTGAATATAACGAAAAGAAATCAGATATGGAGCGGCATCTGTGCCAAAGTTAACGCTACCGGGAAGACAAAGCGAGCCGTGGAAGAAGTAAAAAGAAGGTGGCAAGACATGAGGCGCAGAACAAAGGAAAAACTATCTTTTAATAAAAGCGCAGCAAATAAGGCAGGCGGAGGGCCACCTGTCTATATGCGACGAGCAGATTATTGGTGTCCCTGGATATGACACACTGGAATTAACAGCAGAACCAGATAGGCGCACAGAAAAAGCAAAGTAAATTTCCGCTTTTATAAATTTTTAAATGAATACTGCCTTTACAATTTAGCTAACAAAAATATGTCTTTTTATGTCAAGACTTGTCACCAATTCCATCATCTCCACCCTGCTCATCGACTCAGATCAGACCACCTGATGTAGGGAATCAAAGTCAGCCCCCGACAGCAGATGATATTGACGGCGAGTTGGTGGCAGAACAAAAAAAGCAGTCTCCCATTGCACGGGAGGTGCGAACCATGTCCAATATGGCTCGTGCGCTCCAGCGGGACACTCGAGCCATGGCTGCGCAAACAAAACAGCTGGTCAGCGCCGTGTCTGGCCTAACAATAGCCATAAGCACCCTCGCCGGAGGAGTTGAAGCCGGGGTGCAGGCAGTGTCCGGTTCTTCCATGGAGGCCAGAGCTGAGGGACTGGAGCAGACAGGAGCGGGAGAGGGAGGACCTGAGAGCACAGGACGAGTGCGCACACTGCGTAAAAGAAAAAGTGGAATTATGTGTGTGGAGCAAAAGAAAAGGAGTGGCTCGTCATCAAGCTCTGCCTGATAACGAGCCACTCATTTGAATCAGGTGTGTTGTAGCAGGAAACTTCTAAAACATGCAAGGCAGTGGCCCTCGAGGACCAGTATTGTTGAACCCTGGTTTAATGAGTGGCTGTGTTTGCGATTCCTGTACACATGCTCAGTGTTTGAGGGGGGAATAATTTGCACGTGAGTCCAGTCAACCGCTCCTATTACTCTTGGGAAGTCAGCAACCGCATAAAACCTGTGTTTGGTTTCATGTAGTGCTTCCCGTGTGGATGGAAATGTTATATAATTATATTGGATGTAAGTATTATTTAATTTGTGAATTAATTATTTGTAATAAGGGGTAGATAATATAAGTTTGCTTCTTTCTGCCCCCTTTCATTCAAGAGTTGTAGGCTACCTATTGTCATTGTTTGTTTTTGAGTTTTATTTTAAAAATTTCTGTTTTTATGTTCAACAATTGAATGAAATAAATGAATAAACTAAACTAAACTAATATATCTGCCCATTCTTCGTATCATTGCATTTAACACATCAGAGATCATACCTGACAAACTGCTTTGAGAGACCCCCGCAGAAATGGCAAGCGTGCGCTGGAATGAGCCAGACGCAAAGAAATGGAGCGCTGCCAGAAGTTTGGTCATGGCAGGGATTGCGTGACTCCTCGTTGTTGGCTCCAGGGCCCAATCCCAAACCACCCCCTATCCACTAACCCTCGAATTTGCGCGTTCACGTGGAGGGTCTGCCATATTAAGGGCCGTCCCAAACCAATTACCACTGAGTGGAAGTGGCTTGTCAAGCCCTCAAATAGCGAGTCTACACAGGTGTAGGCTCGTTGATGGTTGCAGCAGGAGTGACGACCGGGCTATGGAGCAAACAACATTCAAATGTAAGTTCCGCCTTCTTCCAAGTATTTTAGATCAAACACACACCTTTACATTTAGGCTACATCTCAAACTAAATCATAGAACATGTGAAAGATCACCGACAAATAACAGAAATTAAAAGGAGATGATCACATTGTCCCTAAAGTCGCTTAGGAAACCCACAAATGCGTGTGTGCATAAATGAACGTAATCAACCTCATATTTCATGTTTTGAGACATGTCTTTACTGTACAGGGACAGTGGCGCAAACAAAACGGCTCATTGAGCTTAGAATGAAGCATGACAGCCTCTTTACAAAAAAGAGAAATGCGGCAAAACAGGCATGGGAGAGAACAATCAATTTCACATGTAAATCCTGTTTGTAGAAATTATGAACAAGTTTATTCTTTTTTCATGTTGTGTTGTGCAATAGTTTTGTGATCAAGGAGATTGGGCTGCAGGACGCTGTATCCCACAAGCAGGCCTCCAAAAAGTGGGAAAATCTCAAGAAGAAATACAAGGTGAATCATGTTATCTCTGGTTAATCGTTATAGTGTTATCGCTGCTGAGAGCTAACATTTTGTGCATTATTACCCACAGGAAATAAGAACGCCTACAACTGGCTCAGGAGCTGACCGGGGAGAGGAGACAGCAACCACCTGGCCCTATTACCAGGACATGCACGAGGCCCTTGGGGCAAGGCCCTCAATAACCCCCCCAGTGCTTGTGGCCTCATGTTTGCCTGACCCCACCATTCTCCCACCATCACCTGCAGAAAGCATTCCTGGACCCTCTTGTTCCACCAGCCCTCCTGACCCCTCTAATTCCCCCTCACGCCCAGGTCCTAGCCACTCACCTGACTCCCCCCCAGCCACCTGTCTCCAAAAGGAGGAGACATGAGCGTGTCCTCCGATTCTTGGAAAAAGAGAAACGACAGGAGTTTAACGAACAGACAGAACGTTTAGTTTCAGCTTTTGAAAAAATGGTCAATACAATGTAGCAGTATTTTTTGTTAAATAATGACATATGCTGGAATTTTGTTGAGTACACTTTTTTTACTAGTAATTTGTGGTTTTGTCATTCAGAGCAAAATCGGAAGCTTATTAAGCGCAGTTTCAGGAGCAGGAGAACACACCAATCACAGCTCTCCGAGCCTCCTACTTAAGCAAACCAAACCCTCCCCCTCAGTCTCTCGATCCTGCATTCGCATTGACTCAGCGGCACCGTCAGTCACAGAGTCTGCTACTCGTAACCCACAGTTGTTGCAAACAAACAAAAAAAAACAAAAAAAAAAAAAACCGCCTCATAGAGATAATGGATCTGCTGTCCTTATCTCCCTCTGGCGATTACTTCCTCGGAGGCAACCTACCCCTCCCGCACATGGGGTTCGCCGGGGACGCGGTCTCCTCCACACCTGGTCGTGCGGTCCCAGGTGGCCTCCGTGCTGAAACGCCTCCGCCTCTGCTCCGAGCTCGGCCGCGGAAGAGGGGCACCTCGGCGAGCTCCGTGTCCTCCGCGGTCCACATTCCCCCCGGTTCCTCCCTCCTCGATCTCCGGGCCTCCACTCCTCCGACGGCTCCTCCTCACCTCCCGGCTCGCCACCTCCACCAGCCAAGCGGGGTCGGGGCCGGCCTGCTGCAAGGGGGACTCCAGCGGGCACAGCGGTCCCTCCTCCCCTTCACCTGCGTAGACGACGGCCGCCCGCAGCCGGCTGGCCGCCGGCGTCTCCACCCGCTGCCGGTCTCGACGTCGCCTCGTTCCTGCGGTTTCCCCCACCGGCCGGATCTCCTCCCGGATCTTCGGCTGGACGGTGGCCGGCCTCCGACATGCACCGAAGGACAGGCGAGTATACTTCACTGTTCTGACAATGGAGCTAAACATTTAGACAAACTAGTGGCTGCGTTTCGCCGTAGCCGGGCAGCTCACTCCGGTGCGCTTCCGCATGGCGTAACCGCGCGCGACGCCGCTTCGCGTGACGTCACCTCACACACCGTAGGCGTGTCTCGAATCGCATAGGCCATTTACTAGGTTGCTAGATAATTCCACCTTTCCGATCGCCACCGGGTTGCCAGTTAATTCCGCCTTTCCAATCGTCCCCGCGTTGCTGGACGTTTCCGCCGTACCAATCGGCTCCGCGCTTCCAGATATTTCCGCCGTTTTGATCGGCTCTGCGCTTCCAGGCATTTCCAGACGTTTCCGCTGTCGCATTCGGCACGGCGTTGCCAGACGGTTCTGCCTTTCCATTCGGCACCGGGTTGCCAGTTAATTCCGTCTTTCCAATCGCCGCCAGGTTGCCAGTTAATTCCGCCTTTCCAATCGTCCCCGCGTTGCTGGACATTTCTGCCGTTCCGATCGGCTCCGCGCTTCCAGGCATTTCCAGACATTTCCAGACATTTCTACTGTCGCATTCGGCACGGCGTTGCCAGACGATTCTGCCTTTCCATTCGGCACCGGGTTGCCAGTTAATTCTGCCAATCGGCACCGGGTTGCCAGTTAATTCCGCCTTTCCAATCGCCGCCGGGTTGCCAGTTTAATTCCGCCTTCCCAATCGTCTCCGCGTCGCCGGACATTTCCGCCATTTCAATTCCGCTGTTCCGATCGTCTCCAGTTGCCAGACTTTCCGCCATTCCATTTCCGCCGTTTCCATCTGCTCCACGCTTCCAGACGTTTCCTCCATTCCGATCAGCTCCGCGTTGCCGGACAAGTCGGCCTTCTTGTCCGGCGCCAGGTCGCTGGTTATTTCCACCTTTCCATTCGGCACCGGGTTGCCAGTTAATTACACCTTTCCAATCAGCACCGGGTTGCCAGTTGATTTCGCCTTTCCAGTCGCCACCGTGTTGTCTGAAAATTTCGCTTTTCCGATCCGTGCCAGTTAATTTCGCCTTTCTAATCGCCACCTGGTTGTCAGACAATTCCGCCTTTCCAGTCGGCACCAAATAATTCCGCCTTTCCGATCGGCAACGGGTTGCCAGTTAGTCCGCCTTTCCAATCCTCATCAGATAATTCCACCTTTCCAATCCGCACCTGATAATTCCGCCTTTTCAATCCGCACAGCGTTGCCGGACAATTCCGCCTCTCCGGTCGTCACTGCGTTGCCAGATGATTCCGCCTTTCCGGTCATCACCACATTGCCAGTTACATCCACCTTTCCGATCCACACCAGATAATCCCGCCTTTTCAATCCGCGCAGCGTTGCCGGACAATCCCGCCTTTTCCGGCCGTCGCCGCGTCGCCAGACAATTCCGCCTTTCAACCACCACTGGGTTGCCAGATAATTCCGCCTTTCCAGTCGGCACCGGATAATTTCGCCTTTCCGATCGGCTCCATGTTGCCAGACATTTCCGCCATTTTGTATCTGCTGTTCCAATCAGGCCACGTTGCCAGACGTTTCCGCCATTTTGTATCTGCTGTTCCAATCGGTGCCGCGTTGCCAGGCATATCCGCCATTTCATATCTGCCGTTCCAATCGGTGCCGCGTTGCCGGACAATTCTGTCTTTCCTTTCGGCACCGGGATGCCAGTCACTTTCGCCTTTCCACTCGGCACCGGGTTGCCAGCCACTTTCGCCTTACCACTCGGCACCGGGTTGCCAGCCACTTTCGCCTTTCCACTCGGCACCGGGTTGCCAGCCACTTTCGCCTTTCCACTCGGCACCGGGTTGCCAGCCACTTTCGCCTTTCCACTCGGCACCGGGTTGCCAGCCACTTTCGCCTTTCCACTCGGCACCGGGTTGCCAGCCACTTTCGCCTTTCCAATCAGCTCCATGTTGCCAGACATTTCCGCTGTTCCGTTTTCGCTGTTCCAATCGGCACCAGTTCCACCGTTCCGATCGGTACCGTGTTGCCAGACGATTCCGCCATTGTGTCGGCCTGGGTCACCGGACGATTCCGCCTCTCCGATTGGCACCAGATAATTCTGCCTTTCCACCAGCACGAAGTAATTCTGCATATCCATTTGGCACCGGGTTGCCACTTACGTCCGCTGTTCCGATTTGGCGCCAGGTCGCCCGACGCTTCTGCCATTCCGATTCGGCGCCGGGTCGCCCGATGCTTCCGCCGTTCCGATTCGGCGCCGGGTCGCCCGACGCTTCCGCCGTTCCGATTCGGCGCCGGGTCGCCCGACGCTTCCGCCGTTCCAATTGGCGCCGGGTCGCCCGACGCTTCTGCCATTCCGATTCGGCGCTGGGTCGCCCGACGTTTCTGCCGTTCCGATTCGCCGCCGGGTCGCCCGATGCTTCCGCCGTTCCGATTCGGCGCCGGGTCGCCCGACGCTTCCGCCGTTCCGATTGGCGCCAGGTCGCCCGACGCTTCCGCCGTTCCGATTCGGCGCCGGGTCGCCCGACGCTTCCGCCGTTCCGATTCGGCGCCGGCTCGCCCGCCGCTTCCGCCGTTCCGATTGGCGCCGGCTCGCCTGATGCTTCCGCCGTTCCGATTCGGCGCCGGGTCGCCCGACGCTTCCGCCGTTCCGATTCGGCGCCGGGTCGCCCGACGCTTCCGCCGTTCCAATTGGCGCCGGGTCGCCCGATGCTTCCGCCGTTCCGATTCGGCGCCGGGTCGCCCGACGCTTCCGCCGTTCCGATCGGCCCACAGCACTAGGTTGCCAGGATCCCCGTCCGTTCACCTCGTCACGCAGCATCTTCCTCCACCGAGGTGCACATCCGCGCCCCATGCAGCTTCGCTCTGGCACAGCTTCTTCCTCCGGCCATCGTTCACGGCACCAGGGTGCACCTCCGCCCCGCGCCACTGTACTCCCTGGTTTCGACCTCTCCACGGCCGCTCCGATGGTGCGCCACTCCGCCCCTTTCGTCTTCGTCCCGTCCCGGCTACCATCCGCCGGCTGTTTCTGGCCGGTATTTACGTCGGTCGGGCCCTTCTTATTCTTCCCGCCCTCCACTCTCGATATGGGAACTCATTACCGCTTATTCCCACGCAACCGTGCTCCTCGTGCGACGCCCTCAAGCATCTGGCGTCTTCATGCTCTGTTCCTCTCACGCCCTCCCAATCGCGCATCACCACGACCGGCTGACCAACTCCCTCGTTCACCGATGCAGCTCTTTCTGCCGGCTTTGGGGGCTTTTTACAACGGGAGATGATTTGCCATAATAATAATAATGATAATGATAATGATAATGATAATAATGATCTTAATAATAATCATAATAATTTTATTTCCTTTATTTATTTTAGAGTAGCCCCAGAGCTAGCAAACCACTGCTAAGTCAGCTCCTCCGCACGCGTCGAAATTATCCCGTAGTAGCGGCAGCCATTCTCTCGGGTCATGAATGGTCCTGCAAGTCAATCCTTGTCTACTCCGACAACCTTGCAGTGGCCAACGCCATCAACAAAGGCCGCTCTAACTCCCCTTCTATCATGCCGTTCACGCATCGTCTCACCCGGCACACCACCAGCACGTTCTGCAAGCAGCCTATGTCCCTAGTAAAAAACTAATCGTTGTCTCCTGTTCTCGTTTTCTGTCCCGGAAATTCAGAAGCTCGTCCCCTCACGCCGACACTCTCCCGACACGGTACCTCTCAATCTAAAAACTACCAATAATCAAACAGCTCGTCGCTCACCTACCCCCTCTTCCTCTCCAAATCCGGTCAAGCCGCCACCCGTTTCAGGTTTCACCACCACCTGCGCCAAATACTTGCGTAATCCGGCATATCTCCAGCCCACTACTGGGGTCATTCGTTCCGTATGGGCGCCGCCACCTCAGCTTTTCGCAACGGCATTCCAGAGCATCTTATCCAAATCATGGGTCGCCGGACCTCGTCAACCTACACCGCCATCCATTCAGACCATAGCGATCTCCAAGCCGCACAAGCTCTCTTAAGTTAAACCAGAGGTTTTTGGGGGTTCACAGCTGCCCGGGCGCCACGAAGAACCTCCAAACCTCCCCACACCGCTTACCACGTCCATGCTTCCAATCCATGTCATCCATCCTCCTACCACGTCGTACCAATCCTTGTCATCCATCCTCCATCATCGTACAACAAATCTCCGCAAACGTATCTCCATCATCGTACAATAAACCTTCTCAAACGTAGCTGATTGTTGTGTGATCCTTGCTCGTGAATCGGAAGCTTATTAAGCGCAGTTTCAGGAGCAGGAGAACACACCAATCACAGCTCTCCGAGCCTCCTACTTAAGCAAACCAAACCCTCCCCCTCAGTCTCTCGATCCTGCATTCGCATTCCCTCCCTCCCGCCCTGTCTGTTTGTGTTCTCTCTCTCTCCTCTCCTTTAGGTCAGGGGGGTTCACAGCTGCCCGGGCGCCACGAAGAACCTCCAAACCTCCCCACACCGCTTACCACGTCCATGCTTCCAATCCATGTCATCCATCCTCCTACCACGTCGTACCAATCCTTGTCATCCATCCTCCATCATCGTACAACAAATCTCCGCAAACGTATCTCCATCATCGTACAATAAACCTTCTCAAACGTAGCTGATTGTTGTGTGATCCTTGCTCGTGAAATAAAAATATTTGTGCTGGATTCTTGTTTGTTAGACTGGTTTATTTGTCAGGGACAATACAAAAAAATAAAGTGACACATTCTAGATGTGCATGTGCTTGCATCAGTACAATGATTCTAGCCGTTGGCTAACACTGGCACCTTTACATTTATTATGTTCATTAATGTGCACCGTCCTCAAATTAAAAAAAAAAAAAGTTACATCAAATTAGACCTGCTTTATATAGCACTTTTTAAAAATGCAACACAAACTTTTTCACAAAATAAAACAAAATGTTTCACAGAATAAAACAAAGCGCTCCACAAAATGTGGAGGTTGACCTTCAAAAATAATCATGCTCCTGCGGTGCTGTGGCAGGATGGCAGGTGCAGAGAGCCGCTAACCTCTCCCTGATGTGATTTCCAGGGGTCTCAGCTCTGTCAGGTGCAACCTGAGCAGGAACTGGGTGGTCCTCAGCAGGTCCAATGTCCTCCATGTCCAGGATGTCATCTGTCGTCAGGCACAGATTGTGCAGGAAGGCACAGCAGGCAACGATATCGGGCGCAAAGGCTGGACTGACCTCCAGGGCCTTAAAAAGCATGGCCCTACATCGTGCTTTCATCATGCCAAAGGCAGGTTCAACTACTGAACGTGCCTTTGAGTGATGGGTGTTAAAGCGTTCCTGCATCCGACCCCGAAGAGGCAGTTTGTATGGAGTGATGAGACTGATAGGTTTTTCCAAACATGGATAGCCACCATCTGCCAGGAGGTAAAAGCCCGCTGGTGGGTAGAGAGCCTTGGTGAATATTGGGCTATTTCTCAGGACCCTGGCATCATGCACAGACCCCGGGTACCCCACAAAAATGTCCAGAAACCTGCCAGTTGCATCACAGATGGCCTGCAGATGTATAGATGGGAATGATTTGTAATTGAAATAGTCGGCACGATGTTGGTTACCTGGTGGTTTTATCCTTATGTGGCATCTATCGATTGCACCAGCAGCACAGTTGAAAACTTCACTTCGGGCAAGCTGGCAGAAACCCACACCGATGTCTGCTAGCATATCTTGGGATGGCAGTGAAATGAGTGTACCCAGTTTGTCCTTAATTTCTGCTGCTATTTTGTGGATTACTCGGTGCACAGTGAACCTGGGAACCCCAAAGGCACGGCACACCACTGAAAGGGAAAGGCCACGTGCCAAGCTGTATAAAAACATGAGGACCTCCAACTCCTGGCCCCAGCCATGCTCCCTGGGACTCTGGATGATCCTCAATAATAAGTTCACTGACTGTCAAGTGAGCCGGAGATCTCTCTTCAGGCAGCTCTCTGGATCATTATAGACCCTGAGAATTGGAACGTTCGGGTTCAGCTGCATGTACATCCCACGTCCCTAGAAAGATACAGGACATACATTTTCATAACTTCATCTCATCAAGTCCCAAATCACCACAGATAACATACACCAGAGTGTCGATTTGAATTAATCCATCACTTGCAAAATACATAACTGCTTCCTACAGTAGTCTATATTTAATTTATTTAGGCAGATTGCTTTCTGTATTGATAATGAATGTTACATAAAAGATGTGGAGTGTTAATAGCACTGTCAACAGGTTATACAGTTGCATGTCGAGAAAACATATATATGTGCCCTTTTTTTACCAATTGCCCCTGTCCTTCAAAAAGTCTGTGCACGCCACTGGCATCTGCTATGTGCAGACTGCTGGGCCAAAAATCCAGCGCCGCACAGAGCCATGCATTGGCTGACCAACAGATGATCTGTGTTGTGCTCCGTTTTTTTTGTTGTTGTTTGCAGGTGGCATGTTTCTGGAGATGCAAAAAAAAAAAGATATCTTTAGTGTACCTTAAGACTGATATTGTTTTATTGTACGTTTTTATTATCTCCATATGTTACCTTTTGCCTTCAATGCAATGCAGTAATGTTTACTCATGAACTACATTTGAAGTTTGCACCCTGCCTCCCCCCATTTTAAGGGGTGGTTTTAAGGGTTGAAAAGCACTTCTTACTCGTGAAAGAACTGACACAAACTACTTACACAGGAACAAACAAATCCGAGTGCGAGGGCCAAAGTCAAGTATTCCCTCTGTCATTTCATGAAGGCCGCTTCTAAATAATGGCCTTAATAAATATTACAGGAGTGACTGATCCAAAACCAAGAGATTAATGGTAATCATTGAGCACTTAGTGCTTTGACTGTGGACTACGAGCACTAGGTGTCCAATTCTTGATCCTCATCTGAAGCTGTGTGTGTGAGAGAGAGAGAGAGTGTGTGTAAGGAGAGAGCCTTCACTTCCATATAAAGACAGGCTCAGTTTGAGGCAAGTCTCTCACATACATCTGTGCTTGTGTGTTTTTATGTCCACTTCCCTGAAATGTTCAACAATCTGTTCCTAGAATACTAAATTGCAATCACAAACACATTGCCAGATCTGACCATAGCATCAAGATTATCAGAGTAGCTGCTTTCCTAGACACTACAGAGAAAGTCTCAATAAGAGAGGATCTATCTGGAACTCAATCAGAAACTGTGCAGGTTCAGAGAAAACAGCACCCCACTCCTTAAAGTACAGTTCATAAGTCAAATCCTCACTTTTAATCAGTATGTTTGTCCTGAGACATACAGTCCAGGGGCCTCATTTATAAACGCTGCATACGCACAAAAGAAGGCGTACGCCACCTTTTAAGCAAAGTTTGGGATTTATAAAAAAGAAACTTGTCGGGAGAATGTGCGCACCTCCACGGCAGCTCTGACCCTGCCGTACGCACAAAATCTGGCGAAACGGGAAACTACGACCCCAACTGTAGAAGGATGAAATCAAAGAAAAGATTGAAAGTGATTCCTTAAATAGGCCTACATAAATAATAAAATGCTACAAATTTCACAACACATAGTAGGCCTATATAAAAGTCATATTTACAAATAGAAGAATTTGTGTTAAATTTATATTGTTGCCCCATGTAATGTGTCTGCGCGCTCACAGACACACAGGCACGTACACGCACGCGCATAGTTTTGTGAAATTAATCAATTTACTAAACAGACCCTGTTCCCAAAATGTAGATCACGAATTGTTTTCATTCTTTTGTTTTTGTTTTTGTTGTTGTTGTTGTTGAAAGAAACATTATGAACATTAGTATAGTCTACAAATGATAATATAATAGCGCGATCTGGCAACAACACCTGTAGCTGTTTAGAAAATTAGGTGATGTGTGGGTATAAAATGGCACTCTCAGTGCGTAAAGACGCACAATGGCTTATTTAGCACTGCTGGAGGACGTAGCGCACGGGAGACTCCGGAGGGAGAGGGTCTTCAGAGACCGGCAAGATCTCTTAGCTCATGATGATGAGTGGCTGATGAGCAGGTTCCGGCTTCCCCGTGCTGTGCTCCTGGATCTCTGCAATTCGGTGGGCCCAGCATTACAGAGAGGCTCCAGAAGGAACCATGCCATGCCAGTACCCTTGCAGGTGCTGACAACGCTGGGGTTTCTGGCTACCGGCACCTTCCAAAGGGAACTGGCTGACAGGTCAGGGATATCACAGCCGACCTTCAGCCGTGTCATGCCAGACGTGTTAGGAGGTATCATTGCTTTGTCACAGCGGTACATAAACTTTCCTTACACGGTGGGTGAACAGGCAAATAAAAAAATGCAATTTGCAGCAGTGTCCGGTTTCCCTAATGTAATCGGTGCTATTGACTGCACTCATGTTGCAATAAGGGCCCCGAGTGAGAATGAACATGTTTTCATTAACAGGAAGCATTATCATTCTTTAAACGTCCAAGTCATATGTGACGCAAAAATGTTGCTCACAAATGTCGTGGCTCGCTGGCCTGGGTCCACCCATGACTCCTTCATTCTTCGGCATAGCAGTGTAGGGCGCAGGCTTGAAGCTGGAGCTGTGCAGGATGGTTGGCTTCTGGGTAAGAATTATTTATGTTTCATGTTATTTATTATTGTAATCTACTGCAGAACCTAACCTATTCCTATTCTCTAACCCTGTAGGAGACAGCGGATATCCCCTTAAGCAGTGGCTGCTCACCCCCTTTAATAATCCACAGAGCGCAGAGGAACACACCTACAACCTGCGCCACAGCCAGACGCGCGCTGTGGTGGAGCGGGCCATAGGGATGTTTAAGGGCAGGTGGCGGTGCCTGGATGCAACAGGAGGGAGCCTGTCTTACACACCTGCAAAGGTGTGCAAGATGGTGAGGGCGTGTGCTGTGCTACACAACATGGCACAAACGGCGAATGTACCACCACCACCACCACCTAACTGTGATGACCCTGATGTCGACCCCCATCCCCACATGTTTGCACCAAATGCTGCTGCTGTGCGCCTGCGTCTGGATGTGATGCAACGATTACATTGACACAAGAGGTAGAGGGAAAACATTTTTTTTATTTATTCACAAGTTGTTTCAGTGTGTCACTGATTTCCGACAGGACACCTTTCATCTCCCGCAACTCCTTGGCCACCTCGTTAATTGCCGTAATTGTGTCTCTTTGAACTTGCAGGACTTCGTCTGTGAGGACACGGCTGCTGCGGGAGGGCGCACGAGGTGCTGTGGTGTCACCAGCGTCAGCGGCCTCACTCTCTCCTGCCACGGGGTTGGCCACGGCTCCTCCGGCCACGGCTCCTCCAGCCACGGCTGCAGCACCACTGACCCAGCTGGAGCACCCTGGGACTAAACAGAAATATTGTTTAACTTAAATACATTTGTGAATCACGTCTCAATGTCCCCCTTTTTTCTTTCAAACGACATAATAAAATTACCTTCATCCGGTGCCTCTGGTTGATTTGGTGCGTCTGTGTCCCCCTCTGCCTCCGTCACCACACCACTCAGCAGGGACTCCCCGATGATCCCCGCCAACTTCTCGTCTGTGGGGGTGGGCGCCGGTGCGCCCGTTCCCCCACCTGTTGCACAGACACTCTGTCTGTGGCGTGCGATGCGTTTCTTTGCATCGACTTTTATGTCTGACCACTTTTTTTAAATTTCTGCCACAGACCGGGCCTCTGAGGCAACTCGATTTACTGCGTCCGCCACACTCTGCCACTCTTGTGCCTTCCTTGCGTTGGTAATGCCAACGCTGTGGCCACCAAACAATACTCTTTTGTGAGTGTCAACCTCGTCAATGAGAACTTCAACTTCACACTGTGTGAAGTTCCTTTTTTTTGATCGTTTTCCGTGCTCCATTTTTCTTTGCTCAATATTTGAATATTCATTGAGGGTGTTCCCATGACCTTATATAGGCACCATGTGGGCGGGGAAAAGCGCTTCCTCACGTGCGCCAACTTTAGAATTGATTGTGATTTACAAGTGGAAACAGGCGTGGGACGTGCGTGCGCACTCATTTATAAATCTGAAAGTTTTTGTGCGCACGTATTTCCTGGGTTTCCTCCGTACGCCACCTATAGTCATCTTTCATACGCACAGTTTTATAAATGAGGCCCCTGACCATGAGGATAGCTCTGAATTTCAGCACATTCACTTTGAAATATATAGATGTGACAGTTGACGGTTCTGTTGCTATGCCTCCAATTGATCATGGACCCTGGCTACTTGGCCAAGGGGATGTCCCTTTGGCCCAATGGTTAGCGCACATGACTCTTACCCGGGAGTCTGGGATTTGAAGTGCCAAACCAAGGTGAGGTCAAACATGGAGTCAAAGTCCTCTGCTAAACAATGGGTTTTTTTTCCACACCTGAAAGTCTGAACCAATTGGTTGGTGTTTTTGCTACATTGTCTACATTTACATTGACTGCCTACCAGGAAAAAGAACCCTAAGGCCACTTATTCAGCAGCTTTTTATTACAGATAACTTCATTGTTTTAGGGCAACATGTAGTGGCTATAGTAACTATGACAGCAGACGGGGTAAAGTGTAGCATCATAAAAGAGAGTGGGGCTAATGGTTGAGAGTTGAGTATACACATGGATCCAGCAATTAGCTGAAGTAGCCTAAAAGTACAAACAATACTATAAGTTTTGTCTTTGTCTTCTTCCACTTAAACCGGCTTGCAGGGCCAGCAGTCCAAGCAGGGTGACTCTCCGCAGACACTTGGTCTAGCTCTTCCAGGAGGATTCCAAGGCATCCCAGGCCAACCAAGTGACATACATTAATTACATTAATTTGCATTGTACTATTTAATGTTCATATGCACTGCTAAATTCATGTTAATATTTTCAGGTTAATTGATTCATGTAATTCTTTGTTTAAATGCTGTATTGTTGATTAATTGTTTGATTTAATGTGGACCCCAGGAAGAATAGTCTTCATATTTATGAGGACTAATGGGGATCCAATAAACAATAAACACTCCACTCAAAATAGTCACTCCAGCATGTTCTGGGTCTTCCCCCGGAGAGGCATGCCCTCCTCAGGGAGGTGTACAGGAGGCATCTGATACAGATGCCCGAACCACCTCAGCAGTGGCTGTACTCTGAGCTCCTCCCGGCTCCTCACCCTATCTCTATGGAAGCGCCCTGCCACCCAGCGGAGCAAACCAATTTCGGGCCATTATATCCAAGATGTACATTGATGCCTCTGGGCGTAGGGCAGCTCCTTCTTTACCACAACAGACCAGTACATTGACAGCATTACTGCTGCCCCTGAAACGATCCGTCTGTCAATCTCACACTCCATCCTTCAAACTTCAACTTTATTGTCCCCAAAGGGAAATTTGCATTGCAAGCAGGTAAAAAACATAAAACATATAGAGCACATTCACACAAGTTAGGTACAACATCAAAATGGTAAGTAGGGTGTTCCACAAATTCACTCATGAACAAGACCCTCCACTGGAGGCAAGAGCTCCCCTCCCACCTGGAGGGGGGAGTCCACCTTTTCCGGTGGAGAACCATCCCATCTCATCCCAGCAGCTCAGTAATTGCTGAAGGTCCTGGCTCGAAGGAGCCAACAGGACAACATCATCTGCAAAAAGCAGAGATGAAATCCTGGGATTCCCAAATCGGACCCCCTCCGGCCCCTGGCTGTGCCTAGAGATCCTGTGCATAAAAATGATTAACAGAACCGGTGAAAAAGGACAGCTCTGCTGGAGTCCAACATGCACTGGGAACAGGTTTGACTCACTGCTGGCAATGCAAATGAGAAGGTAGTGGAAGCTCTTCTTCCGTCCTCTTCCCAGTTTGTCCAAATTTGACGAACCGGGAAGAGGAGCTTCGAGAATCTTCCACTACAAAACAAGCTTGAAATAGAGACTTATTTAATTTTTTTCGGGACAATTTCGCATTTCGGGGCTTCAATACAAGACGGACATCACATACGAGCAGCATGGAGGTTTTTGGAGGTTTTTTGGTGTGTCTTTTTGTTACGAAGACAGTTGGTATCCATTTGCAACTGTTATACAGACATGCACTGCTACGCCGAGCCCCCCTGTAACTCAGAGAAGTCACCGATAACTCTGAAACTTTTCCCAGCCCTTAGTCGACATGAGGGTGGGTGAAATTTGAATTTGGGGTGAACTATCCCTTTAACTACAGCAGCGTTTGTATTGTAAAAGAATGAACAGCATTTAAGACTGAGAGGGAGGAGAAATACTCCTTCCCTGGATCAGACCCCAGAGTGTGTCTGTTTGTGTTGTGCACCTCATGTAATACTGCTCTGGCAAGAAGAGCAACCTGCTGCTATACAGCATTTGAAAAGAATGCATCGGACCTACACCCCTGATACTGAGGAATCAGCTGCTCCTCTTTCTTAAGTCAGACTGTTAGTTACTCCAATGTATGAATATAAGTCTTAGATGTCTATATGTGTCAGCAGCACAGGTGTATTTGGAACATACCTGTCTCTGATTTTGAAACAGGAAGCTTTATTGAAGTGTGTTCAGCTTTAAAAAGAGAGCGGGCTATAACACAATGACAGCATGTTACAGTGTAGTAATGAGCCTGCACTCACTGCTCCCACCCACCCGCCCACCCACAGCTGAAGTCATTGTTTCTATAAAAGCAGAGTGACGCAGCTCTCCTGTGTTTTCACTGGCTGATAGACTGGAACTGATAAAACACAGAGGGAGAGAAGGTGGTAGAGAGACACTCAGGATAAATAGTGCTATGCAGTTCTTGCTCTCTCACACACACACACACTCAGCTAGTCTCCCGTATAAACTCCTGTGATGGATGGTTAGGGACTTGTTGCCAAGTTGGCACCTCCAGTTGTGTTTTTCTTTTCGTCCCCACACAGTCCAGTATTTTCCTTTTCTTATTTAGGAGGGGAGGAAACAAGTGCTTTTAACCTTCACAGTCAGGACAGAGGCAAGGGTTGAGCCTTGCTCTGGTTGGTTATGATTATATACGTACAACATTAAGTATCAACTGTGCAAAATAAATATCTACACAGCTGATTCTTAATGTTTTAAAAGTCAGCACTGGTGACGTCTGAGCTCAGATACCAGCAGCAATGACATCTGGAGACAGGTCGGGCTTCTGGACAATGTGATAAAAATAAATAAACAAAAAAATCAATTTCTTGTTTTCATGATGCCCATAAAATGTAGAATTTTGCAATCCCCAGTGACCTGGGAAAAAGTAATTTAACGGGGAATTGCTGTTTTTTTTTTTTTTTTACAATCTGGACCTTATTTCTACCATAAAATACTATCATTTACTCACCCAGATAACCTTGGTGTCATTATGAGTCTTTCTGACGAAATTAGAACCAGCTGAGAGCCATGTATATCCATATAATGCTAGTTTACAACGGAATGCAGCCTCTAAATAACACATTTTCTACAGCGAAACTCATTAATTTAACCAATGTTTTTTTTTATAGGGTAAGGGTTACGCTAGTGCTGTTTTTATACGGTTAGGGTCAGTGCCGTGCACAGACTTTTTGAAGGGCAGAGGTGATTAGGAAAAAAAAGGGCACATATGGCGCATCCCATGAGGGCACTTTAGCACACGTTTTGGCTTCCAAGAGGGCACTTCAATGCATGTTTTGGCTCCCAAGGGCACTTTTGGGGGGGCGACTGTCTGTCTGGGGTTAACTGTTATCAACATCCAGGGTCTGTAGGTTGACTTACTGACCTCTGACCTGGATGATGTCATCTCTGAGTGCTTTTTGAAGGGCAGGGGCTGAGTGCTTTTTTGAAGGGCAATGGAACAGATGGGTAAGTGAAGGTGATGACGTTGAACTCAAGCGCTCAAGCTAACCTATGAGCTTCACCGGTGTATAGCACACGTGACCACCAAGCAGCAGCGATTAGTTGAAGCAAATGTAAGCAACCGCCTCCCGGAAGCAAACGAATCCCTATGGCTCGTGTTCAGACGCTATATGAAATGTAATGAAATAAGCGGCTGATGCATCAGGCTAGCAAAGAGACCCCCACACACACACACCACTGCTGCTTATTGAAAACCAGAAGCAATCTGAAAATTGCTATAAAATAAGATGTTTGCTCTTCTGTTGGCAATAGGTAAAGGTAAAGGTAAAATTACTTCTCTATGATTGGAGTATAACTGCAGGGAGACTTCCCACTCAATCTGTTCGCTAGACCTCAAGGTCCTTCGTTTTACATTAACCTTTATTTCTTCAGTAGATAATCC
This sequence comes from Decapterus maruadsi, assembly GCA_030347415.2. NCBI lineage: Eukaryota > Metazoa > Chordata > Actinopteri > Carangiformes > Carangidae > Decapterus > Decapterus maruadsi. The sequence continues at coordinate 4,654,535 of CM064906.1, forward strand.
TGGATAGTTTGTGATGATCCAGTTTCCAGCAAAGGAGCCTGCAGCAGCCAGCCCAGCATCATGCCGAGTTGTGAAAACCTCAAGTTTTCACAAGATGGCAGTGTTTGACTTTGCATGGACATGGAACTTCAACAGCTGCTGTGCTGCTGGGCTATTGCTGACTTCACAGGTGCACTTCACTGGATTCATGAATGTTGACAGATTACAGGCTTTTGTTAAAATAGAAATAACCCATAGGACCAGTCACCTTTAGTATCCATTACTTTTAAAACCAGGAGGCGCTGAATAGTTCTTTATTTTTGAAGGACATGGGAAGTAAAGCAATCCATCATCTTTCTTGTTATTTTTGATTTTCTGTAAAGTGAAGCAAAATCAGAATCAAAGTCATCAATACATCTGAGAAGATTCCCAGTTGCCCAGATGGTGTTGTCCAATATGTGTCGCCATCATCCAAAAGCCTCCCTTACTCCTATTCATTATAAAAACAGATGTAAAAGTATTGAAGGGGAGACACTACAGGTCAACAGATATCACCATGAAACTTCCCAAGTTTATCACTTAGATCTACCCTCTACCCTCAATCAGATAACTGTCTGGGCCTTATTTTTTTTGGCCATGTGGAGTCATGATATATGTTGATGTAGAAAACCTGGAAGAAGACACTGGGTCTCAGAGATAAAGACTTTTTATTACTTTCATGTCAACATCCAAAGACAGCAATTGGGAAATCTGGGAAAGTCTGACCAGACATCAGTCTTGTCTCATCAAGATGCGAACTCGGCTTCGAACATTTTCAACCGATAGTTCCAACTTGTTGCAGATTTTCAGGAATCCTGGGTTGCTACCCAGCACCTCTCTTATTCTCCTCTTCGGGACGTATCCGCTCTCGATGTCGTCTTGGAAAAGAAGTCTGAGCATGGCGAGAAACTCCGGCGTAAATCCCAGGACTCTTCGTCGACCCTGAAGATGTGAAAATGTAAAACTTTAATACACGCTATGTGTCTATTAAGAGAATTCACGTACCAATCATCTTCCGGCATTTCTACTTACACGACCTCTCCGGCCCCCTCAGTGGAATGGCACTCGAGCTTGGACGGCTTTCGGAGAACTCGGAGGACCGCCTTTATGCTCCGGATACCTGGAACTTTCTTGACTTGGCAGTAGTAGATCCCGGTGTCTAAGGGAGTCAGCAGCGCTATATTGATGGAGGCATCTCCTCTCCCGGGGTCGCCTTCCTGGAAGTAGGCTCTTCCCTTCAGGTCTCTGTGGTAGTCGCCGTAGATGTGCCCGGCGGTGTACATCAGCACTTCATCTTTTTCCATTGGGCTGCGTACCGACTTGACCGTCCATTCGATTTCCAGATATCTTTTGTATTAGCCTACAAGTTTTGTCAAATTTTATGTAAATTAGGCAATATGCACTGATACACTTCCAGAACCGAAATCGGAAACATGGATAAAGCCACTTTCAAAATTCTTGTTTTATTTTGTTGACATAGAGTCAGAAGTTTTTACAGAGGAGGATTTTGGATATCTCTTTTTATCACTTTGTAAAGGAGAAAATACTGTCACCAGCCCTAAAAAAATCCAATTTCGCCATGTTTTTAGGAATAAAATCTTGTATAAATCAGGCTTTGAATGATATATCAACAATCCCCTCTGTAAAAACCTTCGAGATTTCGGGTTCAGAGTTTGAGGAAAAACTAATTTTGAGAAAACGGCCTTTAAAGACTTGTACTGTCAAATTCCACTGATTGTTAATGTTAATCATACTTTTACAATTGGTTGCGGATACGGAGGAGAAGACAATTTTTGGAGCCTAAATCATTGTTCAGGAGAGAGAGCTTTACAATAATACCTGACATGACATGGGTCAGACAACAAGCGTAGGACAATGTCACAGTAGCTGTTAACTTTTGGCAAATTTAGGAGAACTCTATTGACAAAAGAGACAAAATGAAGTAAAATAACCACCTTAATGTGGATTTTCTACCATTTCTTTTGACTTTTCTGAAAGAATACACGTTAAGGAGGAAAAATAGCTCAAAATCTCAAATCAGTGCATGAAAAGAACTGAAATGTCTCGCCTTAATTTCTAAACTTATAGCCTACATTTGAAGAAATGTGAGCTAATAATTAAAAGTAGCCTATACAATAACAAATAATTGGCAAAGAATAGAGCATACTCTAGCATAGCTTCTCTATAAGGAAGTTGAAGTTTTAAGTTGAAAGTTTCCTCTAATGCTGGCTATACACAGCATCTTATGGCTAGTTGACGCATGAGCTCTGTTCATAATGATCAGGCATCATGTTATATTACACATATTTAATATCTGACTCCCTAGACTCCCTTGTACCATCTTGTATCTGTTACATGAATAAATGAATTCAGTATCTGAAGTGTCAACAGATCTCTCATTAACTGTTGCTCTCCACCTGTGTGCACATGTGTCAGACAGGAGACAGGCTGTGAAGCTGGACAGTTGGCTACAAGCTGAGCTGTGTTTTCCCTTTCAAAATAAAAGCACACTTCTTAATGGAAAAAGTGACGTTGCCATATCCATGATGTGCTCGCTGCTGGGAGATTCAAATAAATCAATAACATTCTCAGTTACATAGACACTGTCTTGAGTACATTGTTTATTTCCACTGTAGCTCTTTGGTGCCCGTATCACATGCGCAGCTTCAACTGCAGTGAGAACAGCTGGTGTCATTTCTAAATTTAGAAACCTTAAGAGCTTGGAATAGATTTTTTTTAAATGTCTGCACAGGGAATACCCAGGCACATTTAATTCCTACCCCACCCAACTGGTTGCAGTCGGCATTGTGCACTGATTTAGTCCTGTAAACGTTCATTAACCAGCAGAGAGAATTAATGGAATTCTTCCCTTGATGACCCCCCCACCCCCTTCATATCAGCTCTTAACAGGCTGTTCTCATATGACACTGTAAAACTGTTTAACACTAGAACCGCCAACATTCCATGTCCTAGAACATGTGAAAAATAAATGGACTGCATTTATGTATATATATTATAAACCAAGAAAAAAAACACTTTATGGTAATACTTGACATTTTATACACACACATTTTACAAAAAATAACAAAAGTGGTTGCTAGGCAACCAATATAGATCTTTATTTTCCTATTTTCGAACAGTGTGTGTATGTAAAAATTTTCAAAATTGTTTCAAATTTTTGAATTCATGTCCATTTCTCATGAGAGCAAGGGATTGTCATTGTTATGTTCAATGTTTATGAGTAATATTAGTTTTTTATCTGTTTGACCTGTTTTAACTGTTTGACAACTTTCTAGTATCTGAACTCGTGTTGTGTTGTGGGATGAGGTCAAAATGACTAACTAACTAAATAACTAACTATAACTAACTAACTGGCAAACTGAGTGACTAAATGGAAATCATATAGCCCAGATTGCAATGATTGGAAAATCAATTTTATACATTTTTATATATTCGAACAGTAGAAAAATAAAGAGTCATCTATATTGGTTGCCTAGCAACAACTATTGTTATTTTTGGTAAAGTATGTGTGTGTATATGAATGTCAAGTATTACCATAAAGTGTTTTGAACTGTGTGTCTGGCTGGGTTTATAATAATTATTTATATAAATGCAGTCCATTTAGCATTTTTGCATTAGAATGAATGGAGGTCAAAATGACCTCTTGGCGGTTCTAGGTAAAACCACTCTTTTTTTCGCTCTCTTTTATATCAGAATCACGAAAACGCATAAGATGATGTAGAACACACTTTTAGGAAAAGTCACCAACTGGGAGACCTAGGGTTTTTACGCAAACAGAGTTACGTGTATTTTAAGAAGCGAGAGAGGTCAAAATGACCTCACGGCGGTTCTAGTGTTAACATAATAGTCCTGCATGTGAATAAGTATTATAATACCAAGAAAAAAAAGGTAAGTGCCATTTTTGCTTTTACACAGACAAATACAACTCTGCAGGGGCTCCATGACCTCCAGGGTCACACTGACACCTGGCTAATTACTGGATACCAGTAATGGGTATAATGACCGGCACTGCTTTTCCCGTTATAACACTGTTACCGTTATGGTAACAGCTCAGATATTTGTATATGCTGCATTTTATTTGACGTTGATTTATATTCAAGAAAGTGAAGGTAAAGAATACAGTTGTTATTGATTATTTGTGGTGTTTTTAGAGATAAAAATCAATAATTAGTTTAAAAAAAGACACTTTCAGTGATTTTTTTTTTCAGGTGACCCCATTTGAATTCCAGGCGACCACAAGTGGGGTCTCAACCCCAAGGTTGAAAAACACTGAGCTACTCTTTAAAAGTAACATGCCCAACACTGCTGGATAGATGAAGCAAAGCCTGTCATGGATAGATAGATAGATAGATAGATAGATAGACAGACAGACAGACAGACAGACAGACAGGGCCGTTGTATATGGGAGGAAGGTGATGATAACTCTAGGGGCCCAGCGCCCAGTAGGGCCCACAAAAAAACCCAGTAGTCTAATCTTTGTATGGCTGAATTATTCTGCATAAGACCCTGACCAATACTCAGTAATGCTGCATTAGTATCAAAACAAAGTAGGCTAATAAAAAAATATAATACATATGTAGTCTAAGAAAAAGTGGAAAAGCCAGGGGCCCAAGTATTCTTTCAGGGGCTATTCACCATCTTGTTACAGTGAGATCTCACTTGTTACACTGGAAACGTCAGACAGCGGGCTTTTACTTTGAAAGGGCAGACAGAGGCGCTGTGTTGCCGGTAGCTTGTCAGTGTGGAGCTCGGTGAGGAGTGGGAGAGTCAGTCCTCCCGCACTCCACAGTGCAGCGAGTGCAGCAGCCGCGGCGGTCGCCTCTCACTCTTCCCCCGCTCTCAGTGGAACCAACCCCCGCTCTGATGCCGATGCGCCCTGCCGCCGTCTCACCCGGTTCCCTCACACCTCCGCCCGGCTTTCGCGTCAACATCAGCGCGCCCCTGATAACGCACTCTGGACTTCATCATTAAGAACAACCAAGTTAGTACTTCACCCCTCCGTTTCTGAATGACGGGCGGTCGGTTCGACTTTGACGATGGGGGCACCTACTGCGGAGGCTGGGAGGAGGGCAAAGCCCACGGGCACGGCGTGTGCACGGGACCCAAGGGTCAGGGCGAGTACTCCGGCTCCTGGTCCAACGGCTTCGAGGTGGTCGGCGTCTACACCTGGCCCAGCGGGAACGTGTACCAGGGCTACTGGGCGCAGGGGAAGCGCCACGGACTCGGCGTGGAGAACAAGGGGAGGTGGATTTACAGGGGAGAGTGGACACACGGGTACAAGGGTCGCTACGGAGTCCGGCAGAGCCTGAACACGCCGGCCAGGTACGAGGGCACCTGGAGTAACGGACTGCAGGATGGCTACGGCGTGGAGACGTACGGTGACGGAGGTGAGAGGGGGACACCATGGGGGACACCGTGGGGGCTGGGGACAAGAGCATATACGTTCTTAAGACTTAAGTGTTTATTTTTATAAACTACAGTGTGGAGAAGGCATTGTGCGCGTGCTCTTTGATCACAAGCACGCGCGTGCTAATATACAGTATCTCAGTCAACACTAACAAGTTGTCAGACTGACTGACTGAAGCTGGGGCTGCATGTAAACAGAGCCGAGCCGCCTGGAAACACCTGTTGTGGAACCTAAGTTTGACTGAAATTAAATTTAGATCACATTCTGACCTGATCCAACACACAGCAACACAACTGACCTGATCCAACACAACACACAGCAACACAACTGACCTGATCCAACACAACACACAGCAACACAACTGACCTGATCCAACACACAGCAACACAACTGACCTGATCCAACACAACACACAGCAACACAACTGACCTGATCCAACACAGAGCAACGCAACTGACCTGATCCAACACAACACAGAGCAACGCAACTGACCTGATCCAACACAGAGCAACACAACTGACCTGATCCAACACAACACAGAGCAACACAACTGACCTGATCCAACACAGAGCAACGCAACTGACCTGATCCAACACAGAGCAACACAACTGACCTGATCCAACACAACACAGAGCAACACAACTGACCTGATCCAACACAACACAGAGCAACACAACTGACCTGATCCAACACAACACAGAGCAACGCAACTGACCTGATCCTACACAGAGCAACGCAACTGACCTGATCCTACACAGAGCAACGCAACTGACCTGATCCTACACAGAGCAACGCAACTGACCTGATCCAACACAGAGCAACACAACTGACCTGATCCAACACAGAGCAACACAACTGACCTGATCCAACACAGACCAACACGACTGACCTGATCCAACACAACACAACACAACACACAGCAACACAACTGACCCAACACGCAGCAACACAACTGACCTGATCCAACTCACAGCAACACAACTGACTCTCTCACAGCTCTTAGTTGACATGCGCTTGAGTAGATAATGAGTGAAATTTGAATTTTGGGTGAACTATCCCTTTAAAGGCAACACTGACTGAAACTGAGCTGTCTGTTTTCAGACATGTCCAGTTAATAATCTCATACAATCTGGCGTGTTGATAAAACGCAAACTGAAGACAGGCAGTGCATTGTGGGAGATTTTGAAGTCACTATAAAGTATGCAGTGGTTGAGCCTCTGTATTTAGACAGCTCTACAACAGCTCTACAACAGCAAACACAGCGCACAGTGGAATAAACCGCGACTGGATGGTTGTGGAAATGAGCTTGATGAGACAGAATGCTAATGAGACGGTGGTCAGTTTCCACTGGGTGTGATATGTGCTGGTTTAGTTCCAGTCATGTTCTGTGGATGACTCAGTGCTGTGCATCTAATCCACCTTACTTGTGTTACTGTTGTTCAGCAGGTTGCATCGGTGGTCTGAACATTGTGTTTCAGCTTGTATCCGTAGTGAAAACCAAATCGGTAAATCAAATTGATCAACTAAGAATGGCCTTGAGCTCTGTCATCAAATATGAAACAATATGAGACCTTTAAAGTGAAAGTCAAACAATCATCATTCATCTTCCTTCCAGATATATTCAATCAAATTATGAATCCATAATTATAGCATTATGCCAAAAAAGAAGTAGGCTGTAGCTATGACCTGTTTACCCTTTAATTCCATTCATGAATTCTTGTATATTCTACTACTATAAAACAATGTTTCAAAAAACAATTCAAAATTTAGATGCCATTTGATTTTGTCTTTCAATAAAGCAAACCATAATCCATCAACCTTTAAAGGGGTAGTTAAGCATTTTTGGCATAATCCATGATGTCATAGCAGTAGGTTCGATACCTTTATTTGTCGGTGCAAGCTATTTTTAGAATGGCAGAGCAGAGCGGCGAGCTGCTCAGAGATACACTACAGAGGCTCATGGGATTTCTTGGTTTCCCTCATCAAACTCATCAAATACACAATCCAACAACTCCACAACGCTCTGGTGGACAAGTTGTGACCTGCACATTCACCACGCTATGAGATAATAACACAACGTTACCAGGCAGAGTTGTTCTAGAGGTAAATTCATGCAAAACCGATGAAGTGCGTTGCCTTCAGGGACAGTTTTTCAGCAAGCAGTCTCTATATTTACCTCTAAAACAACTCTGTGTGGTAACGTTCTGTTATTATCTCATAGCGTGGTGAATGTGCAGGTCACAACTTGTCCACCAGAGTGTTTTGGAGTTGTTGGATTGTGTATTTGATGAGTTTGATGAGGGAAACCAAGAAATCCCATAAGCCTCCATAGCTTAGAACCGAGCAGCTTGTGGCTTTGCTCTGCCGTTCTAAAAATAGCTTGCACTGACAATTAAAGGTAACAAACCTACTGTTATGATATAGGGATTATGGCAATGCGCCAATTTGCCAAAAAATGTTGAACTATCCCTTTAAAAAAAAAGCATATTGCTGACAGGTATAGGAATCCCCTAAACGAATAGAAATGAATAAGTGATTAACTCACTAGATGCAGACTAAGTTGTGCAGCAAAACATGTAATTCGACCCTGTTTGTAACTTTCAAGTAAATTGTTTTGATTTATTTTTGAATTGTGTAATGTTTTTTGCTTTGTTTGTTATCTTCCAGCAATCTGTTTCACATCTTCACCCTGGCATCAGAAGCACACATACTTTTTAGTGTAGTATGAACGCGTGGTTAAAATTAAGTTCCCCTCTTAGTTTGTGAATGAAGTCATTATTAGATGAGTAAAGTAAGTTATCGTTTTATAAGAAGTCATTGTACAATATTACAAACATTCAATCAAGCTACTACAGGTTTGCATGTTCACTAAATAGTCTATATACAACAGGTTGGCGGAACATGATGATGCAGACATGTGCATATACGTACAATTTGAGGATTCCTGAGGATTTCTTGTTATTTGTTTTGTTTTATACATTTGGCCCCAGGAGTTTTAATTGGTGCGTACACATCAGGGGTCTCCAGGATGGTCACAACCCAAAGGTTCAGAGAATAATCTGTATAAACCGTGGCTGTGTGGTTCAAACAGAAAGCAGCACAACTTCACTCTGTAAATTTGCTTCAAATGCAACTAAACGAAGGAAAAATTAGAGTGACAGGGAGCGACTGTATCATACACAATATAGCCAACGGTACGTTATGTGTGCTGACGTTAGCAAGCCAGCAGCGGGATATTTAATCATGTGGACAGGCTACATGAATAAAAACAACGACTTGTGCTTGAGCCAATCGCTGCCTGACTGGAAGCTGTCACCGCAGTAATGGCGGCTGCTCGACTAACGGTTATTTCGCAGAATTCTTGTATATTCTACTATAAAACAATGTTTCATAGCAAGTCATTTCCAGAAATTTAGTGCCATTTTAAAATATTTGTCTTTCAATAATAGTCAACGAAAAATCAAACAGTGCTGATAACAGAAAATATATTTAAGTACAGCACTTCAGTAAACATACTACTCTGTCCAGCTTTGCTCATGTATGTTCTGGTATGGGTCAGGGTTAGGATTATGTTCTAACCCTAACCCTCTCGTATGGACAATTCCACTTCTCACTCAAAGTCACAACTCAACTTCCAGGTATGGGCACAAAAATTGCATGTTCCCTGGGTCCTTTTGGGGAAAAGCGGGGAACATAGGACCTTTTTTAGAAAAAGGGTTTGTTTCAACCAAAAACGTAATAACGGCCAATAACGTAATAACTGCCAATAATGTAATAATTTTGGCCATTTCAAATGTAATAAAGCCAATAGTGTAATAATGTGCCAATAATGTCATAAAACTTCTGAGCCAATAACGTAATAACTTTTTGCCGATAATGTAATAAGGCATTACATTATTGGCTGGTTATTACGTTATTGGCCTGGTCCTTTCAAAATGTAATAACTGGTGCCGATAATGTAATGCCTTATTACATTATCGGCAAAAAGGACGTTATTGGCTCAAAAGTTTTATTACATTATTGGCACATTATTACACTATTGGCTTTATTACATTTGAAATGGCCAAAATTATTACGTTATTGGCAGTTATTACGTTATTGGCCGTTATTACGTTTTTGGTAACAGGGTTCCATGTTCCCCGGTCCCATACAAAGTGGTGAACATTGGACCCGATGAACATAAGGATGACCCCGTTATTTTTATGTTATGTGCCAACATAACAACTTCCACTTTCTGGAAGTGTCTGATTACTGGAGCAACAACCAACACTGACTTCTTACTTTGATTCTGTGTTTTTTTGATTCTGTGTTCTTCCTCAGCCTTTGGAAGCAAGGAGCTGTGCTCTGAGATTAGACCCCTCTGAAGGCTCTGTGGAGCTACTTTTACCCACTACTGGTTACATGAAACCATGTCTGCCTCCCAGCTGGGGGGCCTCTCTCCCTCCCCTCTATCTTTAGCCCTGGCCCGCACCTTGATGTGGCAAAAATTAATCCACCTCACTTTGTCGAATTGTTCTTAGCTTGTTTTTAGATTGGACTTTGTCTGACTGCAGCCATCACTGCTTCATCCGGTCATTTAAAACAACTGTGCTCACTAGTGAATGACGCCTGCAGACCTTTAATCATTTTTTGACGTGTCTGCAATTTTTATTACAAAGTAAGCACAAATTCAAATTAACACTGATGTGTTATGCGTTGGTTCATTTAATTTCACTAATTATGTTTCATTTGTCAGATTTCTTATATTTCATCGGTTGCAGAATAATAAGAACATCATAAAGAATGGTTCTTATCAATGCTGCTTATCAATACCTGGAAATCTAATGTTGCATGATTAGTTTGATTATTAGATTTGCAATGTAATGTGTTACATGGAGCACAGTGAGTTACATCATACAGTACCTGTGTCCACTCATATGTATAGCATTGGACGATTTCATTATAGTGTTTAAGGAATTACAGAAGGCTTAACGTGGGGTGGGGGGCTAATTTCCTGCATTCTATAATTGTGAATTTACCCCCAGGGCCATTGTGTAGGGGAGAAAGGTGATGATAATTCAAGGGGCCCATGCGCCCATAGGGCCCACAAAAAAACCCCAGTATAATCTTTGTATGACTGAATTATTCTGCATAAGACCCTGATTAATACTCACAGTAATGCTGCATTAGCATCAAAATAAAGTAGGCTAAATAAAAAATGATAATACATCCGTGATCTAAGAAAAAAAGTGGAAAAGTCAGGGGCCCATTTTGGTATTCTTTCAGGGGCCCCAGAATTCCTAGCTACGGCCCTGTTTACCATTATTTGTTGGAACAATATGTTTAAACGTGACACAAAGTATTCCACTGTGTCTTATTGTGTCCCTGCTGTGCTGCTGTTGTTGAAACGTTCCCCTTTCATGGAGTTATTATTTTATATTATGCTAAACAATGAATCCCATGTAAGCCAGATTCAGTGAACCTGGACTTCCCTGAGTGAGCCACTTGAGTGGAAGATTCATGGCTAGTAAACCTGCCAGCAGCCACTGTGTGACTATATTTACTGAAGACTCTGCTAAGTGAACTCTGCTAAGTGAATGAATCTGATCCAGAGCGCTGATTTTGACTACACGTAAAGCAAATTTCACAAGTTTTGGCTTTTATGCTTTTACTTTGAAAGAACCACCAAGTATTTGAGAAACTTTGTGAAGTTTGGGATTCCTCTTCCAGAGTTGGTCCAGTGTCTTCGCTTTAGAGGAGGGCTTATTCCACATAGCAAGATAGCTGCCTGGAGTTATGTTTGGCCCCCCAGCAGACTTCCCACTGTCTCAAGTTTCGTCTTTTAAAATAGCACATTCTCACATTCTCCAGCTGAAGCCGTCAGGGCAGGAGTGTGAACCCTCCTAACCAGGCCACCGAGCCGTTTTATCACCCAGTGATGCTCAGAGGTGGAGGTTTCAGAACCAGAGGGTGAGGGTGAACCAGTGATGTTGATAGGTTTTCAGTGTAGTGAGTCCCCGGGACCCACAGGTGATTTGGGTGGGTCCCCAATAGGGTTGTCATGATACCAGAATTCCCATGATTCTCGATACTTATTCGATACCACAATTAAAAAAAAACAAAACAGCTATTAATTAGCGGCTTTGCAATTGATGAATCACATTTTTAATCACAAACAGTAACATGGATTTTAGTATAAAATTCAATAATGAATGAATATACATAAGCAACAAAACATTGTTTATTTTTTTTCAAGGTGGTATTAACCAAGACCAACAGACTAGGGATGTAAATTATCGATTAATTCATTAATCGTTAGTTGATGGACCTCATCGATCGATTAACTATTTACTGATAAGTAGCGATTTTCCTGAGAACCTAAATTTAAGATTAAAGTTTAAGCTCAACTTTCCTTATACAGGACTCTCTAGTATTTGTTAGTTTATTTTTAGAGCACAGCACAATGAAAAATGTTTAAGTAACACGTTATCTAACCTTTAAATAATGTTGAGGGTCCAATGTGACCCATTTTTACATTTAGGAACAGTGAAAACCCCCTAAACAGTGGATAAGTCGATTAATCGCTATAAATGACGACCACTGGTTGACCAAGAAAATCTTTAAAGTTTACTAGAAACAACCTCATTTAGGATATTTTTGGGTCCTCGAGGACCACTGCCTTGCATGTTTTAGAAGTTTCCTGCTACAACACACCTGATTCAAATGATCAGCTCGTCAATTGTAACCAAGTGTCCTGATTCAAATGTGGCGAAGGGATATAGTCATTTGAATCAGTTTACTAGAAACAACCTCATGGAATTATGATGCCATTTTGAGACAAACTGTTTGTAAAAACTTACTGGCTATATAAATAAAATTGCCTTGCCTTGCCTTGGCTAATTGTGATTTGTGGTTGTCACTGTTTAACCACACTACAAAAACAATAATGCTGATCCACCAAACACATATTTCTTATAAAATGTGATGGATCAATCAGGGTGTAATATACTATCACAGTGTTAGAGGCTGTTTGGAGTCTCATAAACATGTCTCTAGTCCTAATAAATGAGGTTCAGTAAAACAGGACTTTACAGTCTTTTAGGGCTGTCAAAACGAACTTCGCTATTCGAATACAATTCGAATTTTAAAAAAAAGGAGAACATTCGAGTGCGGAAACTAACGTTCGAACTTTTTTTTTTTTTTTTTTTTTAGCAAATTTTATAGACCATTTCTATGTTTGTAAACAATGATGACGTATATAAAGTTGGAAAGGACCATATTCGGGGTCTAGATATTGTAACCTACATGTGCAAATCATGATGATACCAAACAACCAAGTCAGAGCTTTTATTTCTCTTTCTCACAGACAAACTGACCTTTGTAGAAACTGGCTACTAGCCAAACAGTTACAGCCTGGCTCTTGCCTTTAGGCCTAGTTTAAATCACAGCTGAGTTCTTTATAGTTCCTTCGGTTGTCAATTTCCACCGGGTCCGTCAGAGCGGTGGTCAACCAATCAACATTTCACCGGTCTCGATTCTCTCTTTTTTCTCTCCTTTCGTCAGCTCCAAACTCACTGTTCTGCACTACAAAAAAATGAAATTCACCCTCTAATGTGGGCTCATCATCACAGATTAGGGTCGTGCTGCCAGCCAAAGCAGCATGTTTTCATTTCTATTATTTAGTTTATTTACTTTATCCATGTGTTAATGTGAAAATCCCCTGGTCTTTTCAAAGAGTTGTCTTTTTGAGACTTAAAATAGCAGTGTGTGTGTATTTGAATGATTTAACATCAGCTTCTTCATTAAACATCATTGCAATATTTCTGGCATTATGTCTTACCTATTTATATAAGTTTTGTATTGATTTGCTTGTTTTTTTTGGTTATTTGGTTGTCTCATAAACAATAATAAGATCTCTAGATATAATTAAAAAACAAAAAAAACATTAAAATAAATGATTCGTTTCAACATAAGAAGTTAAAACAGGTTTGACTTGACAGCCCTACAGTCTTTATAGTGATTTTACTGAAGATGCACATTTTTACCTCAAAAAGTCAGCAGAAACCTAACCCCCTCTCTGTTTATGTATCTCGCTATGACTTTCCTCAACCTTTCTCTGTGAGTGGTTGTAAGGAAACACACTTGACACCACATCAGCGGTTGTCTTGAATTTATGTGACTGGTGATTTTGTTGATGAATACGTTGCGGTTATGAAACCTCCTCCAGTCCATACGTCGAAGTGTCCTCTTCAATGTCTGTTAAATGTGTGAATGGTTAGACATAATGCACAATATGCATGTAGATGGAAACACTGTATGAATGTGTGTGTCAAAGGGTGAATGTGACGAGTAGTGTAAAGCGCTTGGTCTGGTCCTAGTGACTAGAAAAGAAGAAGAAAGAAAAAGAAAATACAAGTCCATTCGCCATTTTGGGTGAGAGATACTGTAGGGCCAATGTGCCACCATCAGATGTTTTCCTTGTCTGTTTTTGCCGTCATGTATATCAACTAGATTTGTACAGTCTAACCTTAACATGGCGACATAACCAAAAACCAAGATTTTGATTTTCCTCCTTTTTGCAGAATAAAAATTGGGCCAATAGAAACCATGGATGAATAAACAGCAAAGAGATTTCTTAAGACAGACACATACAGTGACTGCACTCATCACACTGATGTGACTTAAAGCGATAGTTCAACATTTTGGCCCATTATGGCCCATTTCCATAATCCCTGTCATAGCAGTAGGTTTATTTCCTTTATTTATTTGGTAAATTCATGTAAAACTGCTGATGCGTGTTGCCTTCAGGGACAGTTTTTCAGCAAGCAGTCTCTGTATTGACCTCGAAAACAACTCTGTCTTGTAATGTTCAGTTATTATCTCATAGCGTGGTGAATGTGCAGGTCACAACTTGTCCACCAGAGCGTTGTGGAGTTGTTGGATTGTGTATTTGATGAGTTTGATGAGGGAAACTCCCACGGGCCTCCGTAGCGTAACTCAGCTCACGGCTCTGCTCCGCCGTTCTAAAAATAGCTTGCACCGACAAAAAAGGTAACAAGCCTACTGCTATGACTGGATGGATTATGGCAATGGGCCAATTTGCCAAAATGATGAACTATCCCTTTAAAGCATCAAAGGGTTAAATTGTATATTAATGACGTGCTTTATAGGATATCAAAATATCAATATATGTGCTGTATATTGTGGCAGAGTGCAGTATTATTTATTTAGGTTGTCAGAGGAAACACTGACCACAAAGTTCTGTACGTGGCACATTGACACGTCATTAGGTCATAACATTAACATTGAAACCTCTGTTTTAGTGACATACACAAGATGATTGACAGTAGAGACGGAGGACACTGTGTCTTATCTACCTGAATGATTTGATTTTTATTTGTGGCAGTGACGATTTGTCATGTTGCCTAATATGCACAATCAGGTCGTATAGGCCATGTTATGGAAGCTGAGAAAGGCCATTCTTACAAATGTAAGCTTTTTTTCTCAACACATCCAAGAATTTGTCTGTATCAGGCAGAATTCACACTCTATTTTTTCCATGCAATAATATCTTCCCTTGGGATAACAGTGTATGTTAACTTGAGAGTATTTAAGAAAATGAGAAAGAGTATTTAAAGGGATACGCCAACATTTTTTTTTTCGAGTCTTGCCTCACTCCAGAGTCCATGACCAGCAGATAGACACCATCCTTTCGACTGTGTGTGCAGTAACAAGGGAGGTAGAGCCGTATCACTGTAATTAGCTTAGCTCAAACACTGGAAGTGTATGGGTAGTGTTAGCCTGCCTCCTCCCCAAGCCGAAAGCAGCAGTCAGAAGCTGATTTCATTTTAGCTCTAAACTCTGTAAATATATCACTTCATCAACATTTTTTTGGGCGAGAAAGTAGCCGGTTAGATCAGCAGTGTGTCGTTAATTTGTCTAAATACCAGAAGTGCTTTTACTTTGAAATAGAAAGCTAACCTACCCTCGCTGTAGCTAGCTTGAACCAAAATAAACCGCCTTTGCTTGAACCCTCCATTTTGACCGATCTCATCCCGTTACCGACATTTGACCGCTCAAGATGCCTTACGGAGAGTTTTGTCAGCTCTGAGACTACGATCGGTCCGTTTAGAGTTGCTGAAGAGTGTCTCTGATGACTTTAGGTGGAGGCAGGCTAACACTACCCATACACTTCCAGTGTTTGAGCTAAGATAATTACCAGCGATACGGCTCTATCTCCCTCGTTACTGCACACACAGTCGAAATGATTGTGTCTATCTGCTGGTCATGGACTTGGGAGTGAGGCAAGACACACACACACAAAAAAAGTTGGCGTATCCCTTTAAGAGACCTTGTTGCCCAGCTGGAGTCCACACTCAACTTCAAGTAATATTTCTCATTTTATCAAGAAAAACCGAGCTGTAATTTAATAAAGACTTTGTAGGAGTGTTGCAATATTTTAACATGGGCTCATCTCTGCCTTTGACTTCTACTTAAGTCCTTGGTACTCTTGGAGATGGTGGGGGTGCACATCAGTGAGACAGCCTGACTGAGGAACAGCTGATTAGCACTGATGGCGCTGAGTGGTGATTGGCTGCTGTGTGGTTGGGAGAGACGGTTTAAGGGTGAAGTGATTAAATGTTAAGGGAAATGTAGCTTCTTAAAACTAAATTGATTGGGTAATAGCAGGGGAAAATTAGATGTAATTAATCTGTAGAAGCAGCTCTGAGTATGTAAGAAATGTGATCATGTTGATGACTGCCAAACCTTTCATCACAGGTTAATCCACTGCAGCCGTGATTTGATCAGAATGAAATAAGGAGAATCAGGACAGTGATTCAGGACTAAGACATGCTGCTGTCATGCAGGCAAGTTTAAAGAGGCTGTTTTGTCTTAAATGTGTTTAATGTACTGTAGTGTCTGCCTTTGAGGATACATTTAGACTGAAGAGCAGTTGACTGCAGAGCAGACAGCCCAACCAGCTGAGGACAAAGCTGTGTCCACGAAGTCAATGTAAACCCATGAAGCTTGGTCCATTTACAGCAATGTAATTACAAAGTTGCATTTCAGTTTTCAGTTGTTTTCAATTCATGTGTGAAATTGAGTAGAGTACAGTGAAAGAGTGAAGTAGAGTTAAGTAGTAGAGTACAGTACAGTAGAGTAGAGTGAAGTAGAGTACCGTATAGAGTTAAAGGATAATTACTGTTTTTTACAATCTAACCTTTAACCTTATTTCTAGCATAAAATACAATCACCCAGATAACTTTGGTGTCATTACTGGTCAGAGGTCAGTAGGTCAACCTATAGACCCCGGATGTTGATCACAGCTAACCCCGGACTCGAAGGGGAATAGCAAAGTGTATCATAACTAAATATTGGTGAAATGAATAAGTTTTGCTGTGGATAATGTGTTATTTAGAGGCTGCATTCTGCTGCCCTGTGTTCTTGCATTATTATACAGATATACGCGGCTCTCAGCTGGAGCTAATTTCGTCAGAACGACTGGTGAGGAAATGATCGTATTTTATCCTAGAAATAAGGTCCAGATTGTAAAAAAACGCTAATTATCCGTTAAGTAGAGTTAATTAGAGTACAGTAGAGTGAAGTAAAGTTCAATAGAGTTGAGTGAAGTAGAGTACAGTAGAGTACACATTTGATACTGACAACACAACACAATCCCACAATGACATCAATACAAATAGAAATGGTTTGTCTACATTGTGGCTTTTGATTTCTACTGGTTGACATCATCAACACAACACCACATAGAGGTATCACACACACACACACACACACACACACACTCAGTCATTCACTTAGTGACACAGATGATGGTGTGGCAGTGGCACACACACACAGACTGACTTACACCCACTAACCTCGCTGTGTCTGAGTGTGTGTGTTTGTGTGAGAGAGAGAGAGCAGCACAGGGCATTTACTAGATGCTTTGAAAACAAGACGTTATCTCAACCATCATTAAAACCTTCCTTCATCCTCACACACTTCATTTCACAGTAAGAGCCGGTTCACACCAGTGTTCACACCTGTATTCACTTTTAACAACTTCTTACGACGCATCTCCATTGACCACCTGCGATCAGATCTCACTTCCTGCTTAATACGCATACAAACAGGTGTTTGTCATTTTAAACCAATCAACAGACACGTTTTTATCTGAGCTATTTCTGACATAATGAGAGCTGTTTCCATCACAACGGTTTGCATATTTAAAGGGATAGTTCACCCAAAATTCAAATTTCACTCATCTACTCACCCTCATGTCGACTAAGAGCTGTGAGAATTTTCAGAGTCCTCCGTTCCTTCTCTGAGTTACGGGGGGGTCCACGCAGCAGTATTTGTCCATAATGGTTGTCAATGGACACCAACTTTCTTTGTCCAAAAAGACACACCAAAAAACATCCAAATACCTCCATACTGCTCGTCTGTAATGTCCCTCTTGTATTGAAGCCCCGACATGAGAAATTGTTCCACGCGGGATTTGCACTGACACATGAAGAGCAGTGAACTGAGACACTGGGAGCTTCCGCTACAAACAAGCTTAAAATGTAGACTTATTTAATTTTCTTTGGAACAATTTCTCATGTCAGGGCTTCAATACAAGAGGGACATTACAGACCAGCAGTATGGAGGTATTTGGATGTTTTTTGACATCCATTATATGGACAAATACTGCTGCGCGGACGCCCCTGTAACTCAAAGAAGGGACAGAGGACTCTGACAATTCCCACAGCTCTTAGTCGACATGAGGGTGAGTAGATAGATAATGAGTGAAATTTGAATTTTGGGTGAACTATCCCTTTAACTTTAGTCATCTAAACTTCACTTTGATGTGTATCATTGCAGATGATCAAATACACAATATCGGTACCACTTTACTTGAAGGTCTCATTGTAACAGTGACATGACACTGTCATGTCATAACAGCCAGGTTTGTAGGGTTAGGATTAACTGAATGACACTTAATAACAAGGTTATGACATTGACATAATGTTTATGTTCATGACTGTGACATATCACTCTTATGACAGTGTCATATAAGACCTTCAAGTAAAGTGTTACCAAAATATCTCCATCCCCTGCCTTGATGTGTTTCCATGGTGCTGCCTCTCCACATGTTGCTGTTATTGTTCACTGTGCCTGCTTTCTTCTCACAGATGTTGAGATCAGACAAGAACTCCTGTAGGTCGACATGAGACAGTTACCAGCTTCATGCTGTATCACAGCAGAAACACCAAGTGCATTTACGACTGTGGTTAATTTGTCTCACGTTGGGCAACAGTCTGTCATGCATGTGTGTAGCTGGCAACAAAGGTTTGTTATGTAGCAGTGGCAGTCCTGCTATGGACACTTTCCATTTTCTTTTTTTTTCTTTTTTCATTTATTCGTTTATTTGTAATTGGACTCATGAACATAGAAAAAAAACTAGCTATAGAGCTCATTTCCATAGTCACATGGTATTTACACAAATAAGATTGCAGTAAAACAAAACAAATACATGACATCACACAACGATTGCATCTTTCCAGCTGTTAAAATCTTTTTACACCAAAGTTAGTATGGTGGACAAACCTGCTGATAAAGTGAGTCCCTTTACATTCCTTTATGAGCTCGCGCTCCTGTTTGGAGTGATGTCAAATGACCACTGAGCTCAAACACACACACACTTTAGATGCTGGTCGGCGATTGTGTGTTAAAAACAGCTGCAGCTCCTGTTTCCTCCCCGACCACAGTGTTTAGCCGCCGTGCTGCTGCGGTTCAACAGGTGACAGGTGTGTCTACAGTGTCTGGGTGTGAAACATGTCACAGCCTGGGGACCAGAACATTGCTGCTCCCTTGTTAACACTAGAACCGCCAACTGCCGTTCATTGGACGACTTTATTTAAAACAAACAATGAAGTCCACCAGTCTGTGACTTTTCCTAAAATGATGTTGGGCAGCACCCCGTTTTGTTAAATACAATTAATATCGTTCACACAAATAATAAAATATTGCATGTTTTCTAGTCACCGATTTGCGCCGACATTATTGGGCTCGCTGCACTCTGTGTGTGTCCAATCCTGCGTCGGTATGATGGCCAGCTCCATGCCTGACATATCAAACAAAGAAAACTTTGGATAACTATGGATGTTGCCGTAAAAAAAAAAAAGTTTATTCGGTGGAAACCCAGCTTTGTATCCAGTATCCAGTTTATCACAATGTCTGTCCTGTTTCTACTCAATTGTGTCCTTAGTCCTGCCTGGTGTCTCTCTGTTGCTTTGATGCTTCTTTCAGATTTATTTCTTTCTTTATTTAAAAGGGACAGTGCACATCAGCATGCCAGAATAAGCATGACTATTAATTTGCATCCATAGTAGATTTATAGTACAGACAGTAACAATAGTATAAAGTGCATGATGTAACATAATTGTGTGCTCAGTGCTACTTTTAACGCAAAAGCCACATTTTTTTCCACAGACAGCGTCAGATGGCGACTCAAACATGCACCCATAAGTTTATTTACTTCAAGCAAGCCGACATGCTTGTAAAACTAGATCTAATTCAAAGTCTCCCAGAGTCTCGCAGGAGACCCTGTTGCCGTGCTCGGTGTGTTCAGGTGCAGTCGAGCTCCGTTTGTGTCATAAACACAGGAATATCAACTCTTGACTTGCTTCAAGTGTACATTTTTTTTCACGGACAGTGTCAGATGGCTACTCAAACATGCATGAACATAAGTTTTTTTTCCCCTTGCACCGAGCACGGCAACTGGGTCTCGCGCGAGACTCCAGGAGACTTTGAATTAGATCTAGTTTTACAAGCATGTCGGCTTGCTTGAAGTAAATAAACTTCTCGGTGCATGTTTGAGTCGCCATCTGACGCTGTCTGTGGAAAAAAATTGTGGCTTTGAGGGATGTAAACAGCCTAACCAGCGGAACTTGCATCCACTCCCATTCATTGCTGCCGTGGCGATGCGGGGACAGACACAACTACCGCAAAACAGGAGACATTAAACTGAAAATCTTCAGATTCCTTCTTTTAGACCCAAAATGATAGTAACATACACCCCCAAGTTGAATTCACCTGGAATTGTCCTTTAAGTTCAGTCTCTGTCTGCAGGCAGGTCTCTGGTCCCACAGACAGGCTCTAACTCCTACTGTCTTGGACTGCAGCTGGTATCAGTGGTTGTTGTTTCGCTCCGGTAGAGAACTAGTTCATGTGGAGCTTCACAAAACTCTGAGGAACAAACACCGCTGTCTCTATCTGCAGATAGTGAGCTAATGGTTTGTTAAACACAACATGTTGGTGAGCAGAAACTGAACAGTCAGTCCAAGCTGACATAGGATGAGAGCAGAGTTCAGGCAGGAGAGGTCACCCAGGGTCCTATGATTTTGCTCAATTAAAACAGAATCTGTTTTTAACGCGAAATTTTACATAATTTGACTGAAATGCTGTTTTTGTGTGGAAGAGGAATGTATATCTGGGTAAAATTGGCCAGAGGGAAGCAAATCTGGGTAGCTTGTTGGTACTTGAAGCGCTTATATTGCAGTGTTATGTTGCGTCACACAGTATTTGTTCTTAAATGAGGAAAACCAAGAAATTCCATGAGCCTCCATAGCTTAGTTCTGAGCGGCTCGTGGCTCGGCTCCACTGTTCTAAAAATAGCTTACACCGACAAATAAAGGTTAAAAAAAAGCTACTGCTATGACTATAGGGATTATGGCAATGTGCCAACCTGCCAAAATGTTGAACTATCCCTTTAAGGTATGGAGGAAATGTGTTGTGTGTTTGTTACCTCGATAAATCTTAAGAAATTTTATATTTAATTTGTGTACATTTTAGTCACTGACACCAAAAACACACTCTTTTTGGCGTAGAGTAAAAGTTATAAAACGGAATCCCCAAAAATTTAAACTTCCAAAAAAAAAAAAAAAAAACAATTTGGGAAAAAATAGAATAGAATTATGGAAAAATAGAACATATTTTATAGAGCCCTAGTCACCAGTCTATCACAGGGCTGACATTTACAGATGAACAACCCAAGGGATTGAACCCAGAAACCGTTTTGCTGTGCTAACCACTGCCCCGCCATGCCGCCCCAAAACGGAACATGAAGTTAAATATCTAAATATAGAGTAAGAACTCTGTACGATTCATCTGAGGAGCAGATCAAATGACCAAAGTCTGATCGTCCACAGTGCGAGATCATCAGATGGCCCACTCCTAGTGACTATGATGTCCCCATCTGTCCTGGAAGTATTACAGATGTTGGGGATATGCATGCAGATGTACCCAGCATACGGCATATCTTTACTACCTGGCTGTGATACTGTTGGGTTTGGCTTTCTTACCAATGACCTTATGAGAATCTGCACTAATGAATTGTGATCACAGCATCCCTGTCCACTACTGCCATTTTAATTGGTCTGCATTTTTAGAACGGACACTAGGACAAACTTTCAGGAGTGTCGTGTCCATGGACACAACTGGCTGGGCGATATGGCCTAAAAGATCGTGCAGAAAACAGACGAAATGAATGCAAATGTTGAGCACAAATGGGCCTTAAAGCTGAATGCATTCTTCTATTTCCTTCACTCACCATCTGTCCTTTGTCTCCCTTCTTCTGCTCCGGCAGGGACGTACCAGGGTCAGTGGACCGGTGGGATGCGTCATGGCTATGGTGTACGTCAGAGCGTCCCCTACGGCATGGCCTCTGTCATCCGCTCACCTCTACGAACCTCGCTGGCCTCCCTCCGCAGTGAGCAGAGCAACGGCACAGTGCTGCGTGACAGCCTGTCCGACAGCCCCGCCGGCACACGCGGAGGCTTCGTGCTCAACTTTCACTCCGATGGAGAGGGTTCGGAGAAAAAGAAGGGTCTGTTTCGCCGCGGCTCACTCTTCGGCAGCCTGCAGCGACTGCGAAAATCAGACTCGCGCTCCTCCATTTCCAGCAAACGCAGTTCGGCACACAGCGACACCACCATGAGTCGCATCAGCTCGAGTGACGCCAACTCCACCATCAGCTTCGGAGACGGAGACCCGGGCGACGACTACCTGACTCAGGAAGACAACGTGGACGCCACCACCACCGAGTCCTACATGGGCGAGTGGAAAAACGACAAGCGCAGCGGCTTCGGCGTCTCCGAGCGCTCCAACGGGATGAAGTACGAGGGCGAGTGGTTGAACAACAAGCGTCATGGCTACGGCTGCACCATCTTTCCCGATGGCACCAAGGAAGAAGGGAAGTACAAGAACAACACATTGGCCCGGGGCATCAGGAAGCACCTGATCCCGCTGAAGAACACCAAGACCAAGCAGAAGGTGGACCGAGCCATCGAAGGAGCAGTAAGAGCAGCAGCTATCGCCAAAACCAAAGTGGAAATTGCCATCTCCAGGTAAAATCACCTGTATAAGATGGTCCTTCACAATTGAATCACTTTTTGCACTTTTCAGTTGTGTTTACTAAATTTGACATTGTAGGTGTTGCTGAGTGCTGACAGAAAATGAGAGTCAAATATATTTTACTGTAGGATTTCCTAAAACTAAATGTTGTGATTTCATTTTCTGAGTCCTTCATATCTACAGAGGTTCTTCTTCCACAGTGCAGAGTGGACAAACCAATCACTGACTGAGGGGATTCTTCATGTTTTGAAATGGTTTCAGAATCTGTGCATTATCATTATTTCTCAGTAGAATGTTACCAAGAATCAATCTCAGGCACAGAAAACCAAGACTTAAGTACCAAATATTCAGTATTCAGTAAGTCTACTGTAAATTAAAAAGAGATAAGGTATGGGCTTTAACACCCACGGGTCAGGCCAGGTCAGGTTGTAATTTTAGGCCCGTTGAGAACTCTACTTACCAGCAAGAAAAGGAAATACAGCTGGAGTGATGTGCTGGAGTGTTGGGCCCATACCCAGTCATAGCCGGCAACAGGAACCTCAAAGTCTATGCCACAACAAGTAGGAGGCCCATCACAGTGAGCACGGAAGCCTAGGGCGCAAGTAGGGCACAGGTAGGGTGCAGGTAGGGTGCAGGTAGGTTGCAGGTAGGGCACAGGTAGGGTGCAGGTAGGTTGCAGGTAGGGCACAGGTAGGGTGCAGGTAGGTTGCAGGTAGGGCACAGGTAGGGTGCAGGTAGGTTGCAGGTAGG
Source organism: Decapterus maruadsi (assembly GCA_030347415.2). Taxonomy (NCBI): domain Eukaryota; kingdom Metazoa; phylum Chordata; class Actinopteri; order Carangiformes; family Carangidae; genus Decapterus; species Decapterus maruadsi. Next base: position 4,678,107 of record CM064906.1, read on the forward strand.
GCACAGTTAGGGTGCAGGTAGGTTGCAGGTAGGGCACAGTTAGGGTGCAGGTAGGGCACAGACCCAGGTGGAGCTGCCACGGGTGGTAGTGGCTTGACGGTCGGACCACCGCTCTCGGAGCTGCTGACCACGGCCAGGATATGGGCCTGATGCTCCCGTCACTCCTGTTTGTGGCGATGTTGCCAGGCCTGTGTCCTGAGGCTTCCTTGATCACTGCGGTGGTTCTCTTACTTGTCAGGAGGCTCCCGTTGCTGGTGAGAGCAGGGTATGGGAGAGAGAGGCAGGAAATGGGTAGGCAGAGAGGGGGAATGACATGCAGGAAAGGGCTGCCCGATGCGGGATTCAAACCGGAGCCGCCTGCAGTGAGGACTGTAGCCCTCAACATGGGTGGCAGTTCTACCAAAGCCGTTTTCCCACTACAATTAGCTGGTTTTTTAAACGTGGGTTGACCTGTGAACAATCAGCATTTGGCCCCTTTCCCATTGACCAAAATGAGCCGAGTCTGATCCCCGATGGGGGAGTCTGACCCCTGATGGGGGATCAGACAGAGCATAAACCAGTTGTCCTGCTTTCATCCACGGTGTGAGTACCACCGTGTCATGCCACAGCCACAGTGGGGGAAAATATACCGGCTCCCCACCTAGAAACATCCTGACTACACCAAAAACATCAAAATACAGGCGGGTTGGACTGCAGACACAGTCAACACCACATATGAGTAGATGCCCATCGGTGAGGACTAAGCAGGATTTCTATTGTATAAGTCTATATTTAGTTCTTTACGAAAATCCTAGAGACTCTACTTCTTAAATACCAAGGAAGCAGCTCCTCTAATGACCACAATAGTGTTTTTTTTGTTTTTTGGATAAAATTTCAAACTTGAAATCTAGCTAGATCTCACACATTGCACCTTTGAAGTAAATGACATCCTATATTATTTCTTTTATTCTTACTGTTCAGATCAATAAATCAAAGTCCAAGGCCATTTGTTTCAGTGGAGAATGACTGACAGTAATAGACAAAGAAGCAGAATGAAGCAAACCAAGCTTTGCCTTTTGGTCATAACTGTCTTTGTGTTAAGTAATAAATGCAGCGATGCCTGGAGACAGAGAGGACTTGGCTGTCCTCCATGTTGTTTTGGCAGTTCAGTGTAATTCCATCAAGCACTGAGCTCTGCTGCACCGCTCAGATGATGGTGGTGACTACGTCAACCGGAGCCATCCACTGTGGCCGTTGGTTAATATATCTGGACCGACCAGTCCGGTTTCACACCATGCATGAGCTCTGGGAGACAAAGGAGTGCATATGACATGAGCACATGCTCAGACAGTCCAGAGCTGGTGGCAGAATGTCGAAAATGAGAGATGCAGGCTTTGAAGGTTGTAGCGGATGAATGCTGGTCAGAACTCTGGAACGTGTGGAGGGGTTTCAGCTTGCATCACTGTTCCCGTCATCTGAGCGAAGGGAGGGAAGGAGAGAGAGAGAGAGTGGGAACAAAGTGAGAAAACAGCGGGAGGCCAAGAGAGTAGGTGAGTGGGCTGAAGAGAGAGAGAGAAGCAAGTAGGCACATTCTTGGCCAGATTGCCAGGTTGTGTGTGTGTGTGAGTGTAAGTTGTATCTTAGTGGGGACCAGTTTGAGTATACTCCTTACAGAGAGAGGACATTTTGTCCCAGGATGAAGGTAAGGGTTGCGGTGAAGCGTGCGGTTGTGATGGTCAGGTTGGGGGTGAGGGGTCAGGGAATACATTATGCCGACATGTGTCCCCACAAAGATAGAAGTACAAGTAAGTGTGTAAGTGTGTGCGTCAGAAGTGCCTGTCTAAATAAGGCCAGGGAGAAGGACGCTTATCAACAGCTGACAGGAATACTGTCTCACACTGCCCCCGTAGCTCCAGCTACACACACACACACACTCAGTCAATCAGTCAGTCAGTCAGTCAGTCAGTATGCAGGAACATAGAACCCTGTTAATACCACAGCTGACCTTTGAAGGGTTACTTCCTTAGTGTTCCCGTTGATGTTAATTGGTTTAATCATTTTTACATTTTTTTATGTAATTTTTTATGTAAGGAGGACAGTGCACATTAATGACCATAATAAAATGTAAAGGTGCCAGTGTTAGCCAACAGCTAGTTTCAGACTGTAGTCCTTCTGGCCAGGTGTTAAAAGCCATTAAAATGAACACAAAGACATAACAACATAATGCATATAAACAGGAAAAACACATACTGTACAACACATGCATCCAACAGAAACCAACAGACAAAAAAAACTGCAAAGAAAGACAATTAACATGACACTACTATAAAAAACAAACAAAGAGAAAAAAACAGGAAGCATAGTTCAATTTAATAAACTTAGGTGAGATGGACTGTTTCCGATGGATAAAATGGATGAAAATGCAACAATGCAAGACCAAAACAGGGTTTCTTGATGGAGTTGTGCTAGGATGGGTTGAGAACACAACGGAACCAAAATATAATACAGTGTAATAAAGTGCTAATAGTACTGATTATGGTCAACAAGAATACTTCACATTAAAAGAGTTTAATCAGTTGTAGATGCCCTGTTTGAACAGTTTATGATTCTTTTTTTTTCTCTAAACTACAGACTGATATTTGGTGAAAAAAAAAAAAAAAAACTAATCAGTTAATGATTTGGTTGATGCCTTACTTAACAGAATTGATCAGTGTCGCTTTAAGGTCCTGCCGAAAGAGTTAATTGAATTTTTGTTCACCCTAGAACTATTACACAGCAGAAGACTGGGGGACATTAATCACTGTGACACCATGAGTTGATGTACTGTACCGACTGAAGGTGAAAGTAAAGGAGAAACAAGCAGCACAAATAAACTGTCATTGTCTGGATATTCTCAGTTAGGAAACAAGCAGCAACTCTCCAGGGCTAAAATATGAAGCCAATAACCAAATACCAAAAGATGTTAGCTTTAGCTCCAACTGGGTGTCTGGCTTCAGCTATGACTCAACCCTCATAGACTATAATGGTAAAATGTCCAACTTTTCAGCAGAAATTAAAGCAGATATCAGCGGCACGGCCGTTTCAGCTAATGCTGCGTTCAAGGTAGGCTTTTGAAACCGTAAATTACAGCTTCAAGTCACAACTACGACTTTGTAGCCTTCCAGGTAACCCGTAGCTCGTGTTTTTACCGTCCTGTTGTCTGTGAAAGTTCCCTATAACGGCCACTTGTAACTTCCGACCCGTGAACTCGTACCAGATCGAACTGGTATGACTTCACAGGAAGGAAAAACACAAAGTACGAGTTTCCTTGAACGCACCATGAGTTAGAAGCCCCCGCCCTCGTCATGCATCTATTGGTCCTCGTGCTCCGTCACCACATTCATGCGCATCCCTTGGCTGCACACACAGCCCTTCATGCCGTTCTCTCTCCTCATTGGATAACACTTGTATCCCACAAGGAAAATGTTCTCCTCGGGTTACAGCAGAGCAGAGTGACGGAGAGACTCGTGTTACGGCTGAAACACTCCATGTAAGTGACTTCTGACGGAAAATAGGACTATTTAGGACTTATATTAACAAAAACATTCCACTGACATCTGCTTTAAAGGGGTAGTTCACTCAAAATTCAAATTTAACTCATTATCTACTCACCCTCATGTCGACTAAGAGTCCTCTGTGCCTTCTTGGAGTTATGGGGGGATCCATGCAGCAGTAGGCTATTTGTCCATATAATGGTTGTGAATGGTGCTCACTTTTCTTCATCCAAAAAGACACACCAAAAAACATCCAAATACCTCCATACTGCTCGTCTGTAATGTCCATCTTGTATTGAAGCCCCGACATGAGAAATTGTTCCGCCGGTCAGTGCAAATCACGCAAGATTTGCACTGACACAGGAAGAGCAGTGAACTGAGACACTGGGAGCTTCTGCTACTAACAAGCTTAAAATATAGACTTATTTAATTTTTTTCGGAACAATTTCTATGTCTATATGTAGGGATGGGTCCCGAAATCCGGTTCCGATTCTGGAACCGGAATCGAAACGCCAAAATTCAACAATCGTTTAAAAATGCGCATTTCGGTTCTTTATTTCGGTTCCTGGCAGTCACTCACACACACGTCACACAGCTGATGAACGGTGATTAATGTTATCAGTTAACTGTCTCAAAACCAGTGTCGCTAAATTTTTTTCCCCGCGGTCGGGTTGTGAATTAATTAATTAATGCTCGTGAGTCCGGCCGTGTTGGGTCCGAGCATATTCAATCAACACGCTGCTCTGGTTTTACCGTTACTACCGGCAGTCTGCCCGTTTATCACCGATAAACACACAGTAGATGAAGAGGGAAGTGACTGAGTGGGTCGGTGGCGTGGAGCAGTGCGCCACTCTGACTGCAGCCGAGGATCATGCTCCGTGATACTGTGAGACTGGCCGCCGGGCGGGAGCGCTTTAGGACGGGACTGGGGCACGGCAGCACCCGCTAATCGCTAATAACCCGAAAACAGCAGTGACACGTGCTTTCACGCCGGAGTCTCCAAACCAGAAACGTCTGGAACAACGTCGGAAAAGGTGTTTTGAAAGAAAAGAGAGAGACCGTGGCGTGTACACAACAACATCAACAAAGCTGACAGCGAGTGAGTGAGAGTCACACTTCCTGTATATGGCCCTTCAAATTAAAAGCCCTGTAGCCTTTTCCTGTTCAGTCATATTGGTTCTCACTTAATTTTGACAAGAAACGGCTCCAAATGTTGTTGTTCTTTTCCTGTGACCAATCGACCACGGCCACTTTATACAAAACAGATGAGCAGACAAGTCATATATCTATTTATTTACTTTCTAAATAATATTAGTATCGGAATCGGAATCGAAAGGAATCGGAATCGAAATGAGGAATCGAAATAGGAATCGGAATCGATGAAAATGCAAACGATACCCATCCCTATCTATATGTAGGCCTACTTTTTGCTGTGTCCCAATTCAGGGCTCTATTAACACCTGCCAGGCCGCCAAATGTGGGTTAAAATTCACTTTACTGGCAGGTATCAATAAAAATGTAGCAGCCAATTTGGCCGATGATGAATGAAGTAACTGTAAAACCTATTGCTATTGTTGTTGAAGTGATTTCTTGATTCAACAGGTCTGGCAGTGATCAGGCCTGGGTGTGGACAGTGAAATTGATAATTTATAATTTAAAAGAAAATTAGGTATCACAGATTTAGCAAAGGGGGCAATTACTTTTTCACATAGCGCCATGTCGGTTTGGATAGCTGTTTTCCCTTAAAAATGAAATCATCATTTTAAAACTGTATCTTGGGTTATTTTGTCTAATATCCAAATTTCTTTGATGATCTTAAACATTTAAGTGTGACAAATATGCAAAAAAGTAAGAAATCAGGAAGACACATTGAAATACAGCTGTAGCCACTAATTCTGACATAATTGTTGATTCAAATTCTCAGGAATGATCTACTGAAACTGATGCAATACAGTTGACATGGTGGAGGGTCTACACTTACAAGAGAACAGTAGCCTACATTGGCTGCAGAGGCTGATGCTGTTGTTGTTTTTTTACACAGTTGATCTTTGCTAATGCTAACTTCAATGACTTAACATATGTCTGGCCAGAGATTCACACAGTTGACCTGCAATGATGACCAGCAGGACAGAGATAGCCACTGCACTGCTGTGAGGAGACTGGGTTGAACAAAACACGTTTGCTCCAAAAATGTATGTTTTTTGTTTTTTTGTTTATTTGTTTAATATGATATTAATTATTACAATATGACATCTCTGCTCTAGTGTCTACAGATTAGTTAGGTTATTAGGTTAAAGAGATCTGGATTTATACTTTTCTTGCATATTTGTTAAATACTTTGAAGTAGTTTTTATCCAAAACGGTAAAAACTAAGCTTCAGTCGATGCAGAGAACAGCAGGAACAGATGGTATGATGGGATGTTACAACTCAGCTGATCGTCAGTCATCTAGCACAGAGAAAAAAGTCCATAGTGCGACCACAGTAGTGAAGACCAATCATCTCATTCAGATCATTCAGCTCGATGGTGGTGATGTCATATACTTGATGGATACTGAAGTCAGTGTGTGTTGTGTGTGTGTGTGTGTGTGTGTGTGTGTGTGTGTGCAGGACCTCCCATGCCAGGGCTAAAGCAGAGGCTGCAGACCAGGCTGCACAGTCGGCCAGTCAGGACTCGGACATTGCCAGAGCTGTAGCCAGAGAGCTCAGCCCAAGCTTCCATCAGCCAGGTACTGTAACAACAAAAACAACAATACAACAGACTGTTAAAGTGATACGCCAACATTTTTTGTGTGTGTCTTGCTTCACTCCCGGGTCCATGACCAGCAGATGGACACCATCCTTTCCACTGTGTGTGCAGTAACAAGGGAGATAGAGCCGTATCGCCTGTAATTAGCTTAGCTCAAACACTGGAAGTGTATGGGTAGTGTTAGCCTGCCTGTTACCCAAGCTGAAATCAGCAGTCAGAAGCTGATTTCATTTTAGCTCTAAACTCTGTAAATTATCACTTTATCAACATTTCAAACATTTTTAGGCGAGAAAGTATCCATTTAGATCAGCAGTGTGTCGTTAATTTGTCTAAATACCAGCTGTGTACTATTTTGTTAGGACGAATTCGGCGCTACTCAAGGCTAGCTTTTGTGACCAACGCACTTCTGGTTGCTTCTGATTACTTTCACAAGATAAAACAATCATTGCCCTTTACATACAGAAAACCATGACGATAGAATTTGTGCTTGTACTTTGAAATACAGTAATAAGCTAACCTACCCTCCATGTAGCTAGCTTGAACCAAAATAAACCGTCTTTGCTTGAACCCTCCGTTTTGACCGATCTCGTCCTGTAACCAGCATTTGACCGCTCAAGATGCATTACCAGAAGATTGGTCTGTTTAGAGTTGCTGAAGAGTGTCTCTGATGACTTTAGGTGGAGGCAGGCTAACACTACCCATACACTTCCAGTGTTTGAGCTAAGCTAATTACAGGCGATACGGCTCTATCTCCCTTGTTACTGCACGCACAGTCGAAAGGATGGTGTCTATCTGTTTGTTATGGACTTGGGAGTGAGGCAAGACACATAAAAAAAATGCTGTCGTATCCTTTTAACTAGACATGAGCAAAGTGAGTCAATCATGTCCTAAACATCACAGCAAGTAGTGATGAAATGATGAATCACCAAGTCTGCCTCAGTGTCAGTGGCTCCACGTCTGCTGAACTCTTCCTCACTGGATTCTATAAATGTTTGGGGAGACTTTCCCCTGTGTCTGTTTTTCCTGTCTGCATGTATGTGTGTGTGATTCATCATTGTTATTGTTGTTGTCCACTGATTGTATTTTTATAACTGCTGTCACCTGACTGTGAACCAGCCAGGTTAGATTCAGGGTTACATTCATATGACCGACAAGCAGTGCTGCCAATTATGACGACATGTGATATCATCATACTCACACACACAGTGTTTGAGTTACATATTCATGGTGATATATAGTACATACATGGGGTTAGAGTTATTTACAATTATTGGTAACACTTAATGCCTATCTCTATAATGCATTGTAACCATACTTATAATGAGTTATAACACTGTAGTTATAAAGTTATAAACACTCATAAATTATCATAATGCTCAATAACATTGATCTTAACACACTATAAAGCATTTTATCAGGACTTATACGGTCAGGTATTGTAATAGATTATAATTTTTAGTAACTCGCGGACAATGCTCACATCAATAATGCATTATAAATATAGTTATAATGTGATATAATTGGCTTATAAACGTGTATAACTGTCATTATAAACACAAATTATTATAGGACTTTATAACAATAAGCATGACACACACACAACAAATCATAGAGCATTTTATAATGGCTGATAATGTTAAGTAGTTATAATGCTCTAATGTATTATGCTTATTGTATATGCTTAATGATAGTTATGAACGTTTATAAGACAATTATAACACATTATAACTACATTTATATTGCATTATTTATGTGGGCATTGTCAGGAAGTCAATAACAATTATAACATACAGTATTATAATACTTGTCCTTATAAGTCATGATAAAACGCTTGTTGTTTATAGCATTTAAGCATTATGATCATTTATGACTATTTATAACTATAGTTATACAGTGGTATAACTGCATTATAATTCATTATAAGTATGGTTATAATGTGTTATAGAGATAGGCGTCAAATAAACTGTTACCCAATTATCATATTATTTCCAAAAGAGGCCTGTGTACAGAAATAGAGACAGCAAAGCAAAGCAGTGAAATGAGGGTTAGACTGGAAAAAATAAAAAATAAATCAGGATTTAAGTATACTGTATCTTCTTGGTTCTGCTTTTCAGTGTTTTTACCACAGAACGTGTGAAAGCCCGTAAGTAAAATAACCACATGTTCTGTCACTGTGAAACGTACATGGATTACATCATAATGACTCCCAGAAGCACTGATCTAAAGCTTCTGATTCATTCAGTCTGATTCCTCCCTTAATCCCAACTTTCTCTTGTTTCACAATAAAAGCCCTGCTTCTGCGTAGCAGCAATTTACGCTTTTTTTAATTTGAAATGTTCACAGGAAGTCAGTATAAACTGGTCGGCCTAATGGAGTAAGTTTTAATAGGACAAACGGGGGTGGAATTAGAAATAAAGCCTTGTTAAGACAACAGGTGACCCGGCTCACCATTTTAGGAAATGCAGTATTAAGTGAAACATCTGGCTGTAATTCATTTTCTCCTGCCGCTCTGTTTGATTATAAAATAAAATATAAACAATTTAAATGGAGCAATATATGAATTTATGATATTATAATATTCAGTATTATTAGATATTGACCCAGGACTAGTACTGTGGGGATATTCTCATAAAATCAGTTGAATAATCATTAACACAATCAGACAAAAGTGCATGTGCATGCGTGAGAGAGAGAGTTTGTGAATGGGAAAAGGATTACGAGACTAAAAGCTTGTGGAGAAACAGAGAGAGCGTGTGTGTGAAGTGAGGGACAACTTTAGAGTGAGAAGAGAGCGCTGCAGAGAGCAGCACACCTGCAGACATTCTATCTGCACTGAATTTAATAAACAGACAATTTCAATGTGGATTTATATGAACGGATTCAAACAAACAGTGTAACACACTGCAATTGTGAGTGTGTCCCTGCTGTATCCAGCTATCAGCAGCATGGGATGGATTTACCAACTTCAGAAATCAAACAGGAGGGGTGTAAGAAAATATTGATATTCTGAACTGTCGCGATATTCCATTTTGTAATACAGTAACACTTTATTTGACACTTATCTCTATAACTCATTATTACCATACTTATAATGAGTTATAATGCAGTTATAGCACTGTATAACTATAGTAAACACTCAAATGATCATAATGCTTTATAACAATAAGCATAACACATTATAGAGCATTATAACTCTATAATATTTGACCTTACAAGTCATTATAAAATGCTCTATAATGTGTTATAAAATCTTATGATAATTTATGAGTGTTTATAATAGTAGTTATACACGTTTATAAAACAGTTATAACACATTATAACCATATTTATAATGCTTTATAAATGTGGGCATTGTCAGCCAGTTACTAACAATCATAACCTATTATAATACCTGACCTTATAAGTCATGATAAAATGTTTTATAGTGTGTTATGATTATTGTTATAAAGCATCATGATCATTTTTGAGTGTTTATAACTATAGTTATACAGTGTTATAACTGCATTATAGGCTAATTCATTATAAGTATGGTCATAATGCATTATAGATATGGGCGTCAAATAAACTGTTACCCAATTATCATATTATTTCCTCTGGAGTCAACTCATTCCAATTTTCATGCTGGTACCACCACAGCACCTTGATATATTGTGCCGTCGAAACGGTGAAATTTATGCAAATTTATGCAAATGTTCTTCTTATGTTAACAAAGAATTTCAAAAAACTTGTAATACATTTTTTGTTTGTCTTAGTGTAAGTAATCAACTCAGTAATTTTCATGGAGATATTTGAAGGTTAAAAATTTTACGTGAGAAAAATAATGAATAGGTGTATGAATGGGCTATATTTGGGTCTTTTTCTAAACTTTCCTCTAATGGAATTCTTCAGGGCTTTTTTCCCTCATTCAGGACATTTTGAGGATACAAAATCAGTTGAGTTTGCTTCTGTTGCAATTTGTTCAACGTTGACCCCTTTTTTGGCTTAAAATGACTGGACTATAAGAGGAACCTGACTATCTGACTAATGCTGACTAACAAGTCCATACAGTCTGCACTATAACAGGACGCTCACAAGACTCCAGCAGGTGTTTGAGTCATGTGATGAAAACAGCAGGATTCCACTAGATCTACTGCTTCTCAAATGTTTGACCAACAGCATCATAAGGCAGAGAGAGGTTGGCTGTGTATCCAGTCAAGTCAAGATTCTTTGTTTCTTTCTTTTACTGCTGCATAGACAATAAAAAGCAGCCACAAGACAATAAATACACACGAGAAGGGCTGTAACTAACCATTAGTTGTTTGGTCAATAAAATATTAAAAATGTTGAAAAATATCCATCAGTGTTTCCCAAACCACCAGACGACGTCCTCAAGTGTCTTGTTTTGTCCATAAACCAAAGAGAGACTCAGTTTATTGTCATAAAGGAATAAAAGAAACCAGAAATATTCACATTTAAGAAGCTGAAATCAGAGAATTTGGACTTTTTGTCTTAAAAAACTACCCAAACAGATAATTGGATTATCAAAGTAGTTTACGATTAATTAAAAAAGTTTCCAAACTCTCACCACAGATTCACAGAGGCACAGACCCGATAGATTAAAAATGATGAAGAATGGCTGTGAACTAAAGAGTATAATGTAGACGTGATGTGTAAATGCCTGATAAGTATCAGTGAACATGCATTAGGTCAGATGATACACATTATACATTTTGGCAAATTGGCTCATAAGCCCTATACTGTAGTGCAGTCATAGCAGTAGATTTGTTACCTTTATTTTTCGATGCAAGCTATTTTTAGAACGGTGGAGCAGAGTGGTGAGCTGCTCAGAGCTACGCTACGGAGGCTAAAGGAATTTTTTGGTTTCCCTCATCAAACTAATCAAATAGGCTACACAATCCAACAACTCCACAACGCTCTGGTGGACAAGTTGTGACCTGCACATTCACCACACGAGATAATAACACAACGTTATGAGATGGAATTGGTTTAGAGAGACTGCTCGCTGAAAAACTGTCCCTGAAGGCAACATGCATCAGTGGTTTTGCATGAATTTACCTTTAAAACAACTCTGTGTGGTAACGTTGTGTTATTATCTCGTAGCGTGGTGAATGTGCAGGTCACAACTTGTCCACCAGAGCGTTTTGAGTTTTTGGATTGTGTATTTGATGAGTTTGATGAGGGAAACTGTGTAGCATAGCTCTGAGCAGCTCACCGCTTGGCTCGGCCGTTCTAAAAATAGCTTGCACCGACAATTAAAGGTAACAAACCTACTGCTATGACTATAGGGATTATGGCAATGGGCCAATTTGCTGATGTTGAACTATCCCTTATAAAGTCCATTATTAAATACATGATGTTTCAGAATCCAATGAGAAATCATGCTATTAGTCTCAATATTAAAACATACCCAACACACCCAGTCCTAAATAAATAAAAAGAGTCTGTCTCTCTCACTCCCCCCCCCTCTCCCTCCAGGCCCTGACTACATCCGACAGAAGTACAACGAGCCGGTGGAGGTGAAGGAGGTTCCTGTGGAGGAGAAGAACGACAAGTCTCCATCAGGGAGCCCTCACTTCTACAGGAAAGGCACCACGCCCAACCAGTCTCCGTCTCAGAGCCCGGCCCCCAGCCCCACCCCTTCACCCGTCGGCGTTAAGAAACCCTTCTTCGCCGCTGCTCCAGCAAAGCCTGCTGGGAAAGAGAACAGAACCCCAACAGCCGAGTCTCTGACCACAGGTTAGCTTCTCAGGTTCATGTACCACCTTCCTTCTCTTCACTTCTCCTTCAGTCGATAGTGGTCAGTTTAGAACAACAGGCGTCAGTTAGTGTCAAACTGATTTCCATGTGTGTGGAGTTTGTAGATGATTTATTACTATTAAACCTAAATATATTTGCATTGAAGTATTCATACCCCTTGAATGAACTTTTACGCAGGATTGAAGGAAAGAAGGAAAATGATACATGGTGTTCAAGATTTTTTACAAATAAAAATCTGCAAGGCCCAATTCCGATTCTATTTTTCATCCCTACCCCTAGCCCTACCCCTACCCCTAGCCCTTAACCCTTGCCCTTGAAACGGAGCTACAAGGGGTAGGGGTAGAAAGTCAACCCATACGAATTGGGACACCACTTCAGCGGCCATACGTCATCAGTAGTCTCTGCTGGCGAACAGACATGACAAGCTTTTGACACAAATCCTGTATTCAAAACCATGCTAACTTAATAAAATTAAATAAAATGTAATCAAGACTGACCGGTTCATGGTAAAACATTTATTTATTGATGTAAATGTGGTGATTTCTGTACATAGGCTCTAGAGCCGCAGGCAGCGCTGCTCCTGCATCCAAAACACACATAATTTAATTCAAACAAACTAATGCTACTGCCACAATTGTTACATTTCATCAATGAGACCAGCATTTATCTAGAATGTAACTACCCGGCGGAAAACCGTTAAAAACCTGCGAGTAAATTAATTAGCGACAGTCTTTTCTACCGGGATGACGTCGGGAGGGTGGCCGGCTGACAAGCCCTCCAGACGGGGTGGTGTCTCCGTGACGAGCCGCTGATCTGCTCCACAGGTGGAGGCTCCACCGCGGAGCTTCACTTCTCCGAAAAAACGTCGTAATAGCCGTCATTTGGATAAACCGACCGCACATTGGGGATCTAAATAGCTACTTTCTCGCATGAAAAGATATTAAAACTTAACAAAATGACGTTATAACAGCGCTACGGTGATAAATAAAACAGCTGCCGGTTGCCGCAAGATGCATTCTGGGAAACTTCACAGCCCTCGGTCATAGCCCTCGGTTTGTAGTGTGCCCCTGAAAAATCTCCGTTTCGAGGGCCAGATAGCCCTACCACTTCCCCCTAACCCTCGGCAGAATGAGCATTGGGACAGCCCTACCTCTTCACGTGAACGCGCAAAACGAAGGGTTAGGGCCAAGGGCGAGGGCTAAGGGGAGAATCGGAATTGGGCCCAAGTCTTTGGGGGTGTGTTTCTAGCAGCTTTACACATCCACAGCTGCAATTTTTGCCTATTCTTCTTCATGAAATAACTCCAGTTGAGTTAGATTGGATGGAGAGCATCTGTGAACAGCAGTCAAGTCTTGTCATGTCTTGTCAACAGGATTCAGGTCTGGATGTTGACTGGGTCGTTCTAACACATGGATATGCTTTGATGTAGACCAGTCCATTGTAGCTCTGGCTGTGTGTTTAGGGTGGTTGTCTTGCTGGAAGGTCAACTTCCATCCCAGTCTTTTCCTCCAGGATTGTCCTGTGTTTACCTCCATCCATCTTCCCATCAACTCTGAGCAGCTTCCCTGTCCCTGCTGGAAAAAAGCCTGGTGTGTTCAGGTCCATGTGCAGCGTTCAGGCCAAAAAGTTCAATTTTTTGTCTATGATTTGTTAAAAAAAAATCTTGAACACCATGTATCATTGTCCTCCCACTTCAAATCACAATGAAATACATGTGAGTTTGTGGTTGTAACGTGACAAAATGTGGAAAAGTTCAAGGGGTATGAAAACTTAAATTTTGAATTTTGCATGGTGCTAAATGTACATATGATATTATATATTATATTTTTACTGCAGTTACAGCTGCAAGTCTTTGGGAATGTGTCTTTACAAAATAACGCCAGTTCAGTCAGATTGGATGTAGAGCGTATGTATGTATGTATGTATGGATAATATACAGTGTATATACACACACATATGAATATAAATAATATAATATAATTTAAATATTTTTCCCCTCTTTTAGCTGTTTTCTCTTACAGAAAGTGTTAAAGTCAAACAATCACACATTCTGTCATTGTGTAACCTCTGGATTGAACCATAATGACTCTGAGAAGCACTGATCTGAAGCATCTGATTCATTCAGTCTGATCCACTTTCATCTGTCGTTGTTTAATCCCAACCATCTGTTGCTGCGCATGGTGTGTTTCACAATAAAAGCCCTGCTCAGAGAGGTTTCTGTCCACTGTGATCTGGTTTACAGCAATTTGACTTTTAATTTGAAATGTTTACAGGAACTGTTGGGTTGGTATCAATTAGTAATAGAGTAACTTTAAGAGGGAGAATGGGAGCTGGATTAGAAATAAAGCCGCGTTAAGACTCCAGTTGACCCCGGACTCCAGTTTGAGGAAATGGTAAATGAAGTGAAACATCTGGCTGTAATTAATTATTTCGTATTTTTCTCTTTGATTATAAAGTAAAATACATAGATTTTAAATGGAGCGCGTGTCCCTCTTTTTTTCCCTCATCCCTCTTCTTCTGCCCTGCAGGCATCACAAAGGCAGCGTCAAAACTTTCTCTCAAACAGGAAGTGAGGCAGCAGGAGGCTCCTCCAGCTGCCAAACCAGCTGCCACCAGCACACTCAGCAGTTACCCCAGCAACGGGCAGATTCACTCGCAGTACCACGGTTACTACGTCAAGGCCGACGTCAAGAGCCCGCCGCCCGACGAGCCCATGGGCGTGGAGGACGACCTCCACCCGTCCAGCCTGGCGCGCCTGCCGCCGCCCGCTAAGCCGCTTCCCTCGCCGGTCCCCAGATCCGTGCCGACCCCCAGCCCCTCACCCGTCCCCCCAAAAGAGAGCGCCAAAGCACCAGAGGCCCCCAAGCCTAAGAGACAGGAGTCAAGCAAACCAAAGAGCCTCGCAGAAACCAAGAAAGCAAGTCTGGAAATAGCCCCCGAAATATTAGAGGAGGAGTCGGTGAGTGAGAGCAGCTCCTGTGTTTCATTTTCACTTTTAAAGGGATACACCAAAACTTTTTTTTTTACGTGTCTTGACTCACTCCCGAGTCCATGACAAGCAGATAGACACCATCCTTTCGATTGTGCGTGTAGTAACAAGGGAGATAGAGCCGTATCGCCAGTAATTAGCTTAGCTCAAACACTAGAAGTGTATGGGTAGTGTTAGCCTGCCCCCACCTAAAGTCATCAGAGACACTCTTCAGCAACTCTAAACGGACCGAAACACTCCGGTAAGGCATCTTGAGTGGTCAAATGCCGGTAACGGGACGAGATTGGTCAAAACAGGGGGTTCAAGCAAAGACGCTTTATTTTGGTTCATGCTAGCTACATGGAGGGTAGGTTAGCTTCCTATTTCAAAGTAAAAGCACAAATTCTATCGTTATGGTTTTCTGTAACTGCAACGGGTGTTTTATTTTGTGAAAGTAATGGTGTGTTGGTCACAACGGCTAGCTTGAGTAGCGAACAAAATTGTACACAGCTGGTAGTTAGACAAATTAACGACACACTGCTGATCTAAGCGGATACTTTCTCACCTAAAAATGTTTGAAATGTTGGTAAAGTGATATATTTACAGAGTTTAGAGCTAAAATGAAATCAGCTTTTGACTGCTGATTTCAGCTTGGGTAGGAGGCAGGCTAACACTACCCATACACTTCCAGTGTTTGAGCTAAGCTAATTACAGTGATACGGCTCTATCTCCCTTGTTACTGCACCCACAGTCAAAAGGATGGTGTCTATCTGCTGGTCATGGACTCGGGAGTGAAGCAAGACATGAAAATCAGGGATCATATCCCTGTCTGTCAGAGGAGACTGTCTGCTGGTTCAGTACAGGGATTTTGATTTAGAGGTTCCATACAGTAGAAAAGAAATGGATCTATATCATGACACAAATGCACAACACATACATTATCAAAACTGACTTATTGGTCCATTAGTTCAGATACTGTCTGTACCTGGACAATATCGCATCATGTTTTTATTGTCACAATTCTTTTTTATGTTGGTTTTTAAGATCAATTTCTTTATTAAAAAAAACATCAAACTCATTTCAATGTTAAAAAAATGCAGTCCCGCAATTAATAAATAAGTAGATAATGAATAAGTGCGAAACAAGAGAGATGAAATAGAATGTACAGTCAGTGACAGGTCCAGTGTGTAAAATGGGGGTTAAACCGTGACATCTTGCGTTCAGATTCAGATAGATCGCCGCGCTTGCTCACACTCCCCCCTCCCCTCGGCAAAGTGACGGTCGCCTCCGAGGACAAAAAACTTGTTTTCCAGAACTGGGATGACTGGGAGTAGTTCTGGAGCATGGAGCGATGAGGTGAAGATCTAAACCATTTCACCATATGGCTGCTGTTTCCTACTTCTTTTTTCTTTCCTCCTTCTTCTTCATTGATTTATTTACGAACGCAAAACTGGTGAAAGCTGCTCTCTGGCGGGCTGGATTTTCTGTTCGGGTTGCTGTACAAACATGGTGGTGCAAGATGGAGACACTGTCTAAAGCAAGACCCTTGTTATATGTAGATGTAAAAGAAAAAAATGATTTTATAGCATATTCAGATTTTGCCAGTAAACCATAACAATTGTTTCACACTGGACCTTTAATTAAATTTTAACTAAAAATGGACAGATTAAATTTAACATAACATTGATATGAATTGTAACAGTCTGATAGATTATTAAATATAGATCCTCAGCAAAACCAGATTCACTGTTCTGTGTACAGAAGTACATGTAATAGAAATATACAAAACAACAAGAAGTACATGAGGAAAATGCAGTTTTAAAGAACGCAAATAGCTTCCATATAAAATGTTACATTAAAAGGTTAAAGGTCAATTTATTGATTTGAACATACAGCCATCTGTCATGTGGCTGTATATTGGGGTTTGGGTTCCTGGTATTTTACTGTGAGGTAATCAAGAATAGTTGTGTTAGCTCAGTGTCATCAGTGTTGACTCTGAGCAGGTGAAGCTCTGGGTTTACATCAGACACTTGGATGGAGCGGTGACCTGAGAAAGTCTTTCCATGACGACACCAGATGCCTCTTCCTCTGATCTGCATTCAGGACCTGAGAAATGTATTTCTCCTGCTCCAACACTCTCAGTCATGTTGAGTCTGAACCACTGTGTTTATGATTCTACTCAGATAGTGTCAGCTCTGTTGTTTTAACCTTTTTTTTTTTATAAACAGTGACAATTTGTCCATACTACTGTTAAATAAAGATTTGGCAACACTTTAAAATAAGGATCCCTTAATTAAGGTTAGTTAGTAAATTATTAAGCATTAATTAACTGTTTGCAGATATATTAACAATCATTATTATGTATTACTTTAAAATTAGGAAACACGTTAATTAATGTAAGCAGTTGATTAATGTTTACTACTCAAAGTTAGTTATAAATTATAAGTAATAATAAAAGTTAATAATATCATTATTCATGCATTACTTGTCATTAATTAACACATTAGTTTATATATTAATACTTAATAATGTACTAACTAACGTCAATTAACGGACCCTTATTGTAAAGTGTTACCGAAGATTTTAATATAAGATAAAACAAGATATTTCTTATTTGTCCCACATTGTGTATATATATATATTTATTTATAATAAAATGTGTAGTATAAGTAATTATTTAACATTTTGCACTGTGTTCCTACTGTAACTTGTAGTTTAATTACAGTATTTCTATTATGAACGAACTCCTTATTTTATTCAACTCCTAAGTTTGTGAACTTGTGGCAGGAAGAAATCGGCCTCTTTGAGTTGAGTCTTGGAAGCGTATCTATCCCACACCACAGACTATTTTTAGAAGCCTTCTTAGTAGTAATGGGAATCATGTCCTCAGCCAGGTAAACAGTCCGTGCATCAGCGACATCTTCCCAGCGCTCGCTTGCGGTACACATGGAGCGACCTTTTCAAATGCCAGCATCAAACTGGCTTGTTTTGTGTGCGACCTCAGCTGCTGGATGAGTTTATTAGAGCTGGTCATTTGCAAACAGCTGCAGTGTTTGTGTGTGTGTATATTTATGCCGGTGTAACAGAACAGTATCTAACATGAGGCTCTCTGGTGTCTCCGCAGGGTCCTAACTCTATACTGGTGGCTCTCGTCATGCTGTTGAATGTAGGTCTAGCCATTATTTTTGTCCATTTCCTCACCTGACCAAACTTGGATTCAGGTAAGACTCACCTGTGTGTCACGCCGCTCACACTAACACTGTTACTTTTACACATCAGGTTGGTTGTGGACACAGGTCAAACATGACATCATTAACTCTTAAGTCTTAAATTGTTAAAGCATAATTAGCGTTTTTTACAACCTGGACCTTATTTCCTTTTCCTCACCCAGATAACTTTGGTGTCATCACTGTACAAGTTGTTGTGATGAAATTAGCTCCAGCCGAGAGCCGCGTACATTGCGAGAACGCAGGGCAGTGCAATGCAGCCTCTAAATAACACATTATCCGCCGCGAAACTCGTTCATTTCACCAATATTTTGTTAGTGCACTAGTGCTATTCCCCTCTGAGTCCGGGGTTAGCTGTTATCAACATCCGTGGTCTATAGGTTGACCTACTGACCTCTGACCTGGATGATGTCATCTCCGTCCGCTGCCCGGCGCAGCTTGTCGCTACCGCTAGTGCTATGGTCCGTTTCTGCGTGTTTCTGACTTGTCAGAACAAAATGAGCAGCTGGATGAAGTTCAGCTTCCACAGGCTTCCTCTCCTCAACCTGGACTCACTAAAGCTCTGGATAGTTGAGATAAAAATGGACCTGAATGCCGAAGTGGAATGACTATTATCAGAATGAGCCTGGCAGCGGTCAGAGATGACATCATCCAGGTCAGAGGTCAGTAGGTCAACCTACAGACCCCGGATGTTGATAACATGCCACCACGGGCTCAGAGGGGAATAACACTAGCGTATCAAATATTGGTGAAATGAACGAGTTTTGCGGTGTGAATGTGTTATTTAGAGGCTGCATTGCGCTGCCCCGTGTTCTCACATTATACAGATATACGCGGCTCTCGGCTGGAGCTCATTTTGTCGGAACGACTTGTAATGACACCAAAGTTATCTGGGTGAGGAAATGATCGTATTTTATGCTAGAAATAAGGTCCAGATTGTAAAAAAACGCTAATTATCCTTTAATGCACAACAGCTGAACACTGGTTAGATCTGGGTTTAGAGGGTGTCAGACTCTGACAGATCTCCAGTATGGTTGCAAAGGGGTGGGAAATTTTTGGTAAATTTTTCATGGAAAGTTAAGCTGGGGATCTTTGGAAATATTCCATATTGGAAACGTTCCATGGGAATTATGGGAATAACTGAAAATTGTGGGTAATTTAAACAAGCTGTATCATATCCAAAGATAAATATAAACATTTTGTTTTGTCATCAGCACACATCCATGCAAAATGAAACTATTCAAAAACAAACAAAAAAGTCATAATATTCAATGTTATATAATACATAGGGAGAGTGGGGTGAGATGAGCCACTTTTTATATTCAGAATCACTACATCAAGACAATTGTAGTTTTGTTGCTACTAACATATCTGCATATATTTCAGGAAGTTTTGTGGCTCGTGGCTCAACTTACCCTGTGCATGGGGTGAGTTGACCATCTAGCGGGGTTAGTTGATTCACCCCTCTCCTTCCATCCATCTCCCACTTAATATCCTACCTGTCCAGGTTGCAGGCTAATACAAACTGCAGGGACTTCCTGGTTTGGGGAGTTTTACGATTTCGTCGCACCTTGGGAAGAATCCCTCATTTTTCTCTATGGAAGTAAAGCTTGGCCTCACTACCAACAACTTTTCCTGTTTTCAGGAACATACTTAGTGTAATCTTAATAATCTGGACATACACAGACAAAATACATTCATACATGTATAGGGCCGGTGGCTCAACTTACCCCACAGCTACCTTGGCTTGGGTTTATTACCCCCACAGCTAAAATGGTGCAGTTTCATGCTAGGTTTAGTACCTATGTTGTAGCTCATAGATACCACAACCCATGTATAAAACAAAGTTATAATAATCTCTTTTGGTCTAAACACAATTCTCATGAAACTTATGATAGACCAAATTCACTTTCAAGAGTGAAATTTTTTTTTTGGGACATAATGTTAAACCACTTGACCAATGTGGTTCTTACCTTCACAGCCTCAATAAAACGATGCCTTCTTCCTAAATATTTGGTCACATGTTCAGTTTTTGTTAGCCTCGTAAACCAGCCTCCCCCGGAAATGCATTTAATTCATTTCACAGGGGGAGTCTGGCCTCATCCCCGTTGAAACCGTTTCGCCAGAAATCGGCCGTCTACCGAGCCAATCAGCGTCGCCGCTGTGATTGACACAGCACGTTGGCCAATCAGGGCCTGAAAACATCGCTACATGGACTGGACTCACCTACAACAAACATGGCGGAGCGTCAAACAGCGGCGTAAAAACAGCAGTAAGGGAAGTTCTAAATGAAATACCATCAATTACAGAACTTAAACAGAGCAATAGTCGGCGCTTGTTGAGTTTCTGGGAGGAAAAGACGTTATCGCTGTTCTTCTTCGGTCCCTGATTGGCTCGGTAGGCGGAGTGTTTCCTCCCCCTGTGAAATGAATTAAATGCATTTCCGGGGGAGGCTGGTTTACGAGGCTAAGTTTTTGTTATGATTTCCTAGAAACAACCCACTGGCTCATCTTACCCCGTTCTCCCCTACTGACTGCTGTAATAAGTCGGATGCTGGTTTATACTATCATTTATACTGTAGTTAAAGGGATAGTTCAACATTTTGGCAAATTGGCCCATTGCCATAATGCCTATAGTCATAGCAGTAGGTTCGTTTCCTTTAATTGTTGGTGCAAGCTATTTTTAGAACGGCGAAGCAGAGTGGTGAGCTGCTCAGAGCTACACTATGGAGGCTAATGGGATTTCTTGGTTTCCCTCATCAAACTCATCAAATACACAATCCAAAAACTCCAAAACTCTCTGGTGGACAAGTTGTGACCTGCACATTCACCACGCTATGAGATAATAAATTCATGCAAAACCACTGCTGCGTGTTCCTGTCGGGGGCAGTTTTTCAGCAAGCAGTCTCTGCATTTCCCTCTAAAACAACTCTGTGTGGTAACGTTGTGTTATTATCTCATAGCGTGGTGAATGTGCAGGTCACAACTTGTCCACCAGAGCGTTGTGGAGTTGTTGGATTGTGTATTTGTTGAGTTTGATGAGGGAAACCAAGAAATCCCATGAGCCTCCGTAGCGTAGCTCTGAGCAGCTCACGGCTCTGCTCCACTGTTCTAAAAATAGCTTGCACCAACAATTAAAGGTTACAAACCTACTGCTATGACTATAGGGATTATGGCAATGGGCCAATTTGCCAAAATGTTGCACTACCCCTTTCAGGTAAATGCAGCATTTGGCCTCCATCTGAACACTGATGTTTATTTCTATGTATTTCTGACCCTGCAGTGGACTCATCCAAACTAATCGCCCAAGCTGCTAACCCTCCATCAGCCAGAGGGGCCTTTAAAAAAATACATTAAAAAAAACACACAAAAAAACACAGAACACCAGTCAGAGCGGCAGACGCGGGCAAAATGGAGGATGAAAATAGACGAGTGAAGAAGGAGAAGGAGGAGAAGAAGAAGTGTGGAGGAGAAGGAGAAGAGAGGGGGAGGGGGTAGAGAGAAAAGGGGGAGAGGGGGAGAAAGGTGAAACCCCCCCATCACCACCTTCACCCCCCGCCCTCCCCTCCCCTCCCTCTGGACAGACTGTCTTCAGTGCCCCGAGTCCCAACAACCTGATTGGACTGGTGATGATTTGTGAGCCCAACTCAGAGTGCAGTGAAAGCTGAAGCAGTTGTCCTGTTGGAAACGGGCCCCGTCGCCCCCGGCTACGGATCCTCTGTCAGGGTTAGATAGGAACGGAGATGAGAGGATGTGAAGGAGTGAGCGTGAGCTCTGGCATCTATACTGCCTATAAATGCCTGTTTATATGTTTGTGAGCGTGTGTGTGTGCGTGTGTGCGTGTGCGTGTCTGTCTACAGCTCCATTTCCATCCAACTGTTCAGCAAATATGGAAGTTTTGAAATGCTGCAATAAAAAAAGTTTGTGCCTGGTCCAGCTGAGTTGAAGAGAATTTGTTTCCTAACTGATCCGACAGAGGACGAGAGAGAGAGACGCAGCACCTGGACACGGTGCGTTAGAGACGTCACTGTTCTCAGGTCAGACACTGTGGTCAAGATGTTCATCCTCTCCTCTCCACGTGTTGTGTAAGAAAACCAAGTTTCTGTCGACTCCCGCTGCTTTTCTCTCCTACATAAAAAAAAAAAAATCCACACCAGGATTACTTTGGATGGAAACCAAGCTAAGTGTGTATTCTACACGTGTGTCTGCTTTCTGCTGTGTGTGTGTGTGTGTGTGTGGGTGTGTGGGTGGGTGGTGGAGTGGATATGTTCGCAGATGCACTTTGAGCTGATGGAAGCCGACAGCTGCCTTACCGTTTTACAGGATGACGTGTTGCTGGGCCGAGAAGGGCCCGTGTGTGTGTGTGTGGGGGGGGGGCAGGAATGCCAAGCCCCTCGCTTCGGAACTCCTGGTCTCGTCCCCCGGCGCTCCGCTCTGGGAAAGAAAAGAGAGAGCGGCTCTATTTCCATCGGTGCCCGTCTATCGATCCGTTGGTATCGGTTTTTATCTGTTTCCGTGGGTCTCAGCAACAATCAGAGTGGGGAGGGGGAGGGGGAGGGGGAGGGGACTCATAGAGGTTGGTTTGTTTAGTTTTTTTCCCCCTCTACGGTGCATTTCAATTCAAGAATCTTTGAACGGGTGACACCTGATCGCCATGTTTCCACCCGCTTTCACTGGTTGTAGGTTTTCATTCATGTTCCCGCCGTCTTCTAATTAATCCTCGTGTCTCCTGTTCATGATGTGAGACCGGCCTGGTTCATCGAGATTCCCTCCTCAGCTTCACGAGGTGGTGAATATTTAATCAAAACTTTTTTTCTTTTTTTTTTACCTGATTAAGTAGTGAAATCACTGTCTTCACAAGGCAAGGCAGTTTTATTTGTATAGCCCATTTTTACAAACTGTTTGTCTCAAAGGGCTTCACATGGCGTCATAACAACATCCTCTGTCCTTAGACCCTCACACCACACCACCACCACCACCACTCCCCAATCCAGAGATGTGGAGAGTCTGGTTCAGCTCAGAAGGAGCAGGTTCAGGTTCAGGTTCAGGTTCAGGTTCAGGTTCAGGTTCAGGTGCAGCATGATAAACCTCCAGGAACCACAGCTGAAGGTTTTACTGCCCAAGGTGCTCCGAGGCCTCCGCACCCAACGTCCACACCATCGCCCTGAATCACCACGGTGACCGGGTCCCGTACTAATAAGAGGAGGGTTACAGAGGCACTGACTTTGATGACTGTGTCCTCCGTCGTCACGGTGACAGACGTGTGAGATGTGTCGGTATGCAAAAACACATGTGTCATGACTCATGTACAGTTCTGTCTGTCTTTGATCACTATATTTTATAGAGTGTTATATTCTGGAATATGCAACACACTGTACAACTGTGGAAGTGGATGCGCTCAGTCGAGCGCTGACAGCTGATTGGCTCATTTACCTGAATCAGTTTTAGTTTCACACTGTTTTGTCGTTGTTGTTTTTTTTTTACTGTTTTAGTTTGTGTTGTATTTTCACCATCAGTTGTATGGCAGAGCCTTTGTTATCATGCAGTTTAAAACGTTGTGTTACTGCCAGGCCTGTGGGTTTAGTAACACACAGCGTCCTTTAATTCAATCTGTTTGGGTTCATAAACATAGAGCTGTGATTCAGAATATAGAAAATATATAGGCTATATAGTTTTTATTTATTTGTTCATGTTTTAATGTGAATTTAAATTTAAAGGGGGACATATCGTGGAAATATCACTTTTTGAAGGCTCTTTAACATGTATCTAGGTGTTTGTCTTGCCTCTGGCCCCCAAAATGTAAGAATTGACAAAAAAAATCTGTAATTTTCAGGCTCCCTACACTCTTAGAAATAAGGGTTCCAAAAGTGTTCTTCTGCAAGGGCTGAGGTTCTACCTGGAACCATTTGCTTCTGAAAAACCCTTTCCTGAAGAAAGTGTTTTTCAAGGGTTCTTGGTAACACTAAGGGTTCTTGGTGGAACTCCCTGTGTGGGTTCTAGATGAAACCGTAAGAAGTCGGATATTTTCTGGATGAAACCCCCAGTAAGGCTTCTGGTTGAAACCAATACGCCATAAAAGGGATTTTTGTAGAACCTTTCATTGGGGGTTCTAGGTGTAACCTTTCACAGATGGTTCTAGGTATAACCCTTTATGTGTTGGGTTCTAGATATAACCCTTTATGTTGGGTTCTTGGTATAACCCTTAAGTTGGGTTCAAGGTAGAACCCTCCAAAAGGGAGCCAAATATTCTCCTATGAGGACAAGTCAAAGAACCTTATATGGTTCTACATAGCACATTTATTTCCAAGAGCGTAGATTGAAATGAAAGCTGTTCCCTCACTTGTCTAGCAATTATGTAATTAGTTTTTGAATTAGCATAACCCCACCCCTACCTGGTACCAGTTGAAGAGGTGGGGCAAGCAGTGGTTCATTTGCATTTAAAGGGACAGGCTCTGAAAGCAGCCGTTCTGAACAGGGCTGTTTAGAGAGGATGAAAAGAGCTGTGATGTTTGATCCTTGGGGGATTTTGACCAAAGCATGTCACAGACATGTCTTTAAGACACCTGGGAACTATTTTAATTTGTAGAAAAGGGACATGATATGTCTCCTTTAAATAGCAAAATACAGGCTTGGGTCAATATTCAATCATATTAGATGTCAAAAACACTTTTATATGATGCAATATTATACGAGATCATAAATAGCAACATTTTTGCATGAATGTATGGAGATATTAAAATTTGAATTTTGCCCAAGCCTATAATGACTAATGAATGAATTCCATACAATATATAGTCAAGTAAACTTCACACCTTTCGAGATTTATTTTGCAATTCTATCATTTTTCTTAGTGAGCGCGTTCAGGATTTAATGATGTAGATTGATAATGTTGATTTACTTGCTGGTTTATGGTTATATATTTAGATGTAGATTTAAATTAGTCAAACACTTGGATGGTGTTGATCACTTAAATGTTGTATGAGGCGTGTCCTGTCTGGATTTGGAAACACTGGGATTCTGCAGGGCGTGTAGTGTGCAAAATCACAGCTGGAGCACCAGTGTACACAAGTTCTGATGGTTGGATGTCAGACTTATTACGTCCTGAATGTTGGTTTCAACCAGCGCTAACGTGCACGTCGTCGTTGGATGTGCTTGTGTTGAACTCTTAAGTTTACAGTGGGGGAAAGAGAAAGCGTTGTCTTACAAATGTTTCCACCCTGATGGCTGGATTTAACTTACTGTTGATATGATGTGGTTGTGGTGCCTATAGTGTAGCATGCAGGTGTTGGTATAACATGTTGTATAAAGTGTGCATATTGAGTCAGTTTGGGGTGAATTGAATTGAGTCAGCGAGTTAAACTTTTAGTTTTTTTTTTCATTAGTTTGCAGCTTTGTTTTTTTAGATGAGTCTCTTAAAGGGATAGTTCAACATTTTTGCACCCATTGCCGTAATCACCATAGCGGTAGGTTCATTACCTTTAATTGTCGGTGCAAGCTATTTTTAGAACGGCGGAGCAGAGCGGTGAGCTGCTCAGAGCTACACTAAGGAGGCTAATGGGATTTATTGGTTTCCCTCATCAAACTCATCAAATACACAATCCAACAACTCCAAAATACTCTGGTGGACAAGTTGTGACCTGCACATTCACCACACTATGAGATAATAACAGAACGTTACCAGACAGAGTTGTTTTAGAGGTAAATTCATGCAAAACCGCTGATGCACGTTGCCTTCAGGGACAGTTTTTCAGTTTATTAACCTCTAAAACAGTTGTTAAGTGCTATGACTATAGGGATTACGCCAATGGGCCAATTTGCCAAAAAGTTGAACTATCCCTTTAATGAAAAGCTCCATCCCGTCTGTCGATAGGATCCCACTGAACGTCCACTACACACACCACCGACATGCATCCTCGCCATTCCTTCACTGTGGCCGCTGTGTGCAGGGACACAGCCTCTTCTGGGAAAATAACACAGAATATAATAAGCCACTCCTGCATAGCCGTTATAAACCATTATTATAAAAGCTCAAAAAAGATTTTTGTTTTGTTTTGTTTGACTAGGATCGTTTCAGATGTGTTTTTCTCATATATTATAGTTTTTTTGGTAACACTTTCTATGAAGACCACATCTATAGTGCATTATGAGCGCATTCATAGTGCATTATAATGCTCATCATAATCAATCATAATGCATTACAACTACACTCATAGACACACATAAAGCTTTATGATGCACTATATCAACAGTTATAAATCTAGCTTATACTGACTTATAAATCCAAGGGCCTTATGAGTGCTCTTGACTGGTTATAAACTACAGACTGGCTGCTGGGGCTTATAATACATTATAACTACTTATACCCCTTTATACACACACCTCAACAATCAACTGTTATAAGGACTCATAGGATGCCATAAGTATATATAAGTTATCAATGTATGCTTTAAGTAAAGTGAGGTTCATATTGATGCATCTATAATGCAGTATACCTAATCATGATGTTTCATTGTTGGCGTTAAGTAAAGTGTAACACATTTGCATGCATTTAAAAGAAGCTATGCTGCATCATAAGTCATTTTGTCAGATACCAAATATAGAGAATTACACTAAGATTAGGAATATAACTGTAAAGCTTGGTTTCAACCTGTAGGGGGCAATCCACGTGCATATTTTGACCACAAAATGTATATTTTTAAGATTTACAGATTTGGACCTGAATCAATCACCAACACTACTAACAGACATAATAGTTTACAGCTGAAAACATTGTTTTGGGGTTTAGTTACTGTTTAAGGTATAAAACACAAAAAGGGAGAAAAAGACATAGTACATTTTTCAAGCTTTATTTTACCAATGAAAACAGTTGTTAATTTCACTGTTAACTGTTCTACCATCTTAAACGTTAAATGCATAGGATTTAGATGCATCTACTTGTGAAACTATGCAGCCACTGATCTCTATTTGCATTCATGAGTGTTGAATTTCCTCCTATCGCGAATGAGCTGGCGGTGAGGAGGTGAAAAATACAGGTTTTAACTTCTTTCTTAATAAACTGTAAAGTGCAAACATGGGCATGGAAACTACTTCAAGCCACTGCTACAAATATACAAATGTAACATACTACATACTGTAGGTGTGAACTGCCAACCTAACCTTTAAAGGGATAGTTCAACATTTTGTCAAATTGGGCCATTGCCATAATCCCTATAGTCATAGCAGTAGGTTTGTTACCTTTAATTGTTGGTGCAAGCTATTTTTAGAACGGCGGAGCAGAGCAGCAGGCTGCTCAGAGCTACGCTACGGAGGCTCATGGGATTTCTTGGTTTCCCTCATCAAACACACAACCCAACAACTCCAAAACGCTGTCGTGGACAAGTTGTGAGCTGCACCATCACCACGCTATGAGATAATAACGGAATGTTACGAGATGGAGTTGTTTTAGAGGTAGATTCATGCAAAACTGCTGATGCGCGTTGCGTTAAGGGACAGTTTTTCAGCAAGCAGACTCTGTATTTACCCTGTATTTACCTCGAAAACGGCTCCGTTTCGTAACGTTCTATTATTATCTCATAGCGTGGTGAATGTGCAGGTCACAACTTGTCCACGAAAGCGTTTTGGAGTTTTGGGATTTTGTATTTGATGAGTTTGATGAGGGAAACCAAGAAATTCCTTTAGCCTCCGTAGCGTAGCTCTGAGCAGCCTGCTGCTTCGCTCCGCCCTTCTAAAAACAGCTTACACCGACAAATAAAGGTAACGAACCTACTGCTATGACTACAGCGATTATGGCAATGGGCCAATTTACCAAAATGTTGAACTGTCCTTTTAATATTCACATGTTTATACTTGGGTGGCGATTGTAAAGTGCAAACATGGGCATGGAAACTACTTCAAGCCACTGCTACAAATATACAAATATAACATACTACATACTGTAGGTGTGAACTGCCAACCTATTCTTTAATACAACAATTCACATTGTTTGGGTGGCAATTGGAAGCAGAGTGCCCTCTTCCTTCATTTTCAAAATCTTTTCTTTGACCTCTGGGGTCATGGCATTGCGGCACCTATCAATGAATGTTGACAGCTTTTCTCTCCGCTCATCCCAGGCCCCCACATTTCTAAATATCTCCGGTGCAGCAATGCTGAGTTCAGCAATAGGTGCTGTTCTGGACACGGTGTTTCTGTCAGCACCAATGGTCTCAAATGCTGTTTTCATCGAACCCCCTCGGTTGAAGGCATCCAGGGCCATCTTGTATCGTGCTACGATGCTCCTGGCGTTTCTGGCTGTAAATGGTACATTAAAACCAGATTGTGTTTAAAAAGCTTGCTGTCAAAATGTGCAAACTTGTTAAAACTGTAATGAGCAATTACCTCTTCCTCTTCTTCTCATCATCAGGTCATCAGTGGGTTTAGCTTTGTGGGAAGAGGAGGAAGAGGGTGGAGATTTCATTCGGTAGCTCTTCATGGATGAATCTAGAATAGAAATCAAGGGAGGATCAAAACCTATCATGATAGTGTCAACTTTCAAAATATAAACAAATGCCATGGAATAAGCTGCTTAGATTGTTTTTGGCAGTACAGGCTCAGGTAATTTAAAAAAAAGTCATCATGATGACATGCATCTGAATGTGTCAATTAAATGAAACAGGTTTGAGGTGAGAGAGTGATAAACATGGCCTCTTCCAACCAACCAAAACTTGTTGATAAAGCAGATGCACTTAGGGAAATATGACATTATTGCCTGCAGAACTGACAGTGAAGGCAAAGCCCTTCTGTCAAGCTTCAGTGGACAGCAGATCACTGCATAACAAGTAAAAACTAAAACGAAGAGTGTGACCTACCGCAAATTATTCATTAATATATCAGTATAATTCTTAATACCGATACATCGCCTAGCCCTACCAGACAATGAGAAAAAATGTGGGATTTGATTCATCTGTATGTGCCTTTGTTACCTTCAGATGAATCAGAAAGAACAGAACTGGAGTCTTCATCTTCCTTGTCAGAAGCAATGCTCATTAATTGCTTGGCTTTCTTCCCATGCTTGCGTTTGACACCTGCAAATAACAAAACAAATTCTGTGGCTAGTGATCTAATTGTGAGAAAGGAATAAATATGAAAACACATTTTGTCTGTGTACTGGAGAAAACCTGAGAGTGAAAAAAATATACTTGTACTGTATGAATGTGAATGGATAATTACTCACCTGACTTGGAGGGCATGATTGTGGAATTATCCTTCTTGGAGAGCAGCTCATGGATGAGCTCATCCTTTTTCTTAAGTTCTCCTTGCAGGTAAGTCTTATCATCTTTGAGGAGGGAGATGGTTTCGTTGCGAATTTCCCCCTTCTCTTTCTCCGCCTCCAGGAGGTCTTTGAGTTTTTGCACCTCCATAACTTCATTTGGTGAGACTGTTGAAAAAATTACAAATGAAGTAACCCTTACATAAGAATTTCTCTTACAATAATAACAGGAATAAATAATAATAATAATAATAGGAGGTAGGCTATGCATAATTGCAACACATAAATTAAGAATCCCTGATTGTGTATCTATGTGTGACAACACAAAGGTCTCAAAGATTCTAAGATGTAACTAATTGTGTGCTGCAATTGGGTCATTGTGTCACTGTACACTCTTTGTAATTGCTGTGCATGTAGAATCTGTGTATCACCTGCCTGCCCTCTCAGTTTTGCTTTTTTTTTGTTTTGTCTTAAATCAAGTGTAATACAATATGACTATTGCTTATGTGATGTTGATGCTGAAACAATGTATTGAACAGCCACGGCATCAGCCATAGACATGGACCATACTGAGAACCTACTTTATTGGTCCCAAACTGGGAAATTCTCTTGTCACAGCAGCAAGACACAGTGTACAATATAAAACACTATACAGTATTGTAAAAACCTTGAGCCACACATTATTAAAAACAATGCTGTTGTTAATATTTGGTAGTCAATGACCCACATCGACAATTAGTTACAATACCAGAAAAAAAGGATATTACCAGACCTTGTATGCTGTTCTGGGGAGATGACTCAGCCTTGGGAGTGGCTTTCACCTTGCGACGACTCATGGTTGAAGCGGGCTAGATTAATAAAAAGCAAGGCACATGTTATGAGTTTCAAGAAAATGCTATTATTGTTACAATAATTTCTGCATTATGATATCTATTACAGATGCATTAGCCTACCTGTTAATTATTAACTTGCATACTAATAATTTACATACTGTACATGCAGCAGTCAAATATACAAAAACATGAGGGATGCACTTAATATAGAAACAATATAAAAGATGCCAATAAAAATAGTTGGCTATTTATGCCAGTTTTCTTTTGCTGGGACATGTCCACTTTTTACAACCGTGGGGCGGCGGGTGGGGGGAGGGGGTCAGCATAGTCCTATTTTTTTGGAAATCGAATTATGGTCATCCTAGTTAACATCTACCCAATAATACAATTTTGAGCTTTTCAGCTATTTTGAAAAATAACAACAGGCTCAACAGCTATAAAATGAAATATCCTACAACAAGCTCATCACAGGAGAAAATATGTGCAGTGTCAGTTAGCAGGTTCCCTGCTAGCAAGCAAACTCAACGTTAGCTCGGTCTGTTGTATGTTCGCAGTCTGTATGTGCAGGTGATTTTATTTTTCGTTTATCTTGAGTCACATATTTAATTTGTCTTGCTACTGTTTTTTTTTTTCATCTCTTACCAATACAATCAGTCAATGCACCTTTTTCAAGTTGAACACGTGCAGGAAATTAACTCAAATGTGACCGGAGGTCAGACTTCACCAAAGACTAACCATGAGAAAGGGGGGAAAAAAGGAAGTTACCTGTCTTGGCTCCTTCCTAAAAGCAAACTGATTTTTTGAACTAACAGTAGAAAGTAAAGTTTGTGGCAAACAAAAAAGTATGACACTTACACGTTTTTCAGCTCACAAACGCACACAGCTCAGGTCTGCGGTCTCGGGTCTGCAGCCACACGACGCCAGAAGTGAAGAAGAAGAGAGAGCTGTTCCTGATTGGGCGCAATGCGCATGCGCGAGGAGAACCTCCTCCCGCAACTTTCAAACTGAGCGCCATTTGGGGAAACGAAAAGCGAGGGTGGTCTCAACTAGAGCACTCAACATGGATAAATTAAAGCAAGGATTAACCGATTTATTGCGTGCAAGAGATACTGTTGCCAATCGAAGAAAGATTGTTCTTTGGATGCAGAGGAAGGGACTCTTGGAGCGCCAAATGATGTGTAAATCATGTGATACTCCGATGACTGCTGTGCAGGTTTCAAGACAGGACGGCTTCCACTGGTAAGAAAAGCTAGCTAGCCACTTTCAACAAGACTAACGTTAGTGGAAATGTTTTGCTCGTGTTTGTAAAATATATTGTCTTGTTTTTGAAAAAAAAAATGCTATATCATATTATTTACGCCTTGCAGTCTGACCCGTTTACGTCAGCCTCCACTGAGAGTGCTGACTTTTGCTTTTTCCAAGCCCTCACCTGACTGCCATCAATATTAAAATGCCTCACAGCGTGTTCCCTGATATCACTGCAGCTCAAAGCCTCAACTTTAAAATTTACTGTGAATTTGCTCATTTTGTCTGTCTGAGAGAGTGCGTATACACGTGGATGAAGGGACGTGTGTGTTTATCGCTCGTTTATTTATTTAGACCTGTTATTAAAAGAGGCCAGCTGCTAATTTGGGCCGTCTTTAAAGTAAATACAATATTTTTTTCTCTTTTGTATTTAAAAAAAAAATTCTATTTAAAATTATACATTTTTAGGCTGCTGTCTGTGTTTGTAATGGATACATGATCAAGTACATGACCAAGTTGTTTTTACAGGATTTGCAGGCGACACAGAGGAAGAAGTGTTTCAGTTCGCCAAGGATCCATGTTTTACAAGTCCCGCAGATCCCTCCAGAACCACCTGGAATTCATTTACAGGTGGGTTTGTTTTGTCTGTTGCTGATGGAACTCAGTTGAAATCAGACCAATGAGTAAATAAAGCTATCTTGTCTGCACAGTGTTAAGATATCACTTAAAGGTAAAGAGTACATGCAGGTGTTTTATTCTGAAAGTGACAGGGCATAAAAGTGGTAACTTGAAGACCGAGTAAACTGATATCCAACCAGGACACCACTACTACTATGCTTCAATATGCAGTTTGCTATGGACTGAATCAATGGGTAAAAAAAAAACAGTATGTCAGCTCTGTAAGAGGGAGGAGACAAAGACAATGTGTTACCATGGTAACTGACCCAGAGTTTACAACAATGCATTTATGTTAATACTGTGCAGCACTTTAGTCAACCTTGTTGTTTCAAAATGTGCTCTATTGATAAAGTTGGTGGTATTGAAAACCCAGAGTTTCTCTCCTCTCATTTCTACTTTCTGGAATAGGCCTCTGGCTCTTAGAATTAAAAAAAAGCAATCAGTGTGAGTTTTTATATTCAGTTTTTATCCATTGGGCTAGTGATCTGTTCTTGTTTTCATGTCTTTGTAGATTTTCCCAGGGACTGCGCATGAGACAAGTTGACCTTATCGAGGACGGTGTTGCAGCAAGTAGCAGAACCTTAACAAAGATGGCTTCGTCTCTGAGAAAAGTATGTCACACCACATTTTCCTTTAGTAAAATTAGAAATACCATTGGTAAACTGGCTTATAAGCCACATCAAGATAATTAGAGATCCTTCATTGCTCAAAAAATATGGTTGGCTATACATTATTCTTTATGGCTATACATTATTCTCCTATGTCAGAAACCAGACTTTCCAGTTAGTATTTAGCAGTTAGTAATGTTGTGCTTTGTGTTTTCCTATATGCAGGTCTGCAGACGTGCTATTCACAAGTTGCGCAGTCAAGGTAAAATGAAAGTTGGCGGCCGACATAGCTTTGTTATGCTGGATGAAAGTAAATTCTCACACAAAAGGAAGGTAAGATACATTTGCTCAATATGTGGAACTTTATTTGATAGAACCAGTTTTCAAATGACAAAGTAAATCATCCCATTTGAAATTGATAGTTGATTGTACTTGTGCTGTTTTTGTTGGTTATGGCTGTTAGACTGAAATGAGTAAACAAATAATAGACCTTATGATTTATTCCTTGACCAGCAAAATTAATAATCCATCTGTGTACTATGAAGTTAGACTCAAGCCTTTTGAACACCCATGTAAATTGAATTTCAAAGTGCTTGTATTAATTTGATGTACTATATCCCTAACAATGTTTGACAGTACAACCGTGGGAGGATGGGACCAGCATGGAGACGGAATAAAAAATGGGTCTTTGGCATCTTGGAAGTATCACATACCACCAGGAGACCCATTCTCAAGATCGTGAGGAGGCGTTCCACGGACCAGCTTCTGCCTATCATAAAGCACCATGTTAAGAGAGGATCAAGCATTGTGACTGATGAGTGGAGAGCTTACAAGAGAGCACTGTCAGAGGAAGGATACGATCATCATACTGTCTGCCACAAGAGACACTTTGTAGATCCTGTTTCCAGAGGTCACACACAGAATTTAGAGAGAGCCTGGCAAACCTTTAAATGTGATGTTTGGCGTCATAGAGGAAATAGGAGTACAGGGCTTTTAAAAGAACATTTACGAGTTATTGAGTGGGAGTATTGGCTTGGACGATGTCACAGATATGGCATCCTTGGCCGGCTCATTCATGATCTAAGGAAATTCAACATTCATGAATGTAAATAGAGACCTCTACAGTGGCATAGTTTCATGTGGGGGCCTGGAATGAGCAGAAAAAAAAGCTGTCAACATTCATTGATAGGTGCCGCAGTGCCATGACCCCAGAGGTCAAAGAAAAGATTTTGAAAATGAAGGAAGAGGGCACTCTGCTTGCAATCGCCACCCAGTTATAAACATGTGAATTGTTGTAATAGGTTGGCAGTTCACACCTACAGTATGTAGTATGTTACATTTGTATATTTGTAGCAGTGGCTTGAAGTAGTTTCCATGCCCATGTTTGCACTTTACAGTTTATTAAGAAAGAAGTTAAAACCTGTATTTTTCACCTCCTCACCGCCAGCTCATTCGCGATAGGAGGAAATTCAACACTCATGAATGCAAATAGAGATCAGTGGCTGCATAGTTTCACAAGTAGATGCATCTAAATCCTATGCATTTAACGTTTAAGATGGTAGAACAGTTAACAGTGAAATTAACAACTGTTTTCATTGGTAAAATAAAGCTTGAAAAATGTACTATGTCTTTTTCTCCCTTTTTGTGTTTTATACCTTAAACAGTAACTAAACCCCAAAACAATGTTTTCAGCTGTAAACTATTATGTCTGTTAGTAGTGTTGGTGATTGATTCAGGTCCAAATCTGTAAATCTTAAAAATATACATTTTGTGGTCAAAATATGCACGTGGATTGCCCCCTACAGGTTGAAACCAAGCTTTACAGTTATATTCCTAATCTTAGTGTAATTCTCTATATTTGGTATCTGACAAAATGACTTATGATGCAGCATAGCTTCTTTTAAATGCATGCAAATGTGTTACACTTTACTTAACGCCAACAATGAAACATCATGATTAGGTATACTGCATTATAGATGCATCAATATGAACCTCACTTTACTTAAAGCATACATTGATAACTTATATATACTTATGGCATCCTATGAGTCCTTATAACAGTTGATTGTTGAGGTGTGTGTATAAAGGGGTATAAGTAGTTATAATGTATTATAAGCCCCAGCAGCCAGTCTGTAGTTTATAACCAGTCAAGAGCACTCATAAGGCCCTTGGATTTATAAGTCAGTATAAGCTAGATTTATAACTGTTGATATAGTGCATCATAAAGCTTTATGTGTGTCTATGAGTGTAGTTGTAATGCATTATGATTGATTATGATGAGCATTATAATGCACTATGAATGCGCTCATAATGCACTATAGATGTGGTCTTCATAGAAAGTGTTACCGTTTTTTTTTTCACTTTCCCTGAGATGCAAGTGAAATTGATTTAATTAGTAGTTTTTTATTAGTTTTTTTTAGTGTGTTTTATTGTCATTTTCATGTCAGCCACAAGAGGTGAAAACTGAAATCTGTCTGTCAAAAGCAGCTGAGATGATAATTTAAAGATTTATTTAATTCACAGGTGAAAAAAAAGTCCTATTAGGACTCCTGGTTATCTAATAGTGTAAATAGTTGAACAGTGCAGTGTGACTCAAGATATAATATAGATAGTTTAGTGGAGGAGCAGGTCATCAGTGTTATGCATTAGAAACTTGAAGTCTTTTCCTGAGCCCAGTGGGAATCAGTAGTTGCACATGTAACTATGACGGTAACACTTTATAATAAGTACACACTATTAAGCATTAATTAAGCATTAATAAATGCTGAATTCATCATTTATAACGCATGAATAGTATTCATGCGTTATAAATAACTTTGTTTACAAACTACATAATAATGAGTATTCATTGAATACTCATTATTATGTAGTTCGTAAACAAAGTTAGTGCTTATCAATGATGAGTAAAACATTTTAACTGTTTATAAACTACATACTAATGAGTATTCATGCATTATAAATGACAAATTCAGTATTTAATGCTTAATAGTGTGTACTTATTATGAAGTGTTACCACTTTGACTTCAGACTGGGAAGAAAAGAAGAATGTGTGCATTATGTTTTGATATGTACAGTAAAGAGGATGTGCCCATGTTGACTTCAAACTTTATTTGTAGAGCACATTTCGCACAAAAAAAGCAACCCAAAGCACTCTACATGATAAAACAAAAAGGAATTATGCACACATTCACACACTTTTCAAGTAAAATTGAGGAATTAAAAATACTGAGGAAACTATGTTATACTCAACAATTTGCAGTGGGGAAAACACAAGGATAAAAGCTAGTCTGGGGCCGTTGACTCGCTGTTTTGGAAGGAAACGGAAACAGGGCGAAAGAGACAGGCCTTTCCGTCAAAATAAAAGCACAAAGCTAATAAATACGGTGAAACTCTTTAATTTAAGGATTGTAATTCACAAGAAAGTCCCCAAGCCATTAAGTTAATATTTTGCTTTTATTGTATTACCGGAAGCAGAATGCAAAAAAAATGTAACACGAGTTAAAACGAGGCTAATAAAAGCAAGAATGGCATAGAAAGAATACAAAGGAATAAAATGGCAATATTGCATAAAATTAAAGTTGAGTAAAAATCTATTAAAACAATAAAAGCTATTAAAAAACAGAATAAAGGTTGTAAAATAAATGAAATTCTGCTAAAAGCCTGAGTTTGCTCTTTGTCAAATATAGTGGTTCCTGTCTAATTGGAGCTGTCAGTTACATGTGGTTTGAAATATCAGCTGGTAAAGTGGTGTGCTGGAGCTTTTCGCTGCCATGGACGACACGTTAAGAAATCTTTTTGTGAAATTTTGGAAAGGTTTTCCCTCCTGAAGCTGGCCTCCAGTTTGCAGGTTGGTCTTTGAAGCTTTCAAATGAATCAGTAGGTGGGAAAGCGTCTGTAGTCTGTAGCTGACATCATGATGTGTTATAAAGGAGCAGTCAGGTGACTGTAGGCGGAGGCAGCAGAGTAGATGAGTTGAGTGTGTGAGCAGACCTCGGGCGTGTTGCTGCTGCCGTGGCGATGATGAGCGATCCACAGTCAGCAGCTGTGTGGCTGCTGGGGAACATCTGTAATGAACAGGAGGAAGTCTGAGATGGTGACCTGGAATATGTTTTTGCTGTAGGTGAAATAAGTCAACATCATGGTTTTTAAGTCTGATCTGAGAACTGCATTGAACCCACGCTCCAGCAAATGACACCCAATCTAATCCCAGTCACACAGGTTCAGGGTGGTTGCTTGCATCACACACTTGTGTCCAGTGTCCTTCCACTTCTCTGATGTGTGTCCTTAATGGAACACACTCACGTCTCACTTCAGGTGTTGTCCTTCAGCGGCTGTGTCCAAAGACTGGTTGCATCATCCTATTTGTAGCCTAAGGCTCCTTCAAAATGTGTCCTTCTTGTCTTTTCCTGCCTCCAACAGCTTGATCCTTTATTTCCCAAGATTCACAGCGTGCTGCTATTTTGAAAGTATAGAGCAGCAGACAACAGAGAACCAGAGGATTACACTGTTGATTGTAATTATTGTGTTTCAGCTCAATCCGACAACTAAAAACTAAAACACATGTCGGGTACTGTCAGAGTTGCTAGGAAACAAGAGATGCCTTTGCGATGCAACAAGGTGAGGTTGGGTAGCTACAGCCGATGATGCAATCTACTAAAAAACCAGACCAAGCTGAATGAGGGATTCAACGCCTCGGTGTCACTCGAGGTGTCGGGACACGTGTTGATATGATTGGCTGGAGTATAAGCGGGGACCTCACCAGCCTCAGACATTGTCCCCAGACCTCTTCCTGGTGTGACTGGGATCTCAGGCTGTAGATGCAGCAGGTCTGTAAGGGGTGTGGATATAAAAGTAAAGTGCACAGAGCAGCACAAGTTCTCTGCTTTTACATTAAAGGGGACATGTTATGGAAATATCACTTTCTAAAGGCTCTTTATTTAGTTGTTTGTCTTGCCTTCCGGACCCCAAAATGTGAGAATTAACAAAAAAAAAGTAATTTTCAGGCTCCCTACAGTAGGTTGAAATCAATGTGGTTTTACCAGCTGTTCCCCCAGGTGTCATTCAAGGATATCATTAGTTTTCAAATTTGCATGATAGGACTGGGTGAGCAGTGGCTCATTTGCATTTAAAGTGATATGCCAACTCTTTTTTTTCCTGTCTTGCCTCACTCCCGAGTCCATAACCAGCAGATAGACACCATCCTTTCAACTGTGCGTGCAGTAACAAGGGAGATAGAGCTGTATCGCCCGTAATTAGCTTAGCACAAACACTGGAAGTGTATGGGTAGTGTTAGCCTGCCTCCTACCCGAGCTGAAACCAGCAGTCAGAAGCTGATTTCATTTTAGCTCTAAACTCTGTAAATATATCACTTCATCAACATTTCAAACATTTTTATAAAGTATCCGTTTAGATCAGCAGTGTGTCGTTAATTTGTCTAAATACCAGCTGTTTAGACTTTTGTTTGGACGAATTCGGCGCTACTCAAGCTAGCTGTTGTGACCAACGCACTTTCATACGAAAGGATGGTGTCTATCTGCTTGTCATGGACTCAGGAGTGAGGCAAGACACGTAAAAAAAAAATGTTGCTGTACCCCTTTAAAGGGACAGGCACTGAAACCAGCTGTTCTGAACAGGGCTGTTTTGAGAGGATGAAAAGAGCTGTGATGTTTGATCCTTGGGGTATTTTGACCACAGCATGTCACCAGTGTTGGCCATTACTTTCAGAAAAGTAATTAGTTATAGTTACTAGTTACTTTCCCCAACAAGTAACCTAATTACTACATTATAAGAGTAATACTAATTACCAGGAAAAATAACTATTGCGTTACTTCTTTATGAAATGCTCAAATATGTCACGTCATTTGGACTCGCCACCCTGACATCAGTATTCTCACTAAGTTGGTTATGACAAATGGCTTTTTTATGACTAGTTGATGAACTGAAACAAATACACTATCCATCCAGAGAAAAAGTCACCACTTGGATTTAACTAAGCTAAGAGCTCAGAGCCTCCCATTGGATAATTACTGCATGGATTGTTATGTTTCAGCTGGAAACAATTTATCTAACCCTAACTGATGCAGTCTCATTTCCTAAACAACCATGTTAGAAGACACATCCTGTTGTCATGGAAAAGATGTTCATCTGTTTCAGAAGGGTCAAATTACTGGCATCAAGCAAATCAAACATCTAAGGAGATTGCTGAGAATATTGAACTGTCCAACGCATGATTAAAGACTGAAGGGATAGTGGGGAACCATCTTCTCAAGGAAGAAATGTGGTCCAATGTGACCACAGAGTCCAGACCTGAACCCCATTGAGAATCTTTGAAAAATGTTGTGACATTGCAGAAGCTTATTGAAATGATGATCAAAGCTAAAGGCGGTCCAATGAAATATTAGACTGTGTGACTTTTTTTTTTTTGGATGGGCAGCGTATAACAAACAAATAATATGTCTCCTTTCACGCCAGACAGACTCTTGGTGCTATTTTCAGCCTGAACGCTGGGTTATTAGTAGGAAGTGTTCGGTAGAAGTGGGGGTAGGGGTGGGGGGGCTTCATCAGTAGAGCTGATGAACGCAGCGCTGGGCAGGCCTCGCCCTGAGGGAAGCCTGCACCGAACAAGGACGGAGGTGAACTCTCAGCCACCGTTTGCTGGAGCGTGGGTGTTGTTGAGTTTCTTCCTAGCGGAGGAGATCCTCGCTGTGAGGAGACGAGGTCGTCGGAGAAACAGGGAGAGGTCGTTTGAGGAGGAAGGAGAGAGACGGGTTCTGATGTCTGTGTGGTGAAATGTGTTTGGAGGAGAGGCTAAGAGAAGGTCAGGCAGGTGGAGTCTATCTGTACAGAATAGTTTCTACTGATTCTACCTACTGCCACCGACAGGACGGGACGATCTGTGATGACAATGATTTTTTACATCACTGTAAATTAAAGGGATAGTTCAACATTTTGGCAAATTGGCCCATTGCCATAATCGCTACAGTCATAGCAGTAGGTCCGTTACCTTTAATTGTCGGTGCAAGCTATTTTTAGAATGGTGGAGCAGAGCCGTGAGCTGCTCAGAGCTATACTACGGAGGCTAATGTGATTTCTTGGTTTCCCTCATCAAACTCACAAAATACACAATCCAACAACTCCAAAATGCTCTGGTGGACAAGTTGTGACCTGCACATTCACCACACTATGAGATTATAACAGAATGTTACCAGACAGAATTGTTTTAGAGGTAAATTCATGCAAAACAGCTGATCAGGTACAGTTTTTCAGCAAGCAAACTTGCGTGGTGAATGTCCAGGTCACAACTTGTCCACCAGAGCGTTGTGGAGTTGTTGGATTGTGTATTTGATGAGTTTGATG
This sequence comes from Decapterus maruadsi, assembly GCA_030347415.2. Lineage (NCBI taxonomy): Eukaryota > Metazoa > Chordata > Actinopteri > Carangiformes > Carangidae > Decapterus > Decapterus maruadsi. The sequence continues at coordinate 4,718,282 of CM064906.1, forward strand.
AGGGAAACCAAAAAATCCCATGAGCCTCCGTAGCGTAGCTCTGAGCAGCTCACGGCTCTGCTCCGCTGATCTAAAAATAGCTTGCACTGACAAATGCAGGTAACAAACCCACTGCTATAGGGATTATGGCAATGGGCAAATTTGCCAAAATGTTGAACTATCTCTTTAAGTTGAATTAAAAAAAAAAAAAAAAGACTGTACTTTGTTTGGTTTGCTTGAACGCAACATGTTGACTGTTGCTGGTGATACAGCACAGACACTGCTATCACTTATTATACATTTCAACATTGTGTTATTTTCTTTCTGTTTGTGTTGTTTTTTGTTTCTATGAATTAAAAAAATGTGGGTTTACATTTTACAGCTGTGTGTGTCCTTTATTCCTCCTCCTCCTCCTCCTGTTCCACACATCTGTGATCACAGCCCTGTCTCCTCTGCGGGAAAGAAAAGGGGGCGTGGGTCCTCCTGTTGGCCCCGTCCTCAAAGATGTTGGGACTCCAAAGTGTGAAAGTTGGCTCAACTCTGGTGAGACCAGAATAGTCGTGATGGCCGACAGCTGCCGAGCTGCCTGGAGACGCAGCACAACAGTGACGGTGACGGAGTGCCGGGGGGGGCACCAAGGGCCCAGCACTGGAACTGTGACTGTACAGACATCCACTGCAGATTTCATATTGGTGCTTTGGTTTGTGTGAAGACATGTGGTGTAGAAATAAGAGTGTCCAGTTATTTCAATAAATGACTGTTTTGTGGATTATACAGTTCAGTTTTATTTCAAAAAAATGATCTAATATTGTCATTTAAAGCAGATATCAGTGTAATGTTTGTGTTAATATAAGTCCTAAATAGTCCTATTTTCCATCAGCAATCACTTACATGGAGTGTTTCAGCCGTAACACGAGTCTCTCCGTCACTCTGCTCTGCTGCAACCCGAGGAGAAAATTTTCCTTGTGGGATACAAGTGTTATCCAATGAGGAGAGAGAACGGCATGAAGGGCTGTGTGTGCAGCCAAGGGATGCGCGTGAATGTGGTGACGTAGCACGAGGACCAATAGATGCCTGACGAGGGCGGGGGCTGCTAACTCATGGTGCGTTCAATGAAACTCGTACTTTGTGTTTTTCCTTCCTGTGAAGTCGTACCAGTTCGATCTGGTACGAGTTCACGGGTCGGAAGTTACGAGTGGCCGTTATAGTGACTTTCACAGGCAACAGGACGGTAACGTAAAAACACGAGCTACGGGTTGCCTGGAACGCTACAAAGTCGTAGTTGTGACTTGAAGCTGTAACTTACGGTTTCAAAAGCCTGCCTTGAACGCAGCATTAGTCAAAACGGCCGTGCCGCTGATATCTGCTTTAAGTTCTACTCTGCTGTTGTCATACTGACACATTTTTCTGTCCAATTGTGCCTCTCAACCACACAAACACGGCGAATTCATCCACATAAACAGAGATATTTTTAAAGGGATAGTTCACCCAAAATTGAAGTCTCATTCATTATCTACTCACCCTCATCTCGACTAAGGGCTGGAAGCAGTTTCAGAGTCCTCCGTGGCTTCTCTGAGTTACAGGGGGTCTCAGCGTAGCAGTGCATGTCCATGTAGCGGTTGCAAATGGATACCAACTGTTTTCGTAACGAAAAGACACACCAAAAAACATCCAAATACCTTCATGCTGCTCGTATGTGATGTCTGTCTTGTATTGAAGCCCTGAAATGTGAAATTGTCCCGAAAAAAATGTAATAAGTCACAATTCTCACAGCTCTTAGTCGACATGAGGGTGAGTAGATAATGAGTGAAATTTGAATTTTGGGTGAACTATCCCTTTAACACTTGGTTTTGAGGGTTAAGGGTGCTTTCACACCTGCAGTGTTAGTGCGCACTAAATTTGGTCCCGTTTGGGTCAGTGTGAAAGCACATCACACTCTCGTGTGCACCAAATCGTTTACCAAGAGTTATATACAAACAATATAGAAATAAGTGACCAGAGCTACTAACCGGCTCTTCAGTCATCATGAAAGCTTTGCATTCCGGGGCTTCAATACAAGACGGAGATACAAGCAGCATGGAGGTATTTTTTTTGGTGTGTCTTTTCGTTACAAAGACAGTTGGTATGCAATTGCTATATGGACATGCACTGCTACGCCGAGACCCCCTGTAACTCAGAGAATGGACCAATAAAAAACTGTTTTGTAAAATAGTGCAAATAGAATACACTGAGATCTGTCTGCAGGAGAAGTTTTTTGTAGCCGCTGTGCAACAGTTATTTTGTTGGCATCATTCACAATTTTGAACATACAGTTCTTTTTGTGCAGAGAGGCCAGAACAACAACTGGTTAGGCAGAATGTTAAAACAATAAAGCATCTATAAATTAAGGTACATTACTTTTCTAATTAAATGATTTCAGTTCCTTTGATAAATGATTCTTTTGTGTTTGAAGAAGCCTATAGTTATTTTCTTTGTAACCATCTATCATCTGTGTGTGGAAAAATCTTCACTATATGGAAAGGATGAAGAAAGGCTCTCTCATTATTAACATTATATATTATTCTGGCACAAAAATACACTTGATTGAAAGATGAATGAGTATTTTGACAGACAGAGGTCAAAGGTGAAGGGTCAGGGGGTCAGCCCTATGTTCCTTCAGCCCAATGATCTCACAGCCCTATGTTCCCACATTTCTAAGAATTTTTTTTTCACTGAAAATTTTGAAAAGTAGGCCTGATATGTTCCAACAGTCCTATGTTCCCTCAGCCCTATGTTCCCACAGCCTATGTTCCCTCAGTCCTATGTTCCCACAGTCCTACAGTATGTTCCCTCAGTCCTATGTTCCCACAGTCCTACAGTATGTTCCCTCAGTCCTATGTTCCCACAGCCCTATGTTCCCTCAGCCCTATGTTCCCACAGTCCTATGTTCCCTCAGTCCTATGTTCCCTCAGTCCTATGTTCCCACAGCCCTATGTTCCCACAGCCCTATGTTCCCACAGTCCTATGTTCCCTCAGCCCTATGTTCCCACAGCCCTATGTTCCCTCAGCCCTATGTTCCCACAGCCCTATGTTCCCTCAGTCCTATGTTCCCACAGCCCTATGTTCCCTCAGCCCTATGTTCCCACAGCCCTATGTTCCCTCAGTCCTATGTTCCCTCAGTCCTATGTTCCCTCAGTCCTATGTTCCCACAGCCCTATGTTCCCACAGCCCTATGTTCCCACAGCCCTATGTTCCCTCAGTCCTATGTTCCCTCAGCCCTATGTTCCCACAGCCCTATGTTCCCTCAGTCCTATGTTCCCACAGCCCTATGTTCCCACAGCCCTATGTTCCCTCAGTCCTATGTTCCCTCAGTCCTATGTTCCCACATCCCTATGTTGCCTCATTTCTATGATTTTTCTTATTTCTAAGAATTTTCTCAAAATGAAACTCTAAGTCAAGTCGTTTTTTTTTATAGACTGCATCTAAAGGGATGATTCAGAGTCATTTCAACTGTCAACAGAAGCTTTTTTTCTCTGGCTTGAACAGTGGTCGAGTTACCACTATTAACCAAATGGTGCTAATGTTTACTAGCCTACTACTAACACTATTTGTACTACTGTAGAAGTTTGTTGTCTAAATTGCACTACCTCATGGAGGTGAGTTTAATTTCAGTATAAGGGTTTGTCACTCAACCCTATGTTGGAGTAGCGGTGTTGGGAGGGGTCAGCCCTATGTTCCCTGGGCCCTGTGTTCCCAGATTTAGCTAAAAGCTACATTACACCTCTAGTCAACTGCTACTGGGTAATACTGTAGGTTGGGTGTAATTGAGTACTGAATTGGGAGAAATGGGGATGAAATCACGCTGTGGAGACCTGAGGCAGCAGCCGCTGTACCGTGGCCCTGAGACACAGTAACTTAAGAAAACACACAACAAATGTGTTCACACACACAACAGAAGAGTTTCCAGTGAACACAAAAAAAGTGATGAGAGGCGTAGTACTTACTGCAGCGAGCTGCTGTGCTCTTAAAATAACTGGGACACACTGGCTTTTACTGGCCTAGAAACACTTCCTCTGTGTTGTTTTCGAGTTCATGCAGCTCAGGTTTTTTCAAATTGATGAACATCCTCTCTTAAAGTGAATCAAGCCAAGTCAATCCTTCTTTCCTTCCTTCCTCTTTTGATCTGATTGACCTGATCTGTTCCCTCCCTCCATTTTTCTCTCCTTCCTTTTCCCTTCCTTCATCCCTCTTCTGCCTTCCTTGAACAAATCTGTTCTCTCCCTCCATCTTCATTTCCTTCCCCTTTTTTCTCTTCCTTCTTTAACGATCCTTTTTGCCTCCCTTCCTCCCTTCCCGGTCAGTGCAAATCACGCGAGATTTCAGGAACTGAGACACTGATAGCTTCCGCTACAAACAAGCTTAAAATATAGACTTTTTTTTTTTCGGAACAATTTCTCATATCAGGGCTTCAATACATGAGGGACATTACAGACGAGCTGTGTGGAGGTATTTGGATGTTTTTTTGTTTTTTTTTAAAACCCCAGTATGCATGAATTCCCCCCATCTAGCGGTGCGGTTGCATATCGGAACGTATTCTTGATGTTGCATTCACGTGAACTCGGGCAGAAGTGAGACAGACAACAGACGCTGCATTTAACAGGATAAACAAGCCTCTATGTAAACAAGTGGCCCGCCAGAACCAGGCAAAACAATACAGGCCTGACAATATGTTGTCATGGTGATGTCGTATTGTTAACCTGACCCACGTTTGACCATCTTTCTCTCGTCGAGTAAAATGACATCCGGTTGGTTTGCCGACGGCGTCATTCAGGTGTCTGACTGCACCTGAATGCAACATCAGTGCCTCCGTCCTTCCTCACACTACACAGTGGTGACAGTTTTAACAGGCGCTACCTGGAAAACTTTCTCCCCGAGCCGACAGCTCCGCTGAGTTTCCGTGGTTACCTACAGTCACGGTGACACTGAACGTAAAAAATGGCGATTCAGTGGCAGCCAAGGTTCGGTGCACCCCCCCTTGTATATTTGTAACGACTTGTAACATCTCATTCTAAGGTACGAGAAAGCTTTCATTTGTATGTGACTCCACTTCAGTGAAATATGTACTTATGAAAGACATTTGATTTTTGCTAATAAAAAGCCAAATACGTCATTTACTGTGGCTTTAAGTACATTTTTTTGGCTTTTATTGCCTTTAATTGATAGTGCAGTTGAGAGAGAGACAGGAAATGAGGAGACAGAGAGTGGGGGAATGACACACAGGAAAGGGCCGTCCGACGCAGGACTTGAACCGGGGCCGCCTGCACCGAGGACTGAGCCTCGACATGGGGCGGCAGCTCTACCCAGTGAGCTAATTGCTGCCCATTTGGATGTTTTTTGGTGTGTCTTTTTGGATGATGAAAAGTGAGCACCATTTACAACCATTATGGACAAATACTGCTGTGTGGACCCCCCCGTAACTCAGAGAAGGAACGGAGGACTCTGAAAATTCTCACAGCTCTTAGTCGATATGAGGGTGAGTAGATAATGAGTGAAATTTGAATTTTGGGTGAACTATCCCTTTAACACTTGGGTTTTGAGGGTTAAGGGTGCTTTCACACCTGCAGTGTTAGTGCATACTAATTTTGGTCCCATTTGGGTCAGTGTGAAAGCACGTCGCACTCTAATGCGCACCAAAACTAGTGCGGGCTGAGGAGGTGGTCTCGTCTCGGTTCGGCTCCAGTCGAAGTCTGGTGCGCACTAGTTGATGTGTGAAAGCAACCGCACTCTGGTGTGGTCGAGTCGACCCTGCGGTGCATTGTGGGTCAGGCGGGATTTTCAATAACAAAAACACGGAAGAAAAAATGGAAAACAGTCGCGGACAGACGTGGACATCAGAAGAAATAAGGTGTCTGATAGAAATATGGTCAGAAGATTTCATCCAGAAGCAACTGTCCAGCACACATAAAAACAGTGACTGTTGTCAGCATTTCTCACCAGTGCCGATTCAAAGTGAAAAAACTGAGAGCAGAGGCGTGTGATGCTCTTAAAAAAACGGGCAGCGATGGTAGCGAGAGATAAATTTCGGTGGTTGGACGACCTGAACAATATTCTTGGAGGAACACCATGGATGTTGTTGAGTCCCCCTGCAAGCACCACTGACCAGCAGTCTCCATCTCCTGCTGCTTCCTCTGACCTGTCTCCTGCTAGTATTGCAGGTGAGTGTATTCAACGTTTTGCCGTCACTAACATCAGAAAATAATAGTAGGCATATCATAATTATGCTACTTTGTAAACATTCATGCCCGACACACGTAGAGGTAGCGTTAGCTGATGTGACAGCAGCTCACACTACTCAAACATAAATGTGTAACGTTATTGGAATATATATTGACCCTTTGTCACACTCAAATCTGTAACCTCCTACTATCCCAGCTCTCCTTCACCCTCTTCCTCCCTACAGGGTTCCCACAGCCATGGAAAATCTGGACAAATCATAGAATTTAAAATAATTTAAATAATTTTCCAGGCCTAGAAAAGTCACAAATTTAACTAATCAACAAAAGTTTAGAAAAAATCATGGATTTTCTTATTGCTTGTAATGCAATTACTCTTTTTTTTCCCCCATCTCTCCTAAAACTTCCTCCAGGACCTCTAAATCCTTCTCCAGGTCATAGAAATTCTATTATGGATCCTTGAAAAGTCATGGAGTAGTTTTTAAATGTTGTCTGTGAAACTGTGTTGGAACCCTGTCCCTCTTCTTTTGTCTTTCCTCTAAGGTAGGAATTGGAATTCACCCCACGGTTCAGTGCAAAAATAAAGAAACACCTCATAATACACAAAATCTATTTGTGACATCATTATGCAGAGATGCTTTTCAATACAAAGCTCTTAGATGGAAATAGACCTGCACCAGCTTTTTTGGAATTATCTTGACAAGTGGTAGAAACAGCAAGTCTCCTTCTAACAGCTCAGTCTCTATGAAATGAGCTTGTTTTCCACAGCAGTCACAGATGTGTCTCTGCTGCAGAAACACGCGGTAACAATGACTCTGCCTTTGCCAGACTTACAGAAAACACAGCCCCCCGGCCCGTGAAGATCTGATCTCAGTCGACCCAAGTCATTTGAGAGTGGACTGGGACATTCACCTGCTGCTGCGTCTGTGCTGTCAGGACAGGATTAGGGTGAACTTAGTCCACATTCTAAGGTTTGGGGGGGCTTGGTATTTTAGTGTAAGAATTGCCAAGGTCAAATGGCATCGGTTTCAGTGCTGCCACCAGTATGTGAATGAGAGACAGTGTCAAACCTCAACCATCTCCTGATGCGCACACCCTCTCCTATTTCACAGGTCATCACTTCTCTGCTGAGGGATACCACACACCGTAACATTTGCATTGGTTTACACCAACGGTGGAGTGAGTCAGAGACAGAAGAGGACTCTGGTCCATGAAGGAAACATCAAGCAGCTGGTGCAGGGTCCAGAAAACTAGACCAGGCTGATCACATGTCGCTGTGTTTTTTAAAAGCAAGATCTTCCTCTGTCTCAGGGACCAAACAGTAAAGGCTCCGGAAAATTAAAATGTGGAAAAAGATATTTGCCAACTCAATTCAAAGAAACAATATCAAAAAATATAATAATACAGACTCAAAAAATAACAATTCTAAATGAGGACCCTAATAACTTAAACTGAGGTCAACTTAAAGAACTTAACTCAACATAACTGTCCTAGGTGGAGTTTATATAGATACCGACTATCCAACACACAATAGGGAGGGGACATACATAAACCATTAATTCTATGATGCAAACGAAACATAACGTGAACAAAGACTACAAATAGAAACGTATTCATACTCATATAAACACTCAAATTATGAAGCAAACTTAAACTCTTAATCATCTTAAATCAAATGGTTCTCAAAGAAAAAAAAAGACAGTCTCCCCGCTGGCACCTCCAACGCGGCCTCCTCCTACAAGGGGCCATCTTGGATGGCGCTGCCTCCTTTCCAGAGTTGGAACCTCTACGTGTCTGTAAATATCAGTTTCACCCAAGCCACTACAAGAGGAGATGATACAACGCTGACTAACGCCTAAACTCCACTGACTGCGGAACGGCTGCAGATCCGCTGTTGGGCTGTGTCAACGTCCACCGACTCCGGATCCGCTGCGTTGTGCCGGAACTCCGGCAGCCCTTGCAAAAGATACGCACAGTTCTATTTTTGCCGGAGCACAGCGCATCAAGCAGCACAGAGCAGATTGTGCAAGACAGGAAACCGCGGGCAAAATACAAAATAAAACACCCGGTTAATTTTCAAAATAAAATACACCATTTTTTTTTTCCTGCTTTACACCTTTGGACCGGCCTGAAGTCAGCAGCTCGGAGGTTTCCAGACATTTTAATGATTTTGTGGTTCCTTTATGGAAATTAAAACCTGCACTGAGATCGCACCAGGGACGGAACCGGTGTGTTTTGACGGAGTCGGAGAACGCGGCCGTGTGTTCCAGGCAAGTGGAGTTTAGGCCTGTAATTTTTCAGTGTTTTTTGTATTTGGTGATGTTGGCGACATTCCCGCGCTTTCCCACGTGAATTCGTACCAGTTCGAGTTCACGGGTCAGAAGTTACGAGTGGCCGTTATACTTTCACGGGTAACAGGTCGGAAAAACACAAGTTATGGGTTTCCTGGAACACTACAAAGTTGTAAGTCGTGACTTGAAGCCGTAATTTACGATTTCAACAGCCTGCCTGGAACGCAGCATCGGTTTTACCTGACAAGGAGAAGGGAGGGGGGAGGAGAGCGCTGCTAGAAGCAACATGGAGGTGAAAATGAAGAAGCGACCAAGAGGTTCAGAAGTGGATCCTGCTAAAAAGAAAAAGCCTTCCCGTTGTGAGGGGAGGGGCGGGTTACACCAGGCCATACGCCATATTGAGATGCAATAATGCAATAATTTGTAATAATGCAGAAATCCTCTAGGGGGTGATAGAAGTTACGCGCTATAGCTTTAATATAGAACCCTGACATTGTTTCGTTTCTTTGCTCCTTCTCTACTTGATGCCATTGTTTTTCCTCGTGCCTCAGTCATCCTCACTTATAATACAAGTCATTAGTTTCAGTGGTTTGAGCTGCAGTAGTCAAAGAGATGTACAGTCACTGTTTCTGGGACTGATGGAAGAAAAGTAATGGTTTAATTAAAAATGAATAATTACTTTACTGTTGTATCTCTGTGCCTTTGTGATTAATGGAGGCTGTTCTACAGTTCTACTGCCCTCCTCAAGGCAGTAGTATATATACTACTACTAGTTAAAGGCCATATTTTACATTGTGCAGTATTTTTTTCAGACAAGCTGGTGTTGCTCTTTGTGTTAAAGGGATAGTTCACCCAAAATTCAAATTTCACTCATTATCTACTCTTGTATTGAAGCCCAGACATGAGAAATTGTTCCAAAAAAATTTTAATAAATGTCCCAGTGTCTCAGTTCACTGCTCTCACGTGATTTGCACTGACCGGCGGAACAATTTCTCATGTTGGGGCTTCAATACAAGAGGGACATTACAGACGAGCAGTATGGAGGTATTTGGATGTTTTTTGGTGTGTCTTTTTGGACGAAGAAAGTTGGTGTCCATTGACAACCATTATATGGACAAATACTGCTGCGTGGACTGAAAATTCTCATAGCTCTTAGTTGACATGAGGGTGAGTAGATAATGAGTGAAATTTGAATTTTGGGTGAACTATCCCTTTAAGATGCTGATATTGCTGAGCAGTCCTGTTGAGTTCACAATGGAAAAACGTACCACACACAGCTTTAACATTTAATCTAACATAGATTAGAATTGCTTTATTATAAGAACACATGAACATTCCCATTATATATTATATTGACCTTTGAGAAACATTTCAGCTGACGATGCTGCAAGAATTTTAGTCATGATATACAGCAAAACAGTTTAATCTGCATATTTACTGTATTCTTTCACTTCAAAGGTGTTTTCTATTTATCCCTGACTCCTCTGATACATGCCAAAATACAGAGGTTAACTGAAGCTGGACTGAAACTAAAAAATGCATCATTGCTAGAACACCATCAGGCTGATGTGTGGCAGAACATTAGCAACAGGTGAGCAGGAAGATGGCAGAACACAGCAGCTATGGTGGCTCTGAGGGACACAACTCTTCAACAGGGAGTAGATTGTTCGCCAGTGGAGAGGGATGAAGGGAAGACGCTACAGGTGAATAGGGTAGAAATTGCAACTAACAGATAAAGCTTCCCAAGTGTATCACTTACATTAAGACAAATATTTTTTGTATTACAAGTTTTGTCAAATTTTATGTTTAAATATGTAAATGAGGCAATATCTAATGAAATATGCATTCATTTGCACACATTTCCAGAACCAAAATCGGAACAATGGATAAAGCCCCTTTCAAAATTCTTGTTTTATTTTGTTGACATAAAGTATTAGAATCAAACGTTTTATACAGAGGGGATTTTGGATATCTATTTTTATCACACTGTAAATTACATAATACTGTCAGCAGCCCTAAAATATTAAATTTTGCCATGTTTTTAGAATGATATATCAACAATCCCCTCTGTAAAAACCTACAGAATCTAGAAAGGGACCAGGCTGGAAGGTTTGGTGTCTCTAAGTGCTGCTGAAGTGGAGATTTCTGGCTCAGAGTCTGAGGAAAAACTCATTTCGAGAAAATGGCCTTTAAAGACTTGTACTGTAAAATTCCATTGATGGGTTGTGGATACGGAGGACATGGCAATTTTTGCAGCATTGTTCAAGGAGAGAGAGCTTTACAATGATACCTGACATGACATGCGTCAGAGTAACTTTTGAACTTTTGAATTTCAGAGACATCCATCCATTTCTTTTAACTTTTCTGAAAGAATACATGTTAAGGAAGAAAAATAGCCCAAAATCAGGATAAGTGTTTTCGCCTGTAGTGTCTCGCTTCCATCCAGACGCAGATACCTGCTTCCTAGATGTAAGACAAATAGATGGAGAGATTCATTTGTTCCTACAGGGACAAGGCTTTTAACTGAACTATGTTGAATGTTGGATGTGTTTATTGTATGTTTTTACTAGGCTACTTGCTGTGAAACAAATTGCCCCTCGGGGATAATGGGATAAAGACTCTTGAACCTTGAACCTTGAAGGTCTGACATGTGCGGTGAAGATAGTATTGTATGTATTGCTAAAATCAGTAAAATATGAATCTGATGCAACTTTGTTCAATTCTCAGCTCCTCTACACGTCCAACTGTTTCTGGGGCACAGGCCAACCAGGCTAGAATGAGTCAGGTGGTAAACTGGCATTTCAAACAGCAAGAACATGGAGAATCTGACAACTTTGTTCAGTTCGGACAAACTCTATTACTTTCAGTACAGATGAGATGCACGCTATTCCTCGTGGTTATAGTGATTTTGCAAGGCAGACAGGAACGCTGAATGTTACTGGATGGTTATAACAATAGTCTGTCTTCTATGCTCCACTTGGAGCTAAATGGTCTCAGATTAAGTCATCAGATTAGGTCTCACTCATTAGTGTCTGAGCTCCTGTTTGAGCCTAAAATGTTCAACACATGTAGTCCATGATCTAACTTGACTGACTGAACACACTGGGGCACATACACACACACAGACACACACACACTTCCCTGTCTTGTTGGTTCAGAGAAGGGCAGTAATCATATCTGGAGCTCAGAAGGCTCCTAATGAATGACAGCAGTGAGCAGCTGTAATAACTGTGACCCGCAACCTCCAACCTGCTAATTATAAATGTAGTTCATATATAACATCACAGAGTGTTAGCATGATGCTGGAAACAGGCAGGAAAAGTCAAAAAGCAAAAAAGCAATGTTCAAATCAGTCATTTAAATATAATTATGAGAAAAAGCTGGTTCGTGTGTCACGACAGCCATCAGTGTTTCATTTTATAGTCACACTGAATGAATTGGTGGTGTAAAAAGCCCAATAAACTGCATGTTCCCAGCCTTTATTTATGTGTTAATTGTTGATTTATCTCTTCATATAAAGCATAGAACTTTTTTTTCAAATTCGTTGTATTTTCTCCTCCTGTAAAATGAATTAAAACATTTGAGGACACTTTGCATCCACATCGCATTTTGTAATAATCTGCCACATTTTGTAATGAAATTCTTGAACGCAATATGAAATAAACTTTGCAACATTTTGTAATAAGTTGTTACATAATGCACCAAATGATAAAAAAAATTTTCATGAAAAAGTATAACACCCACATTTTTTAATAATTTGGTGCATTATGTTCCACTTGTTACAAAATGTGTTGTTACATCATGGGTGATTATTACATAATGTGGCGCTACAAACCTCTTAAAACTATAAATTCTGCCAGTTACTATGGCAATTTCCATGTTGGACCTGCTCGCTAGTTTGTAAAAGATGTGGTCCCTTCATTGTTCGCTGTCAACAAACACCACTCTAGCTATTGGCTCTAACATATACAGACTGAACGGCATTGGGAAAGCCATCTATCCATCTATCATCTATCAATATTATAAAGGATCAGGTGACCCAGAACAGAGCCTGGTGGTACTCCACAGATAAGCGAAGCAGTGGACAATAGCCACATTCACATCTGCATTTTTTCCCACAATCTGATTATAATTATTCTGATCGGACATGGACACGCAATAAAGTAATCTGATTAAAACATGCATCAAGCAGTTAATAAGAATAACTTATGTGACCTGCGCTGCAAAGTTCCGCTATAGCAGATTCCTAGAAAACAGTAGAAGAAGCTTTTCTTTCCATAAACAAACGCTGTCATGTTGCTCCTTGGCTTGCCCCCCCTCTCTCCCCGTGCTGACCTTCTCAGCCTCTATGTGAGAGGGTCGGCTACAGCAGAACCCTCACATAACAGCAGCGGTTCAATTTGTTTCCCTTCCACCACCAAAAACCAGGAGCCAGTGGATGAAGGTCGGAAGCAGAGACCACTTTGATCAGATTAACCGTTTACATGGAAAATCAACCAGCATAAACCACCCATCTTGATCTGAAAGAAAAATTACTTTCCAAATGAGCCAGTTGGGATTAAAATTTATTTTGTTTGTGTCCATGTAAACATGGTTAATGTCTGTTATTTAGGAAGAAGCTTCAGGGAACTGTGTCCAGTGTTAACAGAGCTGAGCAGTCCACAGCATTAAAGGGATAGTTCACCCAAAATTCAAATTTCACTCATTATCTACTCACCTTCATGTCGACTAAGAGCTGTGAGAATTTTCAGAGTCCTCTTTTCCTTCTCTGAGTTACGGGGGGGTCCACGCAGCAGTATTTGTCCATATAATGGTTGTCAATGGACACCAGGTTTCTTTGTCCAAAAAGACACACCAAATATCATTCAAACACCTCCATACTGCTCGTCTGTAATGTCCCTCTTGTATTGAAGCCCCCACATGAGAAAGTGTTCCGCTGGTCAGTGCAAATCACGTGAGAATTGCACTGACACAGCGAGAGCAGTGAACCAAGATGCTGGGAGCTTCCACTACAAACAAGATTAAAATATAGACTTATTTAATTTTTTTCGGAACAATTTCTCATGTCGGGGCTTCAATACAAGAGGGACATTACAGACGAGCAATATGGAGGTATTTGGATGTTTTTTGGTGTGTCTTTTTGGACAAAGAAACCTGGTGTCCATTGACAACCATTATATGGACGAATATTGCTGCGCGGACCCCCCCGTAACTCAGAGAAGGAATGGAGGACTCTGAAAATTCTCACAGCTCTTAGTCGACATGAGGGTGAGTAGATAATGAGTGAAATTTGAATTTTGGGTGAACTATCCCTTTAATCACAAACAAGGGGTTGTTGGTAACCCAGCGGAGCTTGGTTTGAAACAGGAAGGAAGACCAAGAGATAGTGAGCTATTGTAAGATGAGTGGGTCACGGGTGTTGAAGATGTGTAACAGAAGTATAATGGCTATGACACCTAGAGGACATGATGAGGGTTATCTCTTCTGCACATCAAAGAGATACGGGTTCAAAGTGGATGAGGTGATTAGAGTTCTGACAGATTAATGAAGGGTGAAGCAGATAAATCAGTTTATGTGTGAAGTGGGAGGCCTATTCTCTGGTGTTTACAGAGGAGGGGGGGGGGTCATTTTTGTGTGATGTTTGTGGCACAAATAGACAGTTTGTCGCAGCAGGACAGCCAGACTGGAGACAGGTGGTTGCAGGACTGAGCCAAAACCCAGAGACCAGGAATGGTTGTAACATTTCTGACATGGAGCTCTTTTAAGCCAGTGCGTTCTAACAAAGTTCCATGTGTCTGCTATTAAATGGCATAGATGTTATCTCTGCAACACAAACAGAAAATGGATGGTTTGGTCTCAGGCCTCCACATGAGCGCGGGTATTTTTGAAACCCTGAACGTATGTTCCCGGTTGTATGTCCTGTCCACACGCAACCGCGCTTTTGGAATCCTGAAACCGTGGTTTTTTGAAACCAGGGTCCAGGGTGGGGTGCATTGTGTCACTTGGTAGCGGATTCCACGGTTGCGTGTGTACGGAGTATTTAAATTACACCACTAGTGTGGACGCGGAGTAAAACTCCGGTTTCAAAAATACCCGGGCTCGTGTGGACTAGACCTGAGTTACAGGGGGCTCGGCGCAGCACTGCATTGTCATATGGCGGTGGCGAACGGGGTTCACTTTCCTTTGTCCAAAAAGACACACCAAAAAACATCCAAATACCTCCATGCTGCTCGTCTGTAATGTCTCTCTTGTATTGAAGCCCCGACATGAGAAATTGTTCCAAAAAAATAATTAAGTCTATATTTTAAGCTTGTTTGTAGTGGAAGCTCTTCCGCTAAACTTATACAGACAGAGTCAATCAGGTGATTCTTGAGGGGCGTTCACACCGGCCGCAATAGATGCGAATGGAGCGGCAACTCTACATTGAAAATCATTGTAAATGACGCGATGACACGCGATTCAGGCGGAGGCCGCACGAATGAAGCGTCTGGTGCGATGAGACACGGCGCGAATGAAGCGTCTGGAGCGATGCAAATAAAGTTGAAAATATTGAACTTTTCAGGCGGCATCGCGCCGCTACGAGTTCAAGCTGACGACGTCACTTCTCTGTACGGTTGTTTACACTCAGACCAACATGAAGGCGAAGCTAATTGTAATGTTAGCTGTATGGGCGCCGCTGCCGTCTGCTACACAAAAACAAACACACACACACACACACACACACAGTGAACCCAGACACGACGGCGGGTGGTTTTCCGGCGTTTCTGAGACTTGTACAGGAAGTACAGAGCAGCAACAGTGGTGATATCAGCTACGATCGACGTGGAAAGAGTAAAAGAACGGGCGGAGTGCCAAGCGCGAATGACGCGATGGGCGCGAATAGTCCAAAATGACGCGATACAAGCATCTGAAGCGATTGAGACTCAAAGAATATCAGCTCTGTGTGTGTGTGTGTGTGTGTGTGTGTGTGTGTGTGTGTGTGTGTGTGTGTGTGTGTGTGTGTGTGTGCTGTAAAATAGTTTCTGCACATCAACATTTGGACCCTGAACTCTGGACCTGGACAGACCCACTTCATCAATCACCAAGACTTATCCAGGTCTGAGTCTGAGTGTCAGGGCCGTTACCAGGAATTCTGGGCCCCCTGAAAGAATACTAAAGTGGGCCCCTGACTTTTCCACTTTTTTTCTTAGACTACGTATGTATTATCATTTTTTATTTAGCCTACTTTGTTTTGATGCTAATGCAGCATTACTATGAGTATTACTCAGGGTCTTATGCAGAATAAGTCAGTCATATAAAGATTGGACTACTAGGTTTTTTGTGGGCCCTACTGGGCGCTGGGCCCCTAGACTTATCATCACCTTTCTCCCCTATACAACGGCCCTGCTGGGTGTCTGTCTACCTACTGAAGACCAGAAGCCTGCTGATGACCCTGAATGTGTAGAGCTCCAGTCAGAGCCCAGAACCCTGAACCTGAACCCTGTAGAGACGTTGTGGACTGAGCTCAGAGAGAGACTCTGGATCTACACTGGATGAGCATGGTTTTAGGTTATTAGAGCCAAATGAGGTCCGACCAGTTAACCAGTTAATGTTTAATGGCTTCAATAATCCATGACACAAAAGCTCATTTGTGTGCTATTAGCTCAGGGACACTGCGTCTGTACTTGTGACTTAGATGGTGATCAGATGAAATTTCATAATTAATGAGTGAAGAAAACCATTTCATTCCAAAGGGTTCCATCCAGTTTCTCCTCGTCACTGGATTTACTGACCAGAGACAAACTACTACAAACTGTGTCTTTAAAGTTAATATACAACATCAAATTTAACAGATATGTTCAGCAGACTGGTCGTCTCTGTTTGGATGGCTGCATTTTATTATCTGTTATCAGGAGGCTTTACGTTTTGATTTAGATTCCAAATGTAGCAATATTATGATAAAATCTACTATTAAAGTGCCAGCTGTCATCTAATCAGGAGTAACTCACCTTTCAAAGTTATCTACAAGATTCTGCCTGAGGGTGAAGATGATCTTCTTGATGTATTCCGTCTTTGTCTTCCTGTCCACCCTCACATCAGTCCCCTCCCACCGCCGTGCAGACACAGCAGCAGCAACACAACTGCACAAAGGCCTGCACACACTCCTCCTGGTTCCACCGCTAATGGATCCACGCTGGTGGACGAGCTAGGCTACGGGCTAAACCTCTAACACAGTTCCACCCATACAGAAAAAGTGACTGTGTAATTAGATGTGTCATGCAGAGGATGGAGTTAAAGGGATAGTTCACCCAAAAATGAAATTCCACTCATTATACTCACCCTCATGTCGACTAAGGGCTGGGAGAAGTTTCAGAGTCCTCCGTGCATTCTCCGAGTTACAGGGGGTCTCGGCGTAGCAGTACATGTCCATATAACATTTGTAAATGGACGCCGGCGGTCTTCGTCACAAAAAACACACCAAAAAACATCCAAATACCTCCATGCTGCTCGTATGTAATGTCTCTCTTGCATTGAAGCCCCGAAATGCGAAATTGTCCCAAAAAAAATGTAATAAGTCTATATTTCAAGCTGTTTTGTAGTGGAAGCTTCTCTTCCCGATTTGTCAAATTTAGATGAACCGGGGTCCATCCTCTTCCCATTTCGTCCAAATTTGACAAACCGGGAAGAGGAGCTTCGCTACAAAACAAGCTTGAAATATGGACTTATTTAATTTTTTGGGGGACAATTTCGCATTACATACTTTTTGGACAAGAAAAATGAGCCCTGTTTGAGCCCTGAAGTAGAGCACCAGTAGCCTACACCAAATGAAATAAATATTCTTACTAACTTAGTTTCCCCCACTGATTATACAGTTTGAGCAATCAGTAGGACTATTTTTTTTTTTTTTTTTTTTACTATTTTTCAACAGGTACAGTAAAACACCTGGATGCCTGAGTGAGAGCAAATAAATAAAAAGTGTAAGTAAAGGCTAACATTAGACTCTAGCTAAAACTTTGGTCAGACAAAACCACAGGTGAATAAGGAAGAAGAAAAATAGAACTAACAGATATCACCATGAAACCTCCTAAGTTTTTTTTTTTAACCAAAAGTGCAAATCTTCAAAAATCATCCCAAGGCACACCGTAGGATCTGTGAATTTTATTTTATTCTTTCTTTCTTTCGTTCTTTTTATTTTTTCATCAAGGTTTTTCTCAGTCTCTCTTTCTTTATCACCTACATTAAGACTTTTTTTGTATTACAGGTTCACACACAAAGCTGCCAAGATCATCAGATCCCCACCCCCAACAGCAGCCACTACACACAGAGCACACTCCATAGCACTTGATCCCAGTCACCCACTCAACCCACACTTCACACCCCTTCCCTCTGGCCAACAGTAGCCTACAGAACACTGGACAAAAGTGAATAAGAAAAGGAAAAGAATGTCAGCACGGGAAATACATAGTATGTAAAATGTGTGTAAATGTACGGTGGAGGACGCACGTCTGTGATGTCATGTTGGCTAAGTGGTGAATTCCTCATGGCTGTAAGAAAAGTGGAAACAGTTCTCATGAAAAGGACAATAAAATCTAAATCTAACCTCTAAGTTTTGTCACATTTTATATTTCCATATGCAAATTATACATGATCTAATTAAATATGCACTAATTTGATTACTTTTCCAGAACAGAAATCTGAAAATTGGATGACGCCACTTTCAAAAATTCTTGTTTTATTTTGTATAAGAGACAAAAAAATGTACACAGAGGATTTTGGATATTTCTTTTATCACTCAGAGGAAGTACTGTCACCAGGAAATGGAAATTAGTGTCAATCTGCCATTTACAGGTATTTTTTTTTAATTTTTTAAATAAATTTAGATTTTTTATTTAGATTTTATTTAAATTCATTTTCTCCATGTTTTTAGGAATAAAATGTGTAATTCAGGCTTCGAGTGATATATCTGTAAAAACGAATCTAGAAAGGAATAAATCTGGAGTATAAGAAAAAAACTAATTTTAAGACAACAGCCAGTGTGCGAAATACCCATCAACATTTTAAAAGCTGGTTTGTTGCTGATACAAAGGAAATGACACAGCCTCATTTCGCATCGGGTGGATCAACACATAAAGTTATATAGGCAGGTTATATTGTTACAGAAGCAACAGCTTTCACAGCTGATACCTGACAAACTTTTGGTGTATTTAGGAGGAATCTAAATAAGGATGTTCACTGAATTGTCTCCATGTTGAGTTGACTCAGTAACAAGGGTCTCTCCTGGCAGACTGCTGCAGCAGTGGTGCTGCAGCGCTGTGCTGCAGGGAGGGAGTATAATAATCAGGGAGGATAATAATCAGCTGGAGGATATAAATAACCTGTTGTTTTAACCACATGCTGCAGCCTGGATGGAGTTGTCATTAGGCCTAGACCACATAGGTAGAATTCTTTTACTTTATTAATCTGTCACTTACATAATTAAAAGGAAAATGAGTCAAGTCAACATTTTACACCTTATAACCTAGATTCAGTTCTAAATAAGGATGTTCACTGAATTGTCTCCATGTTGAGTTGACTCAGTAACAAGGGTCTCTCCTGGCAGACACTGCAGCAGGAACAGTCAGCACAGAGCTGTGGGAGGGAGTCCATACAATCAGGGAGGATAATAATCAGCTGGAGGATATAAAAACAACCACATCAGCCTGGATGGAGTTGTCATTAGGCCTAGACCACATAGGTAGAATTGTTTTACTTTATTAATCTGTCACTTACAGGAAAATGAGTCAAGCCAACATTTTACACCCTATAACCTAGATTCAGTTCTAGAGTCTAGTTCTATCTATCACCTATCAGCTAGAGCTGTGGATTCCATACAGATCATGTCGCCCTCTGGTGGCTGAAAAACAACACATCACCCTCAGATCTATCTATAGATCTATCCATCCATCCATCCATCCATCCATCCATCCATCTATCTAATAGGTCCTGAGAATAAACTTTTCTGGAGCTGATGATCACTGCGTCTTCCTTTTTTCTCTGTAGTGACTGATGATGATCAGAGGTGTTTCTATTCTGATTGCCCTGTTTGATGATCTGTAAACAGAGTTTGATCAGAAAAACACTTGTCTGAGGTGTGTGTTTGGTTTTGCAACATGAGTTGCAAGCAGATGAAGAGATGGGGTGGAGAGAGAGAACAAAAAACATGCTGGGATTAGTAAAACACGTCAAGGAGGACAGGCTGCGTAACATGTAAAAGACAAAAAGATCATAGGCTAACATTAACTTCTATTTATGTTATAATGGTTGATTGATGCCAGATTAAAAAACAAACAAATAGATAAAGTTATTCTGAATCTGTAGATTACTGGAATTACTGTATTACACAGCGACCCCGACCTGCAGGTGGCAGCAATGCGCACCAAGGTCGCAAATCTAAGGGAAGCCACTTTATTTTTTCCGGAAACCCAGAAGAGGAAGAGGCAGCACAGCTGATAGCAGCATCACCTCACATCACATCCTGCTGACCCGAGCACCATGCTGCAGCTCCAGAGCCTGAAGGTGTTCCTCAGCCAGCGGCTGACCGAGGCGGTGGAGGAGGTGATCGGAAGCCTGGAGAGAGCGATCAGCGAGTATGAGGAGGAGATGGAGCTCCGTCACCACAGGCTGCTGCAGACTGCAGCACAGACCGCAGCACAGACTGCAGCACAGACTGCAGCACAGACAGCAGCACAGCCCGAGGACGAGCAGCGGAGAGCGGGTCAGTCTCACTCTGCTTCCCGGTGTTTTCTATCAGCCTGTCAGCTCCTGCTCGCTCTCTAAATGACTTATTAATGAATGCCAATCTGAGGCTAAAGTAAAAAGTGTTCATAAACTGCTCAAGACGAACCACCCGGATTTGTTTGAACCCGCTCATAAACGTCACTGTGACGTCAGAGCTGAGTGCCCAGGACAGGATGCTCCTGATAGTGAAGCATCATTTGGTTGGACAGCTGCAGCTCATTCATAATATTGAGCCCTCATGGCCACTAGGCTGCAGTATACTCACCCTCAGTTCATGTTCATAGTGAATGACAGCAGACAGACAGTGTGGAGGTTGGTGTAGTTTTCACCTTCAAACCAAACTTCAAAATGAAAGTTGACTATTGTTTTATATAGGGCCCATTCTAAAGCACGTTTCTGCAGCACTTCGACCTTTAATAACATTGTAAAAGACCAACACTAGTATATTTAGGCCCAGCTTCACCTCTGTAGGCGAACATCACCTGGGTCCTCACAGCTGAGAAAGCCTACACTGCCACTATGGTGGGTGGTGGTGGTGGTACTGTATGTGTTATAGTTCATTTGGGGCCTTATAATAAAATAACATTTCAAGTCAATATAAACTTGTTGGCTGCAGCTTAACTTTACTGAGAACATAAGAAGAGATAGTAATACTTGCCTGAGCAATTAAACATGGAACGTACAGCTGCTCCAGAAAAGTTTATCCTTTTTTTTTTTTTTTTAATACTTTATTTATCCCAAAGATGGGTATGGGTATGTAATGGTGCATTTCATTTACATTGGAAGTTAGAACAATGGAAGAATAATAAAATACAGTACCTGTAGACGATAGATGTTAGAGATTCCAACCCCCGAGTAGACCTGGAACGCACCATGAATGAGCTGCATTCATCTCTGAGAGGAGCTTCTGCACATGCACATTTTATAACCAGAGACTATGGGAAAAGATTCCTGCGCCGCCCAAGGAAGAAACCGATTGGTAACTTCAATGTAGGCAATGAATGTAGACATGTTTAACCTGATGATAGCCTACATTTAACTCACTTTTATTGGGCTCATCTTAAAATATATACTTTACAGAGTATTGTCTTTATTCTTTATTTACAAAGGTGTGACTCTGTGTGTGTGTATTTCAGTGTTTCCTGCAGAGGTCCAGCAGCTGGTGATTAAACAGGAGGTGCTGTGTGAGCAGGAGGAGGTCGCTCACAGTCTGCACCCGTACATTAAAGAGGAAGAGCAGGACCGCTGGGCCTGCCAGGAGGTCAGGGTTCAGGAGGAGCCACTTCAGTGGTCGCAGCTCGGTGACGGAGCGGAGACTGCAGCCTGCGGCTCAGCCGATGGAGGACCAGGACCGGTCAGGATCCTGGTGTCTGGATGTAGATCTCTATCTGGATCTGATGAGAAGACCTGGCACTCCTCCGAAGCAGAGACGGGCAAACCTCAGACGGAGGAAAATAAAGTTCCCGTCCGGGATCCGGGACACAACAGCGGCGTCAAATCCTTCAGCTGCGCTAAATGCGGGAGAAGTTTCAAACAGAAGTATCACCTGCAGACGCACCTGAGGTGTCACACCGGAGAGAAACCCTACGGCTGCTCTGTGTGCGGGAAGAGGTTCGCTCAGAAAGGGAATCTGACTCAGCACATGTTCATCCACACGCGGGAGAAACCCTGTTCCTGTCCCGTGTGTGGAGAGAGGTTCTCACAGAAAGGAAACCTGACTCAGCACATGACGGTGCACACACGAGAGAAACCATGCTGAGGGACAGAAAACAGACTGAGGACACTCCATGGAAGAGTTATTCTGCATAGAAGTTTTGTTCTTAAAGGGATAGTTCAACATTTTTCGTAAATTGGCCTATTGCCATAATCCTTGTAAACTTAGGGGTAGGTTAACCCTCCTGTTGTCCTCCTGGGTGAAGGAAGGAAGGATAAAGAGAAAGATGGGGGAAAGAGGAAGGGAAAAAGGAAGGAAAGATAGAAGGAGGGAAGGAACAGATTGGGTCAAAAAGGAAGGGAGAAGTAAGAACAAAGGGAAAGAAAGGAGGAAGGGAGGGAATAGGGAAGGAAAGAAAGATGGAGGGTGGGAACAGATTTGTTCAAAGGAGGAAGAAAAAAGAAGTAAAGGAAGGAAAGAAGGGAAAGAACGAAGGCAAGAAAGATGGAGGGAGGGAACAGACCTGGTCAATTGAATCAAAAGAGGAAGGAGGAAGAAATGAGGACAAAGGGAAGGAAGGATGGAGGAAGGGAACAGGTTGGGTCAATTTGACCCAGATCAGGGAATGGCTCACCGGGCGGATTACCTTTAATTATTGGTTTTGTTTTGAGACTTGCCCAGGGGGAGGATAGCTGCTCAGTGAATACAATGGAGGTGGAGTTACTTTCCCTTCAACACATCCTGACAACTCCAAAACACACTTGTCTCCCAGCACTTTCAATTTTGGAGACACATCTCAAAAACTGGTCTGAAAATCAATTTTTTTGAGGGAGTGAACAGAATTTTAGTTTCAGTTTAGTTATTTGCAAAGGGACAATATACATTAATAAAACATTGGAACAAAAACAAAATCTCTAGAAAGTGGATTTCATGACCACTAGAGTGTTGTGGAGTTGTTGGATTGTGTAATGAACCTTGATGCTAAAGTGACTTCAGGGATTGTGGCAATAAGTGAATTGGCCAAAATGTTGAACTACCCTTTTAATATCAACTTTTGAGGGTTTATGGTTTAACACATCTGAGAACATACAGTAGATGTTTATTGCAAATTCTATTTCAAACAAGATTGATCAGATTTAAATGTTTTTATGGAGGTTTTGACTTTGTGCTCACAGTGTGTGACTGTGTGTCCAACAGGTGTGAGAGTTGACGGTGCTCAATCCAAACCCATGGGCAGGGAGGGGTGTGTTTACTGTGTATAACCCTCATCACACTCCTTCATAAACACTCAGGTCAAGTGATGAGTCATCCTGTAGAACTGTGGCTATTTCACCATCATTTATCACTTATCATCATTCTCTGTGACTTCTACCTCCAGTCATGGTCAGGTTGACTCTATCTGAGCCTTACACTGATTACTTGACATACTTGTGTCAGAGGCTGTGTTGTAGACTTATTTACTGTGGGATAGAGATGTGTGTCTCATGGTCTGAGGCTGAAAGAATGGGTCCAGGTTTTGTTTTGTTTTTGTATTTGAAAAACAATAAATGGAAATGATGAAGTGAAACACATGTTGTTTTTTCAACAGACTGTGTGAATAAATATTCAATTGGCAGAAAGCTCTTTATGCAGTAGCTACTATTTAACTTGTGCTGAGCAGCAACAGCACATGGCGTGTCATGCTGATACTGTTTATACATTACCAGTCAGAATTTTAAACTCACCGTCTCATTAGATGTTTTTTCTTTATTATTACCACTTACTGCGTTGTAGATTGTCGGATTGATGGCTTGTGCTAACTGTCTGTTAATTGGCTCTTTCCCGTTACCTTGACTAAGTATTTGGTAGAATGTTATAACAGATCTTGGTGCTAATTTGAGATTTGGTTCAGGTTTGCCCTGAAATGGTTTAAATCAGAATAGATTAGATTGTTCTTCAACTCCATGTTGTTACTGAAGAAGTTCACTCACATGTCTCATAATACACATCTATGTCAGTTTATTGATTCCACATGGCAAGGCATTTCATATCAACTCAATGTGCTTTACTGTATATTAAGATTTGAAAAAAATTAACAATAAGAACTGGAAAGTAAATCACATCACTGATAATAGTCCAAAAGAAACAATAGTTTGAGCATAGCACCCAAGATTATTATTATTGTTGGATGAAATTATATTATTGAAACAATTCATCATTTTTGGATCAGGTTGCTATTTACACAATTTACAACATACCAATATAATTAGTAAACACAGCCAAGCAGTTTGAAAAGTTATCAGAAGTAATAAATTCATTGAGCAGCATTGTACGTACTAGTCAGTTTTTGACACAGAAAAAGAAGAGAAGAAAAAGAAAAAAAAGCTTAAAACCTGGCACAGTGTTGATTGAAACCATATATATCATACATTGACATTTTTTCCCTTTGCATATTTATGAATAAACAATCACTACAATGATTAATTCATCAAGAGCTAAGTTGCTTCTCTTTTCAGTGGAGAATGCTCACTTGTTCTATTAATCTTTTATTCCAGAGAGTTGTTCTGCTGATTTTTCTTCAATCTTCTGTCCTTCAGCCAGTGGAACTTGTTCCTGTACTGATCTTCTATATTTGTTTCTCTTTCTGCTTCTGTTTCAGGCCAGAATAAATATTATTTATTAAATAAATAAATATTATTTATTTGTGGACAAAGTCCTCAATCTTCTGTCCTTCAGGCAGTGGGTTAGCCTGAGAAAAGACAACTCTTGTGCTCTGTGAAAAAGCTTATCCAAATAAATATCAGCACAGTGAGAAAACTGAGCTCTGGAACACACTCTATGATACACCTCATTATCTCAGGCTTTGGTTTGTTTACTGATCTCCAGGCACGTCAGTGATAATGAACCTCATTCCAGTGAAGGATCCCAACTTTGCTCCTAACTTGCTTCTCAGTCAAAACAATGGCTGACCTTGCATCATGGTTATCATAGCTAAGTAACACTACGGCTAAAAATAAACCTAGCAGCGAAAAAATTATTGAATAGAAATGAAAATAAGAATTGAATTGAATTGTACTTTATTGTCAAGTCACAACTGAAATTTGTCTTCCAGGTAACCCGTAGCTGACCGTCCTGTTTCTCAAAGTAAATAACAAATACCAAATACATGCATTTACAAAAAAAACATAAATCTACTCCCTTTACAGCATAAATCCAACATTACAATGTGTCTTTGGTGCAACACCCAGTGCTCAGTTTATACATGGACTCTACTTGGAGCTCAAACTCTGATTTAACAATCTGACAGACTGATCCTACAAAAAAATTTTCTCCCTGTTCAACAGAGCAGAGTGGAACTCTGAACCTTCTGTTTGAATCCATATGTAAGTGATTGCTGACGGAAAATAGGACTATTTAGGACTTATATTAACAAAAACATTCCACTGATATCTGCTTTAACTGAAATGAAAATAAGAATAGGGAAGAAAAATAAAATGGAAAAATTCAACATTTGACTATTTCAGAGCGACCCCAGGTTAAGGTATTTATGAGGTTTATTTAACATTTGTGGGAAATCAGGGCTTTCCACAAATTTCACTAAAATTAAACTTCCTTTAAAAACTGAACTATAACTGCTTAATCACTTGTTGAACTGTAACTAAACTGACATAAAAAAGCAAAAATAAAAATAATGAAAATTTGGAATGGACCCATTCCAAACATGTTTGTTATAGGCTACCCCAGGAGCACCATTTGGTACCAGCAGTAACACTAAAAATCAAGCTAATGGAAGTCAGCTGTGTTGTGTCATTTGTTCAAAAAGAAATTTAACAGACGTATTCTTTTTCTGATATATCAGAATAATGAATAATGATGTCGTTGTTTTTCCTGTTTCCTGTTGTAGCCTATACTGAGCTGAAGTAAAGGAAGTATAAAACGTCTCTGCTGAC
Organism: Decapterus maruadsi; assembly: GCA_030347415.2. NCBI lineage: Eukaryota > Metazoa > Chordata > Actinopteri > Carangiformes > Carangidae > Decapterus > Decapterus maruadsi. Next base: position 4,744,104 of record CM064906.1, read on the forward strand.
TCGTATTTGTGTTACTAAACAAACAAAACAATTACTAATTAACTTACCCGCAGGTTTTTAGAGGTTTACCACCGGCTGGTTAGTTATTTTTAGGAAGTAAATATTGGTCTTGATCTAACAATTGTGGCAGTGGCATTCGTTTGTTTGAATGTAAAAATGTTCTTGTGATAAATAAAGGACAATTGCAGCACTGCTCTTTGTCTGAATCACTACATTTACATAAATAAATAAAGGTTTTACAATGAACCAATCAGTCTGCATTAAGTTTTATTTTTAGAATTAAACTTTATAACATAGTTACGGTACACGGCTTTGGTTACGGCAACTTCTACGGTTAGATGACAGGGGCGCATTGCATTGTGGGATACAGTACACAATGTAGACTGGTCAAATGCATACTGGAGATATTTCCCGAATCAGTACGACATCCGGAAATTTTTCGCATACTGCAGATTTTGCTTTTGTTTGCACACTGCTTACTGCATTTTGGCCAAATCAGTACGTACTTGCAGTATAGTATCCTATAAATCAAGCTAATGGAAGTCATTTGTGTTGTGTCATTTGTTCAACATACAGTATTTGTTTTAAATTAAAAAGGAACAATTTCTTCCCTTTTTTTCTCAGAGACAAACAGTCTTATGCTATCCAGCTATATTATCTGTTGACTGATCCTGTTCAATCAGTTCCTAAAGCTAAAAAAACCTCCTATAAACTGCTTGTAGTAGTGCAACAACTCCAGCTAAAGCAAATCTACTTCCTGGTCCATAGGCTGCGATAACTACTGAAACACAAGCACACACACCAAACAAAGCTTTCTTCAGTACTTTTGTGCTGACACCAGCCAATCTTCTCTTGAGATAAATAAAGACAATTGCCTCTGCTCCATGTCGGACTTCCTCCTCTGACAAGTCTGGGGATGACTGTCTGATGTTCTGCACTTCTTGTTCTATTCTTCTCTTCACGTCTTGTAGCATCTCATTAGTACAGACACCTTCTCTTCCTGTCATCACTTGTATTGTGTTAATCAGCCTTTCCACCTGGACCTCATTGTTCCTGTATTCATCCTGCTGGTTGTTCCTCCAGTATTTATTATCAAAGACATGGCAGCGATTACTGCACTTCTCCAGCAGATCTTTCAGATTCTCATTCTGACCGACAAACTCCTCAATCTTCTTTCCTTCATTGAGCTGGTCACCATGAGTGAAGACAACTACAGCATGTTTGAAAGCCTCCTCACCAAAATACTCTTTTATTTTGTCAATAACCTGGTTCTCCTGCTCTGTGAATTTCTCCACCTTCAGCACAATGAGAAAAGCATGAATCCCAGAAGCCCAATCTATCATACACCTCACTATTTCAGACCTCAGCTCCTCCTCAGACATGTTCGTGTCAAATAAACCAGGAGAGTCAATCAAAGTGATTCTTCTTCCATTAACATGTCTAGTTACTCTCTGAGATCTTGATGTTTCAGAGGTTGAAGTGTGGCCTACTGGGAACACATCTTCTCTAAGTATGGTGTTACACAGCTCGCTTTTCCCAGCTCCAGTTTTTCCCAGTACGCCGATCCTCAAGTCTGACAAGTGAAAAGAATAATGACATGTACTTTATTAGACATCATCAGAAAATTGTCAAAGTGGAACATGTTACATTAATTTTTTTTCAGCAGATTGCCCTGACCCTCTTCATGGTTGGTCTACAAAGCCTCGATGATGGAGGGGTGAGAGCATTGTGACGAGTGGTGTCTCAATTGAAGTACGAATGTATCACACTTTTTAGATTTGTTATGTGTGATCAGAGTCTACCACTAAACACATCTGACAACACCACCTAATGAATACATGAAGCTTCACATTTTTGTATTCCTCTCAGCAGTTTGTTCTCATCACCCTCTTCTCACTTGATTTATAAATACATCAGAATTTGATAATGGTTTGTCTAATTCTTTCTCCTCTTTTTACAGGAACTGTGTCTGTATTATGGGTTCTCTATCGAGACCTGTAACATTCAAACACTACTAAAGCCTGTACAAAGAACTTTCATTTTGTGTTGATTTTGGCGACCCCTGTGGACAAAAGTAGTAATGTTTTGCTGGTAATGAACATTGCATTGCCCATGAGCTCTAAGGCATATTTTCTTAAGACGCTTATCTGGCTCGTGCGTTATGGGTTCCAGTCTGTAACTATGTTGTATTGTTCTTTTTGTAAAGCATGTAAAATACTTTGGGACAGCCTCTAGGACAGCGGAGCAGGCTGACGTGATAACCCAGGATGGGAGCACAAGAGTTGATGATTTCATTTGCTGTTGTAGGTCAAACAGAGACATCAGCAGAAACAAGAGACTTTTGCAAAAGAATGGCAATAGTAAGGTAGGGGTGGCTTTGCAAATCAAACACCGGGTATTGAACTGATTTTTTTTCACACACTGCAAATGAATGAAACACACTGACCAGTAATGAGATGTAAACAGGAACAGCATGGTGGATACCTGCTGAGCTGGATGCTGCTGACTGTTTTATAGACACAAGAGTAAAGTTTCCTGAAGGTTTATCAGATGTGTCAGTGCTGAGGACTGGGGTGTATGGCCGAGTGTGTTTGAGGTCACTTGCCCATCTTTATTTCATTAACACGTTTAGGTTGTGTGTGAGACATTCAGTGCAGCTCTCCTGCCATGGGGAGTGGTTTCTTTGCCTGCACCGGACACGCTGCAGGTAACTACTTTGTAAACTCGACAACATTGAAAATTAGGGTAACCTCAATGTCTCTCAAGAATAAATAAAGGTTATAATAATAATAACACGCACCCACTGTCCTTGACAACTTTAATTGCAGAATTGTATATACTGTAATGGAAAATTCTGGTGTAGTCCATAGTATGCTGACAAAGTGCTGTATAACTATGTTGTAGGTGAACATTCTTTTTCTGCTTATTCAGTTAATTCCTTGGATGGTAACAGTGTGAGGTACACCAGACACAGAAATAGATTGAAGGACAGAAGCCGAGGAGCTCTGTCCTCCAAGGCTCTGCATGCTTTGTAAGGTGCATCAACAGATGATCGGCGCCGAGCATGAGGATGTAGCCTATGGCCTCCAAACAACTCTTACAGCCCAGGGAGGATGCCATTCACATGACAGGGGATCAGCAGTTACACACACACATGGAATGTATGAATTTGTTTGATAAACAGCAAATACAGTGCCTGCTGTGTTGTGGCGTCTTGCGATCTGACCTAGTGCAGAGATGATGTCACCTAACGCCAGAAAGGCTGTAGAATGCAAAGGGGTGTGTGTGCCTGATCTTTTTCTCTGTCTGTGTCCTTGTTTTGTCTGCCGTAGCAGGGCCACATTTTACTATAAACATAGAGTGCCTGAGAACATCTTCAGGCCACTCACTCACAGACTGTACTCCTGTTCGGTTGTGTTTTGGGTGTCTACATTCATGAATGTTTTTTATTAAAACTGCAGAAAGACAGCTGACGTGTCAAGATATTCTTCTTTTCGGACGAATAACCTTTTTTGCCACCACAATACTTAAAGACTTTTTTAGTCCTTTGACAGAGTGGTTAATAATATGTTTTCCTATAGCTACTGTACACTTAAAACACATTTATTCTTGGTTTGCTCAGTCTTTAAACTAGGAAGTTGATTATTTTCATACATACAGCGGTCTACCAGCTGTGTTATATTTAGCTTCACTTGGTGGACACAGTGCAGAACATGTAGTACACCTTTATAATTATATGGCACTTTTGCAGTCCCTGTGGACCCTGAGTGCCATAGTATAATTAATTTATGCACACATCATCAGAAATCAAACTATAGAGGGGCAGCACTTTTCAACTAGTAATGGAGTAATAGAATAAAGTTTAACTTCCAGAATGACTGGTGTGATTTAATTTTCTCGAGGGTCAAACTCACCACTTGTGTGTTTTTTTCCTCCAGTGTTTAGATTCCCTTTAGCCACTTTATTATTCATCTTTAAGTACTGGTGTGTTGATCTGGTGGGGAAGTGAAAAGTGGGACTGAGAAAACCAAACACACACACAACAGACACACTAAAACATCAGAATCAAAAGAACTGGGGTGGGTTGTATTATCAATTCTGTTTTCAGTTAATAATGTGAACACAGTTCATAATCACCTTTCAGCATGTTGTAAATAAAAAGGAATGTGAACTAACAAGTCCCCGTCCCATTTCTACTGTTGTTTAAGTTTCTGAACCACTTCTAAAAGTAAATTTCTTATCGACTTTCAAAAGTAAAGTTTAAAGACTGCATTGCTCAGCCAACCATGTTATGTTGTACATAATCATCATTGTTGATTTGCATAGCCTTTGCTGTGATAAATGATCAGGCATACTAGACTAATATGGGTTTTCTGGACACTATAACTGATAGTAGGGGGGCCAACGTAGCCAGTATCAAAAGCCGTAGTTTTTTGTTGTTAATTTTTGGAGACTGTTATATCTTGATTCTTGGGGTTCCTAGCAAGACAAATAAAAGTGTCTCCAATTTTTTCCCTTTGGATTTAGTCATAATAATTGTAGGTCAAATACAGATGTATTTTGGCCGAAATTCCTACCTTTCCTTATGGACATAAGGATATAATCCTGTAAAACCACATAAATACTACAAAGTAATGCACAAAATAGATTCAATATCATAAAATAATACTACTTATACCTATAATAATGTCTTTTAGGCTGATGACAGCTTCCTTTTCGTAAAATAATACGAATTGTGACATACCGGTACTGATTTTCTAATGTAAAATGCTCAAATCTGTACAAGGAAAATAATCCTGGTTCTTTATTATCCATCACTCAGATGTTAGAATAAACATTTATTTGCCATAGCCTATTTTTGAAATAACAAGTTGTTGACAGAGTTGACAGGCACTGTTTTCATTGCTTTTCAATTTCAAAATGGGCTATTTCTCATCTCATAGACTACACAGTAAGTTACATAGGTCCTGTACATTTTTTTCATCACTAGTAGGGGGGCCAATGTATTTCTGTAAGTTTGGAATGTTAATTTTTGGAGAGTGGTTAGCACTGCACCACCACAGCAAGAGGGTCCTGGGTTCAAACCTGCCGGTCGGCTGGGGCTGTGGAGTTTGCATGTTCTCCCCGTGCATGCGTGGGTTCTCTCCGGGTACTCCGGCTTCCTCCCACAGTCCAAAGACATGCAGGTTAGTTTAATTGGCGACTCTAAATTGCCCACAGGTGTGAATGAGAGTGTGAATAGTTGTCTGTCTGTATATGTTAGCCCTGCGATAGACGGGCGACGGCTGTCCAGGATGAACCCCGCTCCGAATTCAGCTGAGATAGGCTCCAGCTCACCCGTGACCCTAGTGCAGGATAAGCGGTATAGAAAATGAAAAAATTGATGGTTGGAATGTCTTCTTGGTGATTAAACTTTGATCAATCCAGACCTGAAGACCAATTGTCAATATAGAAATATACAAACAAACAAAAAAAAAACACAATACAGTCTTGATGCTGCCAACAAAATCTTCAATGACAGAACGGATTTCAGTAACTTTGTTTAAATGGAAGGATCACCATCATCCTCATCTTCATCAATGCCCATCAGATTTCCTTGGCAGACATTTGCACAAACCTCTTCATCTGCTCCACACAGGCACATCTCAGTGCAGTTCAGATTTTGAGACCTGCAAGAACCAATGTGACATGCAAATGGTTTTCTTGCAGCCACATTTGATGAGGTGTATGCTGGTGGCTGGGGCTTAGGATCCTGTGTTGTGACTGGCACCAGTTTACCTCCCCCTGCCCCCCATCCATATTTGTTGCCAGTGGTAACTGTGGTTAAGGTGTGAGGTCCTGATTCCATACCAGTGTCTGGCAATGGCGCGATGTAAGGCTCCTTGTGTTGGTGGCAGTCTCTCAGCTTCTAACTGTTTCTTTGAGAATAATCTCTACTTGAGATCACAGACATTTACCAGTGTGGTGCATGTTTGTACAGCTGACAGACAAATGCTTTAATACTTCTTTCTATGCCAGTCCCTAGAGCAGCAAATGCTGATACCACCACCTCCCTTGGATATACAGTATGTTAAGTGCTTGCCAACAGGTCAGCTCTCCTTTGCCAGCAAATCAACCTGTCTGCTCAGCTCCAGAGAACGCATGGAACCCTGGTAAGGCTTCAGAGATGATCTGTTCCTTGTTCCCCACACCAGTAATGAAGTGTCCTTGCACAACTGATGGCACCATTGAACTACAAGAACACACACATCTGTGTCTGGGGACTCAATGCAGATTTTTGTTGCCCCTCTCTGGGCAGAATCCAGGCTGAGCAGGACTATGGTGGTGTCAGCATTTGCTGCCCTGGGGACTGCAGACAACTTGAGTACTGGCATAGAAAGAAGTATTGAATCATTTGTCTGTCAGCTGTATGAGCATGGTACCATACTGGTAAATGTCTGTGATCTCAAGTAGAGATTATTCTCAAAGAAACAGTTAGAAGCTGAGAGACTGCCACCAACACAAGGAGCCTTACATCAAGCCATTGCCAGACAATGGTATGGAATCAGGACCTCACAACTTGACCACAGTTACCACCGGCAACAAGTATGGATGGGAGGCAGAGGGAGGTAAACTGCTGCCAGTCACAACACAGGATCCTCTGCCCCAGCCACCATCATACACCTCATCAAATGTGGCTGCAAGAAAACCTTTTGCATGTCACATTGTTCTTGCAGATGTGTGGAGCAGATGAAGAGGTTTGTGCAAATGTCTGCCAATGGTGATCCTTCCATTTAAACAAAGTTACTGAAACCCGTTCTGTCATGGAATATTTTGTTGGCAGCATTATGTCTTGTTTTTTGTTTGTTTGTTTATTTCTATATTGACAATTGACAATCTTTAGGTCTGGATTGATATATTAATAGGTATGTTTAAACAACTTTGAAATTTTGCAAAGGTCAAAAATTACTGACTTGATATTTTGTTCTTTTTCAGCAAAATCAATACCTATTGTGGTCTTTATTAAAATAATTGTTTGTAATGACATCTGTCAAATATTATTAAATATAATCACAACTAAAAAGAGTACTTTGTGTTAATTTTAGTTCAAGAAAATTGTGATTTTAACAATTGTAATCATATTTAAGTGCGAATAAGTGTCAAAATATCACATTTGAGAGAAAAATATAAAAAAAATAGTTAGAAAAAATGGAGACATATTTTTTCTCAAAGTTTATCCACCCAAGAAGACATTCCAACCAGTCTCCAAAAATTAACATTCCAAAATTACGGAAATACATTGGCCCCCCTACTATGAAATGAAAAACCTTAACTTACCTTCAATGACTTCAAAGATTTGACTGAAAATGACCCAAAGGTGTAAGTACGTTCCTCCTTGGTCCTTTACCCACTTCTGTTTTCTTAATATAATTGCTTCTTATTTCCTGGTTGATTAATCTTAACCACATATGCCTATCCTTTATGTATTTTGTCCTCTAGGGAGGAGTTCATTTAGCACTGGCACGTAACATTTCCAGGGTAACTTGACCTGACGTCAGATCAGCCTGATCTGGTTGAACCGGTTTTCAAAGTTTTAATTTACAGTCAGTAGATTGTGCCACCTTGGATTGCTGCTGCTGGAGCGGTTGTTTTTTTTCCAGTATCTAACGTGACACCACATCACCCAGACAACGATAGCCTTACTAAACCTATTTCACTTCTTGTTCACAACTTTTTAAGAACTGAAGTTGTTCAATTACCTTCCTATCTGAGAGACTATAACAACTGTCTGAGGTCCAACAACAACCTTTTGACCCTGACTTTCATTTGATCACATTAGATATCACCTCTCCATATACTAATGTACCACATGAAGGTCTGAGAGCTGTATGGCATTTTCTAGACCAGAGTTCTGAACATATCCCCTGTACTTCTTTACTGGTAGATCTTGTATCTATATTGTCAAAGAACTATTTCCTATTTGAGTCAGATTTCTACCTTCAGAAACCTGGTGCAGCTATGGGTTCGATCTTTTCTTCTCGCTTCACTAACTTATTCATGGGTTTTATAAAAGGAAAAGTCCATTTTGAATAATAACCCATTTTCTGATCATGTTGTGTTTGGTGCCATTATCTCGATGATATATTCATAATAACGAAGGCCCCACTGGAAACAATCAAGTTCTAGCAAAAACACAGACTAGGTTTTCTAGTAAAGAACGACTAGGTTGATCTTGATCTTGATGTTTCTCTGTTTACTGTTCTCTCTACAAGGTGTGTCAGAAAGATCAGAACACTACATTACATGTGTTCCATTCAAATCATAGTTGGTTTTCATAGACCATGCAGTTTCATTTTCTTAGCAGTTGGCTCCTAATAAAGCCAGGTGTGGCAGGTCACATGTACAGCCTGACTGACTGACTGACTGACTTCCTGGAAAAACAGAAAGGATGTCCGTGTTGTCATTTACAATAAATGTCTTCTTTTATCTTTTATCTATTCATTTTGGTTATCATACTGTATGTCATTGCATCAACATTTACAGAAACACATGAAAATAAATTCTTCTATTGTGTCGACAGATAGTATGAATGTAAACGACAAATAAGATTCTAAAGATTAAGCTGTAAACTGTTTGTAATACAAACTTTCCCATGTGTTTCACAGTGCATCCAGAAAAATGACAGATTGTGCACCAGTCGAGCTCCAGCCTCTTCCTTTTATTTTGTTGTTTGTTGTGGCTGAATCTCACCAGAATCTCACTGACTTTTTTATAGAGTTGGAAACTTGAAACATGTGGAAAACTTGATGAAAGTAACGGCAAGAGAATGTTTCCTAGACAACAATGGAGATCCTAACACAGACTTCACTCAAACTGAAAACTGCCAAAAATTACGAGGTATATGACGGTGATATTGATGATTGTAGACAACCATGAGATGAAGAAAGTGATTAAGAATTGTGTGGGTAGATTTTACTGTTTCAATTCCAATTCTTCATTCAACCATTAGATGGGGCCAACGCTGCAGCCTATCAGGTATAAACTGTCAGGATTGCAGGGGTAAGGACCCAAATGCAGACAGGACACGGGACAAACACCAAGGAAACCAAGTAAGGGGGGTGGTAGGGACCAGGAGGAGGGACAGGTTATAAGATAAATTGGAGTAAGAGTGAGGCAATGCCCTTGAATCAACATAATCAACAAGTACACTCAGCAGGAACACCGTTTATTTGGAAAAGCAAAGTTATGAAATATTTGGGCATAGACATTATTTCTCCAATTATTGAAATGTTTCATATAAATGTCCCTAAATTGTTAGTCAAGATTAAAGATGATCTTAAAAGATGGACTGTTCTACTCATATCAATATGAGGAAGGGTTAAAATAGTTAAAATGAACATTTTACCCAGGATTATGTATATTTTTAGCCTAGAAACCTTGGTGCAAAATATATTTGCTCTGCAGGTCGGTCTAGAAACAAACTAGTATATTTTATCAGCCATCTCCTGATTTTTTCATCCATCATGGTTTAAACAAATAAAATCATTGTTTATACATTTTATTTGGAACAATCAAAAACCGAGAATTAGTCTAGATGGAAACAGGGGTTCACGAGCACATCGTGGATTTTTTTCCCCACCTGTTTTTTCTTAATCTTTCAAGTGTCTACTTTAAGATTCTGACAGGTACCAGGATTAAAAAATGTCCCATGGTGTTTATTTTTAACCCTTTACTGCACCTATCCCAAATTTGAAGCTAAAAAAACTGAAAGTGAAATTGGCATAGCTCTTGAAGTAAACAACTCACAGAGACAAATTAACACATTTTTCTACACAATTTTGGGCCAAGGAATTCAATAGAACAGTTACTTTTAAGTTTTTAACACACCCCGACTTGATTTGGGGGCAAAATTATCAAAGATTAGCTGAAAATTCTAAAATCGTATGTATGTTTTCCCCTATACCAAAATCATGTGCGCTGAATGAAAACATTTTGAGACTTTTCTTAATCTTTAGAGTGTCTACTTTAAGACCCTGACAGGTACCAGGATGAAAAAATGTCTCATGGGGTTTATTTTTAACCCTTTACTGCACCTATCCCAAATTCGAAGCTGAAAAACTGAAAGTGAAATTGGCATAGCTCTTGAAGTAAACAACTCACAGAGACAAATTAACACATTTTTCTACACAATTTTGGGCCAAGGAATTCAATAGAACAGTTACTTTTAAGTTTTTAACACACCCTGACTTGATTTTGGGGCAAAAATATCAAAAATTAGCTGAAAATTCTAAAATTGTATGCATATTTTCCCCTATACCAAAATCATGTGCACTGAATGAAAACATTTTGAGATTTTTCTTAATCTTTCCAGTGTCTACTTTAAAGTTGTACAGAAATGGCCGTTTGTTACGTTTGTCGCGCCGAGTTGTGCCGAGCTGCAACACGACTTTACCCGAGTAAGTTTAACGGATTTGATTGGTCGTTACCGCAGGCGGGATATTCAAAGCTTGGGGCGAGTATACGAGCTCTGTGTGTGCGTGTTTCAGACGTTTGAATGACAGATGACAGATCCAATATCAGTGGCTTTTGAATCGTGAGCAGGCTGACGTATAATCCGTGCGCCTGCATTGTCAAATGCGAAAAAAAAATACAAGAAAATACAACACTTTCATCCCGGATTTACTTAAAAATAGAATTTTGCGCAAAGTTCCATCGTCTGATAGATGAGTTTTTACACTAATTTTATGACCCAGAGTGGGCTCAAATTCAGTTTTCTTTTCTGTACACCTTTAAGACTCTGAATGTCCCATGGGCACCTATCCCAAATTCAATTCATGTGTGGAGACAAGTTTCAGTGACAAAAAGGGATTTATTGTTTACCAAGCCAAAAACCAAAATTAGGGAGCTGACACACTGGGGAACACAGGGTAGGGTAGCAACGCAGACTCAACAAAGACAAAGGGAGGCACTGAGGCTAAATACACAAGGGAAGACACAGGTGGTGCAATCAAGACAGGTGAAACACATTAGGTAATCACAAGGAGAGAGCACACAGGAAGACAGGACACAAAACTACAAAATAAAACAGGAACTCAACAGGGACCAAAAGACACATGACACAGAACTTAAACAAATAAAACAGAATCAAAGAACACAAGAGACAAAATACCAAAAACAACTAAAAACCGAGCCACGCAGCAAACTCAGGGCCATGACAGTGACCATTTAAATTCTCTCTTCAGGTTATTTGCAAACACATTCAAGGAATTATTACAAACATTTTACCAACAGTAATCAGAGGAACATGATGAAATATCGAACATCAAAATGTTTGAATCACTGAACAAACTTCTATAACAACATATTAACAGTGACTCAGCATATCAGGCTTCACCCTTCACTTCAGCTTCAACAAAAATATTTATAATACACAGTGGTGGTAACGTTACTCAAAAATAGTAACTAGTTACAGTTACTAGTTACTTCATTAAAAAAGTAACTCAGTTACTAACTCAGTTACTTAAACCAAAAAGTAATGCGTTACTGAAAAAGTAACTTTTCCGTTACTTTAAAAGGTTTTTTTTTCTAATGCTCCCATTAAATAAAGGTTATGAATTCCCCTCTAACCTCATGTCAGTTCTGTAGCTACTGATGCTGATGAAAAAACGTGTTTTTTATCTGTTATCATCACCATCCTGCTGCATGATGTCAGCATGTACAGCAGCTTGAACTGCAAAAAAAAAAAAAATGAGGAAAGGCCTACGTCTTATTTTGACCGAGTTCCATTCAATGACCGAAATAAATTCACTCCAGCGGTTGTTGTTTTTTCTCTCGATCGATCAGCTGTGTTTACCCAGAGCGGTCGCTCTGTGTTTACCGTTTCAGACGTCCGTCTGTCGGACTCCAGTACCGCGGCTGCTCGGTGGAGTGGGTGCAGTGTGTCTCTGTGACTCTGGAGCTTCGGTCTCGGATGCTGCGTTAGCTAACGTTACCGTAGCTCGCCGTCATGCTGCTCTGACCCGGTCCTCTTCATGGAGCGTGTCTGATTACGTGTGGGACGCTAGAGGGCGGCGACCAAGCGCTTTGTTTTTCACATGTGCTCTGTTCTTTCAATTCAATGAAACTTTATTGATCGCTGAAATGTTATGGGAAGTGTGTGCCGCTGTAAAATCTCACCAAAAGGAACGGAAAGGAACGGAGTAACGCAGTGTTTGGTAACGGGAACGGAGTTACTGATTTAAAAAAACAACGCGTTACGTTATTAGTTACTGAAAAAAGTAACGCCGTTAGTAACGCCGTTATACTCTAACGCCGTTATTACCAACACTGATAATACAACACAATAACATAAACAGTGGTCCATTTCACAAAGCAGGTTCAACAAAGTCTAATCCTGAACTCTGAGTTGATCTACTCTGAGATAGGAAACTCAGAGTTGCGGGTTTCAGAACAGGTGATAACAGTTAGCTCATTCAACTCTGAGTTATGCTGCGTTCGATTGCACTCGAAACTCGGAAAGATCTGACCTCCAACTCGGAAAAATGCAATAGAATGGCCCTCCAAGCAGCCCGAGTACGTCACAGCAATATGGCGTCGCACACCGCGAGAGGTATTTATTTACGTATTTAGGCTATTTATTTTCCAACCTAGAAGGGAGAAGTTGTGGAAAAGGAATAGCCTAGTTTCACGTGTACTGCAGCAAGAGTTGAATCTGTACAGCTCGCTGTGACACATGCAGGATTCCCCTCTCTGCTGCGTTCAAGACTGTGTGTTGCCGAAGTGGCGTTTCTCTGTCTCTCTCTCCCCCAAGCAGCTCAGGTTCTTCCCCAGCAGAACTTTTTGATACTCGAAAGACATCAGTTTACTGTGGCCCGCCAGGTTGCACAATGAAACGCATTTACCTCGGAAGTCGGAATTTCCGACCGGGATCTTTCCGAGTTCCGAGTGCAATCGAACGCAGCATTACTTGACCCTGAGTTCCGGGGAGATTAAAAGCCCTCATCAATGGAACAAAGATAACATGATTCACCATGGCAACCAGCAAAAAAAAGCTTCAGGCTTCAGTTACCTCTCTTTGTGAAACGGGCTGGAGTTACTCCTCTGTCCCTGGTTTGAGTTACCTCCCTTTGTGATACGGAAAACCCAGAGTTTGCCTCATTTCAGCGTTAACAGACTCAGAGTTTTCACTAAACCTATTTTGTGAAACGGACCCCAGGTGTTTTCCTTAGTAACAAAAAGTTCAATTTTGAATAAACATGAGACAAAAACAAAACATGTCATTGGTCTACTCAGTTTGATTGACAGGACAGATGATCAGAGGGACAGAGCTTTCACCGGCATTATTATTATTAAAGGGACTGAAGAGTGGGTGTAGCTTGTCGGTGAAGCAGCAGCCAGTGAAGGAGTAGATGAGAGCTGCAGCATCTACGTCATAAAAGGAGACCAGACCCTCCTCATAATCCACAAACACCCCCACCTTCTCAGGACCAGACCTCAGATTGAGAGGGACTGGGGTGTCCTCAATAGCTATGTACCCAATTTGTGTCAACTTTATCCTCCAGTAACCATCCTGAGGACTCCGTGTGATGTTTCCCTTCCTGTCAATCGACTCTCTGGCCACTCCCACAACCCAGTCAGTTTTTCCTTTGACCTGAACCTCAAAGTAAAATCTGCCTGAAGAGAAACTCTGTTTTCCCAAGACATAGACATACTCGAAAAATCTCTGTGGGTTGTCTGGGACATTCCTCCCCACATCACTATAATTAACTTGTTTTCCATCATCTGACAGGATGAGCCAGGGACTTGCTGTATCAGGATCCAGAACTACATCCACTGCAAACTGCTGGATCCTCTTCATCTCAGCCTTCATCTTCATCTTCTCCATGTGTCCATGGAGCGTCTCCTCCAGCTGAGACACAGCTGTCGCCACAGTCCCCTCATATGATGGTGGACGGACTCTGGTCTGTGTCCAGTCCTTGGTGGTTGGAGCAGCTTTCAGGGATGGGAAGCTTTGGAGGAGGTGGAGGTGGTCTTCAGAGCGTGAGAGCTGCTCCACCTCAGTTCTTCTCTTCTCCAGCTCAGAGATTTCCTGTTCCAGCTCTGTGATGAAGTCCTCAGCCTTTTTCTCTGAGCTTTTCTGTTTCTTTTCGATCTTCTTGATGAGCAGCTTCAGGCCTCTGTTAACAGACTTCCTCAGAGCTGTGAAGACCTCAACACCTTCTGCTTTCTCTCTGTCTGCAGCAGCTTTACTGATCTTCACTGGTTGTTTGATCTCCTCGATCTTCAGTCGTCTCTTCTGGATCATGCGCTGAGTTTCAGCCTCTGTCTTCTGCAGCTCTGCCTTCTTTCCTTCATATTCTTCTCTCAGAGGAACAAACTCATGAGTCTTGTGGTCTAAAACAGAGCAGAGCGTGCAGACACATGTCTGGTCGGTCTGACAGAACAGCTCCAGAGGTTTATCGTGCTTCATACAGATCCTGTCCTCCAGGTTCTCCACAGGCTCCATCAGCTGATGTCTCCTCAGACGTGACAGTGTCAGATGAGGCTCCAGGTGAGTCTTACAGTAGGAGGTCAGACACACCAGGCAGGACTTCAGGGCCTTCAGTTTGGTTCCAGTGCAGACGTCACAGGGAATTTCTCCTGGTTTGGAAACTTGTTGCTCTGAGCAGCTGGTTTTCTGTTGAGCTTCACGTCTGAACTGAGCCACCATCTCAGAGATGAACCTGTTGATCTCAAGCTGAGGCCTTGTTTCAAAAACCCTCTGACAGATGGGACACTGACACCTGTCACTGACGTCCCAGTGCTGAGTGATGCAGCTCTGACAGAAGTTGTGACCACATGGTGCACTGACTGGATCAGTCAAGACATCCAGACAGATGGAGCACAGGAACTGATCTTCAGACCTCAGGTGACCAGCAGCAGACATGTCTACACACTGAGGGAGACAAAACAAACATATTATTCATTTAAAATATGGTTCTATTTCTTTAAAACACTTATTTCAAGACAAAAAAGTGCTCTGTCTGTAGTTATTCTGATTTTACATGACAAAATGAATCAATATCAGAGAGTGGGATAAACTTACATGTTGCAGCGACAGATGGTAGGATAATAGAATGTAAAAATCCTATTGTTTACTATTATTTACTGTTATGCACTATTGCATGTGTATGTGTTTGCAATATATACATAGACATATATACTTAATTTAAAAAAATCACAAACTTTCATCTTTCATTTATATTTATATAGTGTATAACAGGAAGAACAGTTTTTTTTAAACAACTCATCCTGTTTTCAAAGCTGCACTCAGTGACAAGGGCACTCTTCCTCTGGCTGCTTCACAATAAAAGGCTGTAGCTCTTATTGTGAAAGAGCAGCAGGAAGTACTGTAGAGAGACTTGATGGCTCTAAAACCAGGAAATTAGGTGAAGTGTAGAGAGAAGCTGAGAGTTCTAAAAGTCCTGAGCAGAGTCACAGAGACAGTTTAAAGTGGACAATAGTGTCACTGTCTCTGTGGACAAACAGCCTCAGGTCTGCTGTGAGCCAGGACAGAGGATGTTACGATGTCATGTGAAGCCCTTTGAGACAAACTGTTTGTGAAAAACGGGCTATACAAATAAAATTGCCTTGCCTTGCCATTTCACTAGAGTCAGTGTGACACGAAGAAAGTGAAGCTTCATGAAGCTCAGTGTTAAAGCTGCTGCTCACACAGTGAATATGATGATCTGTACTCACCAGTGTTTGGTAGCCTCCGCTGTGTCGCTGACAAACTCCTGATGGACTCACTTTGACTTTCTGTCTCGTCTCATTCCTCAATCTTTCACTCTTAAGTTTCATTTCTCCACTGTGATGTTGAGCCTCTCCCTGTTTACAGTATTTCCAGGTTGTTCCTCCTCCCAGTGCAGCTCTGTATGTCTGTGCTTGTATTGTGGGCGGTGAACATGGAGCTGGAGCTGCACCTGACAGGTGGGAGGAGTCAAGTGAGTGACAGCTGCTTGTTTGTTCCAGCAGCAGAGACAGACTGGTAACCACTCAGGAGAATTTAACATCAGTCCTGTAAGAATACATTTCTCACAGTGATGATGTGAAACTTTCAGCTCCTCCTCCTTTCAAAAAGAAAGCCCCAGTATGTAACTTATTTGGCTTTTTATCAGCAAAAATTAAATATTTATTTCACTGAAGTCGAATCACACCCGCATACAAATGAATTGCATTCAGGTGCACCCTTCCAATCTGGCCTGTGAGTATAATAGTTTAAATACTGTATTCTCTGTGCGCCTGTAAGTCAATACGCTGGGCCAGAGAAACACACCCAAAGTGTTTGTGTGTGCCTGAGAGGTACACAGGTACCCAAATCACCATGCGTGAATGCTTGGGGAGCCGGCTGGACTGCTGTGGGTGATTTGGGCCGCCGCCGCTGTTCAACCGTTAACACACACCTTGTTGTAACACACACACTTTTCACTTTGAGAACATAAACCTTTAACCGTTCAGTCCCTGTGCTACCTACCCCACACTGTTATGGACAGACATACTCTGTCTGTGTATTAAACCATTAAACCATAAGTGTCCACATTGAGTCCCGTGGTGAGGGTCATGGCGCCCTCTGGTGTCAGGATATGGGTATTAACTTAGATATTGAAGTTTTCACCATCAGGTCAGTTCTTTGTGTCAGATCACTATCCAGTAGCAGTGTCCCATATTCTTTCAGAGCTGTGACCAACTTATCGAAGATGTCATCATGTTTTTCCCATAATTGGCCAGTTTGAATGTGTGGGTTAGTTCCACTGTAACTTTGGATTGTCTTGTCTCTGTGATCACTGGATGTTGTGTCTTAATAAATATGTGTGTGGTCCTGAACTGTCCAGAGGAGGAGGGGCTGCAGTGACCTGCTCAGGGATTGGTCGCGGCTGTACAGAAAACATTCAACCAGACTTGGACCATCCCACTGCTGTACCAGACCAGGGTGAGTATAAAGTATAAATAGTCTCTAATTTCATACGTTTTCTTACTTACAACTTCATCTCATCTCCTCATTTAAATTACTCACTACTGGCAAGTCATGGCTGTGCAGTCCTACCTGAACAAATGGAACCAATCTCATCTGAGTGACAAATTTAGAAATGTCACCAAGGTGTGGCCCAGCTCCCTCTGTCATAACCCGTCCCCATGGAAACAGTCCACTGGGCCAAGCGATCAGCAGCTGTTGCCCAGCTCCCTCTAGCATTCTGTTTCTGTAGAAGGGAGACAGGCTCTGTGATGGGGAACTCTCCTTGATACCATCCACTTAGACCTGGCATGCTCTTCATAGTCCTTCTGGTTCTGGATCAGCTCCTGTTTGTAGACTTTATCTACAATCCACTGCCTTCTCAAGATGTAGAAATATGACAGTTTTCTACAGTCTGGGCAACATTTCACAATGTTGTCAGCTTGGTTCAGTGTTTTTTAGCATTGTAAATTGTATTCTATGACACTGAGTAAAGAAATAACACTAGTAAAAATTTGAAAAATAAACTATCCACTGTGACATAAGACCTAGACCGACAGCACATTTCAACAGTCAGAATCACTCTCGATATTTGATATGTTAACTTTGTCTGTGACATGCTTTGATCTGGTTTTGTGTAATGAAATGCTAGATTTTTAAAAGTTGTCTGAAGAAAATGACTGTTTTGTCTTCTGTTGCAACAGGAACCGTTGCTGGGGCTGGGGCGGCTGCTCCTGCTGCTGTGAATGACAGAGGGATACCACTCGTATTTCCTTTTTACTTGGTTGAAACCAAAAGACAGTTGGTAGACACTTAAGTCTCGAACCAGCTCCCAGGTACATCTGATAACAAAGTTACAAATATCTTCAATAGCCACTGACACCTGCGGTTAAAGCAGTTATCCAGAACTTCAGGGCCCGCGGAGCTCATGCAGTAACAAAACAAGAGATATATATATCTGGATAGTTTGTGAGCATCTGCGACTTTGAACACTGTGTCATACAGCAAGCCCGTTGCCATGGAGCGTCTCCTCCAGCTGAGACACAGCTGTCGCCACAGTCCCCTCATATGATGGTGGACGGACTCTGGCCTGTGTCCAGTCCTTGGTGGGTGGAGCAGCTTTCAGGGATGGGAAGCTTTGGAGGAGGTGGAGGTGGTCTTCAGAGTGTGAGAGCTGCTCCATCTCAGTGCTTCTCTTCTCCAGCTCAGAGATTTCCTGTTCCAGCTCTGTGATGAAGTCCTCAGCCTTTTTCTCTGAGCTTTTCTGTTTCTTTTCGATCTTCTTGATGAGCAGCTTCAGGCCTCTGTCAACAGACTCCTTCAGAGCAGTGAAGACCTCAACACCTTCTGCTTTCTCTCTGTCTGCAGCAGCTTTACTGATCTTCACTGGTTGTTTGATCTCCTCAATCTTCAGTCGTCTCTTCAGGATCATGCGCTGAGTTTCAGCCTCAGTCTTCTGCAGCTCTGCCTTCTTTCCTTCATATTCTTCTCTCAGGGCAACAAACTCATGAGTCTTGTGGTCTAAAACAGAGCAAGGCCTGCAGAGCTCATGCAGTAACGAAACAACAGATATATATAATATCTGGATAGTTTGTGAGCATCTGCGACTTTGAACACTGTGTCATACAGCAAGCCCGTTGCCAGCCAACCTGCCACTATCAGACACTTAAAGAGCAGCGAGGAAGCGTGTTCAGAGGACTGAACCGTTCATCTTGGATCTACTACCCACAGATGTGGTGAAACGATACCGTTAGAAGAACAATAGTTTGAATGAGAAATGGAGCAGGAGATGAAGGAAAACAGCAGAACAACAGAAAGGATGGAGCAGTCGCTGCCTGTTCAACCTGTTGAGGTTGATGGAGCGACAGGTGCGGGGCCTGTATCCCTGGAATCTCTTCTGTCGGCTTCATCTAATATTGATAGTAGCGACAAGCTGATAAAAATATCATGCTCCGACAGTGATGAAGAGGATGAGCTATTCTCTGCTTTTAGCATCTCTAACCTGACCTTAGACAGTGTCAAACACGCGCCCAAACCGCTGAGTGAAATTACCGACGAGGTGCTCCCAGACCAGCCACAGGATAGGGTGGTACGAGGAACGAAGTTAGGAATGAGCGAGGGGGAACTAGACACCTCCTTTGTCCTTCTCAAAAGTAAGGATAAGAAAAGGGTGACACTTTTCAGACAAAATGTAATGGAATACTCATATTTCTTGACCCAAGTACACCCTCTTCTTTCTGAGGGCCCCCGTGGTAAGTTCAGTGGGTTCCAACCTGCCACTATCAGACACTTAAAGAGCAGCGAATCCGGAAGCGTGTTCAGAGGACTTTAATTTGTCATCTTGGATCTTACTGGAAAATGTGGTGAAACGATACCTTAGAAGAACAATAGTTTGAATGAGAAATGGAGCAGGAGATGAAGTGAAAACAGCAGAACAACAGAAAGGATGGAGCATCTGTTTTCAACCTGTTGAGGTTGATGGATCAGGGTTGGAGCCTGTATCCCTGGAATCCCATCTGTCAGGCTTTATTGGCATGTAATATTGATAGTAGCGAGCTGATAAAAATATCATTGCCTAAACCCAACAAATGAAGAGTGATGGACATTTCTTTTTCAGCATCTCTAACCTGACCTTAGACAGTGTCAAACACTGGGTGAAACCGGAGTGAAAGGGGCAGGGCAGGGGCTCCCAGACCAGCCACAGGATAGGGTGTGTCAAGGCGAGGCAGGAAGTTAAACCACGGGAACTAGAATCCTTTGTCCTTCTCAAAAGTAAGGATAAGAAAAGGGTGACACTTTTCAGACAAAATGTAATGGAATACTCATATTTCTTGACCCAAGTACACCCTCTTCTTTCTGAGGGCCCCCGTGGTAAGTTCAGTGAGTGCTTTACGCGCGCCGATGCCGGTATGTTGCTGTTCGAGTTTGGACACCTAGTCGCGAACCCCAAGAGTGTGTCCCACTGGGACATATCAGACCCACCTTACTCAGTTGATGAGTTCCTGCTACAGATCTTTCTTACATTGAAGGAAGCCTTAAAAGTGAAAATGTTACCCACACACATGACAGACTGGAAAGATATTATCATCAGCGAAGGAGCGGTTATGATCAATGTCGTCCATTATCTCAGTAGGAACTTCCACAAAGACGAGATGTTCGGCGAACAATGCGATAGCTTGCACAGTCTCTGTACTGATCTGGTGGCAAGGCATTTACCCAACTCTGATCTGTACACACGGCTGAGCAATCTCAGCTCTCGGTCGTCAGCCTCAGTCGTGCTGGGCACTGCGATCGAATGCTTGTCCTCGTCGAATCCCAGGAGGACATCCCCAAACATTCTGACACTAGAAAGTCACCATTTCACGCTCAAGAATTATTTAAAATATATACCGTACCACATGGGTGAAAAAAAGAAACCTCGCAAACTTATGTTGCCTGGAGAACGAGTGCCTTTCAGAGGCAACCAGACTGCAGAGAGTTTGCGGGATTTTGACTCGCTAGATACAGTGGCTGAGAACCTAGTGCTGAGACTGAGAGACAAAATATTCAAAAACTCAAGGATAAAAATTTCAGCATTGGATCACACAAAGGGTCTTTTAGCGCTGACTCTTAACAACTCAGCACTCGCTGAGATTTCTAACCTAGATCAACTAGACCCGGAGATGGTAGTCGACGGCAACTACCATTTCATACACGATGCTGCTTCACTGACGGAGTCGAGGTGGGCCCCTATCATGAGGTTTAAAAAAGTGAAGAGACCTGGTTTTCTGCCAGAGTTGAGTGTTGAGTTTTACAAGGGGGTAATTGTTATGGTTCGACTTTGCCCACAGCAACCTGTGACATCTGTCAGAGAGATCTTCAAGAGTATACGCCTAATGATTATTACTGATTTTTGGTAAAATCCAACCAGGCACTCTTGCCACCTAATCCCATTCTATACCTACTGATGAAACCTAAGAATCCTTACAATGATACTCCTATTCAGGACAGTAGTATATACAGTATTATATGGGAGAAAGGTGTTGATAATTCTAGGGGCCCAGAGCCCAGTAGGACCCGTAAAAAAAACCCCAGTAGTCTAATCTTTGTATGACTGAATTATTCTGCAGACCCTGACTAATATTCATAGCAATGCTGCATTAGCATCAAAACAAAGTAGGCTTAATAAAAAATGATAATCCTGTACATACGTAGTCTAAGAAAAAAAGTGGAAAAGTCAGGGGCCCGCTTTAGTATTCTTTCAGGGGCCCCAGAATTCCTAGCAACGGCCCTGCTCCTATTGTGACAACACATGTATTAATGTGATGTGGCCGGAAATATATAATTTTATTCAAACAAAATTATTGTTTCATACTGTTTCACAAGAAATAAGACACTGACTGATTTATTTTATTTTTATTTTATTTTTTACAAATGTCACTTTTTTATTTAGTTGGCACCACAGGCCTCTTGTATGTACAGAAAATTCTTTTCTCTGAGAAACTGTGGTGAACATGCTCACCCAACCTTTGTCCGATATCTTAACCCCCTATTTTCTCAACAACCTCATAGTATTTCTGAAATGTTGCATATGTTAGGGTGAAAACTGTCTTAACACTGAATATTTACCGGTACTAACTGAAGTTGATATTGTGCCTTAAGGATTAACAAACAAATCAGAACACCAATGTCTTACTGTGTGATGAGATAAAGCTGAACCTGTACTGTAGATTCACAGTTACCTCATCAGAACTAACACTGAACATATATTCTCCACTTTGACATTACTGATCAACACTGAATAGATCTCACTGATGATTGTTTTAGTAGATTGAGCCCCATTTTACACATTTAAACAAGTTAATCCTGATGATGTGAAACTGTTGTCTTTAAATAAGTTGTTCTGAGCTGTTTGAGCTGTTGTGTCCTGTTGGAGAATGTAAGGGAGTCAAGCATCAACCACGTGGTACGAAGGGTTAACACATGGAGAGAGAGGAGCCAGGACACATAGAAGGATTTATGTACATGTTTATGCTTTCACTTTCAGTAGTAGTAAAGTTTAGTCTCAGGTTTTAACTAATCTATTGTGTCTTATATTTTTGACTAACCCATCTTAATTCATTCTTAATTCTGTAATTTCCCAGTTTGGGATCAATAAATATATCTATCTAAGTGTAACTATATACAATGCAATAAATACCAGTAACCTTCTTGCTCTTTCAGAGAGGCACATTGAAAGAAAAAACATCTCCAGGGCCGAAGGGAGGAGAGCTCTCATCCTCTCCTCCCTTCAGCCTTGGAGATGTAAGGGAGAGTTTTTAAAGGTGTACAGAAAAGAAAATGGAATTTGATTCCACTGTGGGTCTTACCATTAGTGTAATAACTCATCTATCAGACGATGTAGCCCAAACTTTATGCAAAATTCTATTTTCGAGTAAATCCGGGATGAAAGTGTGGTCGTTTTTTGTTTTTTTTTTCGATTATGTGTCACATTACTCACGATTTATCAGCCACTGATATTGGATCCGTCATCCATCAATCAAATTACTTTTCCTTACTTGGGTAAACTGGCGCGGCAACTCATGGAAACTCTGCGTGACAAACAGGACAAGCCGCCATCTCTGCCTTTAATGATCTGTTACGGCCTTGGACCCACCTGGGACAGAAAAGTTATGTCAGTGTAGGAAGGATGTTGTTGTGTTTCAGGCCCAGAGGTTCGTGTGCTGAGGAGATGGGACCAACCTGTTGTGTGTATGTTGCTGTTGTGTTGTGCTGTTGTGATCAGGGCGTCATTGTAAAGAGCTTGCTCTCAATTGGCTCCCCTGAATAAATAAAGGTTTGAAATGAAAAAAATGAAAAACCTGTGGCAGCCAGAGGGCACCAACGCAGGGGGGGCTAAGTCTAAACCACAGCCACTCCCCACCTGTTTCTGACTAATAAAAATAATTACACACATGCAAAGTATTAAAAATCAATGTAACGCTTTTGTATTGGGAGATGACAGAGAATTCTGGCTCTCCTGGGATGGTGGTTGCAGCTAACTGCTTGCAGACTGTGATTTCCTGAACAGGAGAGTTTCTTTTGATGATCCAATTTAATAAATAATTAACCGGAACGTCGTTGTTTGTCCTCTCTTGGAATCACAGTCTATGCTTTGAATAAACAAACACGCATGTCAGTTTTCCTGTTTTATCAACCTGTTTCCAAAGAAACCCTGAAAGTTTTCTTTCTTCTTTTTGGAAGTACGTTCATAGGCAATAGCCCTTGTTTATCTACAGACTTTTTTTCATTGTATTTTTGAGTGATGTTTCTTACAGTTTGAAACAATTCAATAAAACAGCTGATGCGTGTTGCCTTCAGGGACAGTTTTTCATCAAGCAGTCTCTGTATTAGGGGCCGTGGCTAAAAATAGCTTGCACTGACAATTGAAGGTAACAAACCTGCTGCTATGACTATAGGGATTATGGCAATGGGCCAATTTGCCGAAATGTTGAACTATCCCTTTAAGAACAAATTTCTTCTTAAGAACGGTTCGTGAATGAAGCCCAGTGTTTGTATTTCAAATGACTGGTTGGCTACCTCCATCCACCAGCAGGCAGACACGAGGCCAGGCATGATGCTGCTGTTACAGAGGAATAATAATGAGTCATTGGAACAATATGGAGTCATGTTGCATGTGTACAAACTCCACCAATCAGTCAGCTGGTGTTACCAAGATATTATATTTATTCATAATATACAAACAAAGCTTATTGAGCAGTCAGTAAACATAAGGCCGTGTGTCTGACAGAAGCGAGCAGGCAGCGACGGAGCAGGAGGTGCAGCTCACCTCTTTGTTTTTTTCCAGTTCAAGCACCAATCACCTACTGTAGAGTGAGCTTTTTACAACTCACGATGTAAAAGTTTAAGAGCACGGTGATGGATGATGTTGAAATGATATGAAGAGCTCTCATCTGTTTATTTCTGAGACAGCTGCTGTATCTTCTGTGCCAGGCCCAGGCAGTGCAGGACCCTCCCCCTCTCTCTCTGGAGCTCCTCGGGGCCGACGAGGCCCGCCAGCTTGGCAGAGAAGTGGACCAGGTCCTGCATGAAGAGGCCCACGGTGCCTCTGGGAGCGGGAGGGATCTGCGTCATGGTGCACGAGTCGAAGCGGAAGTTGATGTTCTTGGCCCTGGGAAGGCCCGGCCCCCGCTCCTCGATCCACCTCAGAGGTCTGAAGGACACAGGGGAGAGAGGTTAGGTTGGAATGATGATAATGTTTGTTTTCTATTTTTTATTCACACTCCACACACCTGAGCAGCTCACCACTCTGCTCGGCCGTTCTAAAAATAGCTTGCACCGACAATTAAAGGTAACAAACCTAGTTCTATGACTGTAGGGATTGTAGCAATGGGCCAATATGCCAAAATGTTGAACTATCCCTTTAAGCTGTCATACTATTGTGGTATCAGTCATGAAGAGGCACTGAAGGCTGGTTACAAAAACAAGAAACATCCATAACTATTGAGATTATGGCAGGGGCAATATGCCAAAATGTTGAACTATCCCTTTAAGAACAGACCTACTGCATCAACAGTAGTTATTACATCACAGTCTGCAAAGGATTACAGACAGGTAACATGATGCGTGTGTTTATGGTCTCTCACTTGTTGTCGGCGGTGAGCAGCTCTGCCGTCATCTTGCTGTAGTTATCGGGGCCGTCCTCCACGGTTGCTGCGGTTACCGACAGCTCGCCGAACAGCTCCACCAGCCAGGTGAGGCGAGCGATGCCGCTGAACGCTAGGAAACCGAAGCCAGGCTTCAGAGCTCCACCTGTCCACATCAGGCTGGTGTTAGTGTGAGCGGACATTAATGACACACACACACACACACACACACACACACACACACACACACTTCCTGTCTCTGACCTGTGAAGTGGAAGGTGCCCTCCTGCAGTGTTTTGCCCTCCACCTCTTTCTTCAGCTGTTTGTAGTCTTCTGTCAGCAGCTCTATGTGTTCCTCATGGAGGACCACACCTGACACACACACACACACACACACCATCACTACACTGAGGATGATGATGATGATGATTTTCTCAGTACGATTATTGTCAGAGAAATAATCATGAGTATCACAATTTTACAATTTTTAACTTCAATAATTTAACAACACTATGAATGTGTAAAATCAAATATGACGTAGTCAAAAATATATGTTGCATTACCAAGTATATGAACAAATGATTTAAAGCAGATATCAGCGGTTCGGCCGTTTCGGCTAATGCTGCGTTCAAGGCAGGCTTTTGAAACCGTAAGTTACAGCTTCAAGTCACGACTTTCGACTTTTTGTGATGATCCAGGCAATTCCGTCCGAACTCGTGTTTTGTTATCAACATCCTGTTGTCTGTGATCTGGATGTCACTATAACCCGGCCTCTCTGATAATAACCATTCCGCTTCGGCACC
This sequence comes from Decapterus maruadsi, assembly GCA_030347415.2. NCBI lineage: Eukaryota > Metazoa > Chordata > Actinopteri > Carangiformes > Carangidae > Decapterus > Decapterus maruadsi. Next base: position 4,769,501 of record CM064906.1, read on the forward strand.
CTTGAGCTCAACTAGCCAGATCGAACTGGTCCAGGCTGACTTCAAGCGGACCGAAACTGAACTTCATCCAGTGCTCATTTTGTTCTGACGAGTGAAACACGCAGAAACGGACCATGAGTTAGCGAGCCCCCGCCCTCGTCAGATGACATCTATCCAGGTCCTCGTTAGTAGGTCAACCAGAGGAGCAGGATTCATAACATGCCACCACGGGCTGGAGGGGAATAACACAGTGTATCATCACAAAATATTGGCAAATGAACGTTCTCTCTCCTCATTGGATAACACTTGTATCCCACAAGAAAAATTTTCTCCTGGTTTACAGCAAAGCAGAGTGATTAAATGATCGTATTTGATGCTGAAACACTCCAGGTTGTAAAAAACTGATTATCTGAACGGAAAATTTAGGACTATTTAGGACTTATATTAACAAAAACATTCCTCTGATATCTGCTTTAAAGTACATTACAGTTTTTCTCAACTGCTAAAACACTAAACCCTGTTGTCTGAAACAGATGCTCAGTTGTCTGAACACACTGATTGAACCGTCACTCTGTTGGTAAAACCATAAACACTTTTCACCTGTTTAGACACAACTTAGCAACACATTGCCATTGTGATGCACCTGTGCTGCAGAATGCTGAGCACAGGGGGCAAAAGTCAAACACAACGAAAGCACAAGTTTCACCGGTTGAACATCGACTTCTTCTTCGTCTATTGATGTGAAGACACATATATAAGCCAGTTCAGGATCAAGTCCTTACAGTGAAATGATGCTGTGGCTGAGTTCTGCCCTTCTCATAGTAGATTTTTATACTTTATTTTTACGCAGGCTTACTGCATACAAGAGCTAAATGCACAAGATTTCTGTTTGTTTTTGTACTGAACAAGTGCTACGTGTAAAATGCACAGGATTTCTGTTTTTCAAGAGAAGATGAGAGACGACAGGGTGGAGGAAGAGAGGATGAGGGAGGGAGGGATGAACTGGGAAGAAAAAAGAAGAAGGAAGGAAACGGGGATGAAATGGATGTGGGGAGGGAGGGAGGAGGGTGAAAGAAAGGGAAGGAGAGAAGTGCTAAATGCAACATGTATTTATCCTACAGTGAAGAAAAAACATGTATTTCTCCAGCTTCATGTCCTGAGCGTTGTGTTTTCTATTTGTCTATGTAGTGTTTAGTGACTGCTCAGTAGTGCTTTTCATTTTGCTTTTCACAGATTGAACTGTTTTGAGGTGAAAGTTTGGTTTTGCAAGAAGAAATGTGTCTTAGCAATCGAGAAAAACTGTACAGCAATAAAAGACCAATTATTAATCCTTTAGAGGAAATGTTTGAAGTTTACATAATCTTTTCTGGAAAGTGACAGTGTTAAGGAACCTTTACGAATAAATAATTGTGGCATTTAATACTGTGATTAATGGTGAAAACAAGTAATGGTGACATCCCTAATCCTGGGGATGATGGACTGCAGAGCTGCAGGTAGACACAGCCAGGTATCGATCCTTCCACATGCTGGACATGCAGCCAGCAGGTGGACACACTGTTAGTCTTTATTGTCACCTTTGTCCTTGGCCAGGTCCCACAGCTCCACAGCTGCCTTGTGGTCCAGGGTCATAGGATACTCCACACACACGTGTTTCCCTGCCTGCAGAAAAGTTCTGATGAGACAGGACGAGTTCTCTGGGTCAAACAGGTGTTTAACATTTGTAACAAACCAGCAGGCATCTATTTACATTTACACAGTCAGCAGCTTTAACCTTCGTCTTGTGTTAGCTTTCTGCTAGCAGCTCTTATCTTTAATCAGCTGTCAAACTCACTAAAGACAATTGTTTCTCATCTCTTTGTTACGTTGTTAGGCTTTCTTATCCATGAAAATGTTGGTTTTGCACTTTTTTATTGTTATAACCGGGACGAAACACAAATGTCTTACTTTTAACCAGAGCATTTTAGAAGTTTGTGGGAAAAAAAAAAAAAAAAATTGTTTAAATAGAGGTTCCTGACAAAGTTCAAAAGCCTTGATGCTATAAACAAATTATTCAACAGCTTAAAATTAATTTAAAATTATTAATTTAATTATTTTTAACAAATTAGAAATAATAATTTTGCAATGCCTCCAAGGTTAAAATTTAAATATATTAATATTTCATATTTTTTATTTCCGTTTGGGAATTTAAAGAGGAACTATGTAAGTCTGGTCACTTTTCTGCTGTTTTCTAACCCTCCTCTCGGCCATGTGCATTTGTTTTTAACAAAGCATGCGAAAAATCAATTCATGGAGCAGTGGATAATGTTCTATAACATATATGATGTTACCATGTGTGTAGTCTTAAGAGACGAGAGCTGGAACACAGAGAGCCTCCGTTCTCACTCGTAACAAGTCACAAATGTAGCATAACCACAGGAACAGTCCTGCTTAGTTCCTCTTTAAATGTGTCAGTTTGCAATACACTATCAAGATAAATCTGAATATTATAACCATATTCATATAGCCATGATAATAACATTATACAACAATTTTCAGGAAGAAATTAGGGAACTATATCTATCTTATATTGGTACCAATATTTTTGGCCATGAAAAGTGAGTCATTTGCCCCCCCCCACCCCCCACCCTGAGCTAGGTAGGTAGCACATCTGTAAGTATTCCCTCCATACACTGTACCTGACACTGTCCTCATGCGAGACGTTCTCAGTGCAGATGAAAGCCACCTGGATGTCCTCTCTGCTCACAGCCTCCTCCACTGAGATCTGACCCACCCCCTGCTGAGGCTCCAGGCTCCTCCTGTGGACACAGACACAGGGTGGGGTGGGTTCGTTAGCAGAATATGCCAGAATGTGACATTTTTTAGAAAAGAATCTAATTTCTAACATTTGTAAAAGGCAGAAATTTGTCTTTGGCTTACATGTGCAGGAAATCACGAGCACTAAAAATATGATATATTAAATCTAACCAAAGTCATAGAAGAAAAAACATTTACACAAGACACAGTTGTGAAAATAGGTCAAATTCATGTTTTTGGACACCAAATATACATCAAATGGCATTTTACTTATGTAACTGGTGTTCCTAAAAGCAATCAAATTTGTAATTGGCCCCAATAGGTTATCTGTTGGAGAAAAAAAAATCTCACTAAAATCTTGCAGTGTGCATTTTAGCCAGATTGAACCATTTTGGACAGGTTTGGTACACTGGAGATCGCCAAGGGAAAAAACTCTACAGTGCCTCAACCTAAAATTTGGTACATACCGTATGTGAACAGGGAGTGTTGTAAAATTCAACCTGTTTTATAATTAGCATTTTGAAATATCACCTTTTCACCAAAAATTCCAAACTTGTTTTTTTGTTGGTTTTTTTCCCAAAAGAAATTGTATTTTCAGAAGCCCAATTTTTTATGGAATTGCTCAATTCAATATTTTTTAGATATAGATGTAAAGGGACAAAGGTCTTCTTTCATTTAAGACATAAACCATGTTAGTTGTGGGATTAGTACTTCTGTAGTTATAAAGCTTTAATTGCAGTGATATAAAAACAGACGGAAATGGCCAAAAATGGCCTCTACTTGGAACGGTTAAAGCCTCCATCATGACAGTTAAATCAGTAATATACAGACTGTGTCCTGGTCATAGTTTGCCACAGCCTTTTGGCCACAGAGTCAGTAGCTTGTGTTCACCTGTGCAGGTGGATTACCTGGATATGAAGCCTTTGACGCTGAGCTTCTCTGCAGGACTTCCAGACAGTGGAGCCAACATGTCTCGGATTCTGACCCAGCCAGCTGTGCCGATGCCGACCACCACTGCTCCAAACATTCTGACTGAGACACAGAGACACAGATCAACTAGAGAAGTGAACCATTTCATCAGAAACCACTGTCATACATACAAAATGTCAATATTGACATTTAGCAGACATGAAGTCTGTTGTATTATGCAAGACATGCATTTAGGATGTCTATGGAATGTGATTTACTAATATGGAAATGGAACAGAATTGGTCATTGTTACCAAAGGAGACACAATTATTGAACCAGCGACTAATTGTAGGTTTTTTGGATTGAGAAAAAGGGATAATTTATCCATCATGTATCCATGTTTTTAATTTTAAAAATCCATCTTTCTAAATTTGGAGAATATTCCAAATTTGAAACTTTCCATGGGAATTGTGTGAACCTCTGTGAATTATTGGGAATTTATGGGTAACTGGGGGTGATTTAAACAAACTGTAACATATCCAAACATAAATAAAAAAAATTTGTTTTGTTATTAGCAGATATTCATGCAAAAAATAAAACCATTAAAAACCATGACATGTCAACAGATTTATTTGTGGGCAGAACTTTAAAACTTCTTTGATCAAAGTAAAATTGATAAAATTGGTCTTTTAATTTCTTTACTGCTTTCTTAAGAGCCAGCTGGTTTTCTTACTGTGAACAGTCTCTACAACATGGAATAACTTTCTGAATATTCTAGAACCTTCTTCACTTTTATCCTTAGGATATTTATCACATGGCACATTACTTCCAGTTGTTCCTGTTTGACTTGATCTGGACACCTTTATTCTAACATTTTAATAATTGTTGTTATCATAGAATATACTATCTATTCTTAATTTTTTTATTTTTTTTACCTCCATTGTTATTTTATGTCATTCCACCGTTTCTATTTTTACTTTCGTCACACTTCACATCAACTCAACATTGTTGTTTCTTGTATCTAGGAGCTTTAACTAATCATTTGCTCAGCTCATTGGGTCTCTACTTCAGTGGGAGTTCATAATGTAATAATACTGTATATAATGTAAAAATAAATAAATAAATAAATTTAAAAAAACCCTTCTGTCCATGCCAGAGGCACATTTCTAGAGAGGTCTGCTTCATCATCAATAATGTGTGTTGCACAATAATGCACACCCTTTTGGGTTCTGAGAAGTCGCCTTCCACTTATTCAACGGACTTAGAATATGAGTCATATTTCAGAAAAAAGCTCCAAAAATTGAGTCTTTATTGGACCTTCTGACAAAAAAAAATTTTAATTTTTAAAAAATTTTAATATATGATTTTTAATTTGTATCATACACCAGGTCTTGGTGGTCCGTTTTTTTTCTTTTTTGAACAAACAACAATTCGTTAAACTTCAAAACATTAATCAATTAATAAATGAATTAATAATAAATAGAAAATATTTATTTATTTGTTTGTTTTTTTTTGTTACAGGGAGAGTGGAGGCTCTCTGCCTTGCACACTGCTGTTGAAAACCAGACCTGCATGATCAGAGTCTCGTCCCACTGGCTCTGAGGCTCTCATCATGCAGGTTAGGTTTTCAGCAGCAGTGTGCAAGGCAGAGAGCCTCCACTCTCCCTGTAACAAATTACAATTGTCACAAGCTGTTTAATGAAGGTAAAAAATGAAATATAAAATGAAATAAGGTAAATACCTTATATTTCATTTTTACCTTCATTAAACAGCTTGTTTAATTACCTTCATTAAACAGCTCGGTAAATATCTTATATTTCATTTTTACCTTCATTAAACAGCTTGTGACTAAACTGAAACTAAGTTCTTAACTACTGCTTTAAATTCAGGAAATAGTGGAGCGAGCCCATACCATATTAGCCTTAGCCTACCAGCTCAGAAGTCATGACTCTTTAGGGAAGTTGGGAAATTGATCCAGCTGCAGTCCTGAAGGTGTGCAGGCTTTCTCTACTGACTAAATAGTAACTGTAATTTTATTTAATTTATTGTGATATGAAGGTCTGAAAAAAAATACGCACATAGGATACTGCCCTTTTCCGATGTTGAGCCCCTGCCCCTCTAGCCTTGTGCACGCCCCTGCTAGTGAAGCTGCCACAGCAGCGTCGGTCACTGATGGAGGCAGCGTCGACACCGTTCCGTCTATCTGATAGGCTACATGGATATTAGGTTTGAACCGAATGAAAATGTTTTAATAGTCTTTTTAATGAGACTGAGACCACCCGCGTGTAGGAGCTGTTTGTGGCTCCTTACCTGCTTTAGAAGGCTACTGGTCTCAGAGGGGGTCCAGGCTGTCCAGCTGCTCCGCGGTGTGTCCCTCTGTTCTCCCCGACACAAGTGATATAACACACGCTCCTACCGTTGTCTAACCACCCATGGTAGTGCGCGTGTAGAACCTGTATTTAGCGCCGTTACGCACTCAAGGAGCGCTTGTTGTGTTGAAGAGGTGGTGCAGGCCCATGTCAGAGGGGCGGGGTCGCAGACAGACATTATATAGTATGATTATTATGGCCTACATTTCATGTTTAGACAGACAACAAAAAATACGATTTTTTCATTAAACCTTTTTTAATTCTCATAATACTTAAAATTTAACATTTCCATCATTTGCTAAGCTTACACTTGTAAGATTTTAAATAAGTAGGCTAATCTGAACATATAGGCTATAGTAAAATCTGTCAACTCTTTTGTAGACAAATAGGGGTAAATATGTCTTCCCTGGGGGAACTTTTGCCTTTGCATCCACTAAGTCAACTTTAACTTTAAGCTAATCTCTGTCTTCCTCTTGATAATGAAGTCTTTTTAATCCACTGATATGTGTGACAATAGGGCTTTCCTATCTCTTGATGATTAAGTTATGTCTCTTGTTAAGTCAGTCAATTGCAACAACCTTTGTTCCCCCACCCCACCCTTTTTACAAATGTATCCCCATGCCCTTCATTCTGGGTCCGCTGTGACACTAGGCTCAGCGTTTTCCGAATAAACTCACGTTTATTTGAATGGGGTTTTTTGACCAGATCATAGGGACAGATAAAAAAATATAAATTTTTAATGTTCTAAACACATGTAATACAGTAAATAAATATTCTGCTGATTGTATTTGCACAAAAAACTGCTCAACTGAATTATTTCATGTTAATTCAAGGTGAACGTATGAATCATGAGCTGACATCGGTGGGATGGGAATCATACATTATGAATTGTACCTATACACACCTAACATTGATGAACATTCAATATAGTTAGAAAAATACTGTACCATATCCAGTAAAGCTTGTTTTAGGGGAAATAACATGTCATCAAAGTAAAATGTAGCTAACTGGGAGAATCTAAAATCTAAAATACAGTAGCCTATATATTATGCTTCATTTAACACTTTTTTGTTTTCTACATAACTCCATAAGTGTTCCTTTATAGGTTCTGATGTCTTCAGTATAATTCTACTGCAGTTGTGTATAGGCTATATGGTAGATAGCCTGAACATGCCATCTTATCTGTCAACACACTGACTTTGTTGTCAAGTCATGGCGGCATTAGGAAAAACAAAGATAAAAGCTGCAATATGAAAATAGAATAGGTGTCCGTCCATTTCAATAGGGAACAGAGTGAGGCAGAGACACACCCATGGAGCTTTTGGAACTGTAACAAAGAGATAAGACGTTCAAACCGCCCCCTCCTGTTTTTCTTAGGCTACTGACTTTATCCAGATAAGAAATAATAATACAAACACACATGGTAATTATACAAAAGTGTAAAAAAAAGTTGTAAACACAAGATTAGCCACTGAATAAAATTTCAAGAAAAGACATTATGGTTCATGATTATGTAAACTGTGAAATAGGCTACTAGCCCACTCCATTTCTGTCTCCAACATCAATGTGGCAAGAAGTAAGTTCAGACTGATGAGGAAAACTGCATTACATCATAATATTGTTATAAAACTCTGCATGGTGACGTCATCAGAGCACAGCTAACACCACCCGGCTAGATGAGAGCGGCACACGGCAGGGATCAATGGAGCGAACCCACGACCGATTGGCGGCAGTCAGTGTGACGTTTACGGAAGTAAACGGAGTTGCGGCGCCCCACGGGTTGACACAAGGTTAGAATGTTTTGACTGATTATACAAAATACAAAGTAGCTAAGGATCAGTGACTCGTGTGAAAACAGTCACGTCCAGACTTGCACGGCACGAGCGCACTCAAACACGTCATCACATGTTAGAAACGTGTGCAGTGTAAACATTGGTCCAGTTCAACACTCAGCGCGGTCAGCACCGTCACATGGATCTGTTGTAAGACCCGTCCTCGCTGTGGAGACTGCGGCTCCTGCAACATGATGACCGTGTGACAGCTGTGGATCAGCTGTGCACTGCTCTGCACTGGAGGTGACACTGGGCCACGCTTAGTTCACAAAGACAGAGTGTTTTTATGTGCAGGTAAAGGTGAGGTTTATTGAACCCAGTCCTACAGCGGTCACATAAGAAGGATTGTTATGTCTTCCATTGATGCACAAAACTTATTCTGATATTGGGCAAAAAGCAAAACATTAAGTATCCGGGGGGGGAGTGGGGTAAATTGAGCCACTTTTTGTATTCAGGACCATCAAGGCAATTATAGTTTTGTTGCTAACTAACCTATCTGCATAAATTTCAGGATGTTTTGCATTTTTAAAATATAGAATGTTCAAAAAAGTGGTCTTGTGACATAACTTACCCCATGAATGGAGTAAGTTGACCATTGGAGTGGGGTAAATTGATCAACCCTCCCTTCTTTCCTACCATCCATCTCCTACCTCACCCTTTACTTAATATTTCATGTGTCCAGGTTACAGCTGAACACAACCTGCAGGGACTTCCTGCTGAGACACCAACTCACTGAGATTTGGGGAGTTTTGCAATTACGTTGCATCTTGGGAAGAATCCCTGATATTTATCTTTGAAAGTAAAGTTTGGCCTCACCATAAACAACTTTTCCTGTTTATAGGAACATACTTACTGTAATCACAAACATACAGAATCTTGAATCAATAATTAGGACATATACGGACATTCGTAATAGGGCAGGTGGCTCAACTTACCCCACAGCTACCTTGGCATGGGTTTATCACCCCCACAGCTAAAATGGTGCAGTTTCATGCTGGTTTACTACCTCATGTTGTAGTGCATACCCATGTATAAAACAAATGTATAATAATCTCTTTTGGTCTAAACACAGTTCTCATGAAACTTATGATCGATAAAATTCACTTTCGCGAGTGAAATATATAGTTTCCTAGAAATAAGGGGAAATACGGCACATTTTATGATATTTTGACCTTTGATCATACATCATCATCATGTCTGTTTAGGCTACTGCATAAAATCATTTACAATGCTTCTGCTCAAAAGTTTGATAGGTCTAACTCCACCCGATCTGTTAGGAGGGGCGAGTGTAGAACTCAGTTTGGTAGTTCTTCCTTTTCCTGTGTGGCTGTGAGTCAGTGGAATGCTCATCCCACAAGATTTTATCCCATCTATAAATCCCCACACATCCTCATGCATATCAAAGTGCTGGTTATTGAGCATGTTTGCTGAGATATACTGCCTACAAAGGCAAAGTGCATAATCTGCATTTTTTTTGCCCAATCAAAAGTGCTGCATATTCTCTTCAATCTGGTAGAATTTCATGGTGGTACTGCTAAATTTCCCAGAGTTATTGGGCTTTTTATTTTGCTGTCCATGCAAAAAAAACACTGCAGCGTCCCATGTCAGATACTGCAGTTTGCCTTTGTTTCAGCACCAATATTGAAACCAAGGCAAACTTTTATTTACCACCCTAAGAAATCTTTGCTCTTTTATGATAAGCAAATTTATATTCGGCTTATTTCAACAAGGCAGAAAACATTGCTCTCAACATTCAATTCAGTCCATCTTTAGCTAATCAATCATAGACTTGGTAGGTATTCATTAAACTTGACAAAGAAAAACACAAAAAGCTGTTTTTTTTTGCAGATACAGTACTGCACTTTGCCTTTGTAGGGCAGTATAGGCCTATGTGAGTGTGTGTATGTGTGTGTCTGAGTGTGGTTATTAGAGAAGGGTGAGGATGAGGATGGTTAGACTGTAATCTACATGTTCTTGTGTGTTAGAGTGATGTTGGGCTGAGTTCTAGACTTTGTGTATCTTCGTGACTTGGCGCTGCACACTAAAAACAGTTCGGTTAAAAAAGTAACCCAATTTTAACCCAACTGCTGGTTCAAATAAGGACAAACCCCTTTTTGGTTTAATCTTAACCCAACAGGTTGGGTTATTCTTTTTGACCCAACTTTTGGGTTGAATATCCAACCCAAAAGTTTGGTTATGGTAACTACAATGTTGGGTTATTTTTAACCCAACTGAAAAATAACCCAATCACTTGAACAACCCAGGAATTGGGTTTAATTAATAGCTCTATGACCCTGAAAATGGGTTACACTCTGGAAAAATAACTCAGAATTTGGGTTCTCTAGATAACCCAACATTTTTTAGTGCATGTTGTTCCCTGTTTTATCAGCTTGTTTTGTCTATTCTCAAATACTATCCAGCATCTCATTCAACAAAGGGATTCGATACAGGGCCAGCTGCATGAGGCACCAGTCAGACCCATCATCTCATTTTCATCCTGTTCTATTTCAACCATTGTAATATTGTTATCTTTTCATCTGCTCATCCCTGCCCAGGGACCACATTAAAAAAATTGTGCATTTCAGCTTGTTCTTTATTTCTCCAGGAAATCTGGATGAAGGTAGCTCCACCCTGATGTGTTTCTGGATCTAAGACAAACTGTAAGAGAAAACCAAACCACTAAATCATCAAAGTGCAATAATGTAAGTCACCAAACACACCAGACTGGAAGTATGTGAGTGTATGTAAAACACAATGCACTTACAGTAAGAGTCGTCTTGCTGGCTTTCACTGAGAGATCAGATCAGCCTTATGAACTCCAGGTGTTCTGGAGTTCATGCTGATCAGATTTATATTCTTGATGATTTTCTTGTGAAATACAGTAAGATAAGTTCAGATATTCCTTTATTTGTTCAACAATGAGGACATTTCCACTATTGCAGCAGCAGATATCAGGGAAAGGAATAAAGAGCACAATAGCAAAGCAATAAAAAAAGCTATACATATATACACTGCCCGTCCAAAAAGAAGTCACACACTCTATATTATATAATATAATATATATATTTCGTTGGACCGCCTTTAACTTTGATTACAGCATGCATTTGCTGTGGCAACATGTCGATAAGCTTCTACAATGTCACAACATTCATTTCCGTCCAGAGTTGCATTCATTTTTCAAAGGTTCTCAATGTTAAAGATAAATTTAAGCATTTCATGTTAAATCTTGATCTAAATTTAAATGTTAAATCGAAATCTAAACAGTAAATCGAAATGTTAAAGGTAAATTTAAATGTTTAAACGTTAGCCTAAATCTATATCTAAAGGTTAAAGGTAAATTTAAATGTTAAATCAATGGTAAATCTAAATGTTAAAATCAGATATCAAAGGTTACGGCGTTTATACTAATGTGCATTTAAAGGCTTTTGAAACCGTCCATTTACACCTTCAAGTCACAACTACGACTTTATAGCGTTCCAGGTAACCCGTAGCTCATGTTTTTACCGTCCTGTTGTCTGTGAAAGTTCACTATAACGGCCTCTGTACTTTGACCCAGAACTCGTACCAGATCGAACCGTCATGACTTCACAGGAAGGAAAAACACAAAGTGTCTTTACGAGTTTCCTTCTTCTTTGCACCATGAGTTAATTCTCTGAGGGAGCCCCCGCCCTCGTCAGGCATCTATTTGTCCTCCATGCTAGCTCTGAGAAGTTCACCACATTCACGCTGACACCAACTGCACACACAGCCCTTCATGCCGTTCTCTCTCCTCATTGGATAACACTTGTATCCCACAAGGAAAGTTTTCTCCTGGTTTACAGCAGAGCAGAGTGACGGAGAGACTCGTGTTTCGGCTGAAACACTCCATGTAAGTGATTGCGGACGGAAAATAGGACTATTTAGGACTTATATTAACAAAAACATTCCACTGATGTCTGCTTTAAAGATCAATTTAACTGTGACGGGGCGTTGTTTATCTCGGTTGGTAGAGCAGACGTCCCATGTGCAGAGTGCATTAAATCTATATCTAAAGGTTAAATCTTTATACTTTATTAAAAGTACATTTAAATGTTAAATGACCGTCTGTCCATTTACACTCAGAGAAAGGAAACAGACATGAGGGTTTCCACCAGTCACCTGCAGCAGCTGGCCATCTTCACCACCGTGGTGACGGGCGCGGGGGTCGGCACCATGTACTACTTGATGCAGAGTGAGTACAGACCATGTGGACGGTCGTCCCCTGTCGGCCGTGCAGCTCCACATTGTGTGTTTATTCAGTGTTGTTGTTGGTAACCCTCTTCTTTTCTCTGCATCCTGCCCGCTGCTGCTAGAGAAGTTCTCTGAGTCAGACTACCACCGCCTGGCTCTGCAGAAGCTCAGAACCTGCCCGCTCGCAATGGAAAGCCTGGGGGCTCCCCCTCTGAAGGTTCACAACATCCACCTGACTGACAGAGACAACCGAGTGGATCACAACACCGCACAGGTACGGCACTCCGCTGAGGACGGTGGAAATAACACAAGAACACAATCACACATAGGTTAATGACAGTAACGCACACGCCGCTGGTTTCTGCTGGAGCCGTCAGTCCTGAGTCACACTCTGACGTCTGCCAGCTCCAGCATGCAGTTGTGTTCTCACAGTGTTGAGTCAGCTCGTCCACTGGGTAACCACTGACACACACACACACAAACGTTTGACACATAACATAACAACTAATGTTGTCAGCGAAGGGACGCCTACGGTGAGCTCAACACAGTGCAACACATGCCGACGCACCAAACACAAACAACTTCACACGCCGTCTGCACATTCTAACAATCTCTGCAGCAGAAACAGTCTGACGTTAGCTTTAGCTTTTATTTTGTGAATCCTATTCATAAAGAGCACAAATAATGTTAAAGAATATTACGCATACAGTGGCAGGTAAAAGTTTGGGCACCCCTTGTCAACATTTCTGTTAAAGGGATAGTATCATTTTTTTAAAGTGGGGTTGTATGATCTACAAATAGCCCCTAAGTACTTTAATTGCAGTAGAAGACTCTCTGCACTCCTCCCGTTAGCAACGCCAGCCCATAGCCCTGCCCAGAGATTTACAACATGCATTGTTGTGAATGGACCCAAAGAAACGGCCTATTTTCGCGGCCTAAAAGAGGGTTTACCTGAAAAAAAAAACACAGTTCCATTATTCGCTATAATATCATTTTTTCCAGCCCTTCAAAGTGCTATGGGCTGGCGTTGCTAGAGAGTCTTCTACTGCAATTAAAGTACTTAGGGGCTATTTGTAGATCATACAACCCCACTTTAAAAAAAAATGTGAACAGTTCATCAAGTAGAAGATGAAATGATCTCCAAAAGACATAAAGGGCTACTAGCTACTAATATGCAGAGGGCCCAAACCTCTGCTGTGGATGCTTTTCCTTTTTTGTCAGTTTGAAAATGTAAAAAAATAAATAAATAATGACAGACAGACAGACAGACAGACAGACAGACAGACAGACAGACAGACTGACAGACTGACTGACTGACTGACTGACTGACTGACTGACTGACTGACTGACTGACTGACTGACTGACTGACTGACTGACTGACTGACTGACTGACTGACTGACTGACTGACTGACTGACTGACTGACTGACTGACTGACTGACTGACTGACTGACTGACTGACTGACTGACTGACTGACTGACTGACTGACTGACTGATTGATTGATTGATTGATTGATTGATTGATTGATTGATTGATTGATTGACTGATTGATTGATTATGAGCACCTGATGATCAACTTTATGCCCTTTGGACACATGAATATTAACTTTAACCAAGGGTGCCCATACTTTTGCATGATACTGTATTTATAATATATGCCCAGTTTCACTTTTATTGAAATTTTGTGATCATTTCACCTTATGGTTTATCAATTTTGGATGTTGCTATAAACCAGGTTGCCTACAGGTGGCAGCATTTCTTCTCATATCATATTAATAATGCTGATGCTGATGCTGAGCCTGATGTGTTGCAGATGAAGATTCCTGTGACGGGGGCCGTGACAGGAGGTTATCTGTATGTCTCTTCAGTCAGAGACCCTGACACCAACAGGTCAGTTCTCTGTTCTCATTCACAGGAAATCATGTCAGTAAATGCAGTGTGTTGTGGCTCACACAGGTCCAAAAGCCTGGGAGAAAAACCATGATTTAAAAATCTCCAGAGTTTCAGATGAATGAATATACAGTGGTTTGCTGTTGCACAGCTTCTCAGTAATCTTTTGGTCCTCTTACCCACTCTTTTAACAGTCTTTGGTCAGTTAACTGGTGGTTTATCTGTGTTGTTCAAATATGTTTCATGTAAGATGTCAATGAGTTTTATTGTCCTATAGTCCTGCCTCTTGTACTTTTCATCATCATTTTTATGTCTAACATCACGTTCTGGTGGACATGTTATGATCTGCACATTCACACTATGAGATAATAACACAACGTTACCAGACAGAGTTGTTTTAGAGGGAAATACAGAGACTGCTTAATGAAAAACTGTCCTTGAAGGCAACGTGCATCAGCGGTTTTGCACGAATTTCCCTCTAAAACAACTCTGTGTGGTAACGTTGTGTTATTATCTCATAGTGTGGTGAATGTGCAGGTCACAACTTGTCCACCAGAGCGTTGTGGAGTTGTTGGATTGTGTATTTGATGAGTTTGATGAGGGAAACCAAAACCAAAACTCTGTAGCGTAGCTCTGAGCAGCTCACCGCTCTGCTCCACCGTTCTAAAAATAACTCACACCGACAATTAAAGGTAATGAACCTACTGCTAAGACAAAAGGGTTATGGCAATGGGCCAATTTGCCAAAATGTTGAACTATCCCTTTAAGGGCAATTTAGAGTGTCCAGTTAACCTACTGTATGTGACTGTGGGAGCAGGCTGGAGACATACGCACAAACATGACACACACACCTCCCTAACCAAAGAAGTCAGCCACATCCTCATAAACCTGACGTATTGTCTCTTTTATGATCTTAACAAATAAGGCTTGAGAAGTCATGAAAACCAAATTTCCCACATGCTTGAGGCCCCACCTCTCAGGTTCAGTACGTTCGGACGGACTTGGATATGCGTGAACCATGTAACACAGTTTTTAGGACGGCTTTATGTCACATAATCAGTCCTGTGTGTGTCTCCCCCTCTGCAGCTGGTGTCTAAAGCAGACGGTGCTGAGGCTGCGTGAAGGACAGACCATGGACCTGCTGGCTCCGCCTCCACCTGCCCAACCCCAGAGCCCAGAGCACACACAGGGGCTGGACACGGGTCACTGGCACTGACAACGCACGGCGGAGAAAGAGGAAGCCGTCCTGCTGAGAAAGAGGTTTAATTATCCCGATGTTGAAAGCACAGAGCCAGCATCAGTCACTCATGACGCACAACGCTTGGCGTAACCGGGCTTTTGACTCACTGAACTGGATCTGAATCCTGCTGCTGTTGCATGTTTGATTTTGGAATAAATAATGTGATGTACACAGGTCTATCGTTTGTTTTCTTTTACTTTTGAGAAATCCAAAGGTAGTTTAGGTATATCGGCATTTACTGATATCATCTGTTACCTTTCAGTCACAGGCATTTGTCAGTGCATGTGCATATGTGCAGTGGCGTACACAGGGGAGGGAGGGGCCCAATGGCACAATTGTTGAAAAACACTTTGTAGCAAAATCATACGTTGATGATTCAACATTAAAACATTGTTCAACCTGGGCCCTGTTTTCCTGATTTTTTCTGTGAGTGATGGATAACACTTTTATTGAGGTGGCTCCAGTGATAGGGACAGCCTTTGCAGCCCAGCTAACGTTTTCAAACAAGTGGCACCCGTCAAAGTGAAAAACAGGCATTTTTTTCAAATTGACAGGCTCAGATTTACAATGAGTGTCCGATTAGGTTAGACCCTGTGTCTTCTATTGAATGTCAGCTGTGTGGAATCTTGATTGAAACTCAATTTTTATAATTTAACCTCAGCGGCGCTGTTTTCAACTGGTTCAACTCGACCGCAGCAGGAGAAAAAAAGTGTTTGATTTTAGCTCCGGGCCAGACCGCAAGATGCCGTTGATGCGCGGCTTGCTTGTGTGCCTGCGGGGGCGGGGCTCATTGGGGCTCAAAGATCCGCACCGTTCAAACCTGGTGCTGAGTGTAAACATAACCCACCGGCACAGAGCGTAGAGAGAAGGAGACGGAGCTGCAGCTACTGTAGGCCTTCCTGAACAGGGCAAATTGGCTGTTTAACTTAAAGATCTCCATGGTAATTTATTTTACGTCTTTAGAGTTTCATCCTAAAATCGGCTGTAAAAGCACGGATGTTACACTATTACAGCTGGCGGCACCTTTACTTAGCAGTGGATGTGGATCAGGACGAAAATTTGACCGGAAATACGAAAAAATGGATCTCAACCCAAATTTTGGCCAGAAAAAACCCTGAATACGTTAATTTCTCCTTTCTAGTATGTTGTCGGACATTCATTGTAACTATCTGAGCCTGTCAGTTTGAAAAAAATGCTCGTTTACGGCGAACTTTGACGGGAGCCACTTGCCCCATGCAAGAGCGTCAGCTGGGCTGCAGGCTGCCTGCCCCGCTCAATACTGGAGCCTCCTCGAAAAAAATATTATCCATCACTCACATATACAGGAAAACATATGAAAACAGGGCTCAGGTTGAAAAAAACCGAAGTTGCCCTTTAAAGTGCCCTTCAGGGCCAAAAATGTGCAACCTGAGATAACCTGTGACTTGACTTGACTTTGGACTTGACTTTGTCAAAATTCTTGTTAGAATTTTCATTTCTAATTTCTGGTTAATTAAGAATAGCATTAGGAGCCACAGTGCAGGGAGAACAGCTGGCATGGAGGTGAGGACATCAGTCTTAAGGTATTGATATTAAAACAGGCCAAATCCATGTTAAAAAAACATTTTGCTGCCGACCTGAGGTCGCCGGCTGAACGCACCGTGTCTCTACAGTCTCACTCTCATTTTGTGAAACTTGGCAGCCCTGGAAGTGCCCTCTAGGAGCCAGAACATGTGCTAAAGTGGCCTCTTGGAGCCAGAACGCGTGTTAAACTGCCCTCTTCAGTGGTGAGGACACGCTGTATGTGTCCTTTTTTTTCCTTTTCGCCCATTCCCTTCAAAAAGTCTGTGCACGCCACTGCATAATGTGCGTGTAGCAAACAGCAGGATGAATCATGCAGGACACAAACCTGTGGTTTCACTGACTTATTTCACTTTAACTCCCTGCTTCCTGTGCAGATGTAGATACGGGAAGTGGAGACTCTGCAGCTACAGAGAGAGAATCTATGTGTGTGTGTGTTTATTACATAAAAAACTATCACTTTCCTCTCAGCCTCTTTGTGAGGCTCACTGGAAACCATGTAAAGCATCACACTCAGCAGGTCTTATTATTACCTTCAACAAGATAGAGATGATGTTTTCAACTCACTCCTGACACCGGATGGCAAACTGTTCTTTTTTTTTAACACTGCATCAAATCATGAGTCAACACTGGCACAGAAAAAAAAGTACCTGCTGAGAAACTGTTATGATCTAATTGGCTTAATTTTCACCACAAATGAACACAAACCACACACATTTTAGCAGTGACCCACTGTGGAGGCTGCAGTCTGCAAGTGCACGGTCCACTTAAAGAGAAGGCCCACCTGGTTGGTCTGCAGAAGACTCTTTGCTTTGCTTCCCCAGCCGTCGCTTAGCAACATTAACAACACAGAGGCTACTTTTTTTTCTGCAGGAACTGGAAATTTCACAGCTGTACCATTAATTGTTGAACAGACAATTACACACAACTTGTAACAGTGTAACCCTCAGGCTCCCTGTCGGCGTTGTCGGCCGCAATGTTATTTTTCATCATGCAATAAATCATGGTAAGTTGTTGGAATAAAGAACAAGAGCTCGATCAAACTTTCTTAAAATGACTTGATCTTAGAAACCTCATCTCACTAATTACATCTAAAATTGCAAAAAGCATTATAAGCTCCTCTATAGGGGTTTTTCGGACCCTCTATGTCTGCTGTGTATAATGTATTTCTGTTGTTGTTGTTTTTGTTTTACTTTATACTATGGATATTGTAATAGACTATGTGCTAAATACATCAAAATCAAATAAAAACAACACTGCTAAGAGTTGACTAATGGGTAAAAAAACAATTGTTCGCTGAAAGCTGCACTTAAAGTAAGTTATCAAGCTTCTTACTCATATGAAGTGTAGGACTGACTCTTAAGCGTCGGTCTCAGAGCTGAGTTACCACATGTGTCATAAACAGAATACTAGATGACGTCACTTCCAAGTCCATAGGAATGACTAATACTGAATGGAAATCTTAATGTGAGACTAGAAAATTTCCTCTTGGGAAATTTTGAAAGGGCACCGGGACTACTGCCGTTAGTACCATCTCTGTCAACATGGGAATCAAACCCACGATCTTAAGGTCAAGACAGAGCTGATCAGACACATGATCATCTTTCTATAAGCACTGATATGGAGGAGCTGTAATCACATGAAGTTACCTGTGTGTGAGAGATGGTGCGGCACGCGCGCATTTGATGTGTTTGTGTGTCTTTAACTGTAATCACAGGAAGTTACCTGCGTGTGTTAGAGTGTGGGAGAGGAGCTGCAGCTACTGACGCGAGCATTTGGTTACCTGTGTGTTTTTAAAGGTGTGTGTTTAACTCGGTCTATAACTGTAATGACATGAAGCTTTCTAGAGTCTGTGTTGTCCTGAGCTGAATCCTGTATCAGTCTGATTTAGCTGTGTGTCTGTGTTTACAAACATCTTAACGAGCTCCAGGTGGATTGTTTATGGAGTTAACGACCCTTTGAGGATCAGAGGTTACCATGACAACTTGAGCTGGTTGCCCATGACGATAGGGGCTCCCAGGCTGAGGCAGACAGAAACGTCGAGAAAAAGACAGATTTTCTGCCTCTGCACTGGTCACGCATTTAGGCTTATTCTGACAAAACGGTAACTCCTATCAGAACAAGACACGGATCAACGGTGCCCTAAGGCCTTCCTTAAAATTTTGGTACATTTGGTGTTTCTACAGTAAATATTTTGGCGACACGGGCAGTTTTAAAACATCGGTCCGTTCTGCTCCTCTCAGAAAGTTTTTGTACCCCGGAGTCAATGAGGCTGAAGAGACAGACATGGCCACACTCAGAAAATTCAAATTCTGTAAGTCTCTCTGATATTTTGAACACATTGTGGGAGACAGAACAAGTTTGTCTAGGTTGAAAACTGTGAAAAATTATGTGTCTACAGTGTAAATTGTGTCCAAGAGGAGTGTGGAAAGAGAAAGAATCAGGAGTTTTTCTGGCCTTCCCCCACTCTAGCTGATGACATCACGCACTCTAGCGCCAACATTCCGTGCAATACACACCCATTATAATCTCATAATTTCTCCAAAAATGATCATGGTCATTGATCAGCGATTGATCAAAAACTATTCAACTTTTCATTTCTAATTTCTGGTTAATTAAGAATCAAAACGTGGAGTAATACGGCAATACACAAGACTTGTGTCTACTATTTAAAGTTTAAACGGAGTCTCTAGGGGAAAGTATGCCTGAGCAGTAGACGTTTGTTAAACTCCAATGTTTGGTCTTTTTTGCTCTCTTTTTTTCGTGTCCCTAGACTTCACTCAAAATTTTGTGAAACTTGGCAGCCCTGGAAGTGCCCTCGGAGCCAGAACATTAGAAAAGTAATGGCACACTTGGAGCGATCAGGACACACGTTTTGATTAAACTGCCCAACTCTTCAGTGGTGCAGGACTACGCTCGAAATTTGGCCGGAAGTTTAATAACTAGAAAAGGCATTTCCAAGAATGGAAATGGTGTGAATGCAGAAAAAACTATCAGCTGAACGCTATTGCTGAAGCAATGCTGAATAAGCTAAAGAAATCATTGAAACAAAGTTGAATTAGCTGAAGAACTGTTGGAAAAAGTCTAACGTTGAAGCTGAGACATATAACTTTAAGATTAATGTAAAAAGCAGTATAAATGTTAAAACGGTAGAAGATAATGCAAAAATCCTGCATGTTTAAGATGTTTAACAGTTGAAGAGTTGAAATTGCAGCTAGCCCAACAGAAGGAAAACTGATGAACTTTGACATAGCTGAAGCTACAAGTGAGAATAGATTAAAAAGTAGGAACATGTAAGCAGAAAGCTGAATGACATGACATGGTGGAAAAAATCCTGAATTGTTTAAGATAAGTGTAATGAATGTGTTTTTAGTCTAAAAGTAGTAGAAATGTTGAAAATGCAGAGGAATGTGTTGGAAAATCCTGCATTATTAAGTTTAACAGTTGATCAAATCTGAGTCAACACTGCAAAAAAAAACTGCTACAGAAAACAGATAAACAAGTGCTAACATGACTAAGGCAATAAGTGAAAATAGATTTAAAAATGGAACATGTAAGAAGGAGGTTTGTTTTGTATGAAATGATTGGAATTGAAAAGCTTAAGTCTACTCAAACATGATAACATTAAAACATTGTTGGACTATTACTAATACAGATTTAACAACATCTAGGTGGTTGGAAATTATTTGAATTGTTGAAGATTGTGGTGAAAGAAAAAAGTTTAAAATTACTATTATTCTAATTTATAAAGAAACAGGAAAGCATTTATTATAAAATGTTAATAAAGATGAGGCAATTAATTGTAATGAGGAGGCAATGACAAAATGCAGGAAAATACAACTTGTTAAAGATAGCCAAGGTGTAAAAAGAAAGAGTAAAGATATATAGGCTATACATTAATGAATGAATAATATTAACTTTATACATGATTGAAAATGGCCTGAATTGTTGGAAACAATGAGAAAACTTGTAAAAATCTTCAAATGTTGAAGAGGTGTAAAAGTCTGAAGCCAGGACATGAAGAAGCTCCAAGCTCTGAAATCTCCATAAAGAGAACAAACTGAAATGTGTGTAGACAAATAACTTTTTAGATATCTTTAAAAATTCCAATCAAAGATAAGAAATCATTGAGAGGCAGATTAATGAGCTGTAAACCAGAGTGTCTGTGTATTTGTGTGTGTGTCTGCCTGCCTGTCTGTGTGTGGAATTTAGAACACAGATGCCTTGTTGCCATGGTGAGTTTCACTGCTTGGATGAAAACAGGTAAACACCCCAAACACATCCAATTTAAGATTAATTTAAACTTGGTAAGAGCAAAAAGGTTTACATTTTCTTAATCCTAAGACCTTGCTGAACAAGGACATGTTCTTTTGGTGTTTCTAGAGTAGAAATTGTTGTTTCTAGAGCAGGTTAGAAACAGAGGTATTTCTGCTTTTATCAGAAATTCAGCTCCCACTTTTGAATGGCAGTGAATGAGAGGAAGGGAGGGAACAGGCTGCACTTAGAGGCTCCTAGTTTAAATTCTGTACATCTCTCTGGGTTTTTGACCACACTGTGAGAAACAGGACAAGTTTGTCTACAAAAGTGGAGAAAATGATGTGTCTAGTGTGAAATTTGTGGCCGTGGGGACAGGTTAGAGAGCAAAGTGTCAGAGGATTTTCAGACAGTCTCTCACTCTTTAAAATGAGTCTCCATCTTCTGAAACCTCCCATTGACTAATTTAAATCTGAAACTTTGTCAAAATTGATCATTAAAGTTGAAGGGTTTTGATCAATAACCTAGAAGATATGAAAAAGTTGAATTTACTTGAATAGTTGAAAGTTTTGTTTTTGTTGAATGAAGTCTTAGCTGAAAGTATGGAATTTGAAGTTTAAATAGACAAGATTTGAAATTTGAAGACATTTCAAAATCAAAAAAAACAAAAAAGCTAAATATTTTACTAAAATGGGTGAAAAGAAAAAGTCATAGCACACATGTCCTGAAAAAGCTGCACTTTTAATATATGAATTCTACTCATATGTTGAAATGGCAAAAAGTAGAAGCTAGTTTAACCACAGAAGAACCCAGAATAATAATAAGAAGAATAAACAAAATGAATAGAAGAACAAGATGTGAATGCATTCTGCTTCACAAGTCCATAGGAATGACTAATACTGAATGGAAATCTTCATGTGAGAATATAGAAAAATCTCAGTGAATATAGTTAAATGGCCAATGGGAGTGACAATGCTCTACAAAATAATACACATAACAGACATTTCCTAATCTTTTCCAGCTCTCTTAAATATATGTGAAGCTAGTTGAGGCAGACAACTCAAACCGCGCCCATCCTGATCAGCTGATCAGTCACATGCTCTCCTCACCCAAATAGGGCGGGGTATTAAATGCCCCAGTTTACCTGCTCATCCCTGGCTATGCCGCTGCTGCTGCTGCTGCTGCTGCCTTGCTGCCCATGAGGTTTTGCAAACCCACCACCTCCCCAGCATCCACCTGTGGGCTCTGTCTCTTGATTCCCTGTGGGGGGTCTGCTTCATTCCCTGTAATGGGAAGCCTGACGCCAAACCTGCTGCAGCCATGCTCTAGATGAATAATATATCCATGCTGTGCTTCAGTTTGCTATGCTGACGCTCTTTAAGGCGTAATAATAAATATAAACAGATAAATAATAAATACATTTCTTCTCATTCCAGAGTTGTCTGATTGAACTGGGGGGAGTAGGATTGAGTGTTAGACTTGTTGTTTTCATTCTTAAATGACAAAATTCCACAAATTCTCAGCATTTAAGACTAAAATGGCACTCTAAGACGCTTGATAAATACGGGCCCAGATCTGTTGCTCAGGAAAAGAAGGACACGTTTGAAGGAGTCTTCAGAAGAGATTAGTCTCCTTGTGCTTCTCTGACACAATACAATGGGTTTCCTAATGCAGCCTCTGAGGGATGAAGCCTTGACCTGAGACACAGCTCTTATGAACCGAGTGGCACTTCAGTTTAAACTGTGGCATCACATGATGTGACATGATGTGTATCTCGGGTTAGGTGAACACTGTGGTTAGCACATTCACCTCAGAGGGTTCTGGGTTTGATCCTGGGCCCGATTGCTTTCCCTTTTCATGTGAACTTGGTTCTATCGCTTCTCCCACAGTTTAAAGACATTCAGTTCAATTCAGTTCAGTTTAGTTCAAGTCCAACTTCACAAAGTGAAACTTGTTTTGCAGAGGCAGCAGAAATCATAAGGACAGTATAAAAACAAGATAACACAAATACTGTAAAACCATAAGAAAAACTCTGCTTAAAAACCAATAAAACAGCTGTTTTCGTAAAGTGCAACACATAAATAAAGTGCAGATTTAGGGGCAGGGCAAAGTCATTGCACAGATTGCACTTGTGATGTAACAGTATTTGTATGACTTTGTTCTGACCTTAGGGAGCCTGTGTCTCCGTCCTGATGGTAGAGGAATAAACTCGGTCACATGGCTGACATGTAAAAGATGTCAGTGTGTTTCAACTTGATGTGTAACGAGGTTGTCGATAGCCTATTTGCCTCTCAGTGTAGATGAGTCACAGACACACAATGCAGAACATCAGATGTTTCAGAACTGTGACATACTTTACCATGAAAATAAAAAAAAAACGTTAGACATACCGTATAGGATTACATAATCGGCTCCAGTTTTGTTTTTTTGTTGTTGTTTTTTTAAATACGAGGCCGATAATGTACCTTTTTAAGTACATGTGTCTGCGGAGGATTACATAATCGGCGTCCAGTTTTTTACGTTTTTTTAGTTGTCTTCATATCGATTGTTTTTAAATCAAATGTCCGCGGACAGTGCGCACTGAGTCCGAGCTGCTCACAGTACGTGCTCAGTAGCCTACGCTTGAGTATGTGGGGGCCTTTAGGCTACATTTAAATGGCCAAAATTATTACTTTTTTTTTAACCTTTATCTGAACTCATTACTCACTGAGGTTTCCCTCCGAGGTTTTGCGTATCTACAGGGTGGGAGGGGTCCTTTAACCTTTTGTGTCCGGGTCACCACCACCACTGACCTGTTTTCAGGTTTTAAATGCATAAAAGTACCAAATAAATTTGCTCATTACATCAAGACCTTTTGACTCTGTCATGAACCTACAGTAGGCCTATAGGTGCCAGTTAAATGTGAAGCCTGAAGCCATGCTATCAGAATCCTGGAAAAAAAAAGTCGCACATACAGTATGATGGTCTTCTGCGACATGAACCTTCGTTTTCGTGTAAACGAAAGTCCAACAGGAAATATCACAGGTTTTGCTGGGTGTAAATGGGTCGCAGGTTGATCTGCAGCTCTTAATTACCGCATCAGTGCATGTGGTGACACGTAGCTCCCGTCAGTACCCACAAACCCCCTCAACTTGTGAATCGGCTTCACTAACAATAAAACTAGATCAGACTGAAACTGACACCTTCTGCAGACAGATGTTCACAAGGAGCTGAAACATGCAGTCTGGAGGGAGCCTTTAAACCGGAACAGCTGGAGCGTTTTTTTTGTTTTTTAAATATTGAACGACTTTTTTAGTATTTATTTTTTATTATAATTATAGATTTTGTCAGTTTCAGGTTCCTTCAGTTACAATTGTGGGTTTTAATTAATAATACCCACTGATCATGGGTATATTTGTATGTCATACCTCATCTGCCTTCCTCCCCCTCCTATGCCATCTATGCCATGACGTGTGGGCTAAAACTGCAAGATGTGCAATAGCCTAATTTTATGAGGAAGGAAGTGTTTCATCAGCCTAACACCTTCTGTGTTTTGTTTTGTTTTTTTTTAGTTTAGTTTGATCTGGTTTCATGTCTCTCCTTCTTTAATGGCACTATACTCCAAAAACTGCTACACACCTGTTACCGTGCATGAATAGCTAATAAAACATGTTTCATCTTAAATGCTGGCTGGATGGCGATTGTAATAAGAATTCTTTTCTAACTTACAATGTAATGATATAAATTTAAAATTTCCCAGTCGTGGGATGAATAAAGGATATAAAGGATGATTTTATCTGATCTATGACTTCTCCTATTCAGTGGTATGCACAGAAAAGGAAAAAAAATCAGGCACTTTTAGCACGTCCTCGCCACTGAAGAGGGCACTTGAGCACACCTTTTGACTGCCATGACAGCACAGCATGCATTTTAGTGATGTTTGAGTATTGTCTCTGTTTCTTCTTCTTGTTTTACAATGACTCGTTTCTCTACACGTAGACAAGTGTTGGAATCTGCAGTTTTGACCAGTAAACTGAGTTTGTTTGTCTTCCTGTGTGAAGAGAAGCAGAAGGTGATGGTTAGATGACAGTTTCTTTTTTTTTCTAATTCTCTTAAACCTACGTGTACCACAATTTCTACAGAATAATCTTCATTTATTATATAATATAGTCAAAATAGATGTGATCGAGGCATTTAAATCTTAAATTAGGTCTGTGTGGGAAGACAATGTCAGATACTGAAAAAGTAAATACTTTGAAGGGAAAGGATGTGGTTTTCACACCTTTTATTAACAGCTGTGAGTTCAGTTCCAGGAATTAAAGAAAACTAATACTTGTAATTGTTTTTCATCTTCATTGTGTGTGAGTGTGAGTGTGTGTGTCAATCAGTTCAATCAGTGTTTATAAGATATTCCACCTCACAATTTTCCCTCATATCTCAGGTTGATCAGCTAACCTCGGGTAAATGGACCTCCCTCTGACTGGAAACAGGAGGGTGGAGGATGTGGTGATAGTTTGACATACATCTGATGCTTTTTCCTAATCATAAAGTGATAGTTCAGCATTTTGTCAAATTGGCCCATTGCCATAGGTTTACCTACCTCGCTGGTGCAAGCTATTTTTAGAACCGGCGAGCTGCTCAGAGCTACGCTGCAGAGGCTCATGGGATTTCTTGGTTTCCCTCATCAAATACACAATCCAACAACTCCAAAATGCTCTGGTGGAGAAGTTGTGACCTGCACATTCACCACGCTATGAGATAGCCTAATAACACAACGTTACCAGACAGAGTTGTTTTAGAGGGAAATTCATGCAAGACTGCTGATGCGTGTTGCCTTCAGGGACAGTTTTTCAGCAAGCAGTTTCTGTACCTTGAAAACAACTCCAGTCACAGAATGTTAGCTGCAGCTTCTCTAAGTGTCATGCCAACCAGAAAAAACAAGGTGTGACATCCTCCTGTGCCCCAGACATGACCTATGGCTCAAATGGGGTTAGACGGAGAATTACTGTGAGTTGGTGGGGTTGAATTTGGCATTCAACCACCAGCACCAGGTTTTGTTTTGTTTTTTTTGTTTTTTTTTGTTTTTTGGGGGGGGGGGTCTCTTAAAGGTAGGGCACATGTGAGGGTAACTTCTGCCTGCAAGTGTGGAAGTTTAAATTTAATCTCAACAAGCCTATACTGGATGGAAATGCAAGCTGCAGATGGTAACCAAATAGCATCTGTATTTCTGGTTTCACAGAAGCAGGAAGGAGAACTGAAATACCAAGGAGATGATAAAGAGGAAGAATAAAGGAAACTCGTTCAGATAAGATCTAAACCATTTTTACCTAGAAATTTTACTCTTTACTCTTTAACTCTTTAACCCAGTAGGCTAACTATATAAAGTCTTATCTCTTATCCTTTTGCTCTTCATGTGTGCCAGAAACTGTTGTAAAATTTGACAACAGGTGATATAGGTACTATTTTAGTCATTTTATCAAAGTTATTGGAGAACAACCTATTACAAGTAGTAAAGAAACTAATTAGGCTACTATTTTACAGTTCTTACAGTGTCCACTGCATTTAATGGGATATGCCAACTTCTTTTTTCATGTCGGCCTCACTCGTGTCTTGCCTCACTCCCGAGTCCATGACCAGCACCATCCTTTTGACTGTGCGTGCAGTAACAAGGGAGATAGAGCCGTATCGCCGGTAATTAGCTTAGCTCAAACACTGGAAGTAGCCTGCAGCAAGCTGATTTAATTTTTGCTCTAAACTCTGTAAATATATCACTTTATCAACATTTCAAACATTTTTAGGCGAGAAAGTATCCGTTTAAATCAGCAGTGTGTTGTTAATTTGTCTAAATACCAGCTGTTTACAATATTGTTTCAACGAATTCAGCGCTACCCAAGCTAGCTGTTGTGACCAACGCACTTCTGGTTACTTTTAACACAATAATTAATAATTACATAAGTGCTTTTACTTTGAAATAGGAAGCTAACCTACCCTCGATGTAGGCTACTGTAGCCTAGCTAGCTTGAACCAAAATAAACCGTCTTTGCTTGAATCCTCCGTTTCGACCCGTTAAAATCAGCAGTCAAGACTTCTGTGACTTTGTGATGTCTCAACAATGCAAACTCCCCCTCCTCTCCTCTGATTGGCTCACTGACCTTTTGTTATTAGAGCCCCAGAGACAAGCCGATACAAAACCACACTGACATGGTTGCTATTTGCTAAAACAATAAATATATCTTCTTTTAGAGCAACAATTTGAATAAAAAGTGGTAAATATGGGAGATTCAAATTAAGTATTTGTGGCCAATACAAATGAAGTTACCGTGCAGCTGATGTCTATCAGACTGGTGACAGATTTTTTTGACTTGTGTGGTTTAGGACAGCCCCCTCACCACACACTGCTGTCTTCAGCTTAGTCACCTGCAGTTTACTTGTGTCAGTCACTTGTGGTACTCCCTCTGCTGCTGCACAGTGCGCACCCAGTCAACTTCCACCGGTGAGTTCATTTATCCTTCAGAGACAGTCATATTGAAACTGAAGTTAATTTCTTTGTTTATTTTTTACATTCATCTATTTTATCCAATGTACATATTTATACAACATAGCCTATATTTGCTGGTTGATTCACGTCTGCAAACTGCTGTAGACTATATATAATAATTGAAATGCAATGAAGTTGCTGCTTCCCTTTAAATGTGTTGTGGTGAGATGAACTTTCATACAAAACACTGAAATGACTCAGACGTGTCTCCCAAGTGTTTTTAAATTGGTTTTAAATATCCGGAAACAACTCCATTAGCTTGTTAAGACATTCAAACAAAATTAATTTCAATTCTGTACCGTTACAGTCAACATGCATGGTGTGAAGAGTATAGCAACACCAAATACTGCACATCTGCACATTATAAATCACGGATAACACTAATTCTGGCAACGATGATGCTTAACATTTGATATTGGTGAAAAGTTTTCAGTTTTTCCATTTCCATTTTTCTTCCGTTTTATGTGCTGCTCATGTTATATACATTTAATGATCAACTTTTAAAGGCTGATTGGGTGCAGTTAGAATTTTTTTAAAATGACTATCTATGTCCTTTAATAAAAGCAACAACAACAAAAAGTGGCTGAAAAGAGGAAATTCAAATAAAAAAATACAACTTGTGAGATGAGATTTGATTCCTCAACACTTTTTTATTATTATTACAGATTATCAGCATTGATACCGTACTATAGAAACAAAAATCTCTTCTTGAAGAAATGATATAATGATGAGGTGGGGGAGGAGGAGGAGGATACAAGTGTGGGGCAGGAAATGCTCACTGCGTAGGAAGGAACACAAATAAATGCAGATTAAATCAAATTATTTCATCTACCAGCCAAATGTCACGTAAAAATTACACCATGCACCTCAACAGGAAAGTAGAAGGAAATAACCTCACAGCTTTCTGTGGACTGCGAGAGAAGTAGCTACTGTCTCCATTAGTCAGACTGCATGGAGGCAGAGAGTGGCAAAGAACTGCTTCCTGTTTCCTACTAGGACCTGGTATGGACTGGTAGAGAAGTTACACAATGTGCTGCATGCTCACACTGGGATTTTAAACAGTGAAATATAGTCTATCACAGTGATATTAATCCACTATACAGTCATTTGTCACAGTGATGCTGTGATACAGAATTGAACTTTTGAGCCATTGACCAATAGCAAGACAAGCTGATGAGCTGGAGAGTCCAAAGTCCACCTCACAGTCTAGTCCCATCATTAAACTTCAAGGTGCCCAAAATGTTCTGCAGGCAGTCCTGAGATGTTATGGTGCAAAAATGTCATCAGCTTTATTTTCCAATTAGCAAGTTAAGCCAACAAGTCAATAGGACCATGAAATAAGTAAGCTAACAGAGCAAACATAAAAACAAGAGGCTGGTTGGATAATGAGTTAAGAATTAGCAGTATGCATGCTTCTGCATTAGCCTGTAAGCTGCCGTTGCCAGTCCATCCTCATGTGTGTCATTTTCATTAAAAACAATGAAGACACACTGACCATAGGACAACACCATTTTTATTTTTCTCCAGGACATGAGCTACTCATTTGGCAAGGTATTGTGGGACCTCTGCCACAGCTAGCTTTAAAGAGGAACTATGCAGGATCCTGTGCTACATTTGCCTTAATTAAACAGCTTTGACAATGACTTGCGGCTGTCGGCCTTCCACCTAATGTCTCGTTGCTGAAAACCAAACTTCTGCTGTCCCAGCTCTAATCTCTG
The DNA here is from genome assembly GCA_030347415.2 of Decapterus maruadsi. NCBI lineage: Eukaryota > Metazoa > Chordata > Actinopteri > Carangiformes > Carangidae > Decapterus > Decapterus maruadsi. The sequence goes on from CM064906.1 coordinate 4,798,773, forward strand.
TGACAGAAACACACCGCATAACCAGTAATCTCTTGTTTATGACAGATAAGACTACACAAATATGCATCGTAACACATACTGTACATGATAAATAACGTTATCCACCACTTCATGTATTGATTTCTCGTTGGCTTCATTGAAAACAAATGCACATGGCCAGGAGGAGGGTTAGCAACACAGAGGAAAAGAGACTTGAAAAAGAAAAAGGGACTTGAATAGTGCCCTTTTAAGCTTAGGACAGACGTCTTAATAAGGAGACTTTATGTGCATCCAACAAAGAAGAGGAGGAGAGTGGTGTGGCATAGTGAGCAAGGCACAAACATGACTAATGTTTTCATGCAAAAGCCAATAGATTTATCGATGGTGTTACATCACCTCAGACAGACACCCTGACTGAAAGTATTCTCTTTAAACTCAGAGCTAAACAATGTGAAACTGATACTGAGTTTTGCATCTGGAAACAAGGGTTGCACACCAGTTGAGAAAGTCAGGAGGGGTTTTTTTGGCTGCTGAACTAAGCAGTTTTCATCTCTGGATTGAGCAAATAACAAGAACAAAAACTAAGATGATGGTATAGATGTGAATCATGTAGTTATTTCATAACCCAGCTCTAAACTTCATCTCCTGGTTTTTCTAGAGTTTAGATGTACTTTAGTGTTCATCATCAACATTCTGTATTTTTCATTACAGTCCGGCAGTACAAGACAGAAAAGCCTTCAGCTTGTTCCAGTCCTCATTGGGTCACTGATGTTGAGCAATACTCTTTCTGAGTACCTGAGGGGAAGGGGCCCTAGCCATGTCCAAATTCAGGGGGCACATCCTGTAGAGGGTGTAGTTGTTGAAGAGTGGTTGCATTACACCAGTGCAGCTAGAACTTCTCATTTCAAAGTCTATGGATATTCTCATTCATCCAGGTCATCGTTCTATTCTGGGCAAATTGAATCGTAGGCAGCTGGACTTGTATTTGTCTGAAGGGACTTGTTGCGTACAAGTCCAATTGCCTAAGATTCAGTTTGCCAAGAAAAAAAGGACTCACTTCAAAGGTTCCTTCATATGTGTCTTTTTGTTGGGAATGTAGGATCAAACAGATGGAGCCTTCGTTCTCCAACCAATCCAAAGATTTATTGTGTCCCCTTAATGGAAATAATGAGTCAGGGACATGCCTGAGGGTAACACTTACCAGCCAATAACCTTTATTGTTTCTGTGCCACAGGTCAAACTGCAGCCATGGATTACGATGACTATGACCTCTTCAATCTCTATGCGAATGATAACAGCACGATTGACCCGAGCTACGTGGTCAGCAATCCTTCCCTGCTCTGCCCCAAGACGAACGTCAACAACTTCGGCGCGAGATTCATCCCAGGTTTCTACTACGTCAACTTCCTGCTGAGTTACCTCGGCAATGGGCTTGTCCTCTTCATCATCTTCAAGTACGAGAAGCTCCACACGGTCACAAACATCTTCCTCCTGAATTTGGTCCTCTCCAACTTCCTCTTCGCCTTCAGCCTCCCGTTCTGGGCCACTTACCATCTGCGTGAGTGGATCTTTGGCCTGGCCATGTGCAAGATGGTCAGCAGCGCCTACGTCATCGGCTTCTACAGCTCCATCCTCTTCCTCACGCTCATGACGTTCGACCGATACCTTGCGGTGGTGCATGCGGTGACGGCCGCCAAGAGCAGGAAGAAGGCGTATGCCATTGTCGCATCAGTGGTGGTTTGGGGCGTAAGTATTGTAGCCAGTTTGAAGGAGCTGGTTCTAAGAAATGTGTGGGACGATCCGCAAAGTGGAACCATGTGCGAGGAGTCCGGGTATTCCAAAAAGATCATGAACCGCTGGCAATTGGTCACCTATTACCAACAGTTCCTGCTCTTCTTCCTCCTCCCACTCTTCATGGTGATGTACTGCTACATCAGCATCACCGTCCGCATCATGTCCACCCGCATGAAGGAGAAGTGCCGCGCCATCAGGCTCATATTTGTCATCATCTTCACCTTCTTTGCCTGCTGGACGCCCTACAACATTGTCATCCTCCTGAAGGCCATTGATATCTCCAACAAAAGCGAGGTTGAGGCCGATAAGAACTGTTCGGACGAAGAGTCCTTGGACTACGCCCTGTACATTACCCGGAACATAGCCTACCTGTACTGCTGCATCAGTCCTCTGTTTTATACCTTCGTGGGGAAGAAGTTCCAGAGTCACTTCAGACGCCTGGTGGCCAAGAAGATCCCCTGTCTGAAGAGACACATCAGCCTGAACAGCCAGAGCACCAGGACCACGTCACAGAGGACACCGTACTCCGAATACTAGACAAAGACACACTTACACACACATGCCTGGAAGTAGCTGTTATTGGACTATCACATGCTATGTTAAAGTGATAGTTCACCCAAAATTCAAATTTCACTGATTTTCTACTCAACCTCATGTCGACTAAGGGTTGGGAGAAGTTTGAGAGTCCTCTGTGTCTTTTTGGAGTTACAGGGGGGTCCATGCAGCACTGCATGTCCATATGGTGGTAGCGAATGGGGCTCACTTTTCTTCATCCAAAGAGACACCCCTCAGCAAAAAATAGTTGAAGTTCATTTTATTAAGTATGCTTGAGTATGCTTGACCATGTAATTGTAGCATACTTGAAAGTATACTAATTTAATACTTCTTCGGACTAAATTGGAAGATTTTAAGTTTATAAAAGTATACTTTACAGGTCATTTTAAGTTTACAAAACTGCACTGCCTCAGTTTTAGTATAAAATGAAAATACTTGTAGTAGTACACTTTAATAAACTACTTTTTGTTAAGGGACACCAAAAAACATCCAGATACCTCCATAGTGCTCGTCTGTAATGTACCTCCTGTATTGAAACCATGAGAAATTGTTCAGAAAAAAAAAAAATTAACTCTATATTTTAAGCTTATTTGTAGCGGAAGCTCCCAGTGTCTCAGTTCACTGCTCTTCCTGTGTCAGTGCAAATTGTGCAAGATTTGAGACTAAGACACTGGGAGCCTCCGCTACAAACAAGCTTAAAATATAGACTTGTTAAATTTTTCTCGGAACAATTTCTCATGTCGGGGCTTCAATACAAGAGGGACATTACAGACGAGCAGTATGGAGGTATTTGGATGTTTTTTGGTGTGTCTTTTTGAACAAAGAAAAGTGAGCCTTGTTTGCTACCATCACATGGCAATGCAGTGCTGCGCGGACCCCCCTGTAACTCCAAAAAGGCACGGAGGACTTCTTCCAACCCTCCCAACCCTTAGTCGACATGAGGGTGAGTAGAAAATCTGTGAAATTTGAATTTTGAGTGAACTATCCCTTCAACTTTTCTTCTCTTCTGCTATTGATAGAAGACAACAAACTGTCCTGATTTAGCTTTTTATACAATGACGATGTTCAGTGGACTTGTGATCTTCAGCTGGGAATCAAAACTTTACTTCCTGTCACATAATCAGTTATAAAAGATCCGCTGTTAAATTTGTGTATTAGCTTGAAAGTTACTTTATTTCAATCTTCCAATTCTCACTATAAAGTTCAGTATGCTTTTATCTTGCACTTTTTTTAAACTTGTGTTTTTATTGGGGTCTTTTTTTTTGTATATACATGTTTACAGAAGTAGTTCTCGAGGCTTGTGAACATAGCCACAGAGTGACTGAGTAATTCTGAAGATGATCATAATGTGGTTGTTCCCTGGAAAATGCACTGTGGTAATTCACTGAAGTGTGAATCTCACAGTACATCTGGTGGCCTCTTTCAATAAATAGAGACCAAATGATTGGAGGAGATGGAGTTTGGTGACATTGTGGGATCGTGGGAGTTGTTGTGTTCACAGCCACAAATGAATTATTTTATTTTACAACATTCATAAGATGAATTATTTTTTTTATTTCTTTTTTTAAATAACAGGTGCTATGGACAAACTCCTGGTCTCATCTTATTGATTCTGTGTTCGTGTTTGCAGAGATGTACTTGTGCAAGTCGTTTAAAATAAATGCTTCACAACTTTCCAATGCGTCCAACTCCTTTTATGGAAACCCGTCCATTTCTCTTGTGTGAGGTTACACAGATGATGCGATCGTTTCCCTTTTCTGACAGAACATCTGGAGCAGCTTCCTGTTGGGTAAGCACATTCCCCTGGTGAATCACTTCAGTCAAGTCTGAGGAAACAACTTGAACTTATATATGTGTGGGATAAACTGAAACAGTGAGTCAACTAACCAGGCTCATAACAACAAGGCATAGCAAGGCAATCACTCTGCTACTGCTCTGGTGTCAATAAACTTTTTTTAAGCGTTCTTCCTGGTCGGGGTGGAGAGGAGGAGAGGAGTGCAAGTGATTACATATTAAGTGTTCGGTCGCTTATCAAATCGAATCAGACCGAATAATATTATTGGTCAGAATTTTCTCAGAATTATATGAGAATGGTAAAATGAAGAGTTTTTTAACCCTGTTGGGTTTTCCTTACATTTTAATGTATCATCAGATTATTAACATTTTAACTTAGAGAAAGAAATGTGCAAAAGTTCCAGAAAGGTAAGAATTGCTTTAAAGGAGTATTTCAACAGTTTGGTAATGTTAGGTTGAAAAACAGGAAAACTGACATGCGTGTTCGTTTATTCCAAGAGAGGACAAACAACGACGTTCCGGTGAACTATTTGTTAAATTGGATCATCAAAGGAATCAGATTCTGTCATCTGCTCAAGATAAAGGTGTTAAATTTATTCTTAATGCTTTGCACTATGTAATTTTTTTTTATTGTTTATTTGGGAGGGACATTGCACATTGATGAACATATTAAAAAAAATAAAATGTGCCGGATTGTAGCTTCGATGCTAATTTCCATCCGGTGTCCCCAGACATAAAAACAGTACAGTGACAGAGACAAACATTAGCAGTAACACCAACCACACAATATTACAAAGAACATGAAGCATTATAAGATAAACAACTTTAACATGGTAAAAACATTGACATTATTACTTCTTATTAATTCTTATTGGTCAGAAACAGGGGAGTGGCTGTGGTGTAGACTTAGCCCTCCCTTCGTTGGTGCCCTCTGGCTGGTACAGGTTGGTCCCATCTCTCCAGGACACGAACCTCTGGGCCTGAAACACAACAAAACCCTCCGTACACTGACATAACTTTTCTGAGAGAAAATAACTGAACTGAAATCAGCCCCAACTGTGAGCACTTTTAAATCCAGGTTAAAAACATTTCTCTTTTCATGTGCTTTAAGAACTTCAAACTTTATCTATTTTCTTTTCTTTTACATTTTTACTCTTGCTTTTAACCCAGTTTTTAGTGTTTGTTTTTATTCTGTTTTCGTGCTTCTCTCTTTAAAAAAATGTTTTGTCTTTATGTGAAGCACATTGAGTTGCCTTGGTATGAAATGTGCTATATAAATAAAGATGCCTTGCCTTACCTTACAGTATTTTCACTGCATTATCAATTAAGATCAACACAAGTCTATGGTTTGCTACAAGTCTCAGCTATCTTTAAACTCACAATAGGTTAGTTAAAACATGAGACTAAACTTCACTACTACAAGTGAAATTCTATGTGTCCTGGCTCCTCTCTCTCCATGTGTTAACCCTTCGTACCACGTGGTTGATGCTTGACTCCCTCTCATTCTCCAACAGGACACAACAGCTCAAACAGTTCAGAACAACTTATATAAAGACAAGTTTCACATCATCAGGATTAAGTTGTTTAAATGGGTAAAATGTCTAAGTGCTCAATCTATTCAGTGTTGATCAGTAATGTCAAAGTGTTAAGTTAATTCTGTGCAGTTTGGCATCTCCAATGTAGAGATACAGGTTCAGCTTTATCTCATCCGTCAGTAAAACATGGTGTTCTGTTTTATTTGTTAGTCAGTAAGACACAATATCAACTTCAGTTAGTAAAGGTAAATATTCAGTGTTAAGACAGTTTTCACCCTAATAGTTCATTTCTTGTTCAGGCCCATGGTCTATAAGCAGTTTATGATGCAAGTCTTCTTATATTTATAACTTTGCCTTCAGCCGGTTTTTTGTTTTTTTTTCTTAGTCACAGCTCTTCTACAGACACAGCTCTTTTTACAGGCACTCATTTCCATGTCTTCATGTTTTCTACTTTTTGTTCTCTATTTCTTTATATTTTTAGACAGTGTATTTATAAAATATTTTCATTCCATCCATCACATAACTTCTTGTTTATTTGTAATAATGACGGTTACTTCTTCTAAATTGACATACATACATACTGTACACTGAGTGACAAAAGAAATGAAGTGGGGGAGGAGAACAGAGAGGACTGGCAATGAGCATGGACTGTAAAGATACAGGGCCTCTCTAATTGTATAAATTGTTGTGTTTATAAAAACGTGGGGTTGCTGTGCAAAACAACAAGACTGACAAAGACGTGCAGCACCAATCACTCTCATGCTCCACACCTCTGACCTCATCAGCCTCTGCAGTCATTCTCTATCTTAAGGCTGCACAGCTCCCGTGACCAACGTTTTGTTTTGTTTTGTTTTGTTTTGCTCTGCCTTGTTGCTATTGTTTTAACATTGTGAAGCACTTTTTACCTTGCGAAAGGTCCTATACAAGTAACGTTTCTTCTTCTTCTTCTTCTTCTTCTTCTTCTTCTTCTTCTTCTTCTTCTTCTTCTTCTTCTTCTTCTTCTCCTTAAAGTCACATTAGTTGAATAAATCTCAAGCAACACCAATTCACTTGCAGCTCAGGTGCAGCGTTTCTTGTTGGTTTTTATTCCACAAGCCTTACAAGCTCTGAATATGTCATGATTGTTAGGAATGCAGGTGGGCTGTAATACCTGTCGCTATGTTGTCTATGCCTATTTTGCACATCATTCTGGTTGTTCTTGTTTTATGTTTTTATGTGTATGTTGTGGAGTGTCTTGGTCTGTTTTGTGTTTGTTTGTTGAGCCCGAAGACAAATGTCCACTACGGTGGACAATAAAGTCCTTCTTATCTTATCTCTGGCATCTTTTTCCAACTTTGTCCACTAAGTTAAACTAAAAGAATACATCAACACCCCAGCAATTTTTATTTAACACTAGAACAGCCAACATTCCATGTATACCTAGAACCGCCAAGAGGTCATTTTGACCTCCATTCACTCTAATGCAAAAATGGTAAATGGACTGCATTTATGTAGCCATATATATTATAAACCCAGCCAGACACACAGTTCAAAACACTTTATAGTAATGCTTCACATTCATATACATACACATATTTTACAAAAAATAACAAAAGTGGTTGCTAGGCAACCAATATAGACAACTCTTTATTTTTCTATTTTCGAACAGTGTGTGTATGTAAAAATTTTCAAAATTGTTTCAAATTTTTGAATTCATGTCCATTTCTCATGAGAGCAAGGGATTGTCATTGTTATGTTCAATGTTTATGAGTAATATTAGTTTTTTATCTGTTTGACCTGTTTTAACTGTTTGACAACTTTCTAGTATCTGACCTCGTGTTGTGTTGTGGGATGAGGTCAAAATGACTAACTAACTAAATAACTAACTATAACTAACTAACTGGCAAACTGAGTGACTAAATGGAAATTATTTAGCCCAGATTGCAATGATTGGAAAATCAATTTTATACATTTTTACATACACACACTATTCGAACAGTAGAAAAATGAAGAGTCATCTATATTGGTTGCCTAGCAACCACTATTGTTATTTTTGGTAAAGTATGTGTGTGTATATGAATGTCAAGTATTACCATAAAGTGTTTTGAACTGTGTGTCTGGCTGGGTTTATAATATATATGGCTATATAAATGCAGTCCATTTAGCATTTTTGCATTAGAAAGAATGGAGGTCAAAATGACCTCTTGGCGGTTCTAGGTAAAATCTCTCTTTTCTTCGCTCTCCTTTACATCAGAATCATGAAAACGCATAAGATGATGTAGAACACACTTTTAGGAAAAGTCACCAACTGGGAGACCTAGGGTTTTTACGCAAACAGAGTTACGCGCATTTTAAGAAGTGAGAGAGGTCAAAATGACCTCACGGCGGTTCTAGTGTTAACAATGCCAATCCGTTTAATTCTTGATTCATCGCACTATGAAATGAGTTGTTTTCGAGGCAAATGCATAGCCGGAACTACAGGCAGTATTTGCTTCATGTGTTGTAATGTTACATAATTATAGTGTGGTGAATGTGCAGGTCACAACTTGTCCACCAGAGTGTTTTGGAGTTATTGGATTGTGCATTTGATGAGTTTGATGAGGGACAGGGGACCTTACGTTCACCTCCATTGTGTTCGCCCTGCCCTGCAGCTCTCAAAAGAACATGCACCGATAATTAAAGGTAATGAACCTAGGGATTAAAAATTTGCCAAAATGGTGAACTATCCCTTTAAAAGGTAGCTATGTCCATCATTGGACAGTCTCATGGTTATACTGTTAGTTTCACATGGGAATCAAGCACTGCTCCTCCATCCATTTAACCACAACCTCCTCCTCACTGTTGGTGATGATGACCTGCTGAAAACAAACAACACAGACGACCAGTGGGATTTGTTTTATCATGGGGGCCATGCAGTCTAAAGTCCATGGTCCTGCTGACTAACTAAGCCGGAATTAGCCCCACCCCATCTACCCACGCTCTTCTTCCTCTTCTTTCCCGTCTAGCTGATTCAAACTTCTAACTCCCTAACGCTCACACACACACACACACACATCCATAGTTTCATCATCTTCAACCAAACACATCAGCTCATGAACTCCTCCAATTTCATTCTGACTCCCAGTTACCTTTCTTTTACATTTTCATCAACTCTTCACACACTGTGGTGTAAATTCCTGCAGATGCATGTATTCACTTATTTTGTCTGGTTCCAAACTCTGTAAGAGGATCAGGGCCAATTGTGGGGAAAAAAGTGAGTTCTGTCAGAATTCAGACTTTTTCCTCGGAATTCTGGCCTTTTTCCAAAAGTAAAAGCCAAAAAAAAACAAACTCCTAGACTGTCTCTGGTACAACAAAGTATTAGGGCCACATTGACAAATAAAAAAATCACGAACTTTTTTACCACCAAATTGATTTTTTCTTATGAGCACTTCACAAAGAAATTCTCTCCAGTGGCTGAAATATTGTATGTAGGCAGACGTATATGGAGGAACAAAGGCAGAGGAATAACTACGAGTACAGGATGAATTCATTTAGCTATAGTAGCCTACATACAGTGTGGACAGGATGGATGTGGTTATATACTGTCCAGAGAGGAAACATGTTGTGCTCTAAAGTGTAGTGATGAGTAATGGGATGTGAGAGGATGTGAGGGTTTAGGGATATGGATGGTGATGGTGAAGCGATGATGTGGAGCGGGGGCTGTGGGAGGATTCATCAGAGTGACAGCTGCAGGGAAGGAGCCGGGAGCCGGCAGCGCCTCCCACAGGGGAGGAGTCAAAACAGTCCAAGGTCTGATTTAAGGGATAGTTCAACATTTTGGTTAAAAGGCCCATTGCCATAATCACTATAGTCATAGCAGTTTGTTACCTTTAATTGTCTGTGCAAGCTATTTTTAGAACGGTGGAGCAGAGCCGTGAGCTGGTCAGAGCTACGCTACGGAGGCTAATGGGATTTCTTGGTTTCCCTCATCAAATACACAATCCAACAACTCCTTACAACAACTATCTATGAGATAATAACCGAATGTTATGAGACAGAGTTGTTTTAGAGGTAAATTCATGTAAAACGTTCCCGAGTTTTTCAGCAAGGAGTCTCTGCATTTGCTGCAAAAACAACATAGCGTGGTGAATGTGCAGGTCACAACTTGTCCACCAGAGCGATTTTTGGATTGTGTGCGCCGATTTGATGAGTTTGATGACGGAATCCAAGAAGTCTCCGTAGCGTAGCTCTGAGCAGCTCACGGCTCTGCTCCGCCGTTCTAAAAACAGCTTGCACCGACAATTAAATGTAACAAACCTAGTCCTAAAACTAGGGATTATGGCAATGGGCCATTTGCTAAAATGTTGAACTATGCCTTTAAACTAATGTTTTGTATAGCCCTCCCAGCTTCAGTGGTACAGTCCTGAGACTGCTGGCTGGGCCCAGTGGAGACCTGAAGTATCTGCTTCCTTGAGGTGATGCTGGAGGACCAGACCAGCAGGAACCTGGATCAAAGGTCCAGGATTGATTTTTTTTTTTTCATATGGATTTATATTTTATGTGTTGATGTGTTTTATTGTGTTGTATTTTGTGTTTTATTGTGTTGTATGTTAGACTAAGGTCTAGATATAAAAGCCTGATGGTTTCCTCTGCTGTAGCCTATGTTAGAACATCTGGTACTCATGTTCTTTTCATATCGCACAAATAACACACTGAGCTTTGTGTAGGCTACTTCTTCTATTCCCCCGGGGGTCCTGCACGGACCCTTCACCCCCCCTCTCCCCCTTCTCACCATCTCATCATCAACATCCCCCCTCCCACGTCTCAAGGAGCCCTGCATTGTTAGGGATTCATACCGGACCGTACCAAGTGCATCACAGACCGGGGGGGGGTGTATTGATTGGGTCCGGCAGGCAGCTCTGTCTGAACCACCATGCACCTGGAGCCCGAGGCCCGGCCCGCTGCTGCACAACCGCGTTCTGTTCTCAGGCTGCTGGTCCCGGAGGTCGTCGGTAGAAACCCGCTGGAGTGCCGCTGGGCAGGCTGATCGGAGCGGGAGGGGGGGAGAAAGAAAGGAGGGAGACAATAACGAGCAGGACAGCCATTGCTTTTTTTTCTTTCTCACTGCTAATAAAGAAAGCAGCGTCTCGGCTGAGCATCACCGGATCAGCAACACACAGGACCAGCGGAGGCAAGACCCGCTCCCAGATCCGGCACCCCTTGGACCTCTCGGATCGTGTGTTTATGGTGGGGGGGTTCTGGTGGGAAGAAGATGTCTTATGTGACTGCGCTGTTGTTGCTGCCAGTCCTGTGTGGCAGCATCAGCACCTCCAGCGCTGCAGCCTCAGCATCCCGTAAGTAGGCTAATAAACACACACGCACACTCCGCACACACAACACACACACATACACGCTATAGCAACCGTGGTTAATTTGGTGGTTCTCTCAGGATGTGGGCTCCTGTCAGGACACATGAAGCCATGCAGAGTATAGCGGTATATAAACAACAGGGGCTGGCTGGGGATGATGGAGTTCCTCAGCGATTGCAACACACACACACATAGCCTACACGCACGCACGCACGCACACACATCACCACGACTTCTGAGGAGGAACACTTGAACTGTGTGTTTACAAAGCCTTTAGTCCAGGTCCTCCTGAGCCCTGCGAGACCGCATCAGTCCAGAGTCCAGGTCCCCATCATGACCTTCATTCCTTCCTTTATGGTACTTTGCAAACATCCCATCATTTCACACAGCACTGATGTTGATACAGAACTTTTTTTTTTTTTTACCAACCTATTCGATCCAGCATGTCTAATTATTTTGTATGGTTCCTGAGCATTTGTGATACCTGCACTTGTACAGGTATCACATAGGCTATCACAGTCCCACTAGAAACCTTGCTAACACTTTACTTGACGCCTCTCTCTATAGCACATTATAACCAGACTTATAATGAGTTATAATGCAGTTATAACACTATAAACACTCATAAATGGTCGTAATGCTTTATAACATTAATCATGACACACTATAAAGCATTTTATGATGACTTATAAGGTCAGGTATATTATAATACTAACATTATTGTTAGTAACTGGCTGACAAAGCCCACATTTATAATGCATTATAAATATAGTTATAATGTGTTATAATTGTCTTATAAACGTGTATAACTATCATTATAAGAGCATTATAACTCTATTATAATACTAAGACCTTATAAGCCATTATAAAATGCTCTATGATGTGTTATGCTCATTGTTATAAAGTCTTATGATGATTAATGAATGTTTATGATGATAATTATACACGTTTATAAGCCAATTATAACACATTATAACTATTAATAATGCATTATTGATGTGGTCATTGTCAGCCACAATTATAACATAATACCTGACCTTATAAGTCATAGTAAAATGCTTTATAGTGTGTTATGCTTATTAGCATTATGATCATTTATGAGTGTTTATAACTATAGTTAAACAGTGTTATAACTGCATTATAACTCGTTATAAGTTATAATGGTTATAATGTGTTATAGAGATAGGTGTCAAGTAAAGTGTTACCGACACCTTGAGGTGAAAATGTTTTCTTAACTGTAAAGGCACTATGAGAACACATAATGACAGAAGACTACTTATAAAGGTAATATGGGCCATGTTGAGTTATTTACAGGCTCTTTAAAGTTGTTATGGGTGTTGAAATTGACATATAAATCCATTTAATGTCTAGTTATTGACACTTAATGGGATCAATGAAATGTTTTTGATTCCATCAGTATGTTTTATAGTCCATTTGTTATGATCTATTACACACAGCTGAGAAAGGACGGCCCTGATGATTAGATGTTCCCATTCTTTCTTCTATGGGTATACTGATACTGATACTTTCTGTGTGTGTATATGTAGTGTATACTACACCTGCATGGATGTGTTATGATAATTATTGTTGGCTCGCTTGTTAAACCCTTTGTAAAACATGAATGGATACAGCAAAAGAAAGCCATTTAACTTTCTTTCATTGTCTAGTTTGGCAGTCAGACACAACTGAAAAAGAATACACACACACCGCACACATATACATTATAAATGAATAACAATTCCTTTAAAAACTGCTACAGCGCAGCCTGAATGGGTGTTTTCACACTACAGTGATACTTTAATTTTTCAAAACAAGTTTGTTTTGGTCTAAACACGGCAGCTCTGGCAGAGCGTCACGTTTCTGACCGCAAGGATAAAAATGAAGAACTAAACTTTAACAATTGAGACACGTATACCTACAAAAGAGAACTGACCACATTCCTGTGTCTGATAACACGTTGTATTGGATACTCGTTGATAACGATGCAGGCATTCAGCAGGATTGGAGGCATTTATACTGGTCGGAATCGGAACAACTCTACTGATGATAAGGGTTGTCCTTTAAGATTAAAATGAAATTTTGGTGACACTTTACTTGATGTTTATCTCTATCACATTATAGCCATACTTATAATGAGTTATAATGCAGTTATAGCACTGTATAACTGTAGTTATAAACACTCATAATGCATAATGCTTTATAACAATAATCATAAAACACTATAAAGAATTTTATCTTGACTTATAAGGTCAGGTATTATAATGCATTATAAATATAATTATAATGTGTTATAATTGTCTTATAAACGTGTATAACTATCATTATAAACACTCATTAATTATCATAAGGCTTTAAAACAATAAGCAGAACACATCATAGAGCCGTGTTCTAATAGCTTATAAGATCTTACTATTAATAGAGTTATAATGCTCTATAATGTGTTATGCCTATTGTTATAAAGTCTTATGTGATTTATGAGTGTTTATAATGATAGTTACATGTTCATAAGACAATTATAACACATTATAACTATATTTATAATGCATTATCAATGTGGTCATTGTCAGCCAGTTACTAACAATCATAACTTATTATAATACCTGACCTTATAAGTCATGATAAAATGCTTTATAGTGTGTTATGATTATTGTTATAAACCATTATGGTCATTCATGAGTGTTTATAACCTTAGTTATACAGTGTTATAACTGCATTATAACTCATTATAATGGTTATAATGTGTTATAGAGATAGACGTCACCGCTGAGATGCATCATGGTGTTTTTTGGATCCAAACAACAATTAGGAGCTGTTAATTATTTTCAAAGTGTGAATATTATGGAGCCTTTCCTCTGCAGCTCATTCCTCCACCGGCTGTCAGCTCCTATCAACTGCTTGTGTTGTGCCCAAGAGACAAATGCACTGTAACTTTTTGGACAGCGGTGTCTGTGGATGTGTTCAGTGTAGCATAGCTGTCACAAAGCCCACAATCATGTAATCCCTGGTTTAGATGCAGTTATACCGCTGGCGCTGTTGCCATTTTGGCAGCTCTGGCCTTCTCTCCACTGATCCAAGACTGGTCAACGAGGTGGAGCCTGTGAGTCTTGAGTCTTGTAGGCTGATCTAAGGCTATGTCGCCTGTATTTTGATGTTTTGGTGTATTTTCTGGGTGGGGAGGCAATGTGTCACCTGTTTTGAAACTTAAAAGGATATTTCAACATTTTGGCAAATTCGCCTATTGCATCCCTATAGTTTTAGCAATATAGGTTCATTATCTTTAATTGTTGGTGCAAGCTGTTTTTAGAGCAGCGGGGCAGAAGTGTGAGCTGCATGGTATTTCCACGTTTCCCTCATCAAACTAAATACACAATCTAACAACTCCAAAACACTCTGGTGGACAAGTTATGACCTGTACATTCGCCACGCTAAGAAATAAGGTATGATTATGTAACATTACGACACATGTAGCAAATACTCAGAACTACTTTCACTTTTGAAGTCACTCTACCAAGCAGCCGTGTCTAGAATGTTCTGGCTAAATGTGCAGTTCACAACGTCTCCATGAGAGTGTTTTGGAGTTGTTGGATTGTGTATTTGATGAGTTTGATCAGGTGCGCCATGCAGAGCTCACATCTCTGCCCCTCTGATCTACAAACAGCTTGCACCAACAATTAAAGGGATAAGCCAACTTTTTTTTTTTCATGTCTTGTCTCACTCCTGAGTCCATGACAAGCAGATAGACACCATCCTTTTGACTGTGCCTGCAGTAACAAGGGAGATACAGGCAGAGCTGGCACACCGCTAATTAGCTTAGCTCAAACGCTGGAAGTGTATGGGTAGTGTTAGCCTGCCTCCACCTAAAGTCATCAGAGAAACTCTTCAGCAACTCTGAACGGACCGATGTGCTTGTTGTGACTCGTTACTTTATCTATTTTTAGACTAATAATAGCAGGTCATGTAATTTTCCAAAAGAAATACACACGAAACTAGGCTGCAGGACCCCCCCCCCCCTCTGTGCACGCCACTGGCAATAGGAGAATTTTCCAAAATGTTGAAATATCCCTTAAATATTGGGCAGCACAGTGGTGTTGCAGTTAGCAAGAAGATTCTGGGTTGGATTCCTGGGCCTCGGGCCAGTCTGGGTGGAGTTTGCATGTTGTCCCTGCGTCTGTGTGGGTTCTCTGGTTTCCTCCCTCTGTCTAAGACATGCTCGCTGTCTGCAGAGACAGTTGCTGCCCAGTTGTCCCAGGTTGGAGGACTTGCTCTGCCAAAAGTAAAGTGGATTTGTCCTGTGCCATCAGTTTATCTGGGATTTCTCCCAAGTATGACGACAAACAGCAGCCAGTGTTTGTGTGTGTTCCAAATATTTAATGATCTCTGTAGCTAGGACATATGTGAAGGAGAACACAACTCTAATGACTTGCCAAGTTTTAAATTCTATTTTAACAGTTCTCTCATCAGGACCTTGAACTGATCGTTATCTCAAACACTACTTTGCTTGATTAGGTGTTTGTTCTTCTTGAAGTTGTGCGTCTCCATTGTGTGCCGATCACCTTTGCAGGTCTTGGTTATACTCAGACGTCTTCGAGCTGACCCTGTCCTCCCCTCCTTCAAAGGGATATATTTACAGACTCTCACTTTGCTGTCAGAACCTCACATTCATCTTACCCCCCTCCCCCACCTCATCCCTGTGTCCTGGAGAGAGCACAGGTTGATTTCTGCATGTCATGGTCATCCTGAGCTAGTAGTCCGTTTCCATTACAGATTTTCCCAAATAAACATGATATTTCTGAAACTTCGAAAAAGTGCAATTGCTATTTGCGGGTGTTTTGTTTTGTGTATATTTTTTCGGGACTTTTTGAGGAAGATGGACGTGCATCTTGCCTTCCTAACAGCACAGCGATTGATAGCTGCTACTGTTATTGTTTGTTTTGTTTTGTTTTTTAGTATATTTTGGGGGCAGTTGAGAGAGACAGGAAATGGGGAGGCAGAGAGTGGGGGAATGACACGCAGGAAAGGGCCGTCCGACGCGGGACTCGAACCGGGGCCGCCTGCACCAAGGTTATTGTTTTAACAAAGACGAAGGCAGCGCTTGATTGCTGAAAGGCAAAGTCCGTGTGGTGCTGGCAGCGGCCACGAATAAGAGACACCAGCATTGATGAGTTGCTGACAACAATATACGGTGGTTGTGTCCACACACACCCGTACTGGTTTATGTGACTAAAGGGGACATTTCGGCACAGGAGGAAGTGGGAGCGTCTCCTTCAACCATGCACAGAAAAGGGGAATGATAGGAAAGGTATTCACATAAACCAACACAGCGTGGACACACACAACTCCGGTGACGTGTAGAAAAGCCATTCCATTACACTTTTGTGATACACATTTGTATCTATATGTCTCAAAAACCACCTCATGATAGCGTAAAAACTTTTTTAGCAATATTTGAGAGTTTTTTCAAAATGTAGGCGTTTCCATTACCAGTTTTTCATTTCAATATTTAGGTTTTGTGCATTTCAAAGGGTAATGGAAACGCACCTAGTGAGATCACCTCTGTGCAACGCCCTTTAATCTAGTAACTGGCACAGTGACAGTATGAGTTTTTTAGTTTCTACGTTTACATTGTCCATCAGCCTGAGTAGCCTCCCAGAATGTGATTAGGCGTGTGCTCAAATTTTATTTACCTGTTTAATGAAATTAGAACTGAGTCCAGTGCTGTTTTCTATCCCAGACCTTATTGAATTGTTGTTTGTCTTTATCAGTTTTTGCAAACAGCACAAAGTCACAGATGGCTGTGGTTTTAAGAAACTCAGCACTTCTCTGCAGCTCTCACTGGGCATCTTCACAGACCAGCTGGTCACTCCTGTACATACAGTAGGTGCGGTGCTGCTGGAAATACACTCTGTCACCTTTTGCAGCTAAGTGAGGACACAAAACAAATACTTCCTTTTTAAGGACAGCTCATACTGCTGAAGTGAAACTACCATTCCACAGCTTTGTCCTTTAGATTGAATAAATATGCCTGTACCTTGACGATTTTGTTGTTGTTTTTTACATAATAACAGCCAAGTTGAAATGTCAGCTTTATTGAAATACAAAAGCTGCATCACTTCTCTTCAGTGACTTCTCACTTGCACATTCCATGTAGACATCCCTCCAAACTGATTGAAACTATTCCCATATAAGGCCTAGCTCATTATGGCTCAATCAAGACACTGGAAGTCTTCATAGAAGTGAAACGTTAAAGGGGTAGTTACACTCATTACCTACTCACCCTCATGTCGACTAAGCGCTGTGAGAAGTTTCAGAATCCTCCATCCATTTCGACGGACCAGGAAGAGCAGTGCTGGGAGCTTCCGCTACAAACGTAAAGCGTAAACTATAGATTTATTTAATTTTTTTGGGACATTACAGACGAGCTATGTGGAGGTATTTGGATGTTTTTGGGTGTGTCTTTTTGGACGAAGAAAAGTGAGCCCCATTCGCAACCGTCATATGGACATGCAGTGCTATGCGGACCCCCCTATAACTCAGAGAAGGCACAGATGATTCTGAAACTTCTCACAGCTCTTAGTCGACATGAGGGTGAGTAGATAATGAGTGTAATTTGAATTTTGGGTGAACTATCCCTTTAGATTATTGTCCAACAATATCAAGTTCAAGAGAGTTAATTGTCATTGTTGAAAAAATAACAAGACAGCATTGAAGCACCTTTGTATGGAATTGTTTTTGAGGCAAATCCGTAGCCGGAACTACGGTACATTCCAGACACGGCTGCTCGGTGGAGTGACTTCAAAAGCGAAAGTTTTGAGTGCTTCATGTCTCGTAATGTTACATGATTATACAATATTATTTCATAGCGTGGTGAATGTGCACCGTACCATAAGTACCGTGCAGCTCACGTCTCTGCCCCGCCCATCTAAAAACAGCTTGCACCGCCAGTCACCTGCTATGACTTTAGGGATTATGGCAATAGGCGAATGATAGAACTATCCAAAGTGAGGGGCATCGGTGTGGCCTCTGCAGACCAGGCAGGATGTTACAGTTGGAAACGTTAGGGAGGCCCTGTCAGGAACTGAAAACACAGACCTGGTACTAAATCCTCTTTTACACAGGATCCAGATGACACGTCCTCGCTGCTGAAACTAAACCTCCATCATCTGTACCAAAAAAGAAAAGTGTTCATCAGAATACAAACAGGACTCCCAGGGCGCTTCGCTCTGTGTACACACACTCCAACTCACTCAGAGTCTCAGTAGTAGGCTAAGGGCTCCCATTTCACATCTGTGTACTACAGTGAAATGTGAGCCTGTTGAAGTTTTGCGAGTTCATTTGAATGTTGTCACATCGTGCTGCATTTACTGGCAGCGCTGAAGTGATGACACCATGACTGACTTCCAGTTGTTGCTGAGCCTGGTGTGCTATAAATACATAGTTATCAAGTCACCAAACAAGATGAGATGGTTGCTAAAGAAGAAGGATTTGGCAACATACTGCAGCTGTTTGTATAGAATTAGACCTTCAGAACAGGGTAGAAGCTGGTTGACTTCTTCCTCTCACTTCCTGCTGGAAACTTTCAGTCACTTCCTGCTGCAGTTTCCTGAAGCAGTCTCTGTCTCTGGTGAAGCTTTATGAAGTGAGGTCTCCACCAGAAGCTGTCTGGGCTCCCTGTTCCCTCCTGTGGACCCCCGCTACAGTCACCTGACTGTCGTCCTCCATCTGCCCACCAGATGTCCCCACACTACCCCCCACCCCCCACCCCGCCCCGTCTCCACCTGCTCACCTGCTCAAAAACACACAGCTGTTTGTGTTGTGATCCAGTCAAGGCTTTTTTTAATATTAAAAAATCTATCTATCTATCTATATAATCTATATAATCTATCTATTATATTATATTTGGTTTTACCAAGGGGGCAGTTGTCGGTCTGATCTATCTAAAAAACTCCCCGCCGATTCCTGTGGGGGCTGGTATCTAGCAACTCTCCATAGACCCCCATGTTAAAATCTTTACAGCTTTCAAAAACATATTTACAGCCTGGTATTTTTTGGTCTCAATCTATTTCTATCTATCTATCTGATCTGAATCTATTTGGATAAGATTCTAATCAGGGTCTATCAGCTATCTATCCATCTATCTATCCAACATGGCGCTGTTCAAACCGCCATCTATGGGTGACGTATTTCCATTCTTTTTACAGTCTATGGGTTTTACACATTCATAGTGTTGTGAAATTAATTGATGCGTAATAATTGTGATAATCATAATAGCGTAAATATTTTTCTGACAATAATCATACCAAGAAAATCTCTGCTTGTGATATCCCCAGCTACCAGTGGAGGCCCAAGGATTTTTTAATGAGTAAATCACCTGAAACAAATGAATGCTGTGTTCCATGCAGAGGTGTTGCAACGAGGCAGGCAGCCCAGAGGGCCCCGAGCTGGAGGGGGCCCCCCGGCTGACGTTGGCTCATATCTGTGACAACATGATGTTGCCAGTGTCATTGTGCAAAATATGCACAATGTGTATTGCAAGCGTCTCTTTCATCACAATACATGGAAAGCCTAAAAAAATATCTTAACCAAAACAAAAAGCCTTTGTCCTCTTCTGGCTGCAATCAATATTACAAAAACAAACAGTAATAGTAGGCCTATTGATCTGTATTTTTATTATTTTGTTTATTTATTTTAAAGGAATTATTATTTGTGAAAATTATTACATTAAATAACAACTTTTTTTCACTCTTCCACTCCTTTTTTCTGCTATAAAAGACCAGTCGTTTCACTTAAGGTTGCCCCCCCCCCCCCGTCCTCCCTGATATCTAAGCCAATAGATGAAAAGAGGGCTGAGATGAGTCCACCTCCTCTTCTTGGATCCAGACTGCGAAGCTGCTTCTGCTCAGTAGATGTGTGATTCCAGTCCGTCTGCCGTGGACAGTTTGTCTGGCAGCTGTTCCCTCCCTCCTCGGGAGCTGCTGCTGACAGGACATCTGCTTGTGAGGAGGGCTGCGTCTGAGCAGAGGTCGGGGTGGTCGGAACAGATGGATGCTTTCATGGTGCTGCTGCCGACACGTTGCTTTTCGTATGGATTCACAGTAACGTTCATATGAAGTTCAAAAAAGCCTCCTCCGCTCTCCTCCCTGCCGTAAACGTGACATCATCTCAACCCCGCCTCCAGAGCTTTCTTCTGTCAGCCAATGAGAAAACAGCCAGAGCTGTTTGAATCTGGAAGATGTTAATGATGTGATAAAACCACAGCTCTGAAACCTGACATCAGACAACCATATTTAAAAGTATTGTAGGCTACAATTACAGATTAACCTTCCTCTTGTGTTAGGGTCACCACTGACCTGATTTTAGGTTTTTAATGCATAAAAGGTCACATCATTTGTTTATTGCATCAAGACCTTTTGACTATGCCAGGAACCTATATTTAAACACAATGAATAAATAAAAAATGAAATGCTCTGGTTAAAATTATGACATTTGAGTTGGTGGGCCGGTTCCCGGTTATAACAATAAGAACAATAGAGTTAAAACTGAAATCTTAAGTGCAAAGCCAACCTTTTCATGGATAAAGAAGCCTAACAATTTAATGAGAAACAAATGGGATGATAATGTTTTAGTGTGTTATACAGCTGATTTAAGACTTGGGTCAGAACCGACCCTAACACAAGAGATGCTAGCAGAAAGCTAACAAGAGGAAGATTACATTTAAGTATTGAGATTTTTTTTAAGTCCCAGGGGTCCACACCAAATTAAAACCCATAATTTCATGGATAAGGAAGCCTAACAACGTAACCAAGAGATGAGAAACAAATGGGATGATAGATAATTGTTTTTAGTGTTTTAAAGCTGATTTAAAGGGACAACGAAAAATATTAAAACCAACAATTTCATTCATCAAGGATTAAAGTCAGAAAAGAGGTTCAGTTAACAACGTAACCAAGAGATGAGAAACAAATGGGATGATAAATAATTGTTTTTGGTGTTTTACAGCTGATTTAGCCTTGGGTCAAAACCTACGCTAACACAAGAGCTAGCAGAAAGCTAGCAAAAGAAAGGTTACATTTAATTAGCCTATTCAGACAAAAAAAAGTCCACACCAAAAATATTAAAATCAACAATTTCATGGATAACTAAGCCTAACAATGTAACCAAGAGAAAAAAAACAAGTTGGATGGAAAAAATATATTTTTAGTGTTTAGCCTACAGTTGATTTAAGGTAGCAGAAGCTAACAGAAGACAAACTAGTTTCAGTCAAATGAGAACACAAACAGGACGTTGTGTCTTTTCTGCACATAACAGGAGGAAATGAGAAAAAAAAGCTTTGTTGAGAAACTCTGTTGTCAGGTTGTTGTTGTTGAGGTCATTCTCAGGTTCTGTTGAGCATTCTCTTCTTGTTCTCTTTAAACCACACTGGGCTTGTTGTTTTGTAATGCATATGAGGAAGCTCATTAGCATATCCAGCACCTGTCTCTCTCTGGCCTTCCCTCTCTCCCTCACACACACACACACACACACACACAGAGCAGAGAGAGAGCTGACCCCTCCCCCGTTCCATAACTCCAGCTTATATCAAGATAAATGAATGTGTCTGAAACAAAGACCAACACACACGCACACACTGACACAACCCCTCACCCTAACCCAAACCAGCACAACTCAGCTGTGTGTGTGTTTGCCCATGATACTGGGCCCCAGAAGGCATCCGATGTGTCACCGGTGTATGGGTGAGTGTGTATGGTAGAGTGTGGCGAGTGTGGAAAACACTCTGAAGGCCTGTAAGGCGACAAAAGAGCTAGAACCCTCTGAAACAGGAGGTGTGATGTTCAGGCACAGCGTCTTCACAACCAGACACACACCATCTGCACACACGTAGCCTATGTGACACACACACACTGATTAGCTGTGCTTTTTAAAATCTATTAGTCATGGACATTTTGTTCAGATGAGATGAAATACTGATCAGCAGTAGGGACATGATGAATAGAAAAGAATAGATGAATAGTCTTTGGCCTCACACAGACTTTTCAACAAGAAGTACATTAGATTCATTGATGGCATTAGGGTTAAAGGGATAGTTCAACATTTAGAAAAATTGACCCATTGCCATAATCCTTACAGTCATAGCAGTAGGTTTATTACCTTTATTTGTTGGTGCAAGCTATTTTTAGAATGGCGGAGCAGAGCTGTGAGCTGCTCAGAGCTACGCTACGGAGGCTCATGGGATTTCTTGGTTTCCCTCATCAAACTAATCAAATACACAATCCAACAACTCCACAACACTCTCGTGGACAAGTTGTGACCTGTGCATTCACCACGCTATGAGATAATAACACAACGTTATGAGACAGAGTTGTTTTAGAGGGAAATTCATGCAAAACCACTGAACGCAACGTTCAGGGACAGTTTTTCAGTAAGCAGTCTCTGTATTTACCTCAAAAACGGCTCTGTTTCGTAATGTTCTATTATCATCTCATAGCGTGGTGAATGCACAGGTCACAACTTGTCCACGGCAGCATTTTGGAGTTGTTGGATTGTGTATTTGATTTATTTGGTGAGGGAAACCAAGAAATTCCATTAGCCTTCGTAGCGTAACTCTGCTCCACCATTCTAAAAATAGCTTGCACCGTCAATTAAAGGTAACGAACCTACTGCTGCTGTATGACTATAGAGATTATGGCAATGGGCCAATTTTCCAAAATGTTGAACTATCCCTTTAAATATAAAGGACCCTTATACATTGTCTTATCCAGAGGTGCTAATAACGCTGCCCTGAGGGGAGCAGCTTTAACTCACTGTACAGTAGATGGGGTGTGTCTCATCATCAGTGATTGACAGGGCTTCCCTCTGTGCAGCTGTATTGTAGAGGTCATCTTTTGTTGGTGGTCATCTGTCTCCCCTGCCATCTTGATGATCTGTTTGGTTTGTTTTTATTTGCTAACATCAGCTGCAAGACAGTGATATTAAAAACTCTGGACCAGGTTGACACTCTTTCCAGAATGTCCGGTCTGAGCCATAACCCTGTCAGATTCCTAATTAAGTCTCCGCCCACCACTCAGAGGTGCATTGCTAATGAGCTAGCTACTGTTCTGCAGAAGGAGAGCCATGGGAAATGGCACAGGATTTTTGATTTTGGCTAAAAACTTCTTAATAACAATTCAAAGACCACAGAGAATGCTTTGAAATAACTAAAAAGTTTGCTTGGAGGGGGACTTTAAGATGTAGCGTCTTTTGTGCGCACAAACCCATCACTTTCACATCACAGGGCGCCGTAGCGTTGTAGCGCGTGCGGTTCCCTACGGTGTTGTGTCAGATCTGGTTCCCCCGCCGGCCGGCTGTGTCTCTGTTACTGTTTCCCACTTCCGAAAGAGGAAGGAAGCCCCGCATGTGGAAAGCCGTCCTCAACCTCTGAGATGTAGAACGTGTAGAAACACACATTTCAGGAACGCTGACTTTTATCATCAGAACAGACATGTCCTGTGATTTTCAGCCTCCTTTCATATTTAATAGAGGGGGGACAATACCTGACAGAAATATTCTCCGCCGTAAATAAGAGCCATTGAGTAATTGTACACTTAATAATCTGATTAGTCGATTAATCGTTTTAATAATTGATAGATTCATTCTAACATCACAGACTGACTGCAGTGTTTATGATGAGCTGATTTCTACATTTGTGTTCTATGTGTGTCTCTGTTCAGGGAAGTGTGAGGACAGCCTGGCCACCCCTCTGCCCTTCAGCTCCTTCACCAGCTCCTCAGTGTTCACCCGAGGTCACGGAGCCGGTTATGCCAAACTCAACAGAAAACAAGGTGGGTCTCTACGCGGAGAGGAACTGCGTGTGTGTGTGTGTTGCGCTGCTGCGAGTGGACGTTCTGAGGAGACACTGCAGACATCAGTGATTCACTCATTCATCAACCGACCCATCCTGTTAGCCAACACCAAGGAGGTTGAGCTTTCCTCTCAGACATTAATGAAAAGAGATGACAGTCCACACAGAACAAACACTGACATGTTGAAGTGAGAGGGAAGAAAGATACAAGTTATTTTCAGAACGGTTTTGACACATTTGTATTGGCATGATTATGAGAGAGGTGTTTGTTATTTTCTTTTATTTGTTTATTATAAGGACATTAATCATTTAGAGAAATGAACAGATGTGGGTATGATTTAGCAGGAGGCTACTTTTCATCTGTTGCCCTCATGTAAAACATGAAGTGAACATAGTACATGATACATTCCCACAGACAGCATCACGTAACATACTGTACACTCCTGTTGTCCATCTGGGTCAAATTGATCCTAACTGTTCCCTTCTTCCATCCCTCCTTCTTTCCTTCCTTCCTTTCTCCCTTCCTTCTTTCCACACTCCTTTTCCCCTTCCTTCCTTCCTTCCTTCCTTCCTCTCTTCTTTCCCTCCATCCATCCTTCTGCTTCCTACCTTGACCTAATCTGCTCACTCTCTCCATCTTTCTTTCCTTCCTTTTCCCCTCCTTCTTTCAACAATCCTTTTTCCCTTCCTCCCTTCCTTTTTGACCCAATCTGCTTCCTCCCTCCATCTATCTTTCCGTTATGTTTCCCTTCCTTCTTTCCTTCCATCTTCTCCTTTGTCCTTCCTTCTTTCCCTTCGTCCTGCCGGCCTCCTTCCTTCCTTCCTTCCTTGACCCAGGAGGACAACAGGAGGGTTAAAGTACTCCTAATAAAATGTATTTATTGGAGGTACTTTTTGTTTGGTCTTTTTTTTTCTTTTTTGACTTTTAGCAGCAGGCCTATCTTAATAAAAAAACATTAGAATTGCCCTGAGTAATAGTATGATCATTAATACTGGACATAAACAACTAGTGCATATACTTGTATGCACTCCTAACATTCCTAAGAAAGAAACTGTGTTTTTAGGTTCTTCACTTCCTGTGATGAGATCGCCCACTGAGCTGGTTTCTCTTAAAGGAACAGTACAAACTCTGCTCTAATTCTTCTTCTATCTCTCCAATAGGTGCTGGAGGCTGGTCGCCCCTGGATACGGATCGTTACCAGTGGTTACAGATGGACCTGGGTTCGAGGAAGCAGGTGGTCGCCATAGCAACTCAGGGTCGCTACAGCAGCTCTGACTGGACTAGCAAGTATCGGCTGCTTTACAGCGACACACAGAAAAACTGGAGGCCTTATCTACAGGATGGAAACATCTGGGTGAGTAAGGGTCTCGTCACATCACTAATACATGAACCTGTGGCATTCCAAAAAACAAATATTGCACAAAATAAGATGCTGCTGGAATCTGTGCAGCAGATTCTCACAGTGATTATTGAAGTTGTGCAGCCCATGCCTACGACACTTGTGTCAAAGAAGCTGCTCCTTTTATTTTCTATGTAGAACCTTACACCAGGTTTCCTTCACACCCTCAATAAGAAGTTTCCCCTTGTTTGTGAAACCACAGCTGCAGTAGAACCTCGCAGGAGGCTCCATGCTCCCCATTTTAAAGCTGCTGATATTCCTACACAAAGATAAATCCACACTCAACCTAAAAGACCACTTTATCCTCATAATGTTATGAATTATCCTTGTAAAAATGTAACTTTTATGACTTATGTCTGGAAATTTCTGATCTGTTACCTCAACTTTGCCCTAAGACTCTGTCATGGTACACAGTTTCATTCATTCCTTTTTACACTTTACAATAAGGGTCCCTTAATTAACGTTAGTTAGTACATTATTAAGCATTAATTAATGTATTAAATCATTATTATGTATTACTTTGGATTATAAAACACATTAATTAATGTAGACTTTTAATAAGCAGTTAATTAATGATTACTTGTAAAACTTTAATAATGTAATTACTTATCATTATGTATGTATTACTCAGAATTAATTAACACATTTGTATATTAATGCTTAATGATGAACTAACATTAATTAGGGGACCCTTATTGTAAAGTGTTACCTAAAAAAAATACTGACAAAATATGACATTAGCAATAACAGGCATGATGATAATTATAATACAGCATTAACCAGTTCATTATATAAGCTGTGTGGGGGTGGTGAACCAGAGATTTTAATTTCCTTTTTTGTGTCCAGTTATTTTTATGAAAAAAAAACACAACAAAAACAAACATACTCTCAGACAGAGAGGGAGACAGAAAATGTAAACTATTGATCATTTCACGTTACAATAACATTTTGTTGAACCACTGATACTGTTAGTAACAGTATATGGCATCTATGTAAATAAAGGAAGTGGGAACTCAGAGTGTTCTGTCTATATTAAACACAATCTAGATTCCATTCTTATTTTTATTTATCAGATCAGGCTATTATAAATATTAGTGAAATATGTTTTGTTTTGTTTTTGTTGTAAAGTCACTTTTTTTTAACATGTATTTAGGTGTTTTCTTGCCTTTTAGCCTCCAAAATATGAGAATTAACAAAGAAATTTGTAATTTTCAGGCTTTTACCAGCTGTTCCCTCAGTTGTCTTCCAGTGAAGTAACTAGTTTTCTAATTACCTGGTACCAGTAGAAGGGGCGGGGCAAGCAGTGGTTCACTTGCATTCAAAGGGACAGGCACTGAAACCAGCCGTTCTGAACAGGGCTGTTTAGAGAGGATGAAAAGAGCAGTGATGTTTGATCCTTGCCACAGACATGTCTTTAAGACACTTGGGAATTATTTTAATTTGTGGAAAAGTAGCAGCATATGTCTCCTTTAAGTTGCATGATATGTTTGTTTCTGTGTCTCAGACGTTTGAGGGAAATGTGAACAGTGAAGGTGTGGTCCGGCACGAGCTGCAGCACGCCATCCTGGCTCGCTACATCCGCTTCATCCCGCTGGACTGGAACAAGGAGGGACGCATCGGAGTCCGTCTGGAGCTCTACGGCTGCTCGTACTGTGAGTACAGGAGGACGACCCCAGTCAGGTGGTTTATAGATAGAGACCAGACTAGAGGTGATAGTAGAGTAGATAATGAAGTAGAAGAGAATAACAGCTTCAATACACAAGAGGGTGGGGACATAACAAGTCACAGGTGGGACACATGAGGGTAATTAAGGGTGGGGCAATAACAAAGGCAGGAAGTAGATTTATAGATAACTAAAAGGGAGGGGTTATTAGGGTTACAGACTAAAACAGGAAATGAACTAAATCAGACAACACAACTTGACAGACCCAAACCCTGACAGAGTTGTGTCTCCGGGGTCTCACAGTAGACTCAGTCTGTCGTCACAGATGCTCCATTTCTATCTGAGCAGATCAGACGAGATGTAAAGAGGTCAAAACTCTGCAATACTCGGAGTAAAGAGAAGAACATGCTGTTCTGTTGTGTTACTGTTGTTGCTTCCTCCCCACACCTTACTGTAGCTGCAGAAGAAGTTGTTCCACAAACCTCAATGTGCATTAAACACAGTTTCCATAAGAGCATCCACTCATTAATAATAATTAAAAAACTGAGGTAATCATTTACTCATTTTGTTAAAGGGATAGTTCAACATTTTGGCAAATTGGCCTATTGCCATAATCCCTATAGTCATAGCAGTAGGTTCGTTACCTTTAATTGTTGTTGCAAGCTATTTTTAGATCGGTGGAGCAGAGCCGTGAGCTGCTCAGAGCTACGCTACAGAGGCTAATGGGATTTCTTGGTTTCCCTCATCAAATACACAATCCAACAACTGACAACTGATTTTTGCTAATAAAAAGCCAAATAAGCTACATACTGTCCCTTTAAGATAATTTCAAAAATAATGCATTTCACAGAACAAACAGAGAACATGGCACTGGGATTCAACAGTTACTGTACTTGCATATGACACAAGATTTAAGACATTATGAAACTGGTGCAGCAGCTTTCTTCTTTTTTTTTTAACCTTCATCATTTAACCAGATTACCCTTTTAATAATTGAGAACCACTTCTCAAACAAAGACAGCATAAAACATACACAGGGACATTCCAATTCATATCAAAATGTAAAATTACAATGTACATTACAGTACAGCAATTCCGATTGTAAAGGGTAACTAGTAACTAGCAACGATCAAAGACAATTGTTCGCAACAAGTTTATAAAGGAGGAAAATAAGCTGAAAATGAGCGAGCTCAGTTTTAGTTTCTGTTGCAACTGATTCCAGGCTCGAGAAGCTGTGAACTGAAATGAGAAACGGCCAAAGGAGGCGCAGGCTCTTGGGATGAGCAAGTTAATGCAATCACTGGAGCGTAAGTTACGGTCACTGTTATGGATATTGAATAGAGAGCGGAGATAAGCAGGGGTTTAGCCAATTGTGGGTTTGTAAATGAACTGAGGGAATGGAGAGATGGCCAGTTAATAAGGGAGTACAGATTGCAGTGGTGGGTGCTGAAGGGAGCGCCGGTGACAAAGCGGATGGTGGTGTGGCAGATGACGTCCAGGCTGTTGCGAAAGTTTTTGGAAGTAGTTCTACATTGCATCACCAAAATCTACGCTCTTAGACATAAAAATGCTATGTAGAACCATATAAGGTTCTTTGGCTTGTCCTCATAGGGGAACTCTTTTTGGAGGGTTCTACCTAAAACCCAACTTAAAGGGTTATACCGAGAACCCGACATAAAGGCTTATATCTAGAACCCAACACATAAAGGGTTCTACCTAGAACCATCTGTGAAAGGTGACACCTAGAACCCTAAATGAGAGGTTCTACAAAAATCCCTTTTTATGGTGTATTGGTTTCCACCCAGAAGCCTTACTGGGGGTTTCATCCAGAAAATATCCCACTTCTTACGGTTTCATCTAGAACCCACACAGGGAGTTCCACCAAGAACCCTTTTACTGGAACCCTTAGTGTTACCAAGAACCCTTGAAAAACCATTTCTTCAGGAAAGGGTTTTTAAGGGTTCTCTGGATCAAAATGGTTCTTACTGGTGTTACCAAGAACCCTCGAAAAGCAAATGGTTCCAGGTAGAACCTCAGCCCTTGTAGAGGAATACTTTTGGAACCCTTATTTCTAAGAGTGTAAGATCAGAGGGATTGTTGTTTTAACCATCAAATGTTTTGCAGTGTGGGTGAAATCACCCAATCCTGGATTTGACTTTGCAAAGCAAGGTTTTTTTGTGCATGATAATATTATCTTCATCCTCCAGGGGCGGATGTGATCAGTTTCGACGGCCAAGGCGTCATTTCATACCGCTTCAGGAGCAAGAAGATGAAGATCGTGAAAGACATCATCTCTCTGAAGTTTAGGACCACGGCTCGAGACGGGGTCCTGCTCCACGGAGAGGGACAGCAGGGGGACTACATTTCTCTGGAGCTCCGCAGGGCCAGACTGCAGCTCAGCATCAATTTAGGTATCCTCCTTTTAAAAGTCTGAGCATTTGAGAGGACAGCGGAGACAGTCAGTCTGTTGTAATGAAGCTGTCAGGACTCTGTTGTCTCACATTGACCTTTACGACCTTTTCCTGTCTGTTGTGATCCACTTGCTTCTACTCAGGCAGTAACCAGTACGGCTCCATCAAAGGCCACACCTCTGTGACCAGCGGGAGCCTGCTGGATGACGACCACTGGCACTCAGTCCTCATAGAGCGTTACCGTAGGAACGTCAACTTCACCCTGGACCACCACACCCAGCAGTTCAGGACCAATGGGGAGTTTGACCACCTGGACCTGGACTATGAGGTAAATACTGGGCTGTCAGAGCTTTCACCAACGTTACACTAGTGGAATCAACCCACTAATGAAAAAAACATTTCCACTGTGTCATCCAGGCCAGAAATTAAAGTAATATGCCAACATTTGTTTTTGTGTCTTGCCTCACTCCCGAGTCGATGACCAGCAGATAGACACCATCCTTTCGACTGTGCGTGCAGTAACAAGGGAGATAGAGCCGTATCGCCCGTAATTAGCTTAGCTCAAACACTGGAAGTGTATGGGTAGTGTTAGCCTGCCTCCTACCCAAGCTGAAATCAGCAGTCAGAAGCTGATTTCATTTTAGCTCTAAACTCTGTAAATATATCACTTTATCAACATTTCAAACATTTTTGGGCAAGAAAGTAGTTGTTTAGATCAGCAGTGTGTCGTTAATTTGTCTAAATACCAGCTGTTTACAATTTTGTTCGGACGAATTCGGCGCAACTCAAGCTAGCTGTTGTGACCAACGCACGGTTACTTTCACAAAATAAAACACCCGTTGCCCTTTACATACAGAAGTGCTTTTACTTTGAAATAGGAAGCTAACCTACCCTCGATGTAGCTAGCTTGAACCAAAATAAAGCGTCTTTGCTTGAACCCTCCGATCTCGTCCTGTTACCGGCATTTGACCGCTCAAGATGCCTTACGGAGAGTTTTGTCAGCTCTGAGACGAAGATCGATCCGGTCAGAGTTGCTGAAGAGTTTCTCTGATGACTTTAGGTGGAGGCAGGCTAACACAACCCATAGCCTACACTTGTTTGAGCTAAGCTAATTACAGGCGATATGGGCCCTTGTTACTATACGCACAGTCGAAAGGATGGTGTATTTCTGCTTGTCATGGACTCGGGAGTGAGGCAAGACACGGAAAAAAAATGTTGGCGTATCCCTTTAAAGTACTACATACAGTAGTACAATGTTCATCTATGTAAACAAGTCCATCAGCACTAGGCAAAACAATACACGTGACAATATATTGTCATGGCAATGTCATATTGTTGACCTGAAAAAGAGAAAAGAAAATCCGCACACCAAAAAAGCTCCCTTCAGAGGATTTATTTGCGTGACGTTTCAAGCGCTCCGGCTCTTTGTCAAACTGCTGTATATGTGAACAGACAGGAAACTGCTATTTAAATACAAAAAATTTTTACAAAAAAAAAGAAAAATTGTTGACCTGACCCACGTTTTACCGGCTTTCTCTGGACTTCTGTGACTAAAATGACATCTGGTTTGTTACCGACAGCCGTCTGTCCAACTGCACCTGAATGCAGCATCAGTGTAACGATCCATTCCTCCTCACGGCGTTACCGTGGCCACCTCGACCTGAGCCGACAGCTCCGGTCTCTCCGCTGAGTTTCCGTGGTTTCCTACCATCATGCTGCCACTGAACGTAAAAACATGGAGACACAACATGGCAGCCAGCAGCGAGCTGACCCGCTCCATGTAGATATGATATGAACGGCTAATTCAGAGATTACCGGAACACTTACGAACACATAACAGCAGAAGTTACACAATGTCCCTTTAAAGTGCAGACCATGAACCTGGGGCCTCTTCCTGTCAGTGATGATGTTCAATTGTGAAATATTGTGCAATTCAGTACAGCACAGGGTTAACAATGCTCATATCCGTGCTCAGTGGCGTGCACAGACTTTTTGAAGGGCAGGGGCGAAAAGAAAAAATAGTGGATGTGGAAATTCTTTAGTGTGTATTGTTAAAGCTCTGACCAAGGAAACAGCTGAGCCTTTTCTGTCACCTGGTTAAAGTTGTTATTTTACTTGTGCTGTTTTTTCTTCTCAGTGTGACTGCGAGACACAGATGTGTTTATACATACGGTATATCCATCTTTGTATTGACAGACTGAAACTTTCTCTGATTGATATTAAAGTTTGTTTGGAGGAAGCAGACTGGAGGAGCCTAGGGCCTTCTACTTAGTAGGTGACCATTTAAAAATATGATCTCCAATGATGCTTTGTATGTTTCAGGTTCAGGCAGTGGAAACCAGGTCTTTCCTGACTCACTACAGTCACAGTCTGATTCCAGTTATTTTTCCATAATAGTTCAAATGGTCTCCATTCATAAAAGCAGCTGGATGAAACTAACTCTTAATGACATCATCACGTTGCACACTCTTCTTCTTCGACACATGAGTGGAGCCACAAACTGTTTATCCAGAAGAGCTTCATTTCTAATATTCATGATGACCACATTTCAATGCGCATCTATTGACATGAGCATTGAAAGCAAACAGAACCATCCAGTGTTTTTCAAATTTGCCTAAAAAAGATCCACCACACCTAATTCGCCAGAAAGATAGCTGCACCCACAAAATTACAGATTTTTATTTATATGTTCCAGTGTTTAATGCCTGAAATAGAGACATAGCTTTGTTTTGATGGACTCAAACTTTCCCAGATTTGTAATCTTAAAGTTCAGTTGAGCTGTAGTGAAACCTGATAAGATCCGATCAATACTGCTGACTCTGCTGCTGCTCCTCGGTGTGTAAGAGGAAGAGGATGATAAGAGTCTTATCAGTGAACTCATCTCTTCCTCACTGTTGCTTCACCTCTGATGAATATCAGCCCAGACAGGCTGCCGTCATCACTGGAACATATAAAATATATAACTGACTGTTAAAGTTGCAGCAGAACTGTTGCACCCTGGGATTGCTGCCAACATGCATCGTATCCCAGTACGTCAAGTGTAAACCAGAGAAGTCAAAGTTTCATGTAAATCAAATGATGATTGTTTCTCAAATGTTACTTCCTGTTCTCAGGAGGCGGCATTTTAACATGAGAGTCTGTGGAGACCAACTCACTGTTGGAGACTCACTCTAGTGGACATTAGAGGAACTGCAGTTTTTGGTTCTGTAGCTTTGGCTGAATGGTAGATGCTTGGTACATAATAATATAATAATAATAATAAACTTTATTTATATAGCACCCTTCAAAACAAATGTTACAAGGTACTGTACAACAAAATAACAACAATTAAAATGGCAACCAGAACAAGTAAATAAAATCAAATAAAATCAGCAAAGGCTTTCCGATAAAAATGAGTTTTAAGGAGTGATTTAACACACAACACTGAAGAAGCTAACCTAATGTCCTCCGTTAGATCATTCCAGAGTCTTGGGGCAGGACTAAAACCGTTGAGTGTTTTAAAAGTGATTAATAAGATCTTAAAATCAATCCTAAAACATACTGGAAGCCAGTGCAGGGAAGCTAAGAGGCGTAAATGCTCAGTGAGTTCTGGTTAAAGGCCTGCAGGACTAAACCGACTGGAGTCTGTCCAGGGTTTCTGATTAAGACAGGTGATTAATAATCCAGATCTTTGAAAATTTCAATGATAAAAGCAAGACTGAACAAGTTTGTTGTCTGGTTCAAAGCTTAAAGCAGGTATCATGCTCCGGTGGTTTTTAGTTCTGGTTAAAGGCCCGGCAGCAGAATTCTTTGTAGCGTTCCAGGTAACCCGTAACTCATGTTTTTACCGTCCTGTTGCCTGTGAAAGTCACTATAACGGCCACTCGTAACTTCCGAACCCTGAACCCGTACCAGATCGAACTGGTACGACTTCACAGGTCGGAAAAACACAAGTTACGAGTTTCCTTCAACGCACCCATGAGTTAGCAGCCCCCGCCCTCGTCATGCATCTATTGGTCCTCATCCCTACGTCACCACATTTACGTGCACCCCTTGGCTGCACACACAGCCCTTCATGCCGTTCTCCCTCCTCATTGGATAACACTTGTATCCCACAAGGAAAATTTTCTCCTCGGGTTACAGCAGAGCAGAGTGACGGAGAGACTCGTGTTACGGCTGAAACACTCCATGTAAGTGACGGAAAATAGGACTATTTAGGACTTATATTGACAGAAACGTTCCGCTGATATCTGCTTTAAGTTGCTACCAAACCAGACTCCAAGGTTTTTCACGGAGGGTCTACTAATGGCCCAGCAGCTGACAGAATTTGAAGAGAAGAGAAGAGAAGAGAAGAGAAGAGAAGAGAAGAGAAGAGAAGAGAAGAGAAGAGAAGAGAAGAGAAGAGAAGAGAAGAGAAGAGAAGAGAAGAGAGGGCTCCATGTAACCTGATGTGTCCCCCAGCAAGTCTATGGCAGCATAGCTATAAATTATAAAACTATTAGGACGATAGACAGGGAGACTTCCTCTGCAGTAGCATGTGTGCTTAAGTCCATGCTGTCTACTCTGTTGTGTCCGCAGATCAGTTTCGGAGGAGTGGCAGCGTCAGCGAAGCCGAGCACGGGAGGCAGAGAGAACTTTGTGGGATGCATGGAGGGGATCACCTACAACGGAGACAACATCACCAACCTGGTCCGCCGGAAGAAGGTGGACACGTCCAGCTTTGTAAGACACCTCCTTCAGCCTCTGTTGTTATGTGTTCACCACCATACATACAGTATATACAGCAGGGTTCCCCAATTCCAGTCCTGGAGGGCCACTGCCTTGCTGCTACAACACACCTGATTCAAATGAGTGGCTCGTTATCAGGCCACTGCAGAGCTTGATGACGAGCTGATCATTTGAATCAGGTGTGTTGTAGCAGGAAACTTCTAAAACATGCAAGGCAGTGGCCCTCGAGGACCGGAATTGGGGAACCCTGATATACAGTAAGGTATATGTAGTCTAGTATTAAAGGGATAGTTCAACATTTTGGTAAATTGGCGCATTACCATAACCCACATAGTCTTACGAGTAGGTTTGTTACCTTTAATTATCTGTGCAAGCTATTTTTTGAACAGCGGAGCAGTGTCGCAAGCTGCTGAGAGCTACGCTATGGAGGCTAACAGAATTTCTTGGTTTCCCTCATCAAACTCATCATTATCATAATGTTACAAGACAGTTGTTTTGGAGGCAAATACAGAGACTGCTTGCTGAAAAACTGCTCCCAACGTAAACACTCATCAGAAGTTTTGCATGAATTTACCTCAACTCCATCTTGTAACGTTCCGTTATTATCTCATAGCGTGGTGAATGTGCAGGTCACAACTTGTCCACCAGAATGTTTTGGAGTTGTTGGATTGTGTATTTGATGAGTTTGATGAGGGAAACCAAGAAATTCCATTAGCCTCCGCAGTGTAGCTCTGAGCAGCTAGCGGCTCTGCTCCGCCGTTCTAAAAATAGCTTGCACAGACAATTAAAGGTAACAAACCTACTCCTAAAACTATAGGAATTATGGCAATGGCCAATTTACCAAAATGTTGAACTATCCCTTTAAGTCACCTACAGTCCATGGTTGATCCGTACCCCCTCCCCCTCCCTCTCCCTCTGCAGCGTAACCTGACGTTTTCCTGCAGCGAGTCCAACTCCTTCCCGGTTTTCTTCAACTCCACGTCCTTCCTGCGGCTGCCGGGTCAGAGCGACAGCGACTCTCTGTCGG
This sequence comes from Decapterus maruadsi, assembly GCA_030347415.2. Classification (NCBI taxonomy): domain Eukaryota; kingdom Metazoa; phylum Chordata; class Actinopteri; order Carangiformes; family Carangidae; genus Decapterus; species Decapterus maruadsi. The sequence continues at coordinate 4,833,803 of CM064906.1, forward strand.
TCAGCTTGTCCTTCAGGACGTGGAACCCCAACGGGCTGCTGATGTTCACGGCGCTGGCCGACGGCTGGCTGGAAGTGGGACTGATGGAGGGCAAGGTCAACGTCTTTGTGAACGTGACACAGCGGAAGAACGTACGTTACATCGACATCTCATCAGGTGAGTCCATGGTTGATTCAACGTTGGGGATTCTCCCGTTACTGACCTGTTTTTGTCACAGACTGAAATGTGTTGCTCCTCTCAGGTTCAGGTCTGAACGACGGCCAGTGGCACAGTGTCCATCTGAATGCGTTCGAGTACTACGCGATGCTGACGGTTGATGGAGATGAAGCATCCACAGTGAGAGCGGTCATGCCGCTGCACATCCAGACTGGAGGAACCTACTACTTTGGAGGTGACCATTCAAAAACATGATCTTTAATGTAGCTTTGTGTCTTGTGTGGTTTGGCCAGTGTAGGACTAGGACTTTCCTGACTCACTACTGGACCTGTCACAATAATTTATCATATTGGTCAAAATCTTTTCCATTCATCTGTATAAAACAGCTGGATGAAACTAATAGAAATGTCATGTTTCGTCACTATTTCCACATCGTTTCCATCGTTTGACTGGTCCTCTTTTAAAGGATAATTACAGTTTTTTTACATTCTGGACCTTATTTCTAGCATAAAATATGATCATTTACTCACCCAGATAACTTTCGTGTCGTTCTGCAGCCTCTAAATAACACACCGCAAAACTCATTCATTTCAACATTAGTTATGATACACTAGTGCTATTCCCCTCCGAGCCCGTGGTGGCATCTTATCAACATCCGGGGTCTGGAGGTTGTCCTGAAAAAAGGATGTCAATTACTTTTTTTTGGTTTTAGAAGCATTAATACACAAGGAGACGAGGCGAGAGAAATGCCATAGACTGAAGGGTTAATGACACATGAGTGGAGCCACAAACTGTTTATCTGGAGGAGATATTTTTATATTATATTTCTAATATTCAACAACAGCATTTCAATAAGCATCATGGATGTAGCTGCAAAGCCAAACACCACAGCACCACTGTGGCACATTTTGGTTTTAAGGAAAAAAGAGGTTTTTTTATACCAATAAAAAGGGCAATAAAAAGTGTCTTAGAAAAAAGAAGAGGAGGGTTGCCCGCACAGTGGCACCTGAAGAAGACCTTCACACGGCAAGTGAAAATAAAATCATTGACGTCCAAAAATAGTGTGCGGGCAACCCTCTTCTACATTTTGGTTTTAAGCCAAATAAAAACCAAAAACCAGCTAAAACCAAAATCTGTCTATAGCCTACTGTATGTTGTATGTACGCATGTGTGTTATTAAACTATGTTTAGCCTATTTGATAGTGGCATTAAATGGTCAGAAAAAGGCAATTAAATTGCTAATCTCAATCATGTATTATTATCAGCTAAGTCATGATTGTGACAGTCCTACAACTTCTCCACCCAGACCATAGTTATCTCTCATCTCCACATCTCCACTGGTCTACATCTCAGCCACTTCTTACAGATGTTCAAGGATGCAGCAGCTGTTCTGGTCTTCAGCCTCCACAGTTTATCTAACTCAGGGAGATGGTGAGGATCATGCTGCACTGGCAAACTGTTTCTCCAGTTTTCATAATGACCTTCTTCTTCTGCTCATCTCTAGGCTACTTCATGCACACCAACACCCGGCTGGCTCAGCGGCCCTTCCAGGGCTGCATGCAGATGATCCACATAGACGACCACCTGGCTGACCTCAGGGCCGTGGAGCAGGGCCTGATCGGAACCTTTGAAAATGTCAGCCTGGACATGTGCGCCATCATAGACAGGTACACGAGTCTGTGTGTAGTGGAGCAGATAACAGCAGAATTGTATCAAATTATGATACAAGCATGAAATTTGGTTAGGTTATTCTCTAGGGCCTGTTGATGAAATCTGTCTGATTGGACGTGTGAAAATCAAAGATAGCAGCCATTTTTTTAGGATGCCTGCCAAATGATGCCAAATATTTTATTCAAACATTGGATGGACATCTTGAGTTGAATGTATTTTTGGTCCATTGCCACTCATAGCAGTAGGTTTGTTACCTTTATTTGTTGGTGCAAGCTATTTTTAGAACAGCGGAGCAGAGAGGTGAGCTCATTCACCACGCTATGAGATAATAACGGAACGTTGTGATACAGAGTTGTTTTAGAGGTAAATTCTGGCAAAACTGCTGATGTGTGTTGCCTTCAGGGACAGTTTTATAGCAAGCAGTCTCTGTATTTACGTCGAAAAAAAACAAAAAACGTTCCATTATTATCTCATAGTGTGGTGAATGTGCAGGTCACAACTTGTCCACCAGAGTGTTTTGGAGTTGTTGGATTGTGTATTTGATGAGTTTGATGAGGGAAACCAAGAAATCCCATTAGCCTCTGTAGCGTAGCTCTGAGCAGCTCACGGCTCTGCTCCGCCGTTCTAAAAATAGCTTGCACCGACAATTTAAGGTAACAAACCTACTGCTATAACTATAGGGATTATGGAAATGGGCCAATTTGTCAAAATGTTGAACTATCCCTTTAAATGTTTTACTATATTCATTTGTTGGGTGCTACCCTGTATAAAAATACACAGTTCACAGATTTGAGAACATAGGAACTGACACCAAGACCAATCAAATAAAAAAACACATCACATAATATAAAAAAGGTGATCTTAGGGCTAATTTGGTAGCCACCTCGAAAAATGGTCGCCATCTTGGATTTTCAAATGTTTATTTGGAAAGATTTGATCAGCAGCCTCTGAAGAAAAATTACGCCAAATTTCATGCTTGTATCATAGTTTGTAGAAATTCCACTCAAATGTTGTTTCTATCAGCTCTACTGGTGAGAGTATTATGGGTTGGAAACTGATCCATGGTGTGTTGTTACTGTTGTATGATGAATCCATCTTGTTGGTTTGTGTCACGTCAGGTGTGTTCCCAACCACTGTGAGCACGGGGGTCGCTGCTCACAGACCTGGGACACGTTCAGCTGCAACTGTAACGGCACTGGATACACCGGAGCTACCTGCCATACCTGTAAACACACACACACACACACACACACACTGGTTACTGTAATAGATATAGATATAGAGATAGATAGATAGATAGATAGATAGATAGATAGATAGATAGATAGATAGATAGATAGATAGATAGATAGATAGATAGGTAGATAGATAGATAGATAGATAGATAGATAGATAGATAGATAGATAGATAGATAGATAGATAGATAGATAGATAGATAGATAGATAGATAGATAGATAGATAGATAGATAGATAATGAGTGTGGTGTCTCCTCTGCAGCCATGTACCAGCAGTCCTGTGAGGAGTACAAACACCAGGGGAAGAGCTCAGGCAGCTACTGGGTCGACCCCGATGGAAGTGGATCTATCGCCCCCTTCAGAGTCAACTGTGACATGACAGGTGAGATAAATCAAAACAATAGAATAATGAATGCTTCTGCCTTTGTCATTTTCCCTGGACCTGACCTTTCTGACTGATGCTGTGTGTCCTGGTGTTTAGAGGAGAGGGTCTGGACCACGCTGAAGAACAACCTGTCTCCTCAGACCTCGGTCAGTGCAGACCAGGAGGGGAAGGCAGCGCTGCAGATCACCTACAATGTGACCGATGAACAGGTACACACCGTGAGCACCAACTCTGACCAGGGTTATTATAGTCAACTACAACAAAGACTAAAACTAAAACTAGCAGAGAAAAAATAATTTAGTAAACTGATATAAAAATTGTTTTTCCAAAAAATTAGAAATAAATAAAAACTCTAATGAACAATGTAAAACTAACTCAAACTAAAGTTGAGTCAGATAACATCAGCTTAGTTGTAGTTTTCTTAGAGATGTCTAAAGAAAACACCACAGCTCAATATGGGATGACTTGGAGGACGACCCACAGGTAGGTAAGAGTGATGTAACGTGATGAGGAACATTATGGGATGCAACTAAGGGGAAAATCCCAGAGGTCTGACAGAGGCTTTCTCCTAAAACCTGAAAAACTAAAACTAAGGCTAAATAAAAACTAGTCATTTCCTCAAAAAAAAGGAACCTAAACTGAAATAAAAAGCAAACAGAAAAACTAAATAAAAATAAAAATGAAAACTCTGAGAATACAAATACAAATCCCGCCGTAGTCCGTCTTGATTTCGCCTCTAACATTAACTGGCCTGGAAACCTCCTGCAATGGCTAACGTTTGTTATATCACGTCGTTGTATGAAAAAAAAAGAAAGATTTAGGGAATGTATGTCCATAAAGCCTACTGGAGGATGAACCCATCAAGCGGCGAGAGGCGCGGTATATAATGCTGTGACAAAAATGCGAGGGTTCAAAACCTGTAATATGTTTTATTTCTCCTTTGTATTCTTGTATACTAGCCCACAAATTATGTACATTTTTAGAACAGACCTCTGGAAACCCCCCCTCCCCCCCGCCCCGAATGGTTTAACACACAAGCAGGGCCGGAGAAAGGTGATGATTACTCTAGGGGCCCAGTAGGGCCCACAAAAAACCCCAGTAGTCTAATCTTTGTATGACTGAATTATTCTGTAAGACCCTGACTAATACTCATAGTAATGCTGCATCAAAACAAAGTAGGCTAAATAAAAAATGATAATATATACATAGTCTAAGAAAAAAAGGGGAAAAGTCAGGGGCCCACTTTAGTATTCTTTCAGGGCCCCCAGAATTCCTAGCAACGGCCCTGCACACAAGCACATTATGGAATAACCGGAACCCACAACTTGCCATTTTTGTTCATTCTTCGTATGGCCTGAAGCTATAAATCTCTTCTTTTCCTGTCTTACTCTCTTAAGGGGAGTAGGGAAAGTATGTTGGGTTTAAGTTGTTCAACGCACAACAACTCTTCAGCATTGTAGTTTCATGGAACACACTGAGGACTTCTCCTTTGTTTTCACCGGCCTTTTACGTGACGTAGGGTTGCTATCTTCCATACTTGTTTATTTGCATAAAACAGGAAGTGAGCTCAGATTTCAAGTGGTCAATTGAGACACATGGGGAGACTCATCCTATAATAAGACCTCTGAGCTCCATAGAAACACATGGTCATTTCATTTCACTTTGCTTACTACTTGTTTGTAGATGTTGTGTGTGTTTAGTGATGTGTTGTAATGATGGAAGTGTGTCTCCTCCCTGTGTGCAGGTGCTGTCCATCACCGGCAGTGCAGAGTACTGTGAACAGTACGTGGCGTACGCCTGCCGCATGTCTCGTCTGCTCAACAGCCCAGGTGACATCACACACACAAACATCTGGCTCTGGCGTGGTCCAGCTGTGCTCTGTATCCTGAGCAGGAGACTGAATGTTTGAGTCAGTCTGATGAAGGAAACTGACTCCAGGGTCTCTGCTTTGTTTTCCAGACGGCGTTCCATTCACCTGGTGGGTAGGAAGAGCCAATGAGAGGCATTCCTACTGGGGGGGCTCGGGGCCGGGGATACAGAAGTGTTCCTGTGGCATCGAACACAACTGCACTGACCCCAAGTACTACTGCAACTGTGATGCTGACCAGAGGACGTGGTGAGTGGACGCTTGACCTCAGCAGCAACCAGGTCATTGCACTGCCTCTGTGACGGGTCTGTGACACCCCCCCTCCCTCCGCAGCAACCAGCTAACAATGTTTCGTGAAAATGCGTGTCACTGTTCACTCACAGCTCACTCCTCTGTCAGTCAAATCAGTCAGTGCGTGTACATGGCACTTGAAAAAACCAAATCAATACCTCAATCCGACTATAACTGGACAACTCCACCTATGTTCCCTGGACGGGATCATCCCTTTTCCCCCCTAAAGGACCCAGGAACCTAGAACATTTTCCCCCAAAGTTTTTTGTACCCACAGTATTTGGAAGTGGAGTTGTGACTTTAAGTGAGAAGTGGAATTGTCCCATTGGTTGGGTTTAGGCAATGAAGAAAGGACTTGGTTAAGTTTAGTAAAAGACCAGGTAGGTTGACAGGTCAGATAGATAGCGGGGAACAAAGGACCGTCATTTTGAGGGCGGCTTGGGTCGGCCAAGGTCTGAGTGTCTGTACCTCTGAAACATCAAAGAGTTTGTCAGAGAAATCAAATCAGTCAGTTGGTCAGATGTTCATTCATTTATTCAATAGAAGGTGATCAGAGCTATTGTTTAAGGGTTTGAGGAAGTTACAAGTATAGAAACAGACAGGGTCTTGAATTAGGTAGCTATGATCCAGAATTGGAACCTGCTAGGTATTTCTGTTCCCTCACCTCAAACAGTAAATTTCAGAGTTGTGAGTTCAGACACATTTGGGCTGGAAAAGCAGGACCTCCATAGATACCTGCAAGTCAGAGACTATTATAATAAAAAAAGAGGAGAAGGAATACAATTGAATTTCTATATTTCATGATGCATACCAAAAAAAAGACAACAAAAAGTTAGTCTCAAGAATATGGAAGTATACAAGCCTCTAAAAAACATTGTACGATACGCATTATTTTAACTTTTTATTTTTATTTTGTAAATATTTTTTTTAGGTAAAAAAAAAAAGAAAAAGACGTTGGTTAGATCATAAGGTCTAATCTACAAGTGTTGTAGATGTATTTCCTTACAATAGTTGTTAATGTGCTCACTTAAAGGGATAACGAGGAGTTTGTATTTGGTTATAAAACATCTCATATTAATGTGGATGGATTAATGTTCACATGTTAATGGGTCCATTTTCTATAAATATATAGTTTTGTCTTATTTCCTTTTTTTATTAGTATTACTTTCGTTTTCACGGACGCTGCCCGGCGGGTCATGGGAATAATTGCTGTTTATGGTCGGAACTACGACGTATCTGATCGTCTTCCAACCTCTGACTTTCATTCTTGATGAATGAAAACATTCTTGGAAAATGTGTGAAAGTGTGAAAACATACAGTATTGCTTTCCAAAACTCCTCGTTGTCCCTTTAACAATCTGATGGACAGTTAAACCTGAGTCATATATTGTATAACAGAACAAAAGAGTAACTGATGTTTGACTGTGTGTGTGCAGGAGGGAGGATGCAGGCCTGCTGGTGTATAAAGACCACCTGCCGGTCAGTCAGGTTGTGGTTGGTGATACGGGCAGAGCAGGATCTGAGGCCAAGCTGACCATAGGACCTCTCCGATGTCAGGGGGACCGTAAGTCTCTCTCTCTCTGGTCACATACTCATCTTTACACAGACAGTGAGTGTGATCCGTCTCCTGTCTCTCTGTTCTTCAACAGGGAACTACTGGAACGCCGCCTCCTTCTCCAGCCCCGCCTCCTCACTCCACTTCTCCTCCTTCAGAGGAGAAACCAGCACCGACATCTCCTTCTACTTTAAGACCTCCTCCACTCACGGGGTCTTTCTAGAGAACCTGGGAACCACCGACTTCCTCCACATTGAGCTCAGAGGTGTGTGTGTGTGTGTGTGTGTGTGTGTGTGTGTTCACTGCATATGGATCTTTTGTAAATAAAGATTATTAAAGTTAATACGCGAGGAGCTTCAGTTTTAGGTGCACATTAGAATCAGGTACTCTAATAAGACCTTATTATGATAAAATCTTTTTGTTCTAGTCATATTGCATGTTTCTTAAAGGGATAGTTCAACATTTTAGCAAATTATCCCATTATCTCTGTAGTCTTAGTAGTAGATTCGTTACCTGTAACTGTTGGTGCAAGGTCTTTTTAGATCGGCGGAGCAGAGCCGTGAGCTGCTCAGAGCTACACTACAGAGGCTAATGGGATTTCTTGGTTTCCCTCATCAAACTCATCAAATACACAATCCAACAACTCCAAAATGCTCTGGTGGACAAGTTGTGACCTGTCTCGCAATGTTCATTCACGTGGTGAATGTGCAGGTCACAACTTGTCCACCAGAGCATTTTGTTGAGATCATAATTTAATAATAATGATATAATAATTTCATAGCATATTTTCAAGATATATTTCATGCAAAAGCGCTGATGCACATTCCTGTCTGGGGACAGAGTTTTTAAGAGTTAAAATAATGCAAAACAGTCTCTTTTCGTGCACCTGACAGTTTTTCAGCAAGGCTCTGCATTTGCATCTAAAACAACTCTGTCTGGTAACCAGAGCATTTTGGAGTTGTTGGATTGTGTATTTGATGAGTTTGATGAGGGAAAACCGAACAAACCTACTCCTAATATAGGGATTGTGGCAATGGGCGAATCTGCCAAAAATGTTGAACTATCCCTTTAAGAGGAACATGTGGTATGTATAATTAGCTGAGATGTTGGTTCTGAAAATGTTCTAAAGGGGATGAAAACGTCTCATTGTAAGAGACTTGGTAGTGATTCTAAATGGGAAGCAGGTGTCAGAAGGTGAACAGGTTGTGATGTGGTGTTTGTGTCTCAGGAGGCTCCGTCATCGTCTTCTCCGTCGACGTGGGCAACGAGAGGATGGAGCTCAGCGTCCGCTCGCCGGTGCCCCTCAACGACGACCAGTGGCACCGAGTAGAGGCGGAGAAGAACATCAAGGAGGCGGTGCTGCAACTCAACGGCCAGCACAGAGAGGTCAGACCCACCCCCCCACAGGGACACACAAAGCTGCAGTTCTACAGTGAGCTATACATCGGTAAGACACACACACACACACACACACACACACACACACACACTGTCAAATGATGTCAAATGATACATGCTCAGTTCAGGGTGTGAACAAGGGGAAAAGAGTTTCATCCTGGTGACCCTTTCAACATAAAAGCTTTAAATCTTCATGATTATGAGGAGTTTCTCAGTTTCCTACATAGTTTGTGCTGTCTCTGTCTGATCCAGGATCAGGAGGAGACAGCACAAACTCTACTTTCAACCTGACATGATCTTATTCTGATCAATATTTGATGAGCTCATATGGACATTTATAATTTACTAGACATTAAAAGCACTGAAGTCAACAAAGCTCCTACAGCACAGCTCAATATATATGCTCTTTTTAAAAATCTAAACTTAAACTAACTGCATTTTTAACCCCTCAGGCGACCAGTGGTGCACCTAGTTTATTTTTGTCAGGCTTTATATTGTGTACTATGTCATGGGACTTTACCTGTGTTGTTTGTCACTGTTTTATCTTTTGTTTTAATGTATTTTCAATTACTTTCATCTGTATGGGCATCTTTTAATTGTATTTAAAAAGGTGCTATAAAGTTGATCATCATTCTTATTATAATTAGTTAAAATATATTAGAATAAATACATTAAATTATGATGCAGAGTCTTATTCATGCATGTGAATAGGTTTGCTATTGCTGCAGCCATAGCCAACATTACCATTAACAAATTACTTTAACTTCAATATTAAATATTATTGAATATTGCAGTTTTATAGTGCAGTATTAAAGGGATAATTCAACATTTTGGCAAATCCGCCAATTGCCGCTATCGCTATAGTTTTAGGAGTAGGTTCATTGCCTTTAATTGATGGTGCAAGCTATTTTTAGATTGGCGGGGCAGACACGTGAGCTGCTCAGCTAACACAACATAGGTGCATGGTATCCAACAACTCCAAAACACTCTGGTGGACAAGTTGTGACCTGCGCATTCACCAATAATGTAAATAAAATAACACATCAGCACAGCAAATACTCCACCAGAGCTCACATCTCTGCCCCGCCGATCTAAAAGCAGCTTGCACCAACAATTAAAGGTAATGAACCTACTCCTAAAACCATAGGGATTATGGCAATAGGCGAATTTGCCAAAATGTTGAATTATCCCTTTAAGAAAATTAAAAATTCACTGCTTTACATTATTGTACATTATATGGGACACATTATAAGCTTCTGTATTGTAAATACAATGACTGATGATGTCACCAAAACTGGTAAGTAAACAGCCACCGATGCTAACATTAGCATGTAGCGATTGCAAAACTTACATAGAGTTCCTTTAAGTGCTAAAACTGTCTTTCATTTCCCAGGTGCCTCGAGCGGTCAGAGGGGTTTTCTGGGCTGCATGCGCGCCCTGAAGATAAATGGTGTGACCTTTGACCTGGAGGAGAAGGCAGCAGCGACTCCTGGGGTGAGTCCTGGTTGCCAGGGCCACTGCAGCAGCTATGGGATGCACTGCAGGAACGGCGGAAAGTGCGTGGAGCAGTACAACGGATACTCCTGCGACTGCTCCCACACCGCGTACGACGGAGCCTTCTGCACCGACGGTACGACCTCCACGCTGCCGAGCTCTCGTGACATCATGGGATGATGTCATCGTTCGTTAGAGCTATAACAGAGTGATCAACAGCTTTCTTCTTCTTCTGCTGTGTGTGTTAGATGTTGGCGGTTACTTTGAGACAGGAACCCTGGTGCGTTACGACTTCCCGTTGGAGGCGGGGCCTTTTGCGTTGCGGGAGGTGAAGAGCCTATCAGGTGTCAGCGTTCCCGGTGAAGCCAACCTGACTCAGGAGGAGCTGGTGTTCAGCTTCAGCACCTCTAACACCCCCAGCATCCTGGTCTACATCAGCTCCAGGACTCAGGACTACCTGGCTGTTGTGCTCAGACATAATGGTGGGCTCAACAACATCCATCCAGTGGATTTTCTTATTTTATTCAAATTAACTGACGTGTTTCATTAAAGGGATACACCAACATTTTTTCGAAATCAGCAGTCAGAAGCTGATTTCATTTTAGCTCTAAACTCTGTAAATATATCACTTTATCAACATTTCAAACATTTTTAGTCAAGAAAGTATCCGTTTAGATCAGCAGTGTGTCGTTAAATTGTCTACTGTAAATACCAGCTGTTAAGACAAATTCTGCGCTACTCAAGCTAGCCGTTATGACCAATGCACTTCCGGTTCATCCATTGCTCTTTACAGAAAACTATGACGATACAATTTGTGCTTTTACTTTGAAATAGGAAGCTAACCTACCCTCGATGTAGCTAGCTTGAACCAAAATAAACTGTCTTTGCTTGAACCCTCCGTTTTGACCGATCTGGTCCCGTTACCGGCATCTGACCGCTCAAGATGACTTACCGGAGAGTTTTGTCAGCTCTGAGACGAAGATCGGTCCGTTTAGAGTTGCTGAAGAGTGTCTCTGATGACTTTAGGTGGAGGCAGGCTAACACTACCTATACACTTCCAGTGTTTGAGCTAAGCTAATTACGGGCGATACGTACAATCTCCCTCGTTACTGCACGCACAGTTGAAAGGATGGTGTCTATCTGCTGGTCATGGACTCAGGAGTGAGGCAAGGCACATAAAAAAAAAAAATGTTGGCGTATCCCTAACCCTGTTGCATCGTGCTCCCGTGTCCCCAGGTACGCTCCAGATCCGCTACAGTCTTGGGGGGCTGACAGAACCCTACACCATAGACGTCGACCACCGTAACCTGGCCAACGGACAGCCGCACTCCGTCAACATAACGAGGAACTTACGAGAGATACGACTGCAGGTCAGTTGGTGCTGACTGACTGTGTCACACCAAACACTTTAAGAGTTTCATACATCCTGAAGTTGTCAGAGACAGAGCAGCAGCGTTTGGTGAAGAAGAACAAGTTCTGTAGAGCAGGAACAGGAGGAGCAAAAACATCTGCAGGTTTCCTGTGACATTATGAGACGGTCACATCAGGAGAGAAGCAGCAGAAAGGGAATAAATAACTATTATAGATGGATATTTGACATTTTGCTGCTTCTTCTATGGAGTTTATTGGTGCCTTTAGTCACCTACTGCACTGGAGTGTGGCTCAGTAGGAGGACAGAATGAGCTGCGATTAATCGCGATTAAAAAAATGAACGCGTTAATTTTTTAAATTGAGTTAAAGTGATTAAATGCTTTAAATCTGACAGCCCTAATTTTTTTGGGTACTGTTCTTAAATATTTACTTTGAAGCTTGTATGAACACTGGAAAGACTGATTCATCTCAACTGCAGTCCTATAAAAACTCTTGAATGTGATCAGGTTTTAAAACCTGGAAAATCCAAACAGATGAGAAAAAAACAGACAGATTAAAGTTATCATCACTGAACTCAGTCCTCTATGTGTCTGTGTGTTCTCCAGCTGGACCACTACCCGGTCTCCACACACACCCTGCCTGTCACCTCCGACACCCAGTTCAACCTGGTCAAAAGCATCTTCCTGGGGAAGGTCTTTGGTAAGTGTGAGATGAGTGGAGATGTGGAGATGTTGACAACAGGGCTGGAAACCCCTCAACTCTTCTTTACTTGTTGAACTTACACCAAGGTACTATTGTAGCTAAGCTCCACAGTAGATTCACTTTGTACATAAAGTTACATTTGAAGCTAGAGCTTTTGCTTTCTATTAGAAAACTAGCAGCCGTGGTGAGAACCCTCACTGACTGTACGGTCCTGTCTGTCCTGCAGAGACGGGACAGATCGACCCCATCCTGATCGAGCGCTACAACACCCCGGGCTTCGTGGGCTGTCTGTCCAGAGTTCAGTTCAACAGCGTGGCGCCGCTGAAAGCCGCGTTGCGCTCGGGCCTGGCGGCGCCCGTCACCACCCACGGGATCCTGGTCCCGTCCAACTGCGGAGCCTCGCCCCTCACCATCTCGCCCATGGCCTCGGCCAGCGACCCCTGGCACATGGAAGCTGGTAAAGTCACAGTTCAAACTAAATCGACAGTACGGTGTAAAGGTTTAAGGTAAAGGGAAGATGCTTTCAGAAATAGAAATAGAATCTCAAACAGATGTTTTTTCCACAGCTGGAGCCATTTTCCCCTTGAACGAGGACAAAGCCACTGGTGATGGAGTGGATCGCAACTCTGCCATAATTGGAGGTAAAACATTTTTCAACTTTTTAGGTGTTTGAGCTGCAGCTGAGAAAAGAGCAGACAACTGTGTCCGTCAGCAGGCTCCACTTCCATCTGGAAGCTCACTCCCTTACAACACACTGCTGACTGCTGCGACAGGGAAGTGGAGGAGATTCCTCTGAACAAGGTCAAACTGTTGTTGTGTGTGGAGAGGCAGGATGCTGACTCAGCAGCGCTGTGAAGTGCATTCTGCTGCTCTCAGATCTGTTTTTATGCCTCCAGGCCGACAGCAGCCAGACTGGGAGGAGGCAGATGTGTTGGAGTTGTCCGTGTGCGTCCATCTCATTCTCATGGACATGATAGCTCAGTGACAAGTTATCTGACGTCCGGTGTTGTATTTCAGTAAGACAGGTGTGGAGGGTTGCCATGTTGGACTGGACATCCAATCTGATTGGTAGATAAAGCTGTCATCAGCATAAAACTCTTTTCACATAGGACACAGTGTTTTTCACATGCGCTGCAGGATACAGCGCTGGAGCACACCAGGAAAAATTAAAGGGATAATTCAACATTTTGGCAAATTGGCCCATCGCCATAATCCCTATAGTCATAGCAGTAGGTTCGTATTAGCCGTGAGCTGCTCAGAGCTAAGCTATGGAGGCTAATGGAACTTCGTGGTTTCCCTCATCAAACTCATCAAATACACAATCCAACAACTCCAAAACCCTCTGGTGGACAAGTTGTGACCTGCACATTCACCACACTATGAGATAATAACACAACGTTACCAGACAGAGCTGTTTTAGAGGTATGCACAACCGCTGATGTGCGGGAAGTTTTTCAGCAGGCAATCTGTGCATTTACCTCGAAAACTTGTAAGGTTGTGTTATTATCTCATAGTGTGGTGAATGTGCAGGTCACAACTTGTCCACCAGAGTGTTTTGGAGTTGTTGGATTGTGTATTTGATGAGTTTGATGAGGGAAACCAAGAAATCCCATGAGCCTCTGGAGTGTAGATCTGAGCAACTCACCGCTCTGCTCCGCCGTTCTAAAAATAGCTTGCACTGACAAATAAAGGTAACGAACCTACTGCTATGACTATAGGGATTATGGCAATGGGCCAAAATGTTGAACTATCCCTTTAAGATAACTCAAAAGTAACTCACTTCAATTCTGAAAAATAAAAACACCATCCTCATGTTTTAAGCTGCTGTCATCCTGTTGTACTACTTTCACAATAAAAGCCCTCTAGGTAAAGGGAAGTGATAATGGCTGAATCAGACTTTGACATACAGTAAAAATCTGAAAGCAATTAATTAATGCTTTTAAAGTGATAGTTCACCCAAAATTCAAATTTCACTCATTATCTACATCATCATGTCGACTAAGAGCTGGGAGAATTTTCAGAGTCCTCCGTTCCTTCTCTGAGTTACGGGGGGGTCCACGCAGCAGTATTTGTCCATATAATAGTTGTGAATGGTGCCCACTTTTCTTTGTCCAAAAGACACACCAATAAACATTCAAATACCTCCATACTGCTCGTCTGAAAATTCTCCCAGCCCTTAGTCGACATGAGGGTGAGTTTGAATTTTGGGTGAACTATCCCTTTAATTTGCAAGATCCCCTCAATAATTAGTTATAAGATAATGTAATTTTCACATTTAATCTTATTGTGAACTGAAAACTGCTCTGTTCCCAGGCATCATCTCCATGGTGATCTTCACCGTCCTCTGCATCATGGTGTTCGTGATCCGCCACATGTTCCGTCACAAGGGTTCCTACCACACCAACGAGGCCAAGGGGGCGGAGTCGGCCGACTGCGCCGACGCCGCCATCATCGTCAACGACCCGGCCTTCACCGAGACCATCGACGAGAGCAAGAAGGAGTGGTTCATCTGAGGCCCGCCATGTTCCCCGGTGGGGGTGGGGAGGGGGGGCGTGGCCACATGACGGACACATGACGTTAGGATGTATGTTAGTTTTTTCCTCAGCATAGGGAGTTAGTAGTGAGGCGAACCTGGAGAAAAGTGCCGAGCGGGTTTATTTAAAAACTTTATGGACAGCGGACACATGCATCGCAGACAGCGTGGGTTTTATTAAAGCACAGGGCGCAGCACTGCCTGGCAGAGCCCATGTGGATGTGTGGAGCGGTTTGTTTTAACTTTATTTACAACGGACAAGTGTGACAGCATGACAGGCTTCAGGTGATGGAGAAGACAGTGCCATGAGTGAGTGTGTTCATCAGTGTTTTTTTTTATCTATACTTTAAAAAAATTTGCTTTCAGTTTGATTTGTGCAATTTATTTATGCAATCATATTTAAATTATTTATTTTTTCATAAAAGTTGTTAATTTTTTTGTATAAGTTTACGATTCTTGTGCAATGTGCTGGTGTTTCACATTAGACAATGATGCTTTAATGGTGATAATTAATTCAATCAATTACTAGTTGATTAATCAATCAATTCCAATAATCCTCCACATGTGTAGCAAAACTCACTCAAAACTCCAGCTTTTTAAATCTCATCTTGAATTATTTGCCTTATTTTCTGTTCATTTCAGTAACGTTTAATTTGAGCCTTAATATGTGTGTGTGTGTGAGTGAGTGTGTGTGTGCTGGCCTGCCTGTAAAGGAGATGTAGCCATGACGTCGTCGTCTGCATCATTTGGACTGAGGACCAGGAAAAAGAAAACGTCACACGTTGTGTTTATTTTTGCATCTACATATCTGACAGTGTCTTAATGTTTTAATGAATCTTTTTTTTTGCTTTTTACTATTTCTGCTGCCAAATGAGTTCAGGCTGAGTTCTAAACTGACCTGAGTCCAGTCAGTCCACGAGAGCTCCACTCACTGTTCTGTGTCTTTCTCAGATTTCTGAAGTTGTCTTTTGTTCGAAATGTCAGTGTTTACAATAATGCAAAACTGTGTCAAAGTTCTACAACACATCACAAGGTTTCTGAACATTTCTGCTGTTTATGGAGCAAACTCTTCTTCTTCTTCTTCTTCTTCTTCTTCTTCTTCTTCTTCTTCTTCTTCTTCTTCTTCTTCTTCCAGAGTTGGACAAGATGAAGTTAGGATGAAGGATAATTAACGCTTTTTACAATCTGGACCTTATTTCTAGCATAAAATACATTTCCTCACCCAGATAACTTTGGTGTCATTAAAAGTCGTTCTGACGAAATTAGCTCCAGCTGAGAGCCGCGTATATCTGTATAATGCGAGAACACGGGGCAGCACAATGCAGCCTCTAAATAACACATTATCCACCGTGAAACTCATTAATTTCACCAATATTTAGTTATGAAATGCTAGTGCTATTCCCCTCTGAGTCCGGGATCAGCTGTTATCAACATCCGTGGTCTGTAGGTTGACCTGCTGACCTCTGACCTGGATGATGTCTTCTCCGCTGCCCAGCTCATTCTGATAATAATCATTCCGCTTTGTCATTCAGGTCCATTTTTAACTCAACTATCCAGAGCTTTAGTGAGTCCAGGTTGAGGAGAGGAAGCCTGTGGAAGCTGAACTTCATCCAGCTGCTCCTTTTGTTCTGACAAGTCAGAAACACACAGAAATGAACCGTAGTATTAGCGGTAGCAAGTTAGCCAGTCAGAGATGACATCATCCAGGTCAGGAGGTCAACCTACAGACCACAGATGTTGATAACATGCCACCATGGGCTCAGAGGGGAATAGCACTAGCATATCATAATAAAATATTGGTGAAATGAATGAGGTTCACGGCAGATAATGTATTTTAGAGGCTGCATTGCGCTGCCCCGTGTTCTTGCATTATATACGCAGCTCTCGGCTGGAGCTAATTTCACTGGAACGACTTGTAATGACACCAAAGTTATCTGGGTGAGATGTTAGAAATAAGGTGCAGATTGTAAAAAAAATGCTAATTATCCTTTAATTGGTGCATTTAGTGCAAATAGATGGGGTTTAGCCTAGCTTAGCACAAAGACTGAAGCTGTCGAGTTTACTGTGTCTGTGTTCATCCAATACTGTGTTTAACGTGCGAGTCAAAGTGTCAGAATGTGACACAAACAGGAAACAGACTCAGAACAAATACACAATTGACATTATACCTTCAGTTCATTTGAAACAAAACGGTTTTGCACCATTTTAGAAGAGAAATGTAAAAAAAAAAACATGTTGTCTGGGTTTTTCTGCGGTGAAGACACGCTGTTTTACACATCAAATAACCAGTGTATTTGATGTGACAGTATTAGAAAGACAGATATGATAATGAAAATAAAGACAGTAATAATAAGGGAATCACCAGAGGCCCAGCAATAGGAGAAGCAACTGATACGACATCGTATCGCCACATTTTACATGGTGATATTGTATTGATTGTATTGACGCCAAGGATCCATCTGAACAGACTGAGAAGTTGAATAATTATTGGAATAGTCGTAATAATATCGTATTTAGATACAAGAATCATAATAATATCATATCGTATTGCAGGGCCCCTATACTCGATACGATATTATTGCAATATTTTCCAATATGCTTCGATATATTGAGGTTTATTACTGTAGTTTTTTCAATTGCAAATGAAACTTAAAACTTATACATCAGTTTTTTCTAATAAGATTAATTCCTTAGTCTGTTCAGATTGATACTTGGTGTCAGTATATCGATACAATATTGCCATGCAAATATCACAACACTATGCTGTATCATAATATGATTTTTTCACCCCGTAGTCACTAGTAAGAACAGTAGAATAAGGTGACTGTGAATATTAGAGAAGCTATTCCAGTGGTTCCCAACCTTTTTTGGCTCGTGACCCCATTTTAACACCCCAAATTTCTGGCGACCCCAATCAAGATTTTTATATGCTGCATTTTATTTAAACTCGATTTATATTCCAGAAAAGTGAAAGTATAGATACAGTTGTTTAAGATTGGGTGCTGTGTTTTTAGAATTTTAAAAAGAATAGTAAACAAAAAAAATATATCAGTAATCGTTATCAATTACTGGACATTTCAGGCGACCCCATTTGAATTCCAGGCGACCCCACGTGGGGTCCCGACCCCAAGGTTGAAAAACACTGAGCTATTTCTCTTGTAGCTTTTAGCAGGATGTTCACCAGTTCTGGAGCACAGGTTTGGCCGGTGACTGGCAGCAGAGCAAATAGGCTACAGCAGCCAAGTACGGTAGATGTAATTGGTCTCAGATCAGACATCAACACAAGTTGAAATGTAAGTCGGAGTTAAGAGAAACACATCTTCAGCCAAGCCTTATGTATAGCTGTAGACATCGCAGCTCTGCTATTTGTCACTTGTAAAAGAGCTCGGCTAGCTGTTTCCCTTCACTTCCAGTCTCTGTGCTATGCTAAGCTAATTCACCTGGACAGGTTCCTGAGCTGGGAGCCAGATGATGAAACTCAGAGACACACTGACGTGGATTATCTTGTCTGATTCTGCGCAGGAATGAAAACTTAACAGCTACAGAGAGAGTTTGATTTGTTGATTAGTTTTTGGATTTCTTCTTGAGGACTGAGAGCAGCCTCCACCTGATGGAGGAGGGGGGGGGCAGCTATACAAACCCCTGTCTCACTCTGCAGATGGACTGACAGGACTCTGAGCTCAGATCCCTATCATACCTGTCCTTAAAGAACCTGAGCTAGATTATTTGATTTGTTTTGACGATGCTGTTTCTGGAAGAGAATGTTCGTTACCCACATATAAAACTACAGCTTACATCCTGACATTTGATTGTATTGCATTTGTATTCTTTTGACTGCACTGCAGAGTAATGGCATGCTGTTTTAACACTGAATGACACACACACACACACACCTCTGTTTGATAAGCCACTGTAGCATCACGTTGCTTTTTTTTCCTTCACGTTATATGTATAAAACTTTGCCAAATTGTTCTTGTTTTTATAGCTTATTTCTCATTTGTTGTGCTTTTCTCATTGTCTTGAAAAAAAAAAGATGCCTCCTCTTGGAAAGAGCAGTAAAATATGAGTTCAAATCTTCTACTGGCTGTCGTTCGATTTTTGACCACATGCAACAACGGGGTCCAGGAAGGATCACGTCAGACCTGGATCCTGCAGAGTTGAGACTCACTTGTTGGACAATGTATATTTTAGCTACAATAACTTTCTTCTTTGTGGCAAAGTATTAACATTTTCCATGATAGTCTATCACAACCACGCTGTTTAATGAAAAGGTTTTATTTTAAAGGAATAGTTCACCCAGAATTGAAACTTCTCATTATCTGAGAATTTTCAGAGTCCTCTGTGCCTTCTCTGAGTTACGGGCGGGTTAGTTGACATGAGGGTGAGTACATAAGGAGTGAAATTTGAATTTTGGGCAAATTAAAGGACCATTATGCGCAGTAACAGGGCTGAGCTTTAGATGGGACTGGGAGGGTTCTATTCCCTGGGACCAGTGCTGTGTCTCAGTTCCAATACTTCCATAAATACATGTAGTGCACTATGTACTTTTTGTTGTCTCAAATCGAATACTGTCGTTGTGCACTTACCGGAATTAAAGGGATAGTTAAACATTTTGGCAAATTGGCCCATCGCCATAATCGCTAGTCATAGCAGTAGGCCTTTACCTTTAATTGTCGGTGCAAGCTATTTTGAGAACGGCGGAGCGACAGAACGCTACGGAGGCTAAAGGAATTTCTTGGTTTCCCTCATCAGACTCATCAAATACACAATCCAACAACTCCAAACTGCTTTCGTGGACAAGTTGTGACCTGCACATTCACCAGAACGTTACGAAACAGAGCCATTTTCGAGGTAAATACCGGTAATTAGAGAGTCTGCTTGCTGAAAAACTGTCCATGTATTTACCATTAAACACCTTGTCTCGTAACGTTCCGTTGTTATTTCATAGCGTGGTGAATGTGCAGCTCACAACTCATCCACGACAGCGTTTTGGATTGTGTATTTGATGAGAGTAGAGCGAAAAAGTTCCCTATTATAACCTAATGGTGTCACACTCTAATCAGCTAATGAACTACAAACACCTGCAAGCTGGAAATACAGTATATGGGTGAGTAAAACACCATTGTTTTCCTGTGGTAAAATGGAACGTCACCTACTCTTAATTTCATCTTAATTTTTTACACATAGTTTATTTATTTATTTATTTGTAATTTTGCCTCAATGAGCTGAAAGAAATATGTTCAAATTCAGACACAGCAGACTGTTAATACAGTTCAATACAATTTAATTTGCTTGGCACAAAACACAACACTTCCCTCTGACAGGCCCGAGCTCAGTGTGGGCGGCCGACAGTGACAGATGATGAACTTGACTTGGGGTTGGATGAAGAACCAGAATCCGAAAAAGATGGTGGCTGCTCAGGGCACAATGCGGCAGTTTGTTCAGTTCCTTTTACAGTCATGGAAATCATCACAGCCAAGGGACAAAACCTAAAGCTCCAACTGTCCAAGGTTGGGCTTTAACAGGACAATGGCTGCGTTTCCCAGATTTGTTAAGAAGCTCTTAAAGGTGTACAGAAAAGAAAACTGAATTTGAGCCCACTTTGGGTCATAAAATTAGTGTAAAAACTCATCTATCAGACGATGTAGGCCAAACTTTGTGCAAAATTCTATTTTTGAGTAAATCCGGGATGAAAGTGTTGTATTTTGTTGTATATTTTTTCGCATTGGACAATGCAGGCGCACAAATTATACGTCAGCCTGTACACGATTCAAAAGCCACTGATATTGGATCTGTCGTCTGTCATTCAAACGTCTGAAACACGCACACACACACGGAGCTCTGTCTCGCCCCAAGGTTTGAATATCCCGCCCGCTTGGTAACGACCAATCAAATTGGTTTACCTTACTCGGGTAAACGCTGTGAAAGAAGAAGGTGTTTCCCAGAGTCTGCTCTTAGCTTAAGAAGATCTTTCACTAATAAGGAAACGTAGGATCGAGCTGACCCACTCTTACAAGTCTTCTGTGCCGAAATAAAAAATAAAGAGTTGAAAAATAAAAATGAACAATTATAATGTAAATATGAAGAATAACATGTGGCACTGTGCTTGTCACTGTGTGTGATTTATGCGTTTATGAAGTGGCAGGTGACATAATAATCGATTTGCCTGGCATCGACTGATTCACTTTCAGTACCGTGGTGGTGGACAGCTCCCGTTAAGAGCTTCTTAAGACGCTTCTTTGGTGTGATCTTAACCCTCGTGTTGTCCTCCTGGGGTCAAAGAAGGAAGGATGAGGGGAAGGAAGGAAGGAAGGAAGGCAGGAAGGAAGGAAGGAAGGAAGGAAGGAAGGAAGGAAGGAAGGAAGGGAAAGATGGGAGGAAAGAAGGAAGGGGAAAATGAAGGAAAGATAGATGGAGAGAGGGAACAGATTGGGTCAAAAAGGAAGGAAGGAATAAGGACAAAGGGAAAGAAGTAAGGAAGGAAGGGAAAAAGGATTATGGAAAGAAAGAAGGGAAAGGAAGGAAAGAAAGATGGGAGGGAGGGAACAGATCAGGTCAATTTGGTCAAAAAGGAAAGAAGAAGGAAGGAAGGAAGGAAAAGGAAGGAAGGGAAGGATGGGAGGAAAGAAGGAAGGGGAAAATGAAGGAAAGATAGATGGAGAGAGGGAACAGATTGGGTCAATTTGGTCAAAAAGGAAGGAAGGAAGGAAGGAAGGAAGGAAGGAAGGAAGGAAGGAAGGAAGGAAGGAAGGAAGGACGGAAGGAAGGAAGGAAAAGGAAGGAAGGAAGGAAAGAAAGATGGAGGTAGGAAACAGATAAGGTCAAAGAAGGAAGCAGAAGGATGGATGAAGGGAAAGAAGGGAAAAAGGACTGTTGAAAGAAGCAAGGGAGAGAGGAAGGAAAGAAAGATGGGGGGAGGTAACAGATTGGTTCGAGGAAGGAAGGGGGAAATGATTGTGGAAAGAAGGAAGAGAGAAAGGAGGGAAAGAGGGAAGGGTGGAGGAAGGGAACAGAAGGACAACAGGAGGGTTAAAGTGATATTCTGGAGCAAAGCTGGAGCAGAGTGGGTGAGTTGTTTTCCTCTCTTTTCAATTGGACCATGGGTTAAACTTACGCCGGAATATCACTGTACGGTTCTCCTAAGGCAGTTAAGAAGACATCTGGGAAACACCTGTATCTTAGCGCTCCTTCTTAGCCGAACCCTTCTTAACAACGATCGAATCTGGGAAACGCAGCCAATGCCAGTTCTTAAAGTGGCTGTCCCGGTGGAGAGCTGCAGTCCTCAAGAATGACAGGAGGTAAAGGTCCTCTTCATCCATGAGAAGAAACGTCTGATTGCATTCTTCTTCTTCTTCTTCTTTTTCTTCTTCTCGTCCTTGTGAACATCAGTCTTGTCTAAACACACAAGCATGCAAATGTTAAATATTTGTCAATGTTTATGTGGTAGAATTAAGAGAAATGCGGATGTTTCAATGTAGAATTAAGAGTAATGTGGAAGTCAACAAGTGGAGGTGTGTATCTCCTACCTGATGAAACATCCTCTGATTCAGAGATCAGAGCGAGTTGAGAGATCTCCTTCATGTCATCAGTGTCACAACACAGCGCCTCACTAAGGTCATCATGACCCCGATGGCTCTGGGTCTGCTCAGTCTGGGTCCTGAACACACGGACAGAACATGTCGTACGTCACAATGCAGGAGGATCATTTACATTTCTCTCAACCAAAGAACCAAGAAGAATCCCAGCAGTGGTTGGGGCCAGGCCATTATTAGACAATTTTGGACAATTCTGGGCAACAAGAACATCAGCATGACAATGTTGATTCTGCCTTAGCTGAGGCTTGAACTCTTCCCTCACTCGTGGAGCTACATGGCTAGTCAAATGTTTTCAGGTACGGTAGGTCAAATTTTTCAAATCGTTAGACTCATAGCATCGTTAGCCTAAGTCATTTTTTGGCCAAATTGAGATATCCGCGTAACTTTCCTCTCCTACCACTGCTGCATCACCTTGCCTTATCGGCTATGTCCTCAACCAATCAGAAAGCTTTTTAGAGTCCAAAATCACTATCTGCCTAAGTCATCTTTTTGACTTAGGCATTTTTGCCACTATACCGTTAGCCTCATAGAATAATTGCCCATGTTATTTTTTGCCAATTGAGATATCAGAGTAACTTTACTCTCCTACCACTGCTGCATCACCTTGCCTTATTGGCTCTCAACCAATTCTCAACCTTTTTAGAGTCCAAAATCAATATCTGTGATCTAGTCATCTTTTTGACTTAGGCATTTTTGCCACTATATACAAAGATGGCTGATTGCAAGTGTAAAGATATTTGTTTTGACTAGAAATAAAATAAATATTCTTGGTAATATGGAATCAAATCATGATGATTAAGTTTTTTTGATGATGATTAGACTTTATAACACCTTAGATAAGGTTAGACCTGGTTATGTTATTATATACTGTAAGCGGAAAAAATGCCTAAGTCATGACATATTCTGCCTAAGTCACTTTTCTTTGTTATGGAGTTGATGTTGTGTTTATTTTTCAAACTTTTTCACAGGTCTGGTTAAACTTGCTGTTACATTATCAAAAAAAAATACCAATGTGCTTGCTAGAAATTGTGTTTTTTCTATTTTCACGAAAATGTTCAAATATGACTTAGGCAATTATGCCATGAGGCTGACGAAATATCAAAAATAGTGCTGTCAAAACTATTGCGTTATTAATGCGTTAACGCAAATCCATTTTTGTATCGCAACACTGAGCTGCGAGCGATCGTGTCAATCCTGGCAGGAAGTCAAACATGAGAGAATCTGGTCAATTTTCAAAATTAAAACACATTTCAAAATAAAACACCATGACTGGCGAATACATTAGGCCTAAATGTGTGTTTCAATATTTTACTCAACACTAATCAAAATATGTCTGTGGAGGACAAAAGTTTTAGGGCTTCATTTTGGTGAAAGCTGGAAAACTGTTGAAGTTTTTAAATTTAGATGCCCCACTAATCTTAAAGAAGAAGAAGAAAAAGAAGAAGAAGAAAAGAACCTTAAGAAGAAGAAGAAGGAAGAAGAAGAAGATGGGAAAAAAGAAGAAGAGTTTTTTGAAGAAGAAGAGGAAGAAGAAGAAGAGGAAGAAGAAGAAGAAGAGGAAGAAGAAGAGGAAGAAGAAGAAGAAGAAGAAGAAGAAGAAGAAGAAGAAGAAGAGGAAGAAGAAGAAGAGGAAGAAGAAGAAGACGAAGAAGAAGAAGAAGAAGAAGAAGAAGAAGAAGAAGAAGAAGAAGAAGAAGAAGAAGAAGAAGAAGGTTCAGTCAGTAGCTGCTGTACCTGTCATGAGTCTTGGTCTCAGTGTCGGTCTCCATGGCGTTGGAGCGGCTGCTGCAGCGTGGGCCCCCTGCTGCTGGCTGCGCAGCTCCATGGTAACTCTGTGTGATGAAGGGATGGCTCAGCACCTCTTTGGGAGTGATCCTCTTGCTGGCGTCTGTCTGCAGCATAGCTTTTAGTAAGTCAATGCACTGCCTCCAGGCTTCACCGTCTCCTCCCATCTCTTCACTCAACTTCATGGGCAAATAAAAAAAACAAAAAAGGGTTTAGTTATTTTCCTGATTCCGCAAATTGAATTGGATTTTGAAGAAACTACAACTGAGTAAACCACATACTGCTTTTAGATCATCCAGGGAATGGAAAAGTACTTTCTTGGTGCCGAAGAAAATCTTGTTTTGCCAGTATTGGTCCTGTGTCTAGAAGACAGAGTATGGGACAGTCCCGACTTCAACTGGTCTTTGTGTTGTGGAGCTGACACTTGGGAAAAAGAAAGTTAAAGAAAATACCTTAAAAGTCCATTTGTTGTCAGGAGTCTTCATGAAAAACTGTTTGGTTTTCAGACCAGCATCCAGAAGATGGTCCTCTGGCTGGCCTAAGATCTCACATATGGTCTGCAACTTGAGAGGAAACACAGGCTCACATCACACCATTCAACATAAAGGACAAGGTAGGATCTGTGAGGGAGGGGCATAACTTACTTGATTATACTCAAAGAACCACGGGAAAATCAACTGTCCAAACATCATCAGTCCCATAAGAACTCCCAGAGACCATATGTCGATGGCCTCATCGAAGGGGAGTCCCAGCATGATCTCTGGAGCTCTGAGAGTGAGAGAAAGGCAGCATCTGAGGATCTGTATCTAACAAAAACGGGCTATTGCAAACATCCTCTACACCAAGCATGGCCTGGCAAACTGTTCCATAAAGGGCTGCAGGTTTTTGTTCTAACCAATCAAAAGCACACAGTTTGACAAATCAGCTGTCTGAAGACTAAGATCAATTGATTAAATGAGTAAATGATTTAAAAAAAAACTTGTTGCGGACGGGTAAGGTCTTTTTCTTTCTATTTATTTGTTTGTTTGGAGTTGGTTGTGTTGACATCTCTGCACTCCTCCCAGAGATTTACAACATACAGTGTTGTGAATGGACCCCTTTTTTTTTTTTTGGAGCTAACCAACTGCTGATCGGTGGGCGCTAACCACTGTTGTTTCGGCCTACGGGCCTACGGAACGCCTCAGGGTTCCCCCGGAAGAGCTGGAGGAAGTGTCCGCCCGGGGAGAGGGAAGTCTGGGGATCCCTGCTCCGACTGCTGCACCCGCGACCCCGACCCGGATTCAGCGGATGAAAATGGATGGATGGATGGATGGATGGATGGATGGAAATGTGTATTTTTTTTCAGGTAAAACCTCTTTTAGGCCACGAAAATAGGCCGTTTCTTTGGGTCCATTCACAACAATGTATGTTGTAAATCTCTGGGCAGGGCTATGGGCTAGCGTTGCTAACGGGAGGAGTGCAGAGAGTCTTCTACTGCAATTAAAGTATTTAGGGGCTATTTGTAGATCATACAACCCCACTTTAAAAAAAATGATACTATCCCTTTAAGGAAAATCCTGAACTGATTTTCATGGTCTAGATAGAAGACTGGACACTGGAATGTTTCATGAATGGTTTTGGGATGATCATTTAAGTTTTATGTTTATGTTTTTGTTTTTAATGTGGACTCAGTAAGACTAATAGTGCTGTAGGGCACAGCTAATGTGAATTATCATAAATAAACAAATCATAGGCTCTTCTGCAGACCACCGATATCTGTTAGAGTTTTAAGTGGGCCATATGTTTGAAAGAGATGGATGCAGTAGAACTCCATGTAGCTCACCTGTAATAAGGAAGCTGGTGAGGAGACCCCACCTTGGCTTCAGCTCTATGAAAAGCCAAACCAAAGTCAATCAGCTTCACCGTCCACTGCTGCTCCTCATCCTTCACCAGCATGACGTTGTTGGGTTTCAGGTCTCCATGAATCACGCCGACACGCTTTAATCCATCAAAGGCTCTGGCCAACTGCAGGAACGACATGAGCAATACAGGTTAGAGCTGTTCCCACTCTTTGATTGATGCGTGTGCCTTTGTGTCTTTCATTTTTACTAATGCTATTAACCGTCACCATACATGTGTATATGTTTTTAAATTGCTTTGTATTTTACTATGGTGAGCCGAAGACAAATTTCCCTGCTGTACGACAATAAAGTTTTATTGATTGTATTGTATTGTATTGTATTGTTAGAGCCTGATGTCTGCTAATGGCAGACGCTCCCCCTTCATGTATTCATAGAGACTCTTATCCAACACCTCCATCACCAGTCCAGTGGTCCTGTTCATCTGGTACCACCCATAGAACTTCACTATATTTGACTGGTCCAGGTTGTGTCTCATCAGTTCTTCTAATATGATCGCCTGGGGATTCAACATATTTAGGTATCAGCAGTCATGGCCATACATGTTTGTTTTTTTTAACTCTTTGTTTTTGTTCTCATGCATACCGTTCACAACACTGTAGTTTGAAAAAAAGAGTTAATCACTAATAAATGTATTCAACTATGAAATAGAAAAACAAAATGAACAAACAGACAAACAGACATTGAAAATACATTTTACAATTGACAAATAAAAAAAATCACAAACTTATGGGTTCTTTCTTGTATGAAATGTATGACTTTAATTTCGTAAATTTACGACTTTATTCTTGTAATGTTATGACTTTATTCTCGAATGAAATGTAAAACTTTATTCTCATAAATTTCCAACTTTATTTTTGTAATGTTATGACTTTATTCTCAAAGTCTGTGTTTTTTTTTCTCAATGTGGCCCTAATACTCCATCGTACTTAAATAATTAAAGCAGATATCAGCGATCCGGTCGTTTTGGCTAATGCTGCGTTCAAGGCAGGCTTTTGAAACCGTATCACAACTACGACTTTGTAGCGTTCCAGGTAACCCGTAACTCGTGTTTTTACCGTCCTGTTGTCTGTGAAAGTCACTATAACGGCCTCTCGTAACTTCCGACCCGTGAACTCGTACCAGATCAAACTGGTATGACTTCACAGGAAGGATTCACACAAAGTACGAGTTTCCTTGAACGCACCATGAGTTAGCAGCCCCCGCCCTCGTCAGGCATCTATTGGTCCTCGTGCTACGTCACCACATTCACGCGCACCCCTTGGCTGCACACACAGCCCTTCATGCCATTCTCTCTCCTCATTGGATAACACTTGTATCCCACAAGAAAAATTTTCTCCTCGGGTTACAGCAGAGCAGAGTGACGGAGAGACTCGTGTTACGGCTGAAACACTCCATGTAAGTGATTGCTGACGGAAAATAGGACTATTTAATCATTCCACTGATATCTGCTTTAAGTGTAAGTAAATTAGGGCCACATTGACAAATAAAAAAAATCACAAACTTATGACTTTTTTCTTGTATGAAATGTATGACTTTATTCTCATAAATTTCCAACTTTATTCTTGTAATGTTATGACTTTATTCTCAAAGTCTGTGTTTTTTTTTTCTCAATGTGGCCCTAATACTCCATTGTACTTAAATAATTAAATAAAAAATATTCAAAAAAAATATCGGGGTTTAACCAGTTGACTGTAATTACACTGAAATGAAATCAGCATCTGTGACCATCACAATAGAAAAGTGAGTGACCCGACCTCCTGTTTGGCAGCCTGGGTGTGTCTAGACATTTTGATGGCCACGGCCTCTCCGGTGTCCCTCCGGCTGCACCGCGTCACTGTGCCAAAGCTCCCGCTCCCGATGAAGTCCACCAGCTTGTAGTGGCTGGGGATCGGGAACACGTCCATGTCGAAGCTGCAGCTGCTGCTGTCGGACATGGTTCACTGGTTTCTGAGCTGAAGGCAGAAAGAAGCAACGTCAGAAAAGTGAAGACAAAGGAGGATTCCCTAAATCTCTAAATGTTGTCACAATTAGCCTACTTCATTAAACTCACTTAACCTATTCTACTACACATGCCCATGGCTTGATGTCAAAATGAGGAATAGTTTTCATCTTGTTTGTGCATTTCTGTTCATGTACAACTTAATAAACATGGTACATCATGAATTCAACAACAGCATGTCTAAACAACACGTCTAAACTTCCTCACTCTCTCTAGCTCAGGTCTTCTACTGCAACTTGGACTCCAGAAACAGTGTCTTACCAAGTTCAGGTTCAAGTGCTTTTCATTACGTCCGCAAAAGTCACAACTGATCCACAAGGTGAGTGTAGTCTGCTCCACAGAGAAATGACTCTGAGTCTTTGATTCTAGAACTTTATTATGAACCAGTGCTAAACTGACTGTTCTGGAACTCCACTTTGTGATGTCAAGATGTGTAGATGGATTAAAATCAAATGATATGACAAACGTAATGTATGGAAATGATTCACTAGCCCTAACCCAAGATTGTGTGTTTTTAAAAAATGGCCTCCCAATGAAAAGTGCTTTGATTTCAACAAAGAGAGGAAAACGTTGAGTTCTGCTGTCAGCTGCTTTCTCCCTATGACCTTGCTTGAACATGTATATCAGCTAAGTAAACTGTCTTGTCTGTAACAACATCTACTGCACGTCTGTCCGTCCTGGGTGAGGGATCCCTCCTCTGTTGCTCACCCTGAGGTTTCTCCTATTTTTCCCTGTTAAAGGGTTTTCTATGGAGTTTTTCCTCAGTCGATGCGAGGGTCTAAGGACAGAGGATGTTGTTACAATGTCATGTGAAGTCCTTTGAGACAAACTGTTTGTGAAAAAGGGCTATACAAATAAAATTGACTTGACTTGACTTGACTAACCCACCGGCAAATGGGGTCAGCCCTATGTTCCCACAGCCCTATGTTCACGCTCCCTATGTTCCCACAGCGCTATGTTCCCTCATTTCTACGTTTTTTTTTTCACAGAAAATTTTGAAATTAAGAATTTTCTCAAAATGAAACTCTAAGTCAAGTTATTTTTATTTTTATACCGCATTTAAAAGGATGATTCAGAGTAATTTCAACCAAAGGTCCTTTGCACCTTTGGTTGCAAGTTACCCCCTCTTCACCCTGAAGTAGTAGAGTAGAGAATACTTTATTCATCCCAAGGAGGGAAATTCAAATTAGTCCAGTAGCTTATACGACAATAACACACACAAAAAAAAAAAAAAAAAAAAAAAGAGAGAGAAAGATGGAGCAGGGCCTCTGGATGGAGTAGGACCGCTGGATGGAGCAGGAGCGATGGTGAAGGGGCAGCTGGGTGGATCAGGATCATTGGTGGAGGGGCCAAATCATTTTGCTGATCTGCCCCACGACTATATTCCTCCATCTTGCAGCAAGGAGAGAGGAGCCGTCCACCACCGCTGCTTTCCTAGCCAGTCAAGGTGCCATGAAGTGGATGATCCAGGCCTCCTCCTTCTTCAGTGCTCTAGTGCCTCAGGATGTTTAGTCTGTATCCTAGCAACAACTTCATGGAGAACTTCAGATGGAACTTAAGCAGTTGCCATTGGGTGGGATGTACACAAGTGTTGTTATGATTTGAAAAAATAAAAGAAATGTCTACTTTCTGGGTCTTCACCAATATCTCCAGCTCTTCATCACTCAGAGAGTTGATATTTCCAATGATGACTGACCTCAGGAAGGACCGGACATCTCCACCTCCAAGCCTTTAACTTTGCACCAGCAGCAGCAGCAGCAGCAGCCGCAGCAGCAGCCGCCGCAGCAGCAGCAGCAGCAGCAGCACGACAACCACGAAGCTGAATGGCGCTAACGTTAGCCTACCAAGCGGCTATTTCAAATTACCCCACGTCTGTGCAAACTTTCTAATGCTTTGTTTACTAGCCTACTACTAACACTATTTGTACTGGGGTGGTGTTGGTGGAGCACCCGCCCCATGTGTTGAGGCTACAGTCCTCGCTGCAGGCGGCCCCGGTTCGAATCCCGCGTCGGACGGCCCTATACTGCATGTCATTCCCCCCATCTCTGCCTCCTATTTCCTGTCACACTCTCAACTGTCCTGTCAAATAAAGGCATGAAAAGCCAAATATATATATACATATATTTAAAAAAACATTGTTTGTACTTCTGTGGAAGTTTGTTGTCTAAATTGCTCTAACTCATGGAGGTGACCATGATGAGATCCTCAAACCAGACATGGTTTCCAACAAATAATCACACTAAGAACAAAAACCTTCTTAAAAAATGTTTATTGGTTCTAAGATACAGTAAAAAAGGATAAAATATAGGTTGTTGTAAAACACAAATGATAATTTAATTCATAGGATTCTTAACGTACATTAACTCAGAGTCACAGAGGCTGCTGAGAGCCTCTGATCCTCTGCTTCGGTCTGTTTAAAACTACTGCTTGTGTTTGGATGGATCTCTGGAGTCAATCAAAGATGAGGATGGTGTGAGTAGAGAAGCAGACATAGAGCGTCGTTAACTGTCTGAATTGATCAAACTGCCAAAATAAGCTGTGACTGTCTTGAGCTTGTTGTTGAGGAGGTTCTGCTCCACCTCCACCTTCCCTCCTGGACCAGCAAGAGAGGCCACCTGAGGAGAGACAGGGAGGGGACAATGTTACAGCTTCTTGTTTTCCCTTCATCTGACATGTTGGTTCATAACAGATAGATCTGTGGCTTCAAGAACCAGAGAACATCTCAGTGTAGTGTAACATCTCCTCTCCCAGGCTTCTCTCTGGAGCTCCAGCAACAACAGGTCAGTAAGCCAATCAGAAGAGAGGAAACCTTTATCCTGGAAGGTTAGGCCTGTCTTCGCAGGATTCTCCTCATTCAGAATATGATGACAAAAAGTTGTGCTTAAACAGCTGTAAAATGAATTTATACACAGAATATAAAATACAGACCTGCTTGGTTTATAATCTATGATGGTGTGTTAGGGCCACATTGAGAACAAAAAACATTTTTTTTCACAGACTTTACGAGAAAAGTATAAAGAATAGAATAAAGTCATAATATTATGAGAAATATAATATTATATAATATTACGAGAATAGAGTTATAATTTCACGAGAATCATAATATTATGAGATTATATAATATTATTAGGGCCGGGAAATTAACGCGTTAATTAATTAATTAACGCAATTAAACAATTAATCACACTTTTATTTTTTTCAAGGAACAAATTTTTTATTATATATAATTTTTCAGTTCTTCCTTTTTATACACATTTAATTGTATTTGGTTATTTGGAGAATAGAACTGTTATTATGTTATTATAACTTACCTGTTGTATACTGGCCTCAGGCTGTACCATCGCTAACAAACCAGTGAGTAACAAGTCAAAAAGCCGCCGACCCTGAGCTGCCTGCGGAGTTTTAACGCAGACTGAACGCAGCTCAAACCGACCTGGTGCCTCAGCACTGCAACCACTGTTGTACTGCTTATGTATTCAGTCATTATAAAATGGGACACTAAAATCCATGTGAAAAAAAATATTTCTCACTGTTCTCAGGTCAAATATTTATATGCAATTAAAATGCGATTAATTGCGATTAATTAATTACAAAGCCTCTGATTAATTAGATTAATTTTTTTAATCGAGTCCCAGCCCTAAATATTATATAATATTATGAGAATGAAGACATAATATTTTAACCTGTTTTTAGAGGACGGAAGTTGTTGTGTAAATTGAGACTGTGGAGCATTTTGTGAAGTTGTAGGCCTAGGCCTGTCAAGGAGATACTTCAACTTTTGGCACATGAGCACCACATAGTATCAGGAAAAGAATTATGCAAGAAAATACATCTTGGACTTGGAGGAAGTCGCTGCTTTTTTCTCATAAAATTGCCATTTTATTCTCATAAAATTATGACTTTTTTTCTCATAATATGATGACTTTATTCTCGTAATGTTATGACTTTATTCTTGTAGTATTACGTCTTTATTCTCAAAGTCCGAAATTTTATCTTAATGTCGCCCTTAAACTCCGTTGTAATAATCATTGAGAAAATCATGGAAATCTATCCATTACGTACTACATGAGACCTTTCAGGGCCGTTGCGTAGGGGAGAAAGGTGGAAGACAATTGTACAGTATGCTCCCACAGCCCAGTAGGAAAACGAAAACTTCAAAGTTAGGGGGAAGGGGCCCCCTTCAGTATTCATTCAGGGGCCCCAGAATTCCTAGCTACGGCCCTGACACAGATGGTTTCAGGTGGTTTCAATCAGTTACAGAGGAGTTGGAACCTCAGAGCTTTTGGTTACAGACAATGTTAATAACTAATCTCCTGCACACACACCACACACACACTTTGAAGACACACACCTGATCCATGTCAGCGTTGCGAGGCAGGAAGTACACGATGTTGTCTGATATCAGTTTGGCCAGACGGAAAATCTCAAATGTAGAAACTGTCAAGGAGCAACAACAAGGTTTTTTTTCTAACACAGCGTCAAACAGAAAGAGCAGGAAGCACACACTGTGACTGCTGCCACGGCAAAGGATATCCATCAGGCTCCATCATGGTCCTGATGTCGAACACCTCGGCCGTCAGGTAGTCCGGTCCTCCCCAGGGCGGCGACAGGAAGACCACGTCGCCGCGGAGACGTGGCGCCAGCTGCAGGAAGTCCCCTTGCACGAACTCAATCAGATGGGCCACGCCGTAAACCGTGGCGTTGTGCCGCGCCAAGTCCAACCGCACCGGGTCGATGTCCACCGCCACCACTGAAGGTTCAACCACAGGGGACACACACACACACACAATGTCCACTGAAACACTGTAATGTATAATTAAGGTTAAAATGTAGCATAGTTCCTTTTTAAAAAGAACACAGGAAATGTTAAGTTTATAATTTTTGCAATTAATTTAAAAAGACAAACAAGAGTGAATCAAAACCATCCAAATGTGGCTTCTTATTAAAGGGATAGTTCAACATTTTGGCAAAATGGCCCATTGCCATAATCCTTATAGTCATAGCAGTAGGTTTGTTACATTTATTTGTCGGTGCAAGCTATTTTTAGAACAGCGGAGCAGAGCCGTGAGCTGTTCAGAGCTACGCTATGGAGACTCATGGGATTTTTTGGTTTCTCTCATCAAACTCATCAAATACACAATCCAACAACTCCACAACGCTCTGGTGGACAAGTTGTGACCTGTACATTCACCACGCTATGAGATAATAACACAACGTTACCACACAGAGTTGTTTTAGAGGTAAATACAGAAAAACTGCCCCGGAAGGCAACGCGCATCAGTGGTTTTGCATAAAACATCTCATTCTCGTAATGTTCCGTAATTATTTCATAGCGTGGTGAATGTGCAGGTCACAACTTGTCCACCAGAGCATTGTGGAGTTGTTGGATTGTGTATTTGATGAGTTTGATGAGGGAAACCAAGAAATCCCATGAGCCTCCGTAGCGTAGCTCTGAGCAGCTCACGGCTCTGCTCCGCCGTTCTAAAAATAGCTTGCACCGACAAAGAAAGGTAACGAACCTACTGCCAAAATGTTGAACTATCCCTTTAACCAATTTCCCATTAAAACATGTGGGACTAGGAAAAATAACAATAAGCTTAGCTCTTGCAGTTTATCAATCTTGTTCATTCAACATTTTCAGAGTGCTGCATCCATCTGAGAATTATGCAAATGTTAATATAAGGTTTTGTTTGGACACACCCTCCCTCATTACACAAATACTAACACAGGAAATAGAGTCAATATCAAAACAACTCCCCTACAACTTGATCCATACCCATTGGTTAGTGGGTAGGCTACTCTTATCTAAAACCAGCAACAACTGTGAAAATTGTGTAGTGTGTCCCCAAGTGAAAGACACACACACACACACACGGCTCACCTCTCTTCCCAGTGAGGGCGAACTGGATGGCGTTTCCTCCCACCCCACAGAAGGCGTCTACGACCAGCTGACAGCCACAGAAGCTGTGCTCCACCCGCAGGGCGATGTGCTCAGCGATCCGCTCCGGGGTCACAGAGAACCAGCCCTCTGCACACACACACACACACACACACACACACAAACACACACACAGCAACACACACACCAAGGGTCAAGACATGTTGGCTAGTGACAGAGAAGAACTTGCCAATAGATGCTCATCTTACTCTCCTGATGATGTACCCTTATAATAACAGGTATGTAGTGTGAGCCTGATGACAGACCTGGGATCAGCACAAAACACTTTCAGGTTAGACTTTTCTTAGAATAAAACTTCCTTCACCCTCATGTGCTGTTTTTCTATGATACAAGACAATTGACGAAGGAGCATTTAACTGGAACAAACCACCAGCACAACTGAAATCAGCCCCAACTCTAAGAACTTTTAAAGGTCCAGTCTGTAAAATGGGGCAAAACCATGATATCTAGCATTCAGATTCCCCCCTCCCTGCTGTGAAACCTGCTCTCTGGTTGGCTGGATTTTCTGTTCAGGCTGCCATACAAACATGGTGGCTCAAGATGGCGACATTGCTACGACTATAGGGATTATGACAATGGGCCAATTTGCCAAAATGTTGAACTATCCCTTAATGACGTTCGGTGCCGACGACAGTGAAGTGACGTGTGTCAGACTGACCTCGGTCCAGCCTGATCCCCTCATCGAAGCGGGAGAAGAGTCTGTAGCGCTGAGCCCAGTATTTAGCCAGCTCCGGTTCAGCTGCCATCTCCTCTGGGATCTGCTGCTTCCTTCCTCCTTTATTCTTCTTCTTTTTCTTCTTCTTTGCCTTCCTGCTTTCTTTAACGCTGAGCTCTACACACACACACACACACACACACACACACACACAGTTTGTCATTAGACTGCATCAGGATTCTCAGATGTGATCTAGACCACCAGATGGACCTCCTGCTCACCTCGCTCCTGTCCAGGTGCTTCAGGCATGAGGAAGTCAGGGATTTCTAGGCTTGGTAACTGTCTACCAGGCTGCTCCTCTTCCTCCTCCTCCTCCTCCTCCTCCTCCTCTTCCTCCCTCCTGCCTGCCATCTCCTCTTCCTCAGCACTCTTCATCTCCTTCCCTCTCTCCTCCTCTGCTCCTGGACATGTGGTGCCGTCCACGTCTTCCTCCTGTCCCTGGTCACAGGGACTCGTCTCCGTCTCCACCTGGTTCTTCTTCAGGAAGTTTTGGACCTTGTGGAGGGCGGAGCTTGTCTGTGGCTGTGTGATGTCACTTCCCGTCTCTGAGAACCTGATGTGTTTGCCGACCGCTTTTTTAGTCCACCACTGCCTCCGACGCTTCTGACCCGCAGCGGCATTAACACTCTCTACGCTGTTGAACCTGGAACACAGACACACACACCATGACAGCACACACTCACACTCACATATCATATCACTCACTTAAAACCTACTTTTACAGGAAGGCTTTTTTTACAGTAGCTCTGACACTTTTATTGTTTTTATCTGAATTTATTTCATTTATTTTATTTGTTTTATTATTATCATCATTATTATTATTGCTGATCATGGTTCTTTGCTTTTATCCAGACTGTTTTATCTCACTGATCTACGACAGAGCATTAGGGCCACTAATTCGTAAATTTATGAGAATAAAGTCGTACATTTACTACGAGAAAAAGTCAAACATTATGAGAATAAATTCGTAAATTTACGAGAATAAAGTCATACATTTACTACGAGAAAAAAAGTCATAACATTACGAGAATAAAGTCGTACATTTTTGAGAATAAAGTCGTACATTTACTACGAGAAAAAGTCAAACATTATGAGAATAAATTCGCAAATGTACGAGAATAAAGTCATACATTTACTACGAGAAAAAAAGTCATAACATTACGAGAATAAAGTCGTAAATTTATGAGAATAAAGTCATACATTTACTACGAGAAAAGTCAAACATTAAGAATAAATTTACAAGAATAAAGTCATACATTTACTACGAGAAAAAAAGTCATAACATTACGAGAATAAAGTCGTAAATGTGTGAGAATAAAGTCATACATTTACTACGAGAAAAGTCATATAAAGTCATACATTTACAAGAATAAAGTCGCACATTTACTATGAGAAAAGTCATATAAAGTCGTAAATTACGAGAATAAAGTCGTACATTTATTACGAGAAAAGTCATATAAAGTCGTACATTTACGAGAATAAAGTCATTAAAAGTAGTACATTTACGAGAATAAAGTCGTACATTTATTACGAGAATAAAGTCATATAAAGTCGTACATTTACGAGAATAAAGTCGTACATTTATTACGAGAAAAGTCATATAAAGTCGTACATTTACGAGAATAAAGTCGTACATTTACTACGAGAAAAAAGTCATAACATTACGAAAGTTGTAAATTTACGACTTTATTCTCAAAGATGACTGTGTTGTTTTTACTTGTTACACTTTGTAGCTGTGTTTATTTTTATTATTATTATGATATTATTATGTGACTGGCTCATATTCCTATTATTTGAGCAGAGAAACACGTGAGCCGAGGGAGCTCATCCTTCAGGGTGTTAACATTCAGTCACCATGGAGGATGTGGTGTGTGTTGTGTGTGTATGTGTGTGTGTGTTGAGGCGAGTGCAGCTTGACAGATGTCTCCTACTCACCGCGGCTCTGGGTTGTGTTTGAGTCCCAGTTTGGTCCAGGCCTCCCCGGGTGTGAGCTGTGGGTTCTCCTCCGCATCCAGCTCATGACTGCACACACACACACAGTCAAGGGGTGAGGGTTATACTTTCATCTATTTGAAATTGTATTCCTTTTGAGGGTTAATAAAGTTATTATTCAAATATTTGTATTGATTTTCACATTATACACTCACAGTAGAACTCAATACCCCAGACAAGAGGGAAAGCAAAAATAAATACAGAAATACTTATTATATTATTTATATTATTATTATTTTCACTCCTGTCTTGCAGTTGGAGGGTAATGCATTATTGTTGTTTCATTTACTGTTTTATTCTTAGAACTTGTTATTTTTATATACTTCTATTTTGTCTTTCATTCTGTGACGTTGTCTTTTTAATCTGTAAACATAGTATATATGATAATCAGGGACAAACCAGTCATTCCCAACCTGTGGGTCACAGCCCCCTGGTGGGCTGCGACGATACTGCAGGTGGACCATCAAATAGTTTTCAAAATTGTATGATTTTTGTGAGAGAAAAAAAAACATAAACTTATGAATAATGTTTTAAATGATCAAACAAAATGTAAATACTACTAATTTCCATTGTTTTGTTTTGTTTTTTCCATCATTAAAGAACACATTATTTGGCCTCTGTGTTGTTTATGTGGTTCGACGTGGCCCGCAAACATTTTTGAGATTTTCAAGTGGGCACTGAGTTGGAAAAGGATGGAACCACTGGGATGAACTATACATCCTAAATACATCCCATACACCCTTTAAGCAGCAGTAGTTTTGCTTCCTGTAAACACTCACCTGCTTTTGACTTTAGCACATCTTCCTCCTGGAGGTTTGTCGCCATCATCATCATCATCATCATCACCTCTGTTCAACATGTTATTCGTTGAGCTGTACTGGCCGTTAGAGCTGCCAGCTGCATGCTGGGAATCTGAGTCAAAACACAAGGCACATACAGTACACACCAAATGAATCTGCATTATTCCTGGTAACTCTCAAATAAAC
This sequence comes from Decapterus maruadsi, assembly GCA_030347415.2. Classification (NCBI taxonomy): domain Eukaryota; kingdom Metazoa; phylum Chordata; class Actinopteri; order Carangiformes; family Carangidae; genus Decapterus; species Decapterus maruadsi. The sequence continues at coordinate 4,871,394 of CM064906.1, forward strand.
TGACTTCATGCAGCAAAGAGCTAAACTTTCGCTTTCTATAAGAATTGTTAAGGTTGCTTGGCAACAAGGAGCCGCGCTAGGGGCTGGACACAAATGGATGCAGCTTCCTTCACACTATCTGATCACACATTTTCCTGATCTGCTAGAATCAAAATGTTAGTTCTGGCTAAAAAACTAACTTTTTACAGTCATCAGACCAGAGAATTTCTGAACATTCTGAGTTTAATTAAAGGGATAGTTCAACATTTTGGCAAATTGACCCATTGCCATAATCTCTAGGCTATAGTTTTAGGAGTAGGTTCATTACCTTTAATTGGCAGTGCAAGCTATTGTTAGATCAGCAGGGCAGAGACGTGAGCTGCTCAGAGCTACGCTATGGAGGCCCACGTTTCCCTCATCAAACTCATCAAATACACAATCCAACAACTCCAAAATGCTCTGGTGGACAAGTTGTGACCTGCACATTCACCACACTATGATAATAACGTATAATCATTACGACACAATGTTGAAATATCCCTTTAAGTAGTAAATACAAGCAAAACAGACTGGGACATACTTGTATGGGTGGCTATGTCCTGGTGTGAGGAGGCAGCGGGTCTCTTGCGGTCGTCTCCACCGTCAGACGGACGGTCAGCGGCCTCTCTGTGGAGCTCTGCTGACTCCAGCCTGCACCTCCGTCCAAACAGCTCCTGGAGACCCTTCATCTCCTCTTCCTCAGCCCGTCCATCCTTCCCTTCGTCCGAGCGAGTGTCCGTGCCTCCGTCTGTCACCTCTGCCGCTGCCTCTTCACCGGTGTCCTCAGTACCTAGTTTTATGTTGATGATATTGAGTGTTCTTTTGTGACCAGCCCGGAGTAATCTGTCAAATCTACCCTCTGCTGTCCAATGTTGTCGTCTCAGCAACATCAGCATCTGGGCCCAGTTGTTCAAAGGTAATCTGATCAGATTTTGGATAATACATTGGATCAAATCTGGATAATTTTGATCTAGATTAAACCTATTGAACAACTGGGCCTAGGTGACACTTCAGAGGAAGACTGAAGACACCAGTTAAGGGAAATCTGCTTAAAGGGATAGTTCAACATTTTGGCAAATTGGCCCATTGCCATAATCCCTATAGTCATAGCAGTAGGTTCGTTGCCTTTAATTGTCGGTGCAAGCTATTTTTAGAACGGCGGAGCAGAGCCGTGAGCTGCTCAGAACTACGCTATGGAGGCTAGTGAAATTCAATCAAATACACAATCCAACAACTCCACAACGCTCTGATGGACAAGTTGTGACCTGCACATTCACCACGCTATGAGATAATAACACAACGTTACCAGACAGAGTTGTTTTAGAGGGAAATACAGAGACTGCTTACTGAAAAACTGCTTCCGATGGGAACGCACATCAGAGATTTTGCATGAATTTCCCTCTAAAACAACTCTGTCTGGTAACGTTGTGTTATTATCTCATAGCGTGGTGAATGTGCAGGTCACAACTTGTCCACCAGAGAGTTTTGGAGTTGTTGGATTGTGTACTTGATGAGTTTGATGAGGGAAACCAAGAAATCCCATGAGCCTCCGTAGCGTAGCTCTGAGCAGCTCACGGCTCTGCTCCACCATTCTAAAAACAGCTTGCACTGACAATTAAAGGTAACAAACCTACTGTTGTGACTATAAGGATTATGGCAATGGGCCAATTTGCTAAAATGTTGAACTATTCCTTTAACCTCCACTGTCTGAAGAAAACAACACTCTATGTTCCCAGTACCTGCTGACTGGTCCGTGGTCCAGCCCTGTGCTGCCCAGTAGGAATACTGCTCCCAGTAGTAGTAGTAGGTGTCTGCAGCGTGTTTGTCCCACTCAGCCTTTGTCTCTGGGTCGTCCCATGGAGCGGACACTGCTCCTGGATCAGCTGCAGGCAGCTGCTCAGGCTCTGGGTGTTTCTCCAGCCAGCTGCTCCACAGCAGAGCTTCACCCTGCAGAGCTTCACATGGAGAACAACACGCATCAAGGTTAAGTAGTTTTACTGTCTCCAAACTCACTGAACAAAATATAATTGCACCAATTTGCAATAAAAGGATTTATGAATGATCTATATTAATAAGATGGTTAACAGTTTGTGAAGCTTAATGAGCTGTTATAACAGTAGTCTAATCTTTGTATGACTGAATTATTCTGCATAAGACCCTGACTAATACTCAAGTAATGATTAAATGCTGCAAAATCAAAACAAAGGGCTAAATAAAAAATTATAATACATACATAGTCTAAGAAAAAAATTGGAAAAGTCTGTCAATCACAGGTGCTGGGTGGATCTAAACATGGAAAATGTATTGACATGCATGACTTACCCCAGTAGTTCTCCCAGCCAGCATCCTGTGTGCCTCCTGTTCCTCCCTCCACCGGATCACTCTCCTTCTTCTCAGCACCTACAGATAAAACACAGGCCAGTGTCACATGACATCACAAATGATATTAACATGTAAATGTAAATGTACTTTATTTATACAGCCCTTTACAACAACCCTTTTGGTGAAACAAAGTGATTTACAATAGATAATAAATAAAAAGGAATAAGTAAAGACAATTAAAAACAATAAATGCAATAAAATAGAAATAAAATAAAAGTTATTATATTATACATGTATGAGGAGTATTACAATCACATGGTTCAGGTGAGTTTTAAGCAGTAATGTTATTGATGAACCTGATTCGTCTCTGGGGAAGAGGCTCAGACTGATTGCTTCACTACTCTGTAGATAATGATTACCTTTGTTGTCAACCTGCTCTCCTCCATCTTCCTCCTCCTCTTCTGGCCCTGCACCGTACGTGTCAGACTTCCTGTTGGACCTCCTTCGCTGTCACATGACCACACACAGGCTCATTCAGCAGCTCAATATTACACTTTCATTCATTTCATTTAGCTTTCTTTCTTTCTTTTTATTTATTCCAACCAAGGTAATGACAATATCATCACAACATTTCATTGGTTGGAAGGGAGCAGGGAGAAGATACAGGGATAGTTCAACATTTTGGTAAACTGGCCTATTGCCATAATCCCTATAGTCATAGCAGTAGGTTCATTACCTTTCGGTGTGTGTTGTTTTTGTTCATCAAAAACACAATCCAACAACTCCAAAACACTCTGGTGGAAGTTGTGACTTTCACATTCACCACACTAGGAAATAATAATGTAACATTGCGAGATGGAGTTCTTATCGAGGCAAATGCAGCCGGAACTTATTTGATCAGGGGACCTGTACCATTCACCTCCATTGTGTTATCTCGCGTCTCTGCCCCGCCGATCATAAAAACAGCATGCACCAATAAGGGTGATGAACCTACTGCTATGACTATAGGGATTATGGCAATAGGAGAATTTGCCAAACTGATGAACTATCCCTTTAACGTCTACAGCTCTGACTTACTCCTCTCCTCTGGTCTGAGGAGCTGACGAAGGCCAGAGGCAGACCCATGCTGGCCATCAGCTGAGCCTCTTCATCCAACAGCTCCCCAGCCTCCTCTTCCTCCTCCTCCCCCTCCTCCTCTTCATCACCTGATTCTGTGAATCAAATAGAATGAAATAGAAATGTCTTTCACACTAATTCAATCTCTGCCTCGAACATAATGAGATGCAGTGACATACCTTGGACTGCAGCATCGGTCAGGTCAAAGGTCAGCAGTCTGTTGTCAGAGCGGTACAGCTCTCGATCCCTGGACAGAGGGGGACACAGGATGAAGACTCACACACTTTCACAGCTTCACACATCCACATCAGTCACAGACAAGAGACAGAAGAGATGTCAGACTCACTGGACGAAGGCACGGGAGAACAGACAGTGGATCTTCTCCTCCTCCTCCTCCTCCTCCTCGTCAGTGCGCCTCCTGCTGAGGAGCAGCTCCGCCACCACTGTCACTCTGCTCCTCTCCAGCATCATCATCCCCACCAGCTCCACACAGCCACAGCAGAACAGTCACACTCCGGCTGCCCGTTTGTGTTTGGACCAGCATGGACGCGCTCACACATTCACGTCCGTAGGCGGGTACACTTACGACACTTCCGGCGCTATTTTGTTTTTTCAGAATAAAACGGCGATTGGATTTTAACCAACATACCACAAAACTCCCAGAAAGACAAGCTCTGTTTTGTTTTTACTGTATTTTGATGAAGAGCAATCAAACTCGGGTCCATTGATACTGTTTCTGAGAAACGAAAGACAGTGTAATACAATGCTAAAAATATAATTCAGCCTCTTATTCATACTTGTTAATTTGAAATGGTGTTTAAATTGTTTTTAATATCAAAATCTATATATTCAAAATGCAGTTATTTGTGCCTCCACAATTATTTTTTTCATTTTATTGTCCTCACTTCTACACTGAGACTGTTTAACATTCTCTTTTATTTGTTAACATTTTTCTGTGAAAAATGTGCTATATAGATATAAAGTCATCAGTTCTTATCATTAACATTATTGGGATGTTTACACTAAAAAATCAGTATGGGGCCTATACTTTTGTATAATGTCGTATTTTGTATTACTGTTGTATTATATTTTTATATAATACATTTATTATATTATATTTATTTTTCATTAATCGGCATTAAATTACTTTCTATGACTTTTATATGACGCAGGCGTTTTTTAATTCTTTGTAGCCTATTCACGCTCTCTTTCGCTTTTATTTTGAAGGCGCGCCGTAGTGGAACCGGAAGTGACGCGTCCAGTGTCTGTTTTGTTGCTGCTGTGCGGAACCCGTCCTCGCTCGGTGCCGTGGTTTTTCAGGGACACCGTCCACCGTCGCTGTGACACTGTGTCACACTCAAAGTGCTCCGGGGTCAGGAGGACTACGACCGTTGTTAGGCTAACAGCTGTGTGTGTGTGTTTGTTTGTGTGTGTATGTTTTGGCGTGACATTAAATGAACAACAGTCGTGTGTTTTAATGGCTCATCACACCGAATGACTGTCTTAAAGGTAACGTCCTCTGTGTTAGGTGACGGTTAAACTGCTGTCAGCTCCCGGTTTGTCCCGTTTCCTCTCATTGAAGCTCAGTTAACGTTAGCTGACAGTTTGTCCTGCTGTCGTTTGTTTTCTCTGCTCCTCTGAGCTCGGCTGTATCAACCCTGAAGCTAAAGCTAACCTCCGTTTAATCACACACTACAGCTGTCAATGCAGTAACGTAAACATCGCAGAGTGTCGTGACTCGTTAGTGCCTGTTTTTACTGCATCTGAATATGTATTTGCTATTTAACAGTCAGGATCCCTCAGTGCGCCTTTGTTTTTTCCTAACAGCCACTTCACATGTAATGTAGCCTAATATGAATATGTGTTTTTGTGTACTGAGTGGTGTTGTCCTCCCCTGCAGCTGACCTGAGTACAGCAGCCAGCAGATGCTCTCCATCCTTCCTCCTGAGGCAGCCCGGACTCACTGATCCTGACAGCAGGATGTCAGACAGTGGGAATCAGTCCTGCCTGACTACAGCAGAGGACACTGTCTCCCTCCTGGTATGAACCCCCCCCGTACATGAACCGCTCCTTTATTCTCTCACTTGATCCATCCAGCTGTGTTCATGCAAAGGTGCAGCTGATCGGTGGTTGATGATGTGTGTAAACATCTGGGCCACATCAGGGTTTGTGAGTAGTCACATGATGAGGTGGATTGAGCTCAGTTGTTTGTGTGGATCATTGTAGGACAGTTGAGTGTTGCTTCTCATGTTGTTTCACACTGAACACAATCATCTGATGAATGAATGTAATATTATATAAGAGATTAGTTTGTTTATCCCATAGGGCAACTCTGTTTCTACAGTTGACCATCACCCACATACAGTTATTTACACACAAGTGAGGAGGAAAGTGCGAGTGATTGGTCTTCCTGGGAGGCTGCATGTAACACCAACCTGATGGCTTTAGGTTAAATTCACAGGCCATGACATGATCATGATTATTAATGATGCTGCCTTTAGGGAGACCATGTCTTTCCCAATGTGAGTCCAAGTCAGTTATTTGAGTGCCAATAATTTCTGAATAGTCTTTAATAATATTATTTAAGCAGTTCCTGTTCTTTGCTGCCAAACTGTTGAACCAGCAAATGAAAGAAAAAGTAAGGAGTCAATGTACAGTACGAAGAGTACAGAGTACATGGAATAGATTTGATACACTGATCTTAAAGCAGAAGTAAGTGGTCCGGTAGCTTTGGCTTTCCAGGCAAAATCAAATTACAGATCAAGTCACAACTTACGACTTTGAATTCAGGCAACCCATTGTTTCTCCGACCTGTTTTATGAAAGTCACTATAACAGCCACTAACGTTAGACCTGAACTATCGAACTGGTAACTTCACGGTCGGAAAAACTGAGCCTGCCCTGAATTCAGACGTTCCTTGGTCCACAGCCCTGTTTTCTCTTTCATTGATAAAAAATAATATAATAAATGTTTTCTCCTCGGCTCAGAGCAGAGCAGAGTGACTGACAGACCCGTGTTTTGGTCCAAACACTCTATGTAAGTGATTGCTGTCGGAAGATATAACTATTTAAGACTTATATTAACACAAATATATCACTTACTTCTGCTTTAATTTAGCTTTGGTTCAAAAAACATCAACAACAGATAAGGTATCAATGCTCAGGAACAAGGCGCCAAATATAATTTATAAATAAAAGATGAATTAGTGACCTGACAGAGAATTCACCACCCATTAGCCTCAGCTGATAATTCATAGTAACGTTAGCCTATATCATAATTCTTCAGACTGAGCCTGCTGAATCTCTCAGTCCACTGCTTTGTTTTGTCTTTAGATAAATTAAATAATAAGAAAACTGATGCATGTAATACAATGATATAATACAATGAAGTTCTCATATTTGCGTCACACGGGATGTTGGGATTTTAGGTTTTATCTATCACCCAGACGCCCTCCTCTCTCACCACCTACAGCTTGTGTTTGATTGTTTGTTTTGGCGCCTGGTTTGGAGCTGTGAGTCCCTTTGCACAGATTCATGCTGCACTTTGAACGTTTGAGCTGAGATTCAGTGTTTGCAGTTCTTTAGTGTTCAGTACCAGCGCACTGTGATACTGTAGATAGATAGATAGATAGATAGATAGATAGATAGATAGATAGATAGATAGATAGATAGATAGATAGATAGATAGATAGATAGATAGATAGATAGATAGATAGATAGATAGACTTTATTGATCCCAAGCTGGGAAATTACTATGCTTAAAGAGCCAGTCCATCCAAACCATTATTTGTCTCATTGAACACTAGTTAAAGGGATACGCCAACATTTTTTTTATGTGTCTTGCCTCACTCCCGAATCCATGACCAGCAGATAGACCCCATCCTTTTGACTGTGCGTGCAGTAACGATGTAGATAGAGCCGTATCGCCCGTAATTAGCTTAGCTTAAACACTGGAAGTGTATGGGTAGTGTTAGCCTGCCTCCACCTAAAGTCATCAGAGACACTCTTCAGCAACTCTAAATGGACCGATCTTAATCTCAGAGCTGACAAAACTCTCTGTAAGGCATCTTGAGTGGTCAAATGCCAAAACTTTTGGTTCAAGCAAAGACAGTTTATTTTTATTCAAGCTAGCTACATTGAGGGTAGGTTAGCTTCCTATTTCAAAGTAAGAGCACTTCTGCATGTAAAGGGCAACGGGTGTTAACCAGAAGTAACCAGAAGTGCGTTGGTCACAACGGCTAGCTTGAGTAGCGCCAAATTTGTCCGAATAAAATTGTAAACAGCTGGTATTTAGACAAATTTACGACACACTGCTGATCTAAACGGATACTTTCTCACCTAAAAATGTTTGAAATGTTGATAAAGTGATATATTTACAGAGCTAAAATGAAATCAGCTTCTGACTGCTGCTTCAGCTTGGGTAGGAGGCAGGCTAACACTACCCATACACTTCCAGTGTTTGAGCTAAGCTAATTATGGGCGATACGGCTCTATCTCCCTTGTTACTGCACACACAGTTGAAAGGATGGTGTCTGTGTGTGTATTGGCAAGAATCTGAGCGGTTTTTTTCATGTTTGGTTTGCTGGTGGAAGAATAGACAACAGTGTATTGCTGTTGTGCGTCTTTGTTGCGCAGCTCAAGTCAAGATTGTCTGAACAACGTTTCCCAGCAACACCCTGCAGCTGCTGAGACGTGTGTGTGTGTGCGTGATGGTGGATCTAAGCGCTGTGTGTGTGTGGGTCCACAGCTGTGTGTGTTCCACGCGTGGGAGGAGTGGGCAGGTCTGGGCCAGTTGGAGGACTACCTGAGTGTCCTGGAGTACCTGCTGTGGGTCTTCACTCCCCTGGCCATCGTCTTCATCGTGCCCTTCCTCATAGTCATCCTCCTTTATCTGAGTATACTCTTCCTACACGTCTATAAGGTACACACACACACACACACACACACACACACACACACACACACACACACACACACACACACACACACACACACACACACACACACACACACACACACACACACACACACACACACACACACACACACTCTTCCTGCACTTTATCAACAGTGAATCACAGCTCATATCAATCATTTAAAGGGACATTGTGTAACTTCTCCTGTTATCTATTCACGAAAATCGATTATTTGGTTCAAAAGTCTGTTTTTCATTAATCAATAACCCCCCCATCAACAAAGTGAAGTGTTCCAGTAAGATCTGAATATGGATTTATTCAGCTTCTGAACATATAATTAGCCGTTCATATCTCCATGGAGCGGGTCAGTTCGCTGCTGGCTGCCATGTCGTGTCTCCATGTTTTTACCTTCAGTGGCATCGTGACGGTAGGAAACCACGGAAACTCAGCGGAGACACCGGAGCTGTCGGCTCAGGTCCAGGTGGCGTCTGTGAAAAGTCACCGTGGTAACGCAGTGAGGAGGAATGGAGCGTTACACTGATGCTGCATTCAGGTGCAGTCGGACAGACGGCCGTCGGTAACAAACCAGATGTCATTTTAGTCACAGAAGACGAGAGAAAGGGTGGGTCAGGTCAACAATACGACAACATATTGTCACGTGCATTGTTTAGCCTCGTGCTGATGGACCACTTGTTTACATAGAGGCTTGTTTATGCCGTTAAGTGCAGTGGCTGTCGTCCGTCTGCCGTCTGTCCAATTTCACGTGAATGCAGCATGAAAAATACGGCTGAGTTGCTTGCGATCTACAACCGCACCATTAGATGGGAGTAATTCCTACACAATGTCCCTTTAATATAAGTGCACATCCAAATGCCATCCGGTATTATTGGATATGAACATGTGTATTGTAACATTTCTATAATGCTCACTTTATACACTTACATAATCAGGCTGGATGTTACAAAAAGGTTTGATAACTGATTCCAGTTCCAAGCAGCCTTGTCTTGCCACCAGACTTCAAATACACTGAGATATGTCAGACAAGGTATTTTAGTTATCGTATGCTGGACTGCGTTACAATGAATTCTGGGTAAATGAAGATATAAATAAGTTGTCTGACAGAGGAACAGCTCCGTTTCTACTGCTGCTCTGATTCCTTCCCTTTGTCTTTGCTCTCTCCAGAACAGTGCGTTAGTAAAACCACAAAGTTATCAGCCATGGTTTTCCTGTTCTTTTGTTGTGGTATTCTTTTGCTGATGACTTATCACCGTGTTGCCATGGTAACATAGGTCTTAAGCCTGAGTCAGCCTGGGGATAAGGTGTCTGATGGTTTTTGGCTTAAATCGAGTCAGTCTATTCCTGAACCAGTCAGTGTTCTCGACAGAGGCAAAGAGTTCAATATTAACTTTAAATATGAACTAAAGGTACTTACAGGTGCATATAGTAGAATATGGTGGAGGTCAGCAGTCTTCTCCATGATAGTGGAGCTACTGAACCAGACTGAGACCATTTAAAGGCTCAGGAGTTCATTAGCTGATTAGAGTGTGACACCATTAGGTTACAATAGTGAACTTTTTCACTTTGTTCTGTTTTGATTTACTGAATTTCAGGTTTTCATTAAAGAGATAGTTCAACATTTTAGCAAATTGGCCCATTGCCATAATCGCTATTGTCATAGCAGAAGGTTCGTGATCTTTATTTGTCAGTGCAAACTATTTTTAGAACAGCGGAGTAGAGCCGTGAGCTGCTCAGAGCTACGCTACGGAGGCTCATGGGATTTCTTGGTTTTCCTCATAAAACTCATCAAATACACAATCCAACAACTCCACAACGCTCTGGTGGACAAGTTGTGACCTGCACATTCACCACGCTATGAGATAATAACACAACGTTACCAGACAGAGTTGTTTTGGAGGTAAATTCATGCAAAACCACTGATGCGCGTTGCCTTCAGGGACAGTTTTTCAGCAAGCAGTCTCTGTATTTCCCTCGAAAACAACTCCATCTCGTAACATTGTGTTATTATCTCATAGCGTGTTGAATGTGCAGGTCACAACTTGTCCACCAGAGCGTTTTGGAGTTGTTGGATTGTGTACAGTATTTGATGTTTTTGATGAGGGAAACCAAGAAATCCCATGAGCCTCAGTAGCATACTGTAGCTCTGAGCAGCTCACGGCTCTGCTCCACCGTTCTAAAAATAGCTTGCACCTACAAAGAAATGTAACAAACCTACTGCTATGACTATGGCAATGGGCCAATTTGCTAAAATGTTGAACTATCCCTTTAAATGTAAGCCACAATCATTACAATGGATATTTCAGTCTGTGTGTCATGAATCTTTGTAATATACGAGTTCCACTATTTGAATTGAACTACTGAAATAAATGAACTTTTTCATGATGTTCTTATTTATTGAGATGCACCTGTATGTGTGATAATTGCAAGTGAAGCATCAGCAGAATGTCTAAAAGTGAAAATGAGCTTCTGAACATTTCCATATCCATATAGTTCAAACAAAGGGATAAACAGTTGCATTGAGACACAGAAATTTAGTGACAAAGCTTTTGCTGCTTTTCACTCTGTCCCTGATGTTCTCCTCTGACAGAGGAAGAATCAGCTGAGGGAAGCTTACTGCAACAACCTGTGGGACGGAGCCAGGAAAACGCTGGCCACTCTGTGGGACGGCCATGGAGCCATATGGCACGGTAAGGTCCTGTCCGTTCACAGAGCAGTTAGACAACACTCACACACCTACTGTCACCGTGGGAGGAGAGAGATGCTGAGCTCAGTAGTGACACAGTTAACATCACATTCATATAAACAGACCTTTGTTTATCCCAGAGGAAACGTTGCCGTCAAAGACGCTCAGTCTTCATACAGTTTAGATCATCCAAGTCATTCAGACCCCTTTTTTCACATTGTATTACTTTTTTATTAACAATCTACTGGTACACCTTATTGATTTAATTCTTTTTTTGAATAACGTTTAGCAAGACAGTCATAAGGAATATTATTTATTTTTTATTTTTTAAACATTCAATGACCAGTTTACATAACATCGTCTGCCCTTAGACCTTCACATTGATGGAGGAAAAATTCCAAGGAAAACCCTTTTAACAGGGAAAAATTTAGGAAGAAACCTCAGGGTGAGAAACAGAGGAGGGATCCCTCAGGACGGACAGACGTGACATAGATGTTGTATACAGACAAGAAAACACAGAATATGCAAAAACATGGAAATAGTTAAAGGGATAGTTCAACATTTTGGCAAATTGGCCCATTGCCATAATCCCTATAGTCATAGCAGTAGGTTCATTACCTTTATTTGTCGGTGCAAGCTATTTTTAAAATGGCGGAGCAGAATTGTGAGCTGCTCAGAGCTACGCTACGGAGGCTAATGGGATTTCTTGGTTTCCCTCATCAAACTCATCAAATACACAATCCAACAACTCCACAACACTCTGGTGGACAAGTTGTGACCTGCACATTCACCACACTATGAGATAATAACACAACGTTACCAGACAGAGTTGTTTTAGAGGTAAATTCATGCAAAACCGCTAATGCGCGTTGCCTTCCTCTGTACTTACCTCGAAAACAGCTCTGTTTCATAACGTTCCCTCATTATAGCTTTGCAGACCACTTCAGAACCAAAATCAAGGACATCAGATCCTGTCTTTTATCCCATCAAGTTTTATCTTTTAACACCGAACTGGTGTCCTTGCCTGAGGAAACACTGGAGAGTTTTGCCCTGGTTGATGCAAGGACGCTTGGTCGAGTTTTCTCCCAAGTAAACCCAACAACCTGCCTTTTAGATCCCATTCCCACATCACTTTTAAAATCGTCTTATGGACTTTTCGAGGACCAGTTTTTAAACATCATGAATTGCTCTCTTCAGACGGGTGTCTTCCCCACCGCCTTTAAAACGGCGGTGGTGAAGCCCCTTCTGAAGAAGAGCAATTTAGATCCAAGTGTTCTTAACAACTACAGACCTGTATCCAACTTACCATTTTTAAGTAAAGTTTTAGAAAAACTGGTTTTTAACCAAGTCAATGATTTTTTAAACGGAAAGAACATTTTAGAGAAGCATCAGTCTGGTTTTAGGAAATACCACAGTACCGAGACAGCACTTTTAAAGATTTTAAACGACATCAGGTGGAATTTAGATAATAAGAAGCTCACAGTGTTGGTTCTACTGGATCTAAGCGCCGCTTTTGATACAGTAGACCATCATATTTTATTAAAAAGGCTTAGACACCTGGTTGGCCTCTCTGGTACTGTTTTTAACTGGTTTTGTTCTTATCTCACAGACCGATGCTTTTATGTAAGTATGGATACATGTTCCTCGGAAACCCACGAGATTGGATGTGGGGTACCCCAAGGGTCAATTTTAGGTCCACTCCTTTTTAATCTGTACATGCTGCCCCTTGGGGACGTCATCAGGAGGCACGGCATCAGCTTCCATAGTTATGCTGACGATACGCAACTGTACATCGCCGTGTCTCCTGATGACACAGGGCCAATCGATGCCCTTTTTAACTGTATTTTAGACATTAAGTCATGGATGGCAGAGAATTTCCTACAGCTCAACCAGGACAAGACTGAGGTTTTAGTGATAGGTCCTGAAGGCCAGAGAGAGAAACTTTTACCAAAACTACAAGGTTTTAAACCAGCACAATCCGTAAAAAATCTGGGCGTGATTTTTGACTCTGAGCTGAATTTTCTCCCACATATCAAAAATATGACAAAGATAGGTTTTTACCATCTGAAGAACATAGCCAGAGTTCGCCCGTTTCTCTCTCAGGCCAGTACGGAGGTGCTAATGCATGCTTTTATCTCTTGTCGTTTAGATTATTGTAATGCCCTGCTCTCTGGTCTTCCCAAAAAGAGTATTTTAAATCTCCAACTATTACAGAATTCAGCCGCATGCGTGCTGACGAGGACCAGAGGGCGGGAGCACATTACACCTGTTTTAGAGTCGCTGCATTGGCTCCCCGTACGTTTCAGGATCGATTTTAAAGTTCTTTTATTAGTTTTTAAATGTCTTAACGGCCTTGCGCCTTCTTATTTATCTGACCTGCTTTTACCATATCAACCCTCGCGGACCCTGAGGTCCTCCGGCACTGGCCTTTTATCCATTCCAAAACCAAGAACCAAAACACACGGTGAGGCGGCATTCAGCTATTATGGCCCCCACCTGTGGAACAGCCTGCCGGAGAGCCTCAGGACCGCAGAGACCGTTGATATTTTTAAAGGAAGGTTAAAGACACACCTTTTTAGTCAGGCTTTTAACTAGATTTTAAATTCTTTTATGTTCTTATGTGGTTTTATCTTATTTTATATTTCTGCTTCTATCCTGTTTTAAAGATGCTTTTCTTATTTTAATGTTATTTATCATTGGTAGTATTTTATTAATTTTCTGAAATATTCTTATCCTTTTAGTCTGTTCTCTTTGTTTACTTATTTCTTTAGGGTTTTTTATCCTATCTTATGCTCTTAGTTTTTAGCTTTAACCCCAGTGTTTCCTCAGGGGGGTCCTCCACACTGGGAGCTGTGTCTGGGCTGCTGCTGGGGGCGCTGTCCCTGGGTCCCCTTCAGCCCGGCTGACTGTGGTCTCTCAGGGTTGGGGGGCCTGGGCGCTGGTGCCCCCTGTGGCTCAGCCTGTGACTCCTCCCAGTGTGGATGGCCCCAAATATGGTGCTTCCTCAATCCTCAGTGTCATGCCATGTCTCTCTAGCAAGAGTGTGCATGTGTGAGTGTGTGTATCTGTGAACGTGTGTGTATGTGAGCGTGAGTTTGTGTGTGCGTATGCATGTGAACGTGTGCAGTATGGGGGGTGGGAGGGAGGGGCTTTATTTGTAATGGTTTCTTCTATGTCTTTCTTTGTTTTCTTTTTTTTCCCCTTTCTTTTGTGTGTAAAGCACTTTGTGTTACACTGTTTGTGTATGAAAAGTGCTATATAAATAAAGTTTGATTTGATTTTGATTTGATTTGATTATCTCATAGCGTGGTGAATGTGCAGGTCACAACTTGTCCACAAAAGTGTTGTGGAGTTGTTGGATTGTGTATTTGATGAGTTTGATGAGGGAAACCAAGAAATCCCATGAGCCTCCGTAGTGTAGCTCTGAGCAGCTCACGGCTCTGCTCCGCCGTTCTAAAAATATCTTGCACCGACAAATAAAGGTAACGAACCTACTGCTATGACTATAGGGGTTATGGCAATGGGCCAATTTGCCAAAATGTTGAACTATCCCTTTAACAAGGGCTGATGAAGACAGGTACACTACAGTGTACAGTGCAGCAGTTACCATCCCATCATGCACTGGGGCAGCTATGAACATGCTGATGGGGTCCAGTTGGGTATAGAGGAAAAGCTCTATCTGGGCTTCACTGTCGGGGGTCAGATGACAGAGCCTCAGTCACAGAGATGCTCAGCTAGTGTTTCCATAGTAACAGTGACTAAGGTGACATCCACATTTAGGTCTATGTGAAAGAGGCCGTGATGCTTGTGATGTAAAAAGAAGAGCATCTTATGTCTCCCTGCATGTTTTTAGTAGCATGTCACTGATCTGTCAGGCCACGGCTCTTATCAGCCTGTAAAGTGATAACAGGGATGTGTCGTCAGGATACGAGATCTATGGGATGGAGAAGATCCCCGACAAAGGACCGGCGCTCATCGTTTACTACCACGGAGCCATCCCCATCGACTACTACTACTTCCTGGCCAACGTCATCATCCAGAAGGGACGGACCTGCCACTCTGTGGCCGACCACTTCCTCTTCAAGATCCCAGGTGCTCACTCATCAGCTTCACACACGTCACCTGGAGAGTAGTATGTACCAACACACACAGGTGGACAGGACACACACTGCCTGTTACATACAAGCAGAGTGATCTGAAACTGTACGTATATGTCCAGTGGAATATTACAACACAGCCTCAGGGGGCGGAGATTCTTGCAACATGTTGTGTTTTTTTTGGTTTTTTTTGCTAAGACATCTTTTCTACACATCTTCCTTTATTTGATAGGACAGGGTAGAGGGACAGGAACACAGGGAGAGGGACTGGGGGAGTCATACACAAAGGGAGTTGAACTGGCGATCACTGCCTTAGGCTCATGCCAACATGGCATATGCTCTTGAACCATTGAGCCACCGAGCACCTACAACATGAATGCTTGACACAAAGACTCGGCCAAGGCCAGAGTCAGTCGGGCCCTGATCAGAATTCTCAGCCGAAGCCTGTGTTTTTTTTGTTTTATCCCCTCATCCTATAACAACCACTGTTGCAGCCATTTAACCCTCCCATTGTCGTCACATTAAAACACACATCCCGTGTCCTCTGGGTCAAACTGTCTCCATCTCTGAGTGGGCAGAGGGAGGACAGAGGTTTCAGGGGTCCACAAACTCCGCATTATGATGTCCAGGGTTTCCGCTACATGTCGTGATGTGTAGCGGGCCGGTTGAAACAGTGTATTGATCGTCTAAATCGTCAGACCGTCAGACAAAGGGCGGCCGGCGTCATTGGTGTAACCCCTGTAACTCCCACACAAAACATTTCAAAACACAAGTTTCATTGATTTCAGTTGCAGTCTGTACAGTATTTGCACATATTCCATCCGAGCATCTCATGTCCAGCCAGAAGTCACGGTGTTCCCTCCGGGTTTAACCTCGGATCCCACCCTGCCGGGAAAATAATACTCCATCAGTGCGTGTTCATAACATTATATATTTTACAGGAAGAACACGTTATCACATAAATTAATCTTAACTCAGGAGAGGCACGGCGGCTGCTGCTCGGTCCTACAGGGGGGAAGTAAATTACTATGTAATGAAATCTCCTTCCAGCGATCAGATCCGAGGAATTCCTCCGTCCTATGAATTCCTTACTGCTGCTGAAAAGTGGAGTGAGCCTTTTCCGGGTTTACTGGTGGGTGTGTAGACAGTGATAGGCAGTGTGGCTGGGGGCGTGTACAAGAGAATGATCAGAAGATCAGGGAGCTCCCGGGTTGCTACAGTGATGCACCATCACAGCTTCAGACACACAAAGCCTGAGTCTTGAGTTGTCAGGCTTCACACTTTCTCAGTTGGGAGCGTGTGTGTGAGCAGGCTCTGCTGGCTCCTTTTATATGTGATGGGCTGGGCATCACGAGTTGTTTGTGAGTCAACGTTCCCCTCCCCACACTAGACTGGGCCTCCTTGACCTCCACCACCCGCCGTAGGGGGAGCCTGAGTCACTGGGGTTGGAAGTTGACTTTCTCTCCCTGCAGTAGTTGCAATAGAACAGGACTCTATGTAATGTCCAGTGACATGGTTGTTACTGAAATTTGATAATGGACTTGTTGTTGTGGAAAAGAATTTAACCCCCCACCACTAGTGATGGGCCGTACTGTGCCGAGGCTTCGGAGCGTGTGTTGAGAAATCCAGGAAGTCTTTTATGAAACACTTTTACTTTTCTCAAATTGCACAACACCCACCCCCTCCGTCCAATCAGGAATCACCAAAAGTGTTAAGGAGGAAAAGAGTTTAGACAGAGAGTTTGACACGTTTGTGTCCTGTAAACGTAGATGGCAGCTGCATGATTTGGTAGTTTGACTGACAGATGGGCCAGCCAACCAAATTGTCTGACTAATTTGAGTGGTAGGACCAATTTTGGCCCCTGCTCCTTGACCACATTTTTTCATTGATATGTCAAATCACTTAATGTCATTGATTAGCCAGATTTTGCCAAAATTGAGCTGCCTGGGATGGAACCTTGAAGGGATAGTAGCATTGCAGTAGAAGACTCTCTGCACTCCTCCCGTTAGCAACACCAGCCCATAGCCCTGCCCAGAGATTTACAACATACATTGTTGTGAATGGACCCAAAGAAACGGCTTACTTTCGTGGCCTAAAAGAGGTTTTACCTGAAAAAAAAAAATACACAGTTCCATTGTTTGCTATAATATAATTTTTCCAGCCCTTCAAAGTGCAGGAAAAACACAGTTTTTATTTGGACCTAACCAACTCACGTATCCCTCCGCCCAGGGTTAGCGCCCGCTGATCAGCAGTTGGTTAGCTCCAAATAAAAACTGTGTTTTTCCTGCACTTTGAGGAGCTGGAAAAAATTATATTAGAGCGAACAATGGAACTGTGTATTTTTTTTCAGGTAAAACCTCTTTTAGGCTGTGAAAATAGGCCGTTTCTTTGGGTCCATTCACAACAATGTATGTTGTAAATCTCTGGGCAGGGCTATGGGCTGGCGTTGCTAACGGGAGGAGTGCAGAGAGTCTTCTACTGCAATTAAAGTACTTAGGGGCTATTTGTAGATCATACAACCCCACTTTAAAAAAATGCTACTATCCCTTTAAATAAATAACCTAAGAACCAACACTTGAAATGGTGTTATAAATAAATGTGGTCACATGGACCAGTGTTTCCTGTGGGTTTGGCACGCATAACACCGAGCCGGCACATACTCAACTTTTCTCTGCAACTCAACTAGTTTTTCTGGAATTTCTCGTCCCTCCCCCTCAGCTCCACTCTGTCTCTGCCCCGTCTCATCTGATCCTGTCCTGTCCCTCCAGGCTTCAAGCTGCTGCTGGAGGTGTTCAGCGTCATCCACGGCCCTCAGGAGGAGTGTGTGCGGGCTCTGAGGAACGGCCACCTGCTGGGCATTTCTCCTGGAGGGGTGAGGGAGGCTCTGCTCAGCGATGAGACCTACCCCCTGCTCTGGGGCAAACGCAAAGGCTTCGCCCAGGTGGCCATCGACTCTCAAGTGGTGAGTGGTCAGTCAAGTCTCCTGTAGCTGGACATTAAACTGTAGATCATATTTAATTCAAAATCTTACCTGACAGACACAGTATTTTGTTTCAAAGGCTTATATTTCCTTTTTGATACTTTGTATTTATTTATTTTAAATTATATTTCCTACAAGTGGCTTTTTCTAATAATACCATAACTGTTAGACATCTCTCATGTGAAACACATACCCCCCCAAAAACAATAAAATGAAATTGAAACACATGTGTAAATAAAGGTATACATTTAGGTATATATACTTCCCCTCACCTTTCTTTATGAGTTTTTTTTTAAACATTAATATTACTGTTGTATAATAACATGATGTTCTGCTAAATTATAATTCCCTGGGCCCCAAGTTTGAGCTGCAAAACAGTCTCCATGTCCATCCCTCCTGTATTTGTGCAGTCTGTAATAGTTTTGCTAAAATTCGGCCCTTTTCAGTTCACGGGACAAATCCCCCCCTCCCGGGAATCTTGGGAAATTCAGAAAAAAACAGTAGGATACATTTAATATTGCTTTAAGGCTATACTGTGTGCTTATACTGTATATAATTAAATCTAACGGAACAACTATATTTGCAGGTAGCTGTTTTCAATATTGCTTCAAATGCAACAGCAAGCTCACACAGCATAAGACTGAATCCTTCTGGATATGTGCCCGGCTGACTGAATGTAGGCGATCTAAACAAGAACATTATACATAAAACACAGATTATTGAACATTTATTATTAATTTAGATAAGTATTAAAGTGATATTTCAACATTTTGGCAATTGTGCCTATTTCCATAATCCCTATAGTCATAGAAGCAGATTCATTACCTTTAATTGGCGGTGCAATCTGTTTTTAGATCGGCAGGGCAGAGACGTGAGCTCTGCACGACGTGCAGTATTTCCTGGCTTTCCCTCATCAGACTCATGAAATACACAATCCAACAACTCCAAATCTCTATAATAATGGAATGTTATGAGACAGAGTTGTTTTCAAGGTAAACCGGAACTACATTCCCGACACAGCTGTGTTTCAAAAGCGAAAGTAGTTCAGAGTATTTGCTTTATGTGTTGTAATGTTACATAATTATACGTCATTATTTCATAGCGTGGTGAATGTGCAGGTCACAACTTGCCCATGAGAGTGTTTTGGAGTTGTTGGATTGTGTATTTAGTTTAATGAGGGAAACGTGGAAATACCATGAGCCTCTGTTGTGTTAGCCGAGCAGCTCACGTCTCTGCCCTGCCGATCTAAAAACAGCTTGCATCTACAATTAAAGGTAATGAACCTACCCCTAAAGATATAGGGATTATTCCAATAGGCCAATTTGCCAAAATGTTGAAATATCCCTTTAAGGCAACATAATTAGAAAATATCCCCACCATAAACAAAACATTTTAAAAAATCCCAGGAACCTTTTTTCCTTCATGGTAATAAACTGACGGTTTCGCAGGATTCCTGAATCTGTCTCGGGAAGCAACACTAGTCCGTGTCGTAGTGTCTGAAATGGAAATAACTGATCAGATTCAACAGCCCTAGTAAAACTGATCACATGACCCACTGTGTCTATAAATAAAAGCTCTATCGGGGATACTGTAAACTACACACTCCTCCTCCTCCTCTCTGATCCTCTCTCCCTCTGCTCTCTGTCTTTTTCAGCCAGTCATTCCAATGTTTACTCAGAATGTGAGGGAAGGCTTCAGGTCTCTGGGAACACTCAGTAAGTGAAACCACAAGTGTCACACAGCACAGGTGTTTACATGTACACAATGGTGACCTTGTTGTCTCTGTGTACCCCTCCCCTCCTCTCCCTCCTCTCCCTCTCTCTCCCTCTGACAGGGTTCTTCCGTTGGATGTATGAGAGGTTCCGTGTACCTTTTGCTCCAGTTTATGGAGGATTTCCTGTGAAGTTCAGGACCTTCCTGGGTGACCCCATCCCCTACGACCCCAACATAGAGGCTGCAGAGCTGGCAGAGAAAGTGAGGAACTTGAAGTTGTTTTTAGTGCTCATTAGGTGGTTCCTCTCCTTCTCTCCTCTCCTCTTTTCTTCTCTTCTGTTCTCTTCTCCTCCCCTCTTCACTCCTTTCCTCTCTCCTCCTCTCCTTTACTCTTCTATTCTCCTCTCCACTCCACACTAATAAAGTACACGAAAAAGGCATAAAATGATTATTAAAATATGTTAAAGGGATAGTTCAACATTTTGGCAAATTGACCCATTGCCATAAATCCCTATAGTCATAGCAGTAGGTTCATTACCTTTAATTGTCGGTGCAAGCTATTTTTAGAACGGCGGAGCAGAGCCATAAGCTGCTAAGAGCTAAGCTACAGAGGGTAATGGGATTTCTTGGTTTCCCTCATCAAATACACAATCCAACAACTCCAAAAAGTTGTGACCTGCACATTCACCACACTATGAGATAATAACGGAACGTTATTAGAAAGAGTTGTTTTTGAGGTAAATGCAGAGGCTGCTTGCTGAAAAACTGCCCCTGAGGGCAATGCGCACAAGCTGTTTTGCATGAATTTGCCTCTAAAACAAAATGTTGAACTATCCCTTTAAAATTGATAGTTGCATGCATTGTACACTGAGATGTAATAATAAAAGAGTAATAACATAGATCTGAAAAATAGTAAAAAAATCAAGTAAAAAACATTTTCAAGTCATAAAACCTCTTTTGTCTGAAGGAAAGCAGCGCTACAGAGCCTGTTTGTTCTCGTGGTAACGTGAACGCTCCACAGGGTTTCATTAGTCCAGATCAGTCTCTTCCATTGTGGGTTTTCTCTGCTTGGAGCACTAACCTGAGGCTGCCCCCACAATAACCACACGCACACTTAATATAGTTTTTTTTTTCATTGTAGATTGCTCAACAAACCATGAACATGAATACATTAAAGTGCCAAATCACAGCACTAGTGAACGGCTTCACCTAAAGCTGTGTGTGTGTGTGTGTGTGCAGGTGCAGCAGGCGGTGCGTGCTCTGATAGACCAGCACCAGAAGATCCCTGGCAACATCCTGAGAGCCTTGTTGGAAAGATTCCACACCAAACACAAAGAGCGTTAATAGCCGTGGAAACCACCACCACACACAGACTGTGCTGTGTGTGTGTGTGTGTGTGTGTGGTCAGAGCACTGCAGCATGCACAGGTTTGGTGGAATATTTGCACGGTTTCCTCACTGCCCCCCCCCCCAGACAACACTGACTGACTGCAGCAGAGGCTCCTTTTACGTACGTCGTGTTTATATTGCACGTTTTTAAGATGTGTATTTTTGTCTACGTGGAATTCCTTTTCCCAGGATGCATCTGTCGAAAGCCAGACTTCCTATACTGATATTGGACGTTACACTAATGAAACCTCAGAAGTGATAAATCACTGTTTTCCCAGTACGACAACACTGTATCAGCTCTTCAGAGTGGGAGACGTTGGGAGACACAGGTGTTACTGAAGTCTCTGTAGATTACAGGTCAAATCTGAATCGTCATCAAGTAGGAGATTTAGTTATTCACTTAAACGCCAAATCCTCCACCAGCAGACGCTGTCGGTTAGAACTGGAGCTTCTCCCAGGTATTTATCACCAGTATTTCAATGAACACAAGTGTTGGACTGGGGGTTGCAGTCCCTGGAGGTTCAGCACAGACACTGGGGATGTTCTTGAAAGGTGATCACTAGCTGTTGCTAACAGTGCAACACACTTCAGTTGTGTACCTTGATGTTGTCATAGCAACGACCAGGCGATTAAAGTGATATTCAACATTTTGGCAAATTGGCCTATTGCCAGAATCCACCACTTTCCAGAGAATGATGTGTTGCCATGACACTCGATTCCACCGGAAGTTCGTTTTTTTACTGTATTGTTGATAGACATTGGCCGTGATGACTTAATTTGTAATCATCACGTAATTTTAATGAGAACAAAACGGACTAAGTTGTAGCTTTATGTCACATTTTCACGTCACTATATAACAACATAGAGGCTGCAGAGCTGGCAGAGAAAGTGAGGAACTTGAAGTTGTTTTTAGTGCTCATTAGGTCGACTTAATAAACAGGAGGGTTTTGACAGCGACGTCCTGATTTATGAAGTCTATAAAACATGGGACCTCAACTTGTTGAACAAACTTTTAGCTCTGATTGAATTGCGCCATGAGAAAAAAATATGACCTCTACCTGTTTAAATCATCAGTTTCATCCGAAAAAATCCGCAGTTTATCGTCTATTGTAAATAAAATTCAAGAATCTGTAACCAGAAAGACTAAACACACCAAATGCCGCCCATGAATTGGTGGCGTTTTTTTGTGGGACACCAGATCTGTAGTCCGTAGAGCAGTCTTCACACAAAATACAACTTCTGACTGAGCTAACTGGAGTAGTTTCATGTGGTGTCCGACAACCGGAGGGTTTTGACAGCTGACGTCCTGATGTTAATTTGCTGCTGTTGTTAGCTGTCAGCAGCAGCAAAGCTAACAACTACGACAACCATGACTAATTACAAAAACGTGCACACAGAAATAGTAATGTTTGTTCAATAATTCGTTTTATAGACTTAACAAACATCAGATTTAGTCAAAACGGTTTTGGTGGCCCGGAGCCCCCACATTTGGTTCCTACACCGGTGGCTAACGCTACCAGTTAGCCGCTTGCTAAAATACTACTACGCCTACGGAGTGAAACAAAAATTGAAAACGGACTTACGTTGTCGTGTGACACAATGGATCATGGGAAAATAAAGTGGTGGATAGTTTAAGGAGTAGGTTCATTACCTTTAATTGTTGTTGCAAGCTGTTTTTAGATCGGCGGGGCAGAGACGTGAGCTCTGCAAAGCGCGCAGTAGGCTATTTCCCTCATCAAACTCAGCAGTGCACAATCCAACAACTCCAAAACGCTCTCATGGTGAAGTTGTGACCTGCACATTCACCACGCTATGAAATGATAATGGAACATTACGAGATGGAGTTGTTATCGAGGCCGGAACTATCCCAGACACGGCTGCTCAGTAATTTCAAAAGCAAGTAGTTCTGAGTATTTGCTTCATGCATCGTGATGTTACATAATTATACGTTATCTCATAGCGTGGTGAATGTGTAGGTCACTGCTTGTCCACAAGAGCATTTTGGAGTTGGATTGTGTGTTTAGAGGGAAACGTGGAAATACAGTGCGCCTCTGTAGTGGGTCTCTGAGCAGCTGCTGTGTTGTAGCAATTATGTCAATAGGCAAATTTGCCAAAATGTTGAAATATCCCTTTAAGAACGGCACTGGGTGATGGGTCTGTTTCAACCAAGTCGAAGGGAGCTTAAGTTATATAAAGTGCGCCTGAACACTGTGTAACAGACGTAACCATGGCAACCTTAGTTAAAAGACGCAGGATTTGGACAGTTTATTTATAAGAGTGTGATATCGGAACATTCAGGAGGATGATGATGCTGCTCAGTCAGTGTATCAGGTCAGTGAGTTTACACAAACAGAAAATGATTATTATAATTACTGATTATATGGTGCAGATGAGATTAACATTCTTACATTGATCACACTGACTTTTTCTATCTTCTAATCAATGGATAAAATATTAGGCAACACTTTTCAGGTCTAACTTCCTGGAGACTGTCGCAGTCATTTAACCAGCTGTCACATGGAGGTGTGACTATCAGGAGCAGAGACAGAGGGGAGTTGGTGTCCAGATACTTGTTTTGGGAACAATTTGCTGCTTTTTCCAAAAATATTTTATAAAGATAAATTTTGTATAATATTCATGTACATTATTTGCCACAGAGGCTAAACTAAATAATAAATGATAACGCCTGTGAGTGAAATTCAGTCCAGAGGTTATCTCTGCAAACGTGGCCTGGTCACTGAGGTGTTGATTCACCTCCAGGTCTTTGTGAAGCTGTGCTCTCTGTTGTATAGAATTATAGTATATTGTACGTTCCTATGATTTTGTCCAATACTGTACAAATTGTCTGCTGATATTTCTAATATAATTGACTCCAATGAAATCACAGAGACGCGGTAGAAAACTCCTCATATGATTGATTTCTCAGTTTTGAATTCTGATGACATCATCAATCATCTATCAAGCATTCTTTTTTTTTCTTCTCTCAAATCAGTGAACCGTCCACTGTCACTGAAGTGATGATCTCTGAAGTGTGCAGCAGTCTGTCAAGGCTCAGAGTTCATTTGAGGTTCTGATATCTTCAAGGGGCTGTTTTGCTATCACTGTGTAGCTAACATTAGCATTACCCGCTGTTTACTCACCAATCTGAAAAGTTTGGCATCAAAATTAACTCCTTTACTCACCAGCAGCAACAGTGACTCCTGTCTTGAGGTGGAAACAAACACTTCTTCTCTTCCATTAAAGTTAGCATGCTAACCAGCTAGCTCTGCTCTGACTCTGACATTTTCATCACTGATGGTGATACTGTGTCACTGTAGAATCCAGCCTGTCTTAAAGCAATAGTTCATCAAAAAATGAAATTCAGACATCATTGACTCCCCCTCGTGCTGATGAATACTCCAGAGTAGTTTTTCATTCCTCAAAGTGCATTTGGAGACCCAGGAGGCCGGTTCATAGTCCGACGTCCAATAGCGTCCGACACAAAAACGTCCATAAAAGTACACAAAAAACATTGAATATTCCTCCACACCGCACGTCCGCAGCAATCCAAGTGTCCTGAAGGGAGATAGTCCAGAGTTTAAACCCAAACGACGTCATTGAAGCAAATCCGGTCATGTCCGTGTGCGTCGCGTGAACGTGAGAGCGTGCCCCAGGCAAATTCAATAGGACTGTTTAGGCTGTAAAAATGTCCTAAATGATGTCGTTTCGAGTAAACTCTGAACTACATCCATTCAAGACACTTGGATTGCAGTGGACGAGCAGTGTGGAGGAAGATTAAATGGTTTTTGTGTAGTTTTATGGACGTTTTTGTGTCGGGCCCTATTAATCTCATATAAAGTTTTCATTGGACTACGAACCGGCCTCCCGGGTCTCCAGATGCACTTTGAGGAATAAAAAACTACTCCAGAGTATTCATCAGCATGAGGGTGAGTCAATAATGACTGAATTTCATTTTTTGGTGAACTATTCCTTTAACCTGGAGCTGCTCAGAGGATGTAGCTACTATACTACACACGTATGAGTAAACAGAAAATGCTAACATTAGCTATGTTGCAATAGCAAAAAATCTATATATAGGTCCTTTAATATTTAGACTGTGTTGATTGTTGGGAGATTCAAGGCTGCTCTGAAACTATGAGTTGATCAAAATCATGTTTCTCAAGAGGGACTGAATTAACTGTGAGGGTGTCATTCTAAACCGCATGATAATTAGCATTTTACACTATTTGAATTGACGGGGAAAATTGAAGATTGCTTTTGTACACACAGCAAAACAAAGATTTGTTTGATGATGTTTCGGGATGTCAGGGTCCAGACATTGTTTTATTGATGATTTCAATTGTTCAAGCAGAAGCATGATGACATCCGAACTTTAAGGTCCTTCAGAACACAAGTGAACTGATCAGATCTTTATTCAAAGCACAAGACATTTATTATTCAGCAGAGTATTTTTGAATTGCAGCATAGATGCAGATGTTGTGTCCTGATGTTCAGGAATCATGGCCAGTAAAAACACAGTACTGTCACCGCTCATGAGCAGCTTTGTAGTTGGAAAACGTGTGTGTGTGTGTGTGAGAGAGAGATTGCTAAAACCAGATAGAAGATGAAACTTCCAACATCTACTCGGCTCCTTTGGACAAAGTCTGGTCCAGTATGCTCCCACATCTGGGCAGATTCCAGGTGCTACCCTCTGGAACTGACTGATAGTTGGAGGCTTTTCTGTGTTTGTGTGCAAGGTACGGTGCAGCCAGGTGTGGAGGCATCATGTTACAGTCCTGCTGTATAATGTTCAGGGTTCCCACTCTTCCTGAAAAACCTGGAAAATGGTTGACCAAATTACCAGTCATGGAAAACCCATGGAAAATGAGAAAGAAAACAAACAAAAATTAATGTAAGAATTGAAGCATGTATATGATGGAGTATTAGGGCCAAAACAAAACAGAACACAGACTTCGAGAATAAAGTCATAAGTTTCAGAGAATAAAGTCGTAAATTTCCAAGAATAAAGTCGAAAATTTCCGAGAATAATGTAGTACATTTCCTACGAGAAAAAAGTCATAACTTTACAAGAATAAAGTCGTAAATTTCCAAGAATAAAGTCGTAAATTTCCGAGAATAATGTTGTACATTTCCTACGAGAAAAAAAGTCATAACTTTACAAGAATAAAGTCGTAAATTTACAAGCATAAAGTCGTACATTTCCTACGAGAAAAAAGTAATAACATTACGAGAATAAAGTCGTTCATTTCCTACGAGAAAAAGTAATAACATTACGCGAATAAAGTCGTACATTTCCCACGAGAAAAAAGTAATAACATTACGAGAAAAAAGTTGTAAATTTACAAGAATAAAGTCGTACACTTTCTACGAGAAAAAAGTCATAACATTATGAGAATAAAGTCATACATTTACGAGAATAAATTTGTAAATTTACAAGAATAAAGTCGTACATTTCCTACGAGAAAAAAGTCATAACATTATGAGAATAAAGTCGTAAATTTACCAGAATAAAGTAGTACATTTACCAGAATAGGAATAAACATAAGAAACAAATTTACGTAGAAAATAAAGTACAACTGTGGAAAAGATTACTTCTCCAACGCATGAACAGGACAGAGGATGTATAATATGTCTGCCAGGGTGTAGCGGCTGCAAATGTCCTGGAAAAGTCTTGGAAAATGATTTAGATAAAAGAGTGGGAACCATGATGGTGTATATGGACCAGGTCTGGCCCAGACTTCCTTTCCTACCTGTGCAGTTTTCCTTCACAAAGCTCCACGTATCTTCTCACTGTATTTATCATATCAACAGAAATACTGACTCATCACTTCATCAGTGCAGACTCGTGTGTTGATGTTAATCATGGTGTAATATGTGCTCAGTGCTTCTCCATCAGAGCTGCAAACTAAACCTGTGTTGTGTAACTCTTTCTGCTTCAGAGATAAAGTGTATTAACCAGTGTAAATATATATATTTGCATGTGTGAGTTAATGTCGTGAACCAGTGGTTTTGCACATGTGGTCTTCAGAGTCACTGCCAACTGAGACATGAGAGAAGAAGCCTTTGTGTGTCTGACTGAAGTTCAACTGGACGCTTTACTTCTGTGAACTCGTTGCCTTTTTCCATGTTTATGTTGAGATGATATTTTTAAATTATGTCGATATAATATAAATGTTGCACTTTTAAATATTGAGATCCAGTTCAAGCGGTTAATAAATCTATTTTAATAAGACGTGTCATGTGAGTTCCTCTGCCTTTTATGAAGCTCGGACTAAGTTCAGTCACGAGGACTCTCTCTTCTTCCATTCACAGTCTCATTTTCTCCCCCTCTCACCCACTCCTCGTAATCAGCTGACTTCAAGTGTTCTGAGACCAATCAGATCTCTCCAGTAATTATGCAGTCTCCTGTCATGCATTCAATCGCACTCTCCTCTCTCCTGCTGTCAGCTTCCATCTCTTCGTACGGAGGTGAATCATGGGCGTGGTAGTGGGGGGAAAAGGTGGCCTGACTACCCAGGGCCCTAGTAGGGAGAGGGCCCATGAAAATCCTGAAATTATTATTTTTTTGTGTGATGTTTGTATTTCAAATGAGTTTAACCCCCCAATAAATTTGTGTCATGATCAAATATACTGATAACATCACAACAGAATGAACTCCGTGTCAAAGTCCTCCCACCATATTAGACATTCTGGGAGCCCCCTCTTGGAAGCGCAAAATGGTTTAGCCTGCCCATAGACAGCAGCCAGCGACAGACTGAATGAGGCTAGCTTTCATCATGCCACCCAAAAGACAGAAATTGGGGTATCAGAAAGAGAAAGAAGGCAGAATTAGGGAAAGCAACTGTTAAAGGGATAGTTCAACATTTTGGCAAATTGGCCCAATGTCAATATCCCTATAGTTTTAGGAGTAGATTTGTTAATTGATTGTTTAATTGTCGGTGCAAGCTATTTTTAGATTGGCGGAGATATGATATGAGATAGTAATGGAACGTTACACGTTGTTTTCAAGGTAAATGCAAAGCCAGTATAGTGCCGAAAAGAGATTTCTTGCCGAAAAACTGCCCCCAATGGAAACGCACTTTGGAGGCTTTGTATAAATTACCTCAAAAACAACTCTGCGCTTCGTGCACCGGCATGGATAGGGGCCCACTGACATTATGACTGTATAGGGCCCAGAATTTGGTGCTACGCCCCTGGACCTCCTCCACTTCCTCCACCTCCAGTCTCCTCTATACTTTTAGGACCATCACCCATCAGGGTTTAGACCCACCCCCACCCCACAGAGTCTCACCCTCCTGTTGTATGACGACATGATGATGGGTAATAATGATGAGCAGGAGCAGGGCTGTTGCTAGGAATTCCGGGTCCCCTGAAAGAATACTAAAGTGGGCCCCTAACCCCTGACTTTTCCACTTTCTTTCTTAGACTACGAAAGTATTCACATTTTTTATTCAGCCTACTTTGTTTTGTTGCTAATGCAGCATTACTATGAGTATTAGTCAGGGTCTTATGCAGAATAATTCAGTCACACAAAGATTAGACTACTGGTTTTTGTGTGGGGCCCTACTGGGCACTGGGCCCCTAGAATTATCATCACCCTTCTCCCCTGTACAACGGCCCTGAGCAGGAGGACAGTAATACCAAGACATCAGAGACCAAATTCCAGAAAATAAGAAACTAGAGCTCCAAAAAATGACCACAGTGTACTTTATTAAATGAATTTTGGTAGTTTGTGTTGCATTAGATTCAAATAAAAATTTACAAAAATCCCATATATACAAAAATGTCATTTTGATCATGTTCATCACTCTTGATTTATTTTTACAATAAAATGTATTTTCCCCATTGAACTTTCATCACACAATGCAACTTACTGAAAAGACCAATTTTTTTGTCTTAAACATTTGTATCATTTTTTTAATACACCACATACACCACATTTAATCTTTTTTTTTTCTCTGTAGCATATCGTCATAGTTACAGCCATCGCGGTGGCGTCTGACCTCTAAAGACACCCTTCACAGTCAGAACTCAAAGAGAGGAATGTTCTTTTTTAACATGTACACTTTGCATACATTTATTTACAGATAAGCTTTTTATGTTGATCGCTTCACTACCTGTGGTACTCCATGTTCAACCCACTCTCTACACAGACATCTGTACAGGATGATTATACAAGTGTGACTGGACTCTTATCATTATTCGCCTGCTGGTTACTGTGCTTCTACTAAGGCTGAGTGATCTGGACTGGACTGAGGCTGCTGCTGCTGCACAGATCTGGTCCTCCTGAGCCTCCAGACTCAGCAGCCAGCTGAGCCTGTTGTGTGTCTGCAGGGCAGGTCCAGACCTGTGCAGCAGAGACACTCAGAACACACACAGCCTCTAGCATGGATGAAAACCCACTTTTATGTAAGACTACTGCCAAAATGAGATTAAATGATTATCTGAAACCAATTTTATCGTTTATATACATTTGAGTTAGGGTCTGGATCACATCTTATACAGAACTTGTTTACTCTCTCAAAGAGTCAGAGACAGATGATGGATCTACATGTGATCTTTCATCTGTCTAAGAGAAATAAAAACTGATCTCTGAAGGAAAGAAAGAAGGAAGGAAGGATAAAGGGAAAGAGGAAGGGGAAAAGAGGATGGAAAAAGGAAGAAAAGATGGAAGGAAAGGAAAGGAGGGAAAAGATTGAAAGTCAATTGGAAAGAAAAGATTTGAAGGAAAGATAAGGAAATGAAAGGACAAAGGAAGGAAGGAATGGAAGGAAACAGATTGGTTTGGATGAAAAGAGGAAGGAAGAAGAACTGAGGTCAAAGGGAAGGAAGGAAAGGAAAAAGGTTTGTGGAAAGAAGGAAGGCTGGAGGAAGGGAACAGATTGGGTCAGTTTGACCCAGAAGATACATGGGCCATCAACATGAATGAGCCATCAGGTGAGAACCACTGAATGAAGGTGTTGAGTTAAGTTGTGTAGTGTAGCATAGTGTTGTCACACATGATGTGAAGCAGGGGTGTGTCTATTGGTCATTTAAAAATTTATCTGCCCATCCAATGAAACCTCCTTCATTTTAAAAAAATTGTTATTGGTCATTTAAAAATCCACAGCGTTCATATTCTCCCTATGATTGTTGTTCATTCTTTTCTCTGGTTCTTACAAGTTGTTTCCTCGTCTTGTATAATTTTACAGTTAAGTTATATTGTTTTGCAAGCTGTATGTTTCTTTAAAGGGGACATATTATGGAAATATCACTTTTTGAAGGCTCTGTAACATATATTTGGGTGTTTGTCTTGCCTTCTGGCCTCCAAAATGTGAGAATTGACCAAAAAACTGTAATATTCAGACGCCCTAGGTTTAAAATCCATGTGGTTTTCATGATGTAACTAGTTTTCTAATTTGCATAACCCCACCCCCTGTTTTCTTGCCTTTTAGCCTCCAAAATGTGATAATTGACAAAGAAATTTGTAATTTTCAGGCTTGAAATCCATGTGGTTTGACCAGCTGTTCCCTCAGTTGTCTTCCAGTGAAGTAACTAATTTTCTAATTTGCATAACCCCACCCCTACCTGGTACCAGTAGAAGGGGCGGGGCAAGCAGTGGTTCATTAGCATTTAAAGGGACAGGCACTGAAAGCAGCCGTTCTGAACAGGGCTGTTTAGAGGATGAAAAGAGCTGTGATGTTTGATCCTTGTGGTATTTTGACCAAAGCAGACATGTCTTTAAGACACCTGGGAACTATTTTAATTTGTGGAAAGTGGGTGTAATATGTCTCCTTTAAGGACCCACCCAGAAAAAAATGTTTTTTGTTGCCCACCCAAATAATCCAAATGCCCCCCAACGATGACATCCTAGTGACACCCCTGTTGTGAAGGGGAACCAGCCGTTTGACCTCAACAGAGACAATGGGATCTGGAGGGTGGGGGGATGGAGGACTGAGGTCTGTGACGGTCAGGTGACTCAGTCCCTGGCAGAAGCACAGTAACTGCTGTTGACACGTTATGCTATTGAATAGTGTAAGAACACACACATGCGCTCACACACTCACACACACACACACACACTGGGCTAACCAGAAAACCAAGCTGTGCTCTCAGCAGAGCCTCAAACAAAGTCCGGGTGATGAGGTGGAAATAAAGACAAAAATAGAAATCTGTTCTCTTTAAGGCAAACTAAACATAGAAAGCAGCTTATAAGAGATATGAGCCGAGTGAGGGAGGGAGTCTGTTGATGTGTGTCCTGGTTATGAAAGACTTCCTGCAGTTAGCAGGATACCCACCACCACCACTCAGATACCGGAGAACTTGAGCACCTGTGGAACATTAAAGAGGGGGGAGGTTCCCCTTCTTCTGACCACACCCTTCTGCTGCAAAAAATATTCAGGGTCAAAAACTCTGCATGGAACTGCAGCGGAGCCATGATGGATCACAATCCTATTTTATTTTTGAAAATTCTTGCCAAAATTAGAATAAATGAATAATTGAAGCCAATTTATTAACAAGATGGAAGAACCACAGCGTGAATCAAGCTCTGAAAAACGCTGTAGTTTCAGTTTGGCACATTTTCTTGCAAAGCTGGAAATAAGTGAGCAGTCCATTTCTCATTAGTTTCATAATCATTACCATGAGTGTTACACAGTTTACCGCTGGGGTTCCAGCTCCAGAGGAGGGATTCTATTGCAGATGAAGGGTGGAGGGTATTCTGTCCATGAAACAAACTGAGGTAGTTTTATGTTCAGTAGATATAAGTATACATCTTATATTTCAATATGTGTGTTCACGAGATGGTGATGAGTTAACGAAGGCTACACTGGATCAGTAGGGAGACACGGCAAAAAACAAACAAACAAACAGAAACCTATCAAACGCTTTGACTTCCCTTTGAACTAACAGAAGGCTGCATTTACACAGAAGACATCTCATTACCATCATCATCATCATCATCACTGCTGAGCTCCATCTGACGGGTCAAGTGACGTCTCAAAACACAGCTTTGATCACCTTCCCGCCAGGTGTGAGGGGATTCACAGATAAACCCAGTGACGACCTCTGCTGGTGAGTTAGGATTAGGGCTGCGAAATTCAGGGCAATACTCAAAGTTGGAAACTTTCCATGGGATATAATGGGAATATATGGGAATAAACTGGAATAAAGTACACATAATGTACCCCCCTTTTCCCCCGCTGTTAAACCGGCCTGTCCTCCCTTCCCATGAACCAGTCTGCCATCCAGTCCTCCCATTAGCTGGTCTGCTCTCCCTGCCTCCCTTGCCTACCAGAAACTTCCTTCTTCAGCTGTTGTTAACATTTCCATGTTTCTCACATGTTTTCTTGTCTGTAACAACATCTATGTCCCGTCTGTCCATCCTGGGTGAGGGATCCCTCCTCTGTTGCTCACGCTGAGGTTTCTCAGATTTTTCACTGTTAAAAGGGTTTTCCATGGAGTTTTTCCTCAGTGGATATGAGGGTCAAGGACAGAGGATGTTGTTATGATGCCATGTGAAGCCCTTTGAGACAATTTTGTAAAAACGGGCTATACAAATAAAATTGCCTTGCCTTGCCTAGTTTCTGCATGTTTTACATTTATTCATTTTGTATCATAGGTAGATAGATAGAGATGATTATGTGTCTGTGTATAGACACGCCCACACATGTAGATGCAGAAACTGGGCTTGAGAAGTTTGAGAGGCCTTTCAATCACAGAATTGCTTAATCAATACAAGAATTAAAGTTTTGAAGCTCTACTCACAAATAAATCTGTTGAAATATCATGTATTTTAATGTTGTTTTTTTGCATGGCCAAAACAAAGCGTTTTATGTTTGCATAATGCTACGGTTTGTTCAAAATACCCCCAATTTCCAGTTATTCCCATAAATTCCCAATAATTTCCATTGAAAGTTGATGAAACCATGAAAACTTTTTGTAAAACAGAAATTTTCCACATTTGCAACCCTAATTAGGATCAATGGTCCAGTGATTGTTGAGCCACATGGTGTGGAAATGATTCAGTATAAGAATGAATAGGTGAAGACTTCCTGGTTCATGCCTCCATGTGTCCACAGGTGGAGCTGACTGAGCTGTTTAAATGCAGCCTTGTACAGTGCGTCATGCCGTCCGTCCTCCAAGTCTAACAGTATTGTGCCATCTTGAAACCTGTGCTTTTGCTATTGGACAGTTCAACCAAACAAAACAAAACAAAGCCCGGCGTCTACATGAGCCACGCTGCAGGTCGACCACCAACAGTCCAGTCAGACGGAGGATCAGTGGAGTTCACCTTGCGTAAACCTAAAGCTCCAAATCAAGTAAAAGGCCAAATAATAATTTAAAGGATCTGTGATTAAAGCAGCTGAAAGTGTTCTCTGTACACTCACACACACATACTGATGAGAACACACACTCAAACACACACACACAATTGTGTGGTGGCAACAAGGCAAACAAATAAACCTAAAAACTATGTTTTCAACTGTTTCATGAGTCACAACTGAAAGAATAAGACACTTGAACTTATGATAAAAGCAGCCAAGCACTGTAAACAAATAAAACGTATGACACACTTAAAGGGCCACTCAGCAGGTTTTACCTCCAACTGCACATCATGTCTACATCTAAGCTTTACAAAGGTTTTCTGACAGGATGCATGTTGGATGTAGTTTATCTACGGCCTCCACTGGATTCCTCTCATGTTGTATGAAACTGTGGAAGTGTCAAAGCCTCAGTCCACATTGAAATGCACACAGCCTGTGTTCTGAAACTGAGCCATCAGGACTTCCTGTGACTTTGTGATGTCACAACAAAGCAGTCATCATTAGCCAGAAGTGAGCCTTTTACAGCTTCCTCTCATCTGATTGGCTGACACCGACCTGTTGTTACTTGTGCTCCAGAGTGAAGCCTGAGAGAGGAGATGTAAAACTACACTTGAGACAGTTTTTGGTTCTTAGCATGACATAAACACAGATGATGTTTTCTTGAGTTGTGGTTGCAGTACAACAGAAGACAAAATACATCCAATTTCTGAACACTGCAAAAAACTCAAAATCTTTCCAAGAATATTTGTCCTTTTTCTTCATTTCTGTCAAAATGTCTCATTTCTGGTCAAAACTGATCTCTTTCCACTTTAAATTAGACTCATCACCTAAAAATCAACTTGTTTTTAGAGAATTTTCACTTGAATTAAGTAGAAAAATCTGCCAGTGAAAGGAAGTTTTTTGTGCTCGTAATAAGGAATTAAATCAAATTAAAATAGACTTGAAATAAGTAAAAAAGTGTCTAAAAACAAGCTATTTTTTATGTATAAATACATATTTTAGGTATAATGAGATGAGAAATGACATTTTGACTAAAAATAAGACAAATATTCTCGGTAAGATTTTGAGTTTTTGCAGTGGAGCATCTTCATGCTGTCATATAGAGTCAGTGAAAACTCCCTTCAAACTACCTGTGTGGTCCTTAAAAGTCTGTCTCTGTCACGTTCAAATCATTCAAGATACTCCAGTGTTACCTCTTTGTCTTACCACCAACAAACAAAACACAGTTATTATATAAAAACTATAAGTTGTTCGTTAAAGTTTCTATTTAATCAGCTAACAGCTAGAAGATCCCAGTTTCTGTCAGGAACTCATCGTCCTGCGGTCTGGATAAAGTGGGCTACACAAGAACTAGTTCAAATTGTTTAGATGTGTCACTACAACCATCGTAAGGTGATGGGCTAAAGTCTTTGACATGAGCGAATAGAGCTGATACTGATGAGACCGTGAGGTCAGAGGAGCTCAGTGCACCTGGGGCTGGTTTGTTGAAGGAGGATGAAGGTCTACAGTCTCATGCCATGATTATCCCATTGACTTGTTTTGTGCTTTTCTCTCCTCTTCCTCATCCTCCGAAAAAACGACAGACATTGCACTTGTGACGTTAACGAAACATAAACGGCAGCTCGGGACTTTCCGTCGTGTACACATTTAACATTTTAAACACGCACAGGCCGTTAGCGTTTGAGGGGCAACGCATCGACGATATAAATCATACATAGTGGATTTGACTGACAGCTCGTCTGTGTGATGATGTCATTGCCTCTGGCTTTCCCTGCATTCCCTGAAAGTCAAGCTGTCTGGGTTGGAGGGTGTGTAGTGTGGTTGCAGTCTCTCTTTTTTTTCACACATGCACACTATGTTGAAGGGCACCCTGACGCTCTGCTGGTACCTGAAGCCTGGGGTTTGTCTCCTCCCCCCTGTCCAACACTTTGATCAGGGCAGGATACCTCAACACTACCGTTACATGAACCCCTGAACCCCATTTTCATTTCACCAATCTGGCAGAAATGTTGAAAACTCACATCCAGACTGTTGTGAAGGTCAGCAGTGAGGCCCTGATCATCGGTCCTACTATGACCTCAAACACAACACGACCTTGTCTCAAGGTGATGCTAGCAGGGCTTTAAACCTTTGAGAAAGGATCAGACTACATGATTTCAGGCCGATTTTCACACGATTTTGTTGTGGCCGACACGCTTCCAGAGTTGGGCCTGATTATGATCAGTGGGAACAACGAATGGATGTAGCAGAACTGACGAACAGCGATTCTTCATCTGGGGTACTCTATGATGCCCCAATGGAAAATCTAGCATGCAATCACCTATTCTGACATTTCCTACCACATTAACCTTGATGTTGACTAATCCGGTTCTTAAGTCCTGACGTCACAACTTTATTTCTGGGATCACCGGCATTATCTGGCCCACTGCAAACACAACAAAGTAGCCTACTGCAATGAAAACCAGACATTTTCATGCAGAGGCGTTATTGATACGTATTAAACTTGTTTATGCACACAGTTAACGCTAAGTAGCCGCTTGCCTTCAGGCAGTGCCGTTGTAGCCAGGCTAACAACAGCTAACGCTTGTATCAAAACATACTGCCGTCAAAACATACTTGCTGGTCATGGTGATTACGGCGAAGATGGCTTCTTTTTTTCCTTTTTTCAGCTGAGTTTAGACTGAGAATTGTCACTAATTAAATGGACCACGTCGGGTCCGGTGTTCAACACCCGCTGGTTGGACTGGGTTTTATTTTTAAGGTCCGTTTATAAATGTAGCCAGGCAGCAAAGACAGGAGCAGCTGCTGTATGGGGAGCGTGGCTCTGATTTCTTTGGAGGCACCAAAGAACTTACATCGTGTCCCCTGTGAAGGACAGTCTTAGCTACTGTCCTATTCACCAGACCCAGGAACAGCTCCACTATTGTTTTTTTCCTCCTGTTCTTCTTTGTTTCCAAGCAAAAGAACGCTAGCATCGCACACAGTGCTACTGTAGCCATGATTGACAGTTTCTTGCCATGCCTCCTGATGACCTCTGAACTTGTGCAGGGTCGTTGCCCGTCTTCCGACCAAGACACGGCAAGAATTTATGTCACTGTGATTATTTAACCTGACATAGAGACCATCATGAAAGACAAAAAAAAATCATGTAGTCTGAACCTGTTCTTAGTCTCGATCCAGGACGTCCATGAATGGTTGATCTGATGGAACCTTCTGGACATTCAGTCATGTGACTGTAAACTCTATGAACATTATTGGATGAATGGTTAGCATAAAAAACCCCACTTGATCTTAGAGACATTTATTAACCAGATGTGTCCAAATGTCCAGATGTCATCATCCTTCCATCCAAGTCCACAACCTCAACCAAGCTGTCACAGTTCACCCACACTCACTCTGTTGGCATTTCTCATTCAACACTCGCAGCACCATGTTCGAATGTGCTCTGTGATTTGACGCAATATGGTTAAAAGGTGACGTCGAAGTGTTGAGGTTGTTAATGGCACAGAGTTGAGTCAGGTGTCCAACCACATGTCTGAGCTGCCACACACACACGCACAACTTTTCTTCCTTGTTAGGCCTTTGCATTGACCTCCATTCATTGTGGACACCCTTATCCTAAAACCTTGATCATGACCTACCATGCCTAACCATAACCTTAACCCAACCTCCATTCACACCTTAACCAGGACCACAGAACTCAGAAATGATGTCTCACCTCATTCTGACCAGGGTTTGGTCCCCATGAGGACGACTGGTCCCAACAAGGTCGGTGTTTATACTGGTAAAAGGTCTCCAAGAGGTAACAAAAACGTGTACTTGCACACACACAGGCGCACACACACTATTGCCGATACATACACACTGAACCACAAAAACAGAATTACAGTAACATCAGTTCCTTCTACATTATCTCTAAAGTAAAAAAAAATGCTGCATGTAGTATCAGAGTACTGTACATCCTGGTGGTTGAGTGGTTTGGCTGAGATGGCTGAGACGGCTGCTTGTCTGCGTTCCCCCTCGTCTCCGTCGTCTCTGCTAGTTTGTCTTCTTCTTGGCCCTTCTCTCGGTTCTCCACCACAGACAAGCAAGAGGCCGGCGTCAATGCTCAGCCAGGTTTCATGTTGCTCGACTACAAATAGTTGAGTTGAGCTGCCAGGAAGAATTTTTGTTCTTGGCATCTTGAGAGCTTGACTTCTTTCCTTAACCTCAGGCTGTTTGCACCTGAGTTCTTGCTCCCCGTCCTTCCCCTCCAGCCGGGGTTTGGTTGATTTCATCCAAACAAAAACACAATGACTGAGTGTAGATGCTACTTTATCCACTGTCTTCGTCTTGTAGTTGTCCGTCTGACCGGCGTAGTCTATCATCCAGGAGGAACGACGCGTCAAGGCCAGAGGAGGACGTGTCGGACCACCCAGCCATCTCTAAGGTGTTCCGCATCCTCAGGAGTGCGAGGATGTTTCCGAGGAACCTTTTTTTGTTTTGTTTTTTTTGGCACTAAGAGAACAGGAGTGACGAGCATTATCGTGTGCGTGTTGATGGAAGTACCCACCCGGTTGCGGTCGCTATGGGATCGTCATCACACAATCAGAAACTTTCGAACGTCAGCACGTTAAGACAGCCATGACAGTTTAGTACTGGTGATGAATGAGGGATCATTTCCTCCCCCACCTCTCACCAGAAGGATTTCTGTGTATTTCAGCAGTTTTTTTCACGTCAAGGAGGGAAAAACTCACCCAGATGGACGTTTATCCCCAACTCAACCAAACAGTGCATCAGCCTCTTGTAGGGTTTGAGCGTTGAAGCACTCTGTGGACTTTACATTTAGTCTGTACCACACAGGATTTCCCTGATGAGTGGAAGTAAAAATAACAGCAACAACCCTACAAAAGAACCCAGATACATCCAGCGACATCGGCTGAATTTGCGGCGGATCGGTCCTCCAATCGTCATCAATGGAGCCCAACGCTCTATGGTCACTGATGCCAAGGAATGGAAAGAGAAAAAAAAGGGGGAGTGAGAGATGAGGAGTGAGATTGGTAGTAACAAATGCTTATTGCCACAGTTCCTGTTGCTGTTTCTATAATAATTAACCCCTGTCCAGGTTCTGAGAGCAGGGTGGAACTATAAAGTGGTCTCATATTCCAACCTCTCCTGCACCAGAGCGTCGTCTTTGTACTGCAGGCGTGGAGGAGTCAGGGAGCAGTCTATGGCCAGGATGGCCTTGCGAATACTGCGATCAAGTACGTGGCGCTCCCAGGCCGGGTAACGGTTCCTGCAAAGGTCGATCTTGATGACGGTCTCCTCGAGGCGCGGCGCGCGAGACGACGGCGTGGACGGCACGGTGGGCCGTACCTGAAACACCGGCATGCAGCCGTCCCGCTCGGAATACTTCCCCATGTCGCGCTCCAGGGTCGTGGTGGCGCCCCTGTTGGAGCGCAGCGAGTTGGTGGCGCCTTCCGAAGGTAGCGTGGAGAACTGCGCGGTGGGGTCCAGGTCGAGACCCTGGCCGCTCAGCGAGCGTCCGAAGCGCGGCCCGTTGGGATGGAAAAAGGCATAGTACATGAGCATGAATACAACCCCGGTCAGGAAGCTGCTGAAGATGACGCAGAGTGCCGGCACTGCGAAGGCGTCGGTGGGTTGAGGCGACCGGTACAGATACCACAACGCACTGAGAGCAGCGTTTTCCACCAAGATCACCAGGTAGTAGATGAACAGCCGGCACCTGAGCACAGAGAAGGAATGAAACTCAGTCAGATAGAAATACATGAAGCACTGGTCTCCAGTTTTACTAGGACAGGTGAATGTGAGGCAGGAAGTGCCTGTGCTTTTTGCTAGTTGTTGTTAGGTTGTACTTACTTATGGCCCATTGCCATAATCCCTATAGTCATAGCAGTAGATTCGTTACCTTTATTTGTCAGTGCAAGCTGTTTTTAGAACGGTGGAGCAGAGCCACGAGCTGCTCAGAGCTACGCTACAGAAATAATAACAAAACGTTATGAGACTGAGTTGTTTTAGAGGTAAATTCATGCAAAACAGCTGATGCGTGTTGCCTTTAGGGACAGTACATGGACATTTACCTCTAAAACAACAACTCTCGTAACGTTCCGTTATCATCTCATTGTGTGGTGAATGTGCAGGTCACAACTTGTCCACCAGAGCGTTTTGGTGTTGTTGGATTGTGTATTTGATGAGTTTGATGAGGGAAACCAAGAAAGCCCATTAGCTTCTATAGTGTAGCTCTGAGCAGCTCACAGCTCTGATCCGCTGTTCCTAAAATAGCTTGCACCGACAATTATGGCAATGGGCCAATTCAAAAAAGAAAACGTAGTAGCCCACGTAGTTGTATGTGGATACAGGACGAATTACCGATGGGATTCCAGTCCGTCCTCAATGTGACTTTGTTGTGTTTACACCTGTACTTTAATGTGGTTATGGTCTATCCAATTGCAGTCTGATCACTGAAAAGGTATGTTCATACCAGGTGTAAATGGGATGTTTGATGGATTGGTGATAGAGAGATACAGTCTCTCTATCAGTTTCGGTTATGGCTCTCAATTTTATTTTTTTCAAGCAATCTGCCTTTGAAAAATCTAACTTGTGGAACGTTATACTGTTTTGTCCTTTACTACTTCCTCTTTGTTGCACCAGTATGACTGGACTGCTCTGAACTCAATAAGCATGTTGGTGGTTTCATTTCTGGTTTCTCAACTTTGCAATGCAAAATATTCCTTAGCAAAACCTTGATGTATATTAAACAGAACCTTTATGTTGTGAAGCCATGTAATGTCCAGCTTTATTGGGTTTAGAGTTCTCAACGGGCCTGAAAATTACAGAGGAACTATGCAAGTCC
Organism: Decapterus maruadsi; assembly: GCA_030347415.2. Taxonomy (NCBI): domain Eukaryota; kingdom Metazoa; phylum Chordata; class Actinopteri; order Carangiformes; family Carangidae; genus Decapterus; species Decapterus maruadsi. The sequence goes on from CM064906.1 coordinate 4,911,802, forward strand.
AGTCTCTTTGTGTAGAGACAAGACAGGGACAGTCAATGGTGCTGATCCTGTAAAGTTGGTTTTCAGCCAAGAGACGCAGTAAGTGACACACACATGGAAGGCAGAGAGCCTCCAGGAAGCCTGAGGCCAGTGCGTCACACTCAGGGTGTGAATGTGTGTGTATGAGAAAAGCCCTGTATAGCCTAATGTGTGTGTGTGAATGGGTGAATGTGACTTGTATGGCTGTCACTGATAAGACTGATCAGCGACAGCCATAAGACTGGAGACTGATTTATTGGATTGAGAGAATAATTCTCATTACTTATAGTGTAGTCACTCCCTTATGAGTGAAACATAAAGATTACACAGAGTTTACAAAGGACAAATCTCTTTGTGTATAGAATATTCAGAAATGACATAATGTAATCTTTGTTAATTAATTAGTTCATTAAAGTCCCTGTAAAGTGAAATTGAAGTTTTGTTTCAAAATATATTAAAAGTGTTCGAAATGTATTGATAAAAACCGGCGGAACAATTTCTCATGTCGGGGCTTCAACACAAGAGGGACATTACAGACGAGCAGTATGGAGGTATTTGGATGTTTTTTGGTGTGTCTTTTTGGACAAAGAAACCTGGTGTCCATTGACAACCATTATATGGACAAATACTGCTGCGTGGACCCCCCCGTAACTCAGAGAAGGAACGGAGGACTCTGAAAATTCTCACAGCTCTTAGTCGACATGAGGGTGAGTAGATAATGAGTGAAATTTGAATTTTGGGTGAACTATCCCTTTAACAAAATGTACTAATGCAGACTTATCAGGTCATTGTGGCGGTGAGCCGTGGGTCCGATGCTGCAGTGGCTCAGCTGTAATGAATGCTCGGGATGAACGGGACGAACAAGGCTAGCCGCCAAGTCAGGCTAGTGTTAGCCGCTAAGCTAACGTCATCAGGGTGAAGCTCAGCAAGGGGGCGTGGCTTCTGTGCCTGCAGCAGACTTCCAGAGCTGTGAGAACTCTCATTTAGTCATGATTTTAAAACCTAATTTCACCTACTAAAATAATTTTTCTAGCATCCAAAATTGGCAGAATGGTTAAAGGGACAACGAGGAGTTTTGGAAAAGCGAAGTGTTTTCACGCTGCCTCCGTGCGCACCGTAGAATTCCTCCACCGGCGCAAGACGGACTCATGTTTTCATTCATCAAGGATTAAAGTCAGAGGTTCAAAGAGGTTCAGTTACCGTCGTAGTTCCGACCATAACGCTGCCCGAATCACCGTTATTCTCATTCGCGTCCGCGAAACCGAAAGTAAGGAAACGCTGGTCGGCTCGACCAGCATTTCCGCCACCACTAATAATAACAAAATAATGATAGAGACAAAACGATATATTGATCGAAAATGGAGCCATTAACAAGTGTGGGTAGTGTAGATTCATCCACATTAATGTGAGACTGTTTTATAACCGAATAGAAACTCCTCGTTGGCCCTTTAATAGGACATATGTCTGGGATGTGATTAACTCAGAAGACGAATCTAGTGTCACTTTTCAGGGACTTTAAAGGTTTGATTGTAAACAGACAGATTTTTATTCGAGGTGGTCATCACTCTGAACGCTCACCTTGTCCTCCCTTCCTTGACGTTAAACCAGGAAAAAATGTAGATGATGCCGACCACCATGTCGAACACGATCTCCTCCCACTTGCTGATGCAGAAGTCCGTCTCACAGTGGACGATCCAGAAGGTCATGATGCACCAGTGCAGCACGATGAAGATGCCGAAGTAGAGCTGGAACACGGAGGCGAACACGGCGAAGGTGATGACCCGAGCCGCGATGGTGAAGAAGTGCCAGCAGAACTGGATGATGACGGCCAGGTAGCTGATGGGCTTCTTGTCGTCCCGGGACTCTCGCAGGGCCTTCTGGTAGGAGGCCAGGGCCCAGGCCAGAGAGACCAGGGAGGCCGCCGCTGTCATCCCTACACCGCACACACAGAAAACATCTTATTCATCCTTCTTTACTGTTGCATTGGAAGCCTGCAGCCGCCCCCACCCTCTGGAATTCACTCCCCAAACTCATCAGAGATTGTTCAGACCTCCACACCTTCAAATCCCTTTTAAACTGGCTTTTCATGTGTAATTAAATGTGTCTAATCTCTGTTCTTCTATCTTCAAGTTTATCTATTTCATTTCATTCTGTCTTTTCTTTATATTGTACATTGTTCTGTATTATAATTTTGCTTGTGTAAGCGTCTTTGAGCCCCTGAAAAAGCATGTTAAAATTCAAATATAATTCAAATATCCAAAAAATGTTACCTAGGTGGCACTAAAAGGTAACACTTAAAAAAAGGAAAAACTTTTAGTCAAGGTCTAGTGACACAGGTGAAATAGATAAAACAGGTGAGGCAAGTGGGACAGATGGGACAGGTGGGACAGGTGCGATGAACCCTGAGAGCTCGGTGCACTAGACTAGAACTTCAACACAAACAAACTCAGAAAACATCTTCATCAACTTGACAACACATGAGCTGCAGACACTCATCGCCAGACTCTGAACCCGAACCGAGAGCCGTCTTTCACAGGAATGAGAGGCGACAGAGCGTTTGCAGTGGCGGCCCCGAGGCTCTGGAGCCATCCGCCTCAGGAAACCGGCTCCACCGAGCCTGTGACCTCCTTTACTAACTTTACTTTTCTCTGCCTTATTTCGTTAAATACTTTGTAACTTTGGACTTTGTAAAAGTGCTGTATACCAGTGGTTCTCAAACGTCTTTACATAAAGGACCTTTAAATTGACACAAATTAGACCATGGACCCCCATTGGATAAAATTTTGAAGCAAACACCAGAGATACACAAATATTTGCTCTGAGACTGAAGAACATTACTTTTTTAGTTAATGTATACGTTCAAATTAGGACCAATGAAATTTCTGGAAAAAAGTGGTAGCCTATAATTACTCCAAGAATGTTTAAAGCAGATATCAGTGGAATGTTTTTGTTAATATAAGTCCTAAATAGTCCTATTTTCCGTCAGCAATCACTTACATGGAGTGTTTCAGCCATAACACGAGTCTCTCCGTCACTCTGCTCTGCTGCAACCCGACGAGAAAATTTTTTCTTGTGGGATACAAGTGTTATCCAATGAGGAGAGAGAACGGAATGAAGGGCTGTGTGTGCAGCCAAGGGCTGCGCGTGAATGTGGTGACGTAGCACGAGGACCAATAGATGCCTGACGAGGGCGGGGGCTGCTAACTCATGGTGCGTTCAAGGAAACTCGTACTTTGTGTTTTTCCTTCCTGTTAAGTCATACCAGTTCGATCTGGTACGAGTTCACGGGTCGGAAGTTACGAGTGGCCGTTATAGTGAACTTTCACATGCAACAGGACGGTAAGAACACGAGTTACAGGTTACCTGGAACGCTACAAAGTCGTAGTTGTGACTTGAAGCTGTAACTTACGGTTTCAAAAGCCTGCCTTGAACGCAGCATTAGCCGAAACGGCCGTGCCGCTGATATCTGCTTTAATGTATACGTTCAAATTAGGACCGATGAAATTTCTGGAAAAAAGTGGTAGCCTACAATTTCTCCAAGAATGTTTAAACATTTCTATAAAAAAGTGGTAAAAAAAAAAAAAAAAAGAAATTTGATTTTTTAAAATTAAAAAAAAAAAAAAAAAAATCTCAAAAACAATTCTAGAAAAAAGTGGTATAATTTCTCAAAAAGGTGGTAAAACTTCTAAAAACAAAGTTGTTGTTTTTTTATTCTAGAAGAAAGTGGTAACATTCATTTTCTCAAATAAAAAGAAGTTAAAAAATAATAATAAATGGTAAAGACTTCTGAAAAAAAAAGTTCTTTTTTTTTTAAGTGGTAAAATTTCAAGAAAAAGTTGGGGACCCCCTTCAGCCCCCTCAAGGACCCTTGTGGTCTGTGGACCCCACTTTGAGAACCGTTGCTTTATACATGAAATAAAGATTAGGAAATGCAAATCAAAGACTTGTCAAAGTTTATAAATTGGATTCATTGTGCTGATCTGCTCATTTACATTCTTCTATTCATGAGTTTCAAATGTAGTCCTACACCAACACAGGTGTTTCAATTTGAGTTGTGTTTCTGATTGGAGTAGGACCAATTAATTAGTTTGAAACACCTGTGGGTCCTCAACATGGCAGGTGTAGGACTACATTTGAAACTCATGGATATATTAAAAGGAATTAATAAAGGTGCAGTTACAGCCATGAACAATAACGGCTGCAGGTTATAGAAAGCAGTGTGTGCGTCTTACCCTGCACGGCCTGCAGCTTGTGTGTCTGTATGATGATGCACAGCTGCAGCACCAGCTGTGGAGCGCTCTCCAGGAAGGTGGCCAGTAGATGCAGCATGCTCACGTCCGCAAACTCATAGACCATCCTCCAGTGGTAACGCCAGCGCTCCGTCTCAGCGCTCTGACGGCTCCGGATGCCCAGGTAGATGGTGTGGAAATACCTGGAGGACACACACGTCACACTTCAGCACCAGCCAGACAGAACTGAAACATGTCATGAAACAGAAATAAATGTATATATATCTGATACCCTGTTAGCGCAGACAGGATCATTGGCTTTAGACCCATTCAAGACCAACAATGCATCACATGGTGGTGTTTTCAGAGCACCGTCAGTCAAATCCATTCACTCTCACACCTTCCACTTGTCTTGCTTATTCATAGTCTATAGAAATAAAACTCGAAGGCGTGTTTTGTCTCACCTGCTGCACAGACAACGTTCTGACATAAGCTACCCAGGTGGGTGGATCTGGTTGTCTGCTCACATACTGTCACTATAAGCTTGGTTTAAGATGAATTTTTCCAAATGTATTCAGCCATGCATGGCTTTTAAAGGCATTATTAAGTCTTTCTGGAGCACTGAGCTTAATTGAAGCTTGAATGAAAGGTACCAGAATAGAATCTAAAAGTTTTCCTATAGTAAAAATTTACACTCAGCTCTGTTTGCAGACAGGCTTTTTCAGGGTCGATCATTCACACATCCGAAGACACAGTGGAGGACAAGTGTGGGTTCAGTGTCTTCAACACCTGCCTGTTGAGCCGAGCCGGGTGTGGTTTTAATTTTCAGGCCCGTTGAGAACTCTAAACCAAATAAAGCCTGACATGACATGGCTTTACCTGCAGCAGCAGCAGGGCTCACAAATTCAAAGCATTCACAATCAATGGTCAATATCACAGGGAACAGGCCCTGCTCCCTCAAACAGAGTCGTAAAGCCATAAAATAAATGAAGGTATCGTCACAGTAACGTGTGGAGAAAACAGTGATACAGTAGATTTCACACCACACATGCAAACCTTTGATTCCTGCTGCAGCAGAGCTCAACTTTAGTTCCATTGCCTACGATAAACTCTGAGAACAGATTAAGTGCCTTTAAAGTGATACACCAACATTTTTTTTCGTGTCTTGCCTCACTCCCGAGTCCATGACCAGCAGATAGACACCATCCTTTTAACTGTGTGTGCCGTAACAAGGGAGATAGAGCTGTATCGCCAATAATTAGCTTAGCTCAAACACTGGAAGTGTATGGGTAGTGTTAGCCTGCCTCCTACCCAAGCTGAAATCAGCAGTCAGAAGCTGATTTACTGTATATATAAAATAAACCGTCTTTGTTTGAACCCTCTGTTTTGACCGATCTCGTCCCGTTACCGGCATTTGACCGCTCAAGATGCCTTACCGGAGAGTTTTGTCAGCTCTGAGACGAAGATCGGTCCTTTACGTGGAGGCAGGCTAACACTACCCATACACTTCCAGTGTTTGAGCTAAGCTAATTACGATACGGGCTCTATCTCCCTCGTTACTCCACGCACAGTCGAAAGGATGGTGTCTATCTGCTGGTCATGGACTTGGGAGTGAGGCAAGACATGAAAAAAAATGTTGGCATATCCCTTTAAAGGTAGGAACACACTGGTTTTTTATGTGCAGTCTAAACTTATAGTTGCATGGGGAGAGACTGGATTGCACCATGGACATCGCCTGAGCAGCTCACTGTGTTGCTCCTGGCGGCTCAGCTCCAACTGTATACCTCTGCAGACCTGAGGCGAGAGCTCGGTTAATGAAGTGAATTCATTTCTACTTTTATTCTGTCTGTGGCCTACATTTCTGTGCGTGTGTGCCTCTCTCTCTCGGTCAGCCTCCCTCATTCGCTTCCATTGTTGCTCTTCCTCCATTGCCGGAATAAAAACCAACACATGGCGGTCGTTTAGCAGCATGCTAATGGGCCGTGAAATGAAGTTCCGTTGTCAATAAAGAATTTGAAAATTAAATCTGGGCTGAGGGCATTAAAAGCTGCAGCCTGTTCGTGGACAGATGGACCTGACACATCTCTCTACACTGTGTGTGTGTGTGTGTGTGTGTGTGTTGGTTCAGGCCTTTCTAAGTCTACAGATAAGACTTGTTAACCTGCCACTCAAGCGCCTCATGGTGTCCCAGTTCTGACTGCTTCGCTCACATCCACTGAAAACCAGAGTGGGGTCACTGAGTTTCACATTCAGCCTTCGAGTCAGGCCGTCATCATCAGTGCTGCCATTATTATTATCATGGTAATATCATTTTAGAAATACGCATTAATCTATATATTCAGAGTATCTTATTATGGATCCAGGAGCTTTTCTGGTGTTAATGGAAAAGGACCATTTGTCAGTGTGTAGGAAATGCTCTGGTTGCAGTTGTGTCCAGGGCCGTTGCTAGCAATTCTGGGCACCCTGAGAGAATATTGGTGGGCCCCTGAAGATTATGTATGTCTTATCATTTTTTATTTTGCCTACTTTGTTTTGATGCTAATGCAGCATTACTATGAGTATTAGTCAGGGTCTTGTGCAGAATAATTAAGTCATACAAAGATTAGACTACTGGTGTTTTTGGGGGCCCTAACCCTAACCCTAACCCTAGAATTAACATCACCATCTGACAATGTCTTATGTGACAACAGCCTTCCTCTTTTTATTTCTACCACGCAGGTTTTTACTATGAAACCCAAATCAAAACAGTACTCAACAGATTTAGTTTTTCTTATTTCAGCCCGTAAGAACAGGGACTTCCTCTCCACAACAAACACACAGAAAACACTAAAATACAAGAGTTTGACTTGAAACATCAGTGAGTCACTGATGCTCTTCAGTAGACACAGCTGGACGTCTCCAGCAGCTGGAGCTGCTGAGCTCTCTAACATCTACTCAGCTTGTTTCTCCGAGAACTTCACATCCAGACTCATCTGCTCCAAATGTAGAGATGAAAACGTGTGTGAGGCTTAAAACTAGATCAAAGTCAATGTTGAGCTTCAATTAGACACATCATAGAGGACATGATGTCATAAACAGGCAACCAATGAAACGGACACAACTCAACAACATGTACGTAGCTACTGTAGAACATATGTTTAGTTGTTTTACACATTTTAATATAGAAAAGCTACATGAATTCAAGGTAAGCTATGAAAAGGTAAGCTAAGATTAAATAAGTTAAGATAAGTTAAATCTAATGAAATAACTGTCTGGTTCACAGTGAAGTTTCTCGTTTCCTGTGTGTTGCATTATGGATCTGCAAATGAGCCTGTGACAAAGAGCTCCTTCATTAGCAGCAAAGGACAAATTCCCCCAGTGTTCTCAAACTGTGGACACTTCATCGAGGCACATTTACACTTGTCCACCACTCTGCACTGTAGATACTAACGGCTGCACACAAAACGCTGTTTATTTATCATTTATCGAGCACTCATCAAATATCTTAAAGGAGATGCTGCTGATTTTCCACAAATTAAAATAAAAACACCTAAATATGTGTTAAAGAGCCTTCAAAAGGTGATATTTCCATAATATGTCCCCTTTAACATTTTGCAGGGCCATTGGTTGCATTGGCTGCCCCATGTTTGATTGACATCTGCCTGTAAGACACAGCGCTGGTGACACAAATGTAAACCGATCACTGATTGGTTAAGGACCGTGAAACATACTCTCTCTGCAGTAAATGGTGCAATAGAAGTGCAACAGTATAGGTGTGATATAATGTCCCGGTGAGAAGCTCATGTCCTCTCCAGCGTGTTCGGGCAAACACGTCCCCGGGGTCTGAAGACCTGCACCAAGGTTCTGAGAGGAACTACAGGAGGACCAGAGCTATTTAGCTAAAAGATGGGTTCAAAATGATGTACTTGATATGTTGTATTACTGGTGACTGGTTTAATAACCTTTCCTAAGAATAGAAACATCTCTGTTGCGGTAATGTGGGCTCACTAAGAGGCTGCTGCTGATGTCACACACGCTTCACAGCCACTTGATGTTTTCCCTCTGTGTCTGGACTGTCGGTTGTTTGGGCGAATAAATCAGCCAATGGTTGGTCTTGGTCGGCGGCGTGCTCTGCTGCTCCGTGTTCATTCTTTCCAGGTGGTGTTATACAGTGAGAGCCGAGGGGCTGATGGATATGAGATTATGGAGGGACAGAGTACAAACACTTTCTACTTGTGGTGCAGCAGAGCGCAGACTAAGTGGGCAGACAGTAATGAAGATTTACAGTGTATAAATACTTGCTGCAGTGTTAGGGGTATATATGTCGCAATTACACAGCTCTGCAGAGGACTTTTAATTTGTCATGACAGAGAAAGTGGAGGCATGTGGCAGAGCAAGGGGAGAGGAGGACAGAGGGGAAGAAAGAGGAAGGACAGAGGTAGATTTTAGCCCGAATTCTATTAGATTGATTTTTTATCTTGACTTCAACCACAACTGTACTGTTCACCCAGGTAAAACTAAGAAACTGAACAAGAAGTCAAACTGGTCACCATGTCGTTAAGATAATAAAGTGTCCAAAGAGTCCAATTTGATGAGTTTGATGAGGGAAAACAAGAAATCCCATTATAGTCCAGTCATTTTATGAGAAAAGGTTAAACAAATTGCAACAGAAGCAAACTCAACTGATTTTGTATCCTCAACATGTCCCGAGTGAGGGAAAAAAAGCTTGAAGAATCAATTAAAGGTAATTTTGAAAAACCTACTCCTTTATGACTAGGGATTAAAAAAAAAAGAGAATGGGTCAAATTTTCCTTTAATATCTCCATGAAAATTACTTTGATTACCCATTAAGACAAACAAAAAATGTATTACAAGTTTTTTCGAAATTATTTGAACATGATCAAATTTGCATAAATTTGTTTTGTTCCACCATTTTGATGGCACGTGATATATGAAGTTGCTATGGTGGTAAACCAATGATGAAAACAAAGAATGAGTTGACTCCATTGGTCAAGGAAAAATCAGAATTTCAAGATGACTGCAATTTTTCAAGGTAGCCACATCCTTAGAAGAGCAGGTATGAGCAAACAGTGCATAATCCAATTACGTATGGCTAATTTGCATAGGCTATACAACACCAACCTGATCTAAACATTGGGTATAGCAGGTGAAAATGTCTTGTTCAGTCTTGTTAACATTACAGTTAAAAAACAATAAAGACTGAATGGAACCCATTTAGGCTATCAGGTGTTGGTAATATGCAAATTAGCCACAAATTGGATTATGCACTGTTTGCTCATACCTTCCTACTAAGATGTGGCTTTCCAAAATTGCAGTCATCTTGAAATTTAAAGTGATTTCTTGTTGGTTGACCGTTATCTCAACTCATTCCAATTTTCATGCTGGTACCACCACAGCAACTATTACATGTGCCATCAAAACGTTGATTTTAAATTTTTGCAAATTTATTTTTGCAAATTTGATCATGTTAACAAATTTTCAAAAACTTGTAATACATTTTTTGTTTGTCTTAATGTAAATAATCAACTCAGTAATTTTCATGGAGATATCTAAAGGTTAAAAATTTTACCCTATTCACTGAAAAAAATTTTTCAATATATTAAATGGGATATTTTGGGTGTTTTTCAAAACTTTCCCCTAAAGTGATTCTTCGGGTTTTTTTTCACTCGGGACATGTTGAGTTAAAAATAAGTTTGCTTCTGTTGCAATTTGTTTAACGTTGACCCCTTTTTTGGCTTATAATTACTGGACTATTAGCCTCCGTAGCGTAGCTCTGAGCAGCTCACGGCTCTGCGCCGCCGTTCTAAAAACAGCTTGCACCGACAATTAAAGGTAATGAACCTACTGCTATGACTATAGGGATTATGGGAATGGTCCAATTTTCCAAAATGTTGAACTATCCCTTTAACCCTTTGGGTTAGCCTCATGTACCCTTTCTTTTCGAGGGATGTGTTTTGTTGTTTTGTTCCTTTTCTGATGTGTTGCTGATGGAAATAAACTCAACACATAGAAACACAAAGAACATGCAGGAAGGAAATCAGGTGCAACACTGAAGAACGAGCACGAACATGGGATGAACGCAGACTTGAACACAGACCAACCAACAAAGCACAATACACACACCAGGGAGAAACAAGACACAGGTGGGGTAATGAACAGGTGAGACAGATGAGGTAATCACCAGAGGGAGAGCACAGGGAAGACAAGACACAGGGAATTTCACAATAAGACAAGACGGAACAGGAAACCAGAGACAAACTGTGACAGATGTCTCTTCCTCTGTGATGCATTTCCACACACACTAAAAAATGTTGGGTTATCTCTGTAACCCAATTTCTGAGTTATTGGTGTTGAGTTAAATTTTTGGGTTATTTTTCCAGAGTGTAACCCATTTTCAGGGTTATAGGGCTATATTTAACCCAATTCCTGGGTTGTTCAAGTAATTAGGTTATTTTTCAGTGAGTAACCAGTGATTGGGTTATTTTTAACCCAACGAATGGGTTAAAAATAACCCAGTGTTGTCATTAGCATATTTGGGTTGAATATTCAACCCAAAAGTTGGGTCAAAAAGCCAACAATTTTAACCCAACCTGATGGGTTAAAATTAACCCAAAAAAAGGGGGTTGTCCTTATTTGAACCAACAGTTGGGTTAAAATTGGGTTATTTTTTTAACCCAACTGTTTTTTTGTGTGCAGAAGAACATCAGGCAGCCTGTTAGAGCTCAGAATATCATCAACACGATCAAACTGGTCCTGGTCAATCTAACATGTGATCAGTTAGAGCCCCACTCATGTGGGACAGTGGTTACATAACCCACATAACCTAACAAGCCACAACTTAACCATTCACAGTGTGTTCGGGGACTTCAGCACACACAGCACCGCTCCTCACAGACAAACCCCTCTCCTCCCCCCACCTCCCCAGGCCAGTCTTAGGGGGGAAACATTGCTTTGAATATGCATTAGTGTTCCAGTGCGTCTTATGTGTGCGCGAGTGCGTCTGAACCGATAGAGGAAGTAAAAATCAAGTGGTGCGGGTCAAACGTGTGCGGATTGCTGCAGCACTTGAAGCTGACATGTTGTGTAACAGCAGAGAGTCATGAGAGTACTTTCTAAAAACAACCTGAGAGGAGAGGAAGAGGAGAGGAGAGGAGAGGAGAGGAGAGGAGAGGAGAGGAGAGGAGAGGAGAGGAGAGGAGAGGAGAGGAGAGGAGGAGACAAGAGGGAAGGAGGAGAGAGGAGGGAGCAGAGAGGTGAGGAGACAAGAGGAGAGGAGAGGAGACGAGAGGAGGGGGAGGAGACAAGAGGGGAGGGGAGGTGAGGAGAGGAGAGGAAACAAGAGGGGAGGAGGGAAGGGGAGAGGAGAGGAGAACCTATGAATTAAAACTGGTCTGTGTTCTATAATAGTTGATTTCACCAGTAGCAGTGAGAGTGAACGCAGTGAGCCGGCTGACAGTCAGTCTGTTTCGTATCAGTCTTTGATTCTGATCAGCAGAGTCTTTCCACTGATAGGACACCGTGTCCAGGATTTTTGAAAATGTCACAGCATCCCAGTGGGACTCTTCCAGATCATTAGCCAGCGCCTTTTAGTCACCAGGAGTCAGCACCGACCAGCATCGCCCCTGTACCATCATCACCACGACCGCCGTGACATCACCGGGACAACGTCAGCCAACTGTGAACACCAGACCCCAAACACTCAGCCTCCACAGCAAGAGGTCAAAGGTCGTGGAGCAAGAGGATGACAAAGGGGGACACTCACTAGGCTACCTAGAGACACCAAACTACTACTGTGGTGTATGATGATAAAATTGCTTTAAAAAAAAGAAAGGAAAAGCACAGCAACTGTTTCCATGCAGCCCGTTATGATGCACATTTTCAATTTGCACATAAGAAAAAGCAGTTTGGAAGAGGAGGAAAAGTTGATGTATTAAATATGATGAAGTGCAGTGGAGGCAGATTCAGTGAATAAATGATGACATACAGAAATCATTTGACTTAAATGTCAGTAAAGCCTCCGCTCCAAGAGAAACGAAAAAAAAAACACACATCCGGCACGTTTCAGACCAATCAGGAGACTGTAACGTTCTTTGACATCCAGCATGCAGCTCTCTGTCATCCAGCTTTCCATCACTTACCACTACAGTGCAGTGATGTGATGCATTTAGTTTAAATTTGCAGTGGAAGCCAAGTCATTTGTGTTCATAAAAACAAAGTACAGTAGGATTCAAAGAAGCCATGTTTTACCCCAGACAGAAAAGATGGACAAACCCCACCACCACCACTACCCTGGTGTGAAGTGAGGGGGCAGACAAGTCCTAAACCAATCTGACAGAAGTAGAAATAGCATTTTTGATAGTATCATCACAAACAGCACAGTAAACTGTGAGTTTTACACCATTTTGCGAAGTCGCAATATTTCACAATAAAAGCCCAAGAAAGGCAAGAGCTGGGTTTATAATATGGGAAAAAAAAGTAGATTTAAAAAGACAAATGAGAGTGTATTTATTCTTCTTATTAAATATAGATATGACTGATTTCCCACAGGGCTGTAACTAACGATTATTTTCATTATCGATTAATCTGTTGATTATTTAAACAATTAATCGATTAGTTGTTCGGTCAAAAAAATGTTGAAAAATGTCAATCATTGTTTCCCAAACCACCACATGACGTCCTCAAATGTCTTGTTTTGTCCACAAACCAAAGAGAGACTCAGTTTATTGTCATAAAGGAACAAAGAAACCAGAAATATTCACATTCAAGAAGCTAAAATCATAGAATTTCAATTTTGATTATCAAAATAGTTGACTAACTCAATAATAAATTATTGTTCAATTTATTGTTGCAGCTCTAATTTCCCAGCTTAGTTTAGCTTCTGCAGTTAAGGCAATAATGATGGCTTCAGTCACTGCTTTAGTAAATTGATAAATGTCTGTAAAGGTCTCTCTATAAAATGATATCTTATCATTTTTAGGTAACCCTTGCAATTACACCAACTACCACTAGGGGTCTGAGTACCGTTGGTTGAAAAACACTGTTTTATGCTAACTGTAGGACAAATGTCTATCTGTTCCTCAGCTATATTGTATATATACGTATTTATTCTGTAGGGTCCAAAATTCTTCATAAAAAGATGTGAAGTTTGACACTCAGACAGTTAATCAACTTCTTCTTTGTTCCTTGAATTGAATTTATTGAAGGATAGCCCGTTCAGATGTAGCATCTTATTTTCTAAGCAATTCATTTCAGCTTCTGTCTGGGGGTTTAGGGATAGGCTATGTTTGTTGCTTGTTTACTGTTAACCTTGTAGTATATTATCCACCTTAACTTTCTATTTTAACATTATGTATTATGTTTTTCTTTGTATGTGTGTTCTCATTTGAAACTTACTTACATACATTTACAGACATATAAAGATGTTACATTAGATGTTTAGTAACCTTAGATGGGATAATGAGTAACCTTTGTGAAATGCACCCTAGAAGAATATGTTTCCTATTTTTTCACATCTTTCCTGCGAGGAGTCTCACTTATGTTTATGTTAGCGTTGTCCAGTACATGGATGTAAGGTCGTAAAACTCTATAGGCTGAGTCCTGTTTTGTATTCAATGATGTAAAACATGAACTGCTAATGTTAAACACTTAAAGGAATTGTTTGGATTAACAGTACATGGATTGTTCGTGTTAATGTTGAACATTTAATACCTAAAATGGAAAGCTATATCCTTATGTTGGGAGAAGGTGGAGTTTTGGAGTTAGAAGTATATAAGATTAGGGTTTTGAGCCTTAGACAGAAGAGTTCTCACATTGACACAGAGATCTCACATTGGAACCAGAGGTGCTCTCGGATTTGGCATTTTTGTACACTGTTCTTCTTTTTGTTAATAAACTACTTTTTGAATGCAAGAGAAGACGTGTCGGCGGTGATCCCTTCTTTTCATCAACACATCAATTTACTACAACCTCCTGCCCAAAGGCTGAGCCAGCTAACATTTTCTCTGCCCAGAGATAATTTAAAAAAGAAAAAGAAAAGAGAACAATCTGATTTGATGGATGACTTTATTTTGGTGGTTGTAGCTTTCTAAAGCTGCTGGAGCTAGCAGCGGCCCCGCTCTGCTGGCCAAAGCAAGCGCATGCTAAAAGTCTAGGGACATCTGGTTAACCTGGTATTCTAATGATTATATCGAGATAGATTATATAGGTGCAGTTATCTGCAGTTATTAATACAACACACGAGACGAGAACATCAACATCTCTGCATTATTCAACTGTGAATAGAATTTGCGCCACCTTCTGCTTATGTTGATGAACCAAATCCTAATTCTTGCACACACACAGATTAAGTCTACTGCCTGTTGGTGGTGAACGTGTCTTGTTTTGTCAGGAGTAACACTGAGTGGTTAGTTAGGACCGTTCCTCAGATCCAACTGGACAGAGCTCAGTCTCAGACAGGTCCTGGACCTGACAGTCTCACAGCCCTGTTGTCACTGCTGTGCACCTCTGTGATCCCACGTCAGCCATGCTTCAGCGAGTGAGAGGAGTGTTCGGGGTGTGATCTGGTTGCTAGGCCTTTTTCACATTGTTCCTGCTGATGATCATGTCACTTTGCACTGGTCTGGTACAGATGAGACTGAGGGATGTTCAGGTGTTCAGATGTTTTTCATAGAAGCAATTTCTTCACTTTTACCAGCTGCAACAATGTATCAGAGGGTCAGGATGAATGCTGCTGGACGCACAAAACCCGTGAGTTTCCAACCAGCAGTTAGCCCTAGCTTGTTTTAACAGTGCAGTTACACAACCCTACCTTTCATTAATGTTACAGTGAGTCTTCAAAATACTTGTTAAAGCATTGTTTTACAGTAGAGGTAAATTCATGCAAAGTCGCTGATGCGTGTTGCCTTCAGTGGCAGTTTTTCAGCAACCTCTAAAACAACTCTGTCTCGTAACGTTCCATTATTATCTCATAGCGTGGTGAATGTTCAGGTCACAACTTTTGTTTTGGAGTTGTTGGATTGTGTATTTGATGAGTTTGATGAGAGAAACCAAGAAATCCCATGAGCCTCCGTAGCGTAGCTCTGAGCAGCTCACGGCTCTGCTCTGCCGTTCTAAAAATAGCTTGCACCGACAATTAAAGGTAAGGAACCTACTCCTATAGAGAGTAGCGCGGCCATGGGACCTCAACTCTGAAAAACGGTCCATTCAAATGAACGAGAGTGAGTGATTTTTATTTCGTCATCTGATTGAATTGCGCCATGAGAAAAAAATATGACCTCTACCTGTTTAAAACATCATGTTTCATCCGAAAAAATCAGCAGTTTATAGTAAAACGGCAACAGAAGAATGTATTTCGTGTGAAGCCTGCTCTACGGACTACAGATCTGGTGTCCCACAAAAAATACGTCACCAACTGACACGGTAAACGGCGGCATTTGGTGTGTGGCGTCACCTACGCGACTTGTAGTCTTTCTGGTTACAGATTCTTCAGAATTTTATTCTACAATAGTTTTACGATAAACTGCGGATTTTTTCGGATGAAACGTGATGTTTTAAACAGGTAGAGGTCATATTTTTTTCTCGTGGCGCAATTCAATCAGATGACGAAATAAAAATCTCACTCTCGTTCATTTGAATGGACCGTTTTTTAGAGTTGAGGTCCCATGGTGACCGTTACTTCCTGCTTCCGCTTAGGCTCTCTATAGGGATTATGGCAATGGCAATTTGCCAAAATGTTGAACTATCCCTTAAAAATACAGTTAATGATTTTCTGGGTGGTAGAACTCTAATACAGACTGATACAGAACAACAACGGTCTACTGACTCAGTGTTCTCTCTTTTAGCTCTGTGTTTGGTCTCCACCAGCTTCTTAAGGGAAACAAGTGATGGTCCACTGTGTTGACCAGCTGCTCTCTGACTGAGTCTGTCTGGACAGCATCAGTGAGGACAGGGGCAGCTAGCAGACATATGATATATAAGTCCAAACTCTAAATTGCAGGAGCTGCAGATTTTTGAATAAAGGTAAACTGTGCCACAACAACGTGCACCGTGAGCACCATAAGCATTATTGTGCTGCAGAGATGCTGCCGCCTACAAAATTACATTTATATCATATCATAGGATATTATATTATATTATATTATATTATATTATATTATATCACAGACTGTAAACAGAGCAGGCCCACTGTGACGACTCCTTCACGTCATCCATGGATCCAGAATAAAGCTGCTCATGTCCATTAATAGCTCTCTAAGATGCCGCACACCAAGTATCTGTGATTCATATTCAATATAACATCGTAATGTAATGTATTGATTTGATCATTTAATAATGTGCTGGGCCATCTTTTGAAACTATCCATAATAAATCAGTAGCAATTCTAATTGGTTTATTATTCATGAAGTGAAATCACCATGAGTGTTTAGCTCCTTACTCAGTTTACTATAAAAATGTAAATTGTCTCTCGGGGCTTTGGATTGTTTCTGTTTTTTTTTCATGTGGGTGACAAAGCATGCAAATAAAATGAGAGATAACATCTGCTTTACACATAAAATACTGTAATCTCTCCGAGGCCACTGATTACACATTCTTCTGGGTCTGAAACTGTTTTCTGTTTTCGTTCTGTGACATTTTTAGAAACATGACGACGTTCAGTAATTTCCTTTGACTGGAACATCACACAGAAATCTGTGTCAGGGAATTTTAAGTATGTGTGTTATCATATTCACTGAGGGTTCGGTTCCACGTTTGATGCCGAATAAAGCCGCTGAGACGTCATTGTGGACGTCATCGGTACCTGCTGATCCGGAGTCTAGTGTTATCCCATAACTAAGAGCTGACTTAATGAAAACAGTAATTAATATGTGACTTAATAATGCAAATGAAAATAAGCAGCAGCATACTCAGATACCACCACGGCTCTGCTCAACCGTTCTAAAAGTAGCTTGCACTGAGAAATAAAGGTAACAAAACTATAGGGATTATAGCAATGGGCCCCAATGTTGTACTATCCCTTTAGTTCAACATTTTGGCAAATTGGCCCATTACCATAATCCCTATAGTTTTAAGAGTGGGTTTGTTACCTTTAATGGGATAGTTCAACATTTTTTGGCAAATTGGCTCATTGCCATAAACTCTAGAGTTTTAGGAGTAGGTTCATTATCTTGAAATTGTCGGTGCAAGCTGACGGCGGAGCAGAGATGCGAGCTGACAAGAGTTGTTTCGAGACAAATGCAGAGATTGCTTGATGAAAAACTGCTCGAAATTTACCTCGAAAACAACTTGCGTTATAGTGTGGTGAATGTGCAGGTCACAACTTGTCCTTGAGAGTATTTTAGAGTTGTTGGATTGTGTATTTGATGAGGGAAACCAAGAAATTCCATGAGCCTTTCGCAGCGTAGCTCTGAGCAGCTTGCGGCTCTGCTCCACCGTTCTAAAAATAGCTTGCACCGACAAACCTACTCCTAAAACTATAGGGATTATGGCAATGGGCCACCAAAATGTTGAACTATCCCTTTAAGAGTATTAGGGCCACACTGACAAACAAGTAGTGATAATATCAATAAGAATGAAGTCACAATTTCAAGATTAAAATCCAGTTCTCTTCAAAACCTTCAGTGAGTACTTCAGAAATAAACCAATTACCTCAGTTGTTTTCCTGCATCAACCAGGACCAAACTGTCCACTCTGTTAAGCTTTGTTGTTCATCCATTGTGCTTCACATACAGTGTATCCTCAACCTGATTTCCAGTGTCACCACAGCTCCAAGGTGGAACAACCTGAAAACACGATGCTTCCGGTCGCAGCCTCACTCTCCCCTCTGCCTCCGTCATCTTTACTGTCTGGCTCCATTTTCACCGGGGCAGCTCCTGGAAACATGAGAAACCCCGGCTCTGTCTCGTCGACAGAAACATTTCTCATCTTTCTGTCCAATTTCCGATATTCTCTCTAATACTTTCGCTGACTCCATCAGGCAGAAAGACTCGGGCACCAAGTGCGAGAGAAACCCTGTCTCAGTCTTGACACACATGAAGTATTTCAGCTGTGCGGATCCCCGGAGGAAAAATATACATGATTAGCATGTAACTGCTCCATTTCTCTTCTTCCATCTATTCTATTAAACACTGTGTAGACGTGCTGCTCTGTGAGCAGGGCCGTTGCTAGGGATTCTGGGCCCCCTGAAAGAAAGTGCCCCCCCTGCCCCCCTGGCTTTTCCACTTTTTTTTAGGCTACGTATGTATTATGTATTTTTTATTTAGCCTATACTTTGTCTATTGATATTCTCATTCATCCAGGTAATTGTTCTTTTCTAGGCAAATTGAATCTTAGGCAACTGGACTTGTGTTTGTCTGGGAAGACGTTTCGCCTCTTATCCAATGGGCTTCATCAGTTTGTACGCAACGCAACGCAAAAAAAAAAAAAAAAATAGCCTACTTTGTTTTGATGCTAATGCATTACTACAAGTATTAGTCAGGGTCTAAGCAGAATAAATCAGTCATACAAAGATTAGACTACTGGGGGTTTTTGGGGCCCTACTGGGCGCTGGGCCCCCCTTTCTCCCCTATTCAACGGCCCTGTCTGTGAGACAGTGCTGACGTAGCAGCAGGTTACAAACCACTCACACATCTGACTCAGAGACACAGGAGGACCCAGGGACCAATAGGGGCGGGGCCAGGTGGGCGATGCACCACAACTCCTCCAACCACATGGCAGTCCACACATCAACCAAAGAGGTGTCTCCTGTAAGGACTTTTAATGCATATTAAA